>CM066731.1:69925000-71125000 GCA_033961575.1 Aselliscus stoliczkanus | reverse complement strand
AACCAGCATGTTATTATTTTTCCTCCCTGTACCTGTAAGACATGAGTCCTGGGGCTCCTTTATAAACACTGTCTGCTTTTATTTCTTTCCTTTCTCTCAAAACCGTTAGTCTAGGATCCATGCTGGAGGTGGGGCTGTGTCTGGGGTGTAGGGGCTCTGTCCAGGAATGTTCTGAAATCCCTAGAGCTCCAATACAAACACTGAAAATCCTCCTCCTAGAATGGGATATTGCATGATTTGCCTCCTGCCACTTCAAAGGGTCAGGGGGAACCTGATCTCCCTTGTCTTGGATGCCTCTCCAGCTCCGTTATTCTTTCCCCTTTGTTCTTATCTGCAGCTGGGCAAACAGTTGCTTGTTTACCAAGTGTATATGTTTATGGGCTCTTTTCTTTTCCTATTAAATAATGAATGGAATAATAAATACTGAGGATTTAGTTTCTCCTCAATGTGAGAACGTCTCCATTTCTCAGATAACCATCGTATTATGCTCTGGACCATTTCTGGGTCTCTATGAGTTTTTCTTAATGTTTGTTAAGCATGCATTCCCAACGTAACAAGGGGCTGATGCAGTCTAACTGTACCATGTAAGGAGCTCTCCAAGTCAACCTTGGCAGAGAAAATACAGAGACAGACACAGACGTCCTAAGCTTTCCGGAAGCAGCAGTGTTCAGCAGAGTCCCCTCTGGCTCCACAAGACGTGTGTGTGTGTGTGTGTGTGTGTGTGTGTGTGTGTGTGTGATACACTCAGGTGCTGTCGCTAAGACCTGCACACAGAACCTGCAGGAGGGAGGCAATGGGCTCCAGCTTCTGGAGGACACAGTGGGTGTCCTCATGCTCTGGCAGCTGCTGCTACCTCCCCGGCCTCACTTTCTTCCCATATTCTTCATGTGGGACTCAAATGAGCTCAAGGAAGGGTCTGACCCTCTGGCAGAGACAGGCCAGCTTGAAGCTGTGGGAGCTTAAACACCTGGGCTGCTCACTCATAAGGGCCCATGCAGGGGTGGCTTGTCTTAGTGACTTGTCACGTCAAGTCATGGTGGTGAGGTCGTGGTCAGGTTATTTCTGGAATTGTATATTTATTTTCTTTAGAAGGTCCCCACATTTTATAATTTTCAGACCCTGCAAGATCTAGGTCTGTCCTTTCATAAAGTAATTATTTAATAAACATGACCCCTATTCACTAATTAGAAAACTCACCCAAAATAAACATGAATTTTTCTTACTCCCTCTTCCCTCCCTCCCCTTCTTTCCTGTATACATCTGAAAGACTTAACTCTGTAACCCTTCCAGGCTAACTTCCATCAAAGGCTATGAGACTCAGCTCTTCTCCCTTCTTGTCTAACAAACAACATGGGTTGTGAGGATAGAAAACAAACAACATTTCTGTGATCACACTGAGACACCAAGAACAATCAATTTCACACTTTACTGATTCCAGTATGATTTCAACTCTGAAATGACTCCATCAATCTCTGCTTTCTCTGACCAAGCTTCCTTGACTCTCTACTTCAACGACAAAGGAGAAAAATGAATTGACAAACAAATTGGTCTGTATTCACGTCCTGCATTATGGAATATTGACTCTCCAGGAACTTTTCAACACCACTCGCTTACCCCCCACATGAGAGAGGAATTCAGTTCCTCGTGTCTCTATGATGGCATCATACAAGAATTAGATATCGACATAAAGCCAGCTGATATGAGCAAAAAAAATAAGAGATGTGGCTCTGAGAAGAGAGAGCACCAGGGGCCCTTGCAGAAGGGCTGGGGGAGATGTCCTCCAGGAAGGGGTGGGATGGAGCAGACACTATGTTAAGAGGGACTGTTCACATGGGACGACTGAGAACATATAAGTGCCCATCTTCAGGGCCCCAGGTGACACAGAGAAACTAGGAGAGACATCTCAGGTTCTGAAATTGTGACAACACACTTAAGAAAATTAAAACTTGAGAAAAGTAAGCAAATAGTAATTAGTACTTTATTTGGCTTTAAAATGTCTACAAATATATTAATCAATGTAACATGTGTATATGGTTGTCCTGTATCACTGCCCTCTCAATATACTCAGAAGAGAAACCCTCCTTATTCCAGCATACACCCTTCCTCTGATGCCAGCGTTAGTCACAACCCCCACTTACTAGGTGTGCACTGTATAAATCATTACAACTGCCCAGATGCCAATATTCTCTTTGGAAAAATAGTATTGACAGTGTTACTTTGATCATAGAGATTTTTTTTTTGCTAGTATTAAATAACAAATGAAAATGTTTAGCTGAGATCCTGGTACCAAAGAATTATATATATATATATATATATACACTTATCATATATCATATATTATATAAAATATAATGGTATATACACACATATATAATACAAAATTAATCTTGTTCTTCATTGCATTGCCTGACTCACTAAAAGAATATTCCAGGTGTCTGATATTGCCATAACAAAATAAACAGTACATGCTGATGAAAACGTAGAACTACGCTCCTGAAGAATTCTGGTGTATTGGTTGAATGACCTTAGAAACTCAGGGTTCCAGCTAAAACAATTCACAGCGCTGTCCTGTTGACATTTACATGTGGGATCTGTGCTCAGACGACCATGTGAACACATTCCATGTTTCCTGGATGTGTACATACCTGCTGTTTACTACTCACATCCAGCTGCAGGCCCAGTGATGTGTTTGAGTCCCTGTCTGCTTAACTCTGGAATCCCTAGTGATGTTTCTGCTAATACCCAAGCCCGAAGAGAGCAAAACTGCTTGCTGCTGACGTCTTTATAATTCCTGTGATGGAGGGCTGATTTCAGAGCCAACTGTTTACTTTCATAAACTTCTCCCACAATCACATGATGGCACTGTCTGTCCCCACCCCACCCTGGCTGAGGACCTAGTGTCAGCACCTAAGAGCCCAGCTTTGGTGAAGGGGCTGGGATGACCCTGTGTAAATGGGTCACTGCCAAAGTTTAACTCATCCCTGAAAATGTTCAATGGTATGGACAGAAGGACTGGCCGAAGTATGATATAAATGTGTGTGTCAGTAGTTCCATGAAAGCCCAATCATAGCATTAACCTAGCACATTCCTTTGATGAGATGTTTATGATTATTTTTAAACTCAAGCATTGATTAAAACATAACTTTCTCTTATCTGGATATATGGAGAAGATGTCTGTAAAAAAGTAAGTGTCTAAAAGAAGCTTTCCTTCAAAATAATCCTCAAGAATGGATGGCTTGAATAAGAATTATTCATATTTGGGCTGGCCGAGTGGCACGGTGGTTAAGCGCTGGCTTAGGAAGCCAGCGGCCCCGGTTCGGGTCCCACATATGAAGGCCAATGACACTGCCTTCTAAAAAAAAAAAAAAAAAAAAAAGTAAAAAAAAAATAATTATTCCTATTTAACAAGTTTTAATGAAATTAGCAAGCAGTTAATCCATCTTTTGTAAAGTATGTTTTCTTAGTCAGCAAAATTATGTTCAATTTTCAATCCAGCTGTCCATGTGTATCAAGAGAAAGTCAACACTTTGAAGCTGGATGAGCAAGGACCTGTATAAAAATATCGGTGGGAAGGAACTGATGGGAAGCACGCTAGACCAAAGCTCTTCCCACTGCTTGGAGAACCCCAAGGAAACAGCCTCCTCCCCAGCTCCATCTTCAGGTCTCAGCTAACAGCTACTTAAGCCGAACCACTGGCCCTTATCTCAGCTTCCAGGCAGCCCTGCAGGTGCTTCTTTGACCCTAGAAGGGTAATTGCTCACCATCTTAGAGAGGGTGGCACACGTGGCAACAAGAAGTTGAAAGGAATAATTTCAGAAGGAATACTAGAATCTGGATTTTAATAATTCATAAGATTCCTTGGCAGGCAAGATTTTAATTGCGTCTTTATCAGCTGCCCCTTTCAAATCCCAGTGCCTCACAACAATAAGCAGCCATACATTTTAACACCCACATGCTATGGTCACAGTGTTTGAAAATGCTTTTCATGCTCTTCTTGCTAAACTTAGATGAACCAAAGCAGAGCCTCCGAAGCTACAGGATAACATTTAAGACAGAAGCTTTTTTGACGGTGGGTATTGAATATAAGCAAATGATTGAATTAGATTTTCATGTCTATTCCATTAAATATAAAAAAAGACCTACAGAGCAAAATCAGACACTTTGCTCTGAACTAGGCTGCCCTCAGTAGCACACTTCTGGCTGGCTTCTAGATAAACTACGTTCCCCCCAAATGTGCATTGTAAACATGGTCTAAAAATCCTCTTCCATTTTCACTGCTGCTCTGGCAACACAAGTTCTATCTGCAGTGGATGCATGAGATTTACTCCATTTCCTGTTATCCACACAATGGAGAAAGACCTGAAAAGGTACAGGTACTAACACCCTAAATTCTGCATAGGGACATCGGGGTTGAGTCTGTGTTTCAGTCACTTCCCAGAGTACATGGAATACAGTTCACGTACTCAGTCAATACCTTCCAACTACAACTGAAATTCTTGCCCCCAACCAGCTTCTATAATTGTTATTCCTCATTATGTCAAAACACGTGGTAAAAAATGAAACCAATCCATTGACTGTCTGGTTTACATAACACAAAAGTATCCATATAAATGCTGCTATATCCGGGCCATCAAAGTAACTGATTATTCTCGCATCCTAGATGCTTTGGGGAAAGTCTCTGAAATTAGGTATTTTTTTCTTTCAAGGCTGTATGTGCGAGTGAGTGACTAGCTGAGCGTTGGCTTATTTGTGGTGTTGACTAATAATCATGAGAGAAGGTCCCAGTATTGTTTCTTTTACTTGGTGAGCTCTCCAGTTCACTTCTGTGCTTTGATTTTTTTTTGTGGTCATCCTTACGCTGCATCCTGTGAGAGATGGGTTTTGAAACATTTAATTGTAAATAACAGTAATCTCTTTCTGAAAGTAAAGCAGTTACTGATACAGTGAGGTTTTTAGCATCTTGCAAACAGTTGGTTAGAAATTTGCATTTGTCATAAGGATTTTCATTGGACCAGCTAAATCCTGAATTTCCATCTCCCTTCAATTACTTTTATTCCTCACCTAATGTTATGTAAAACCACACACACACAGTGACCTGAATCTGCATTTCTGTAGAAGACAGATTTTATATTAACTGAACAAAGATGTTGCATTATTAAAATTCAACACAAGATTATTGGAAAATGAGTAGAAAGTTAATTTTAAGAAGTTTTCCACTTTTAAAAAAACTTGATGTTTGTTACAATGCAAAATGACTGAAAAACCTCTGAAATAATAGCTTAAGTCTAATAGGATAGTTTCCTTTTTTCATGATCAAATATGTTTGTGGTTGTAATTTCATGTGATATATCATATATTTCAAGTTTGCATCATTGTAATTTATCCCCTTTTCATTGTTTTCCACAAAAAAACAACAAATGGATGGCAGAGCCCTTTGGAGAAGCACATAGCTAAGCAAACAGTGCCTTCCTAATAGAGCTCTGATCACCCAAAGACCCAGGACACAATCAGAACAACAAAACCAAACACAAGAGATCAATAAAAATATAATAAAATAAAAGTGTAAAATGTTAAGTATGTGCCTTATTAGGCATCACGAGTAGCAGAGGCAGTACTTTCTTACTTAGTTTAGGCTCTGGGATTTCTGTCACTGCAAATTAGAATACAATACTTCCTTCTAGCAATGTCCAGTTCACTGGGTCACAAGGTCTGAAACACCACACAGTTACAGGGTCACTCCTGACTGTTCATGCAGGAGAAAGATAAGCCATTCTTATGGACCACAATAACAAACCAACCTTTCCAAGTATGGTCAGATTAAAAAGAAAACAGAGCAAGAAAAACCCTCATCATTAAAAGTAGAAGTCTATTTGGTATCAATGTCTTTAAGAATGGGGTGTTGCTGAGGAGAGGTTGTCCAATGTGTGCACACAGCTTCCTGGACTGTTAGCGGAGTGAAGACCAGAGAGAACAGTGCCCGCTGGGGCTGGGCTGCCTCAGCGGCTGTCCTGAGACCTCGCTGTGCAGCCCAAGTTCTCTGAGTGCTTCTGGCTTTAGCCGCAGACTTGCCCTTGGTGGCAACAGGGCAGTGATGTGTGGAACGCAGCCTGCCACTCTTCAGGTTTGCTGCTGCCCGTGTCATGCTGCCACAGGAGGAACATATGGGGTTGGGCCATTTCATTAACACCTGCTACTATCATGCCATTTAGGGTCAGCCCAGGGATGCCAGTGTCAGATCCAGTCCCTTGCAGAGCTGCTCCTCAGCCCGCATAGCACATGCTTTTCCCCACCGGCTTCCTGGTGGCAGGCATGCATTGGAAGCTATCGCCCTTTCATGCCCTTGCTGACAATGACGACTTAAAATGTGATTTTCCAGTGTGGCGATAAAGCATCCCTGTTTGTCAGCTCTCTCACCCTGTGGGTTCTCCAGCCCTGCCTTTTCCTGAGGTCAGTTTACTTCTCCTTCTTGGAGGCCCTAAAGGATGACTCTTCTTGGCCTCGTTCCTTCCCTGCCTCATTCTGGAACATCCCAGAAAAAGAGAAGTGTGGGAAAAAGTGTCAGAACAGTGAGTAAAAGTATTTGCAGAACATCCTAAGAGAGAAAAATAAATGCATTTAAAAATTGGAAGTTTCTTGGGACAAATGGGTTTATTGTTTAAACACAATTTTGGATTTTAGAAGCACAGAGGATAAAATGTTTACAAAAATGAAAGCATTCACAAAAGAATAAAAAATTAATTAAAGTACATAATAAAATAAAAAATAAAGTGCGCTAAATGCAGAGCCATACAGAAATATCTTAGATGAGGACAGGAACTGAAGTACTTTGGAGGTAGCTGAAGCCTGAAAAGCTTCTGTCAATAATCTTGACACTGAATCGAAAAATATGATTCTAGACTATTTGAGTAGTTGACTTTATTCTCCAATTTTCTTTGAAGTTATGATTACAGATGGGATTGATGCGTCGATCAAGTGTGCCATATCCATTTTAATGAAAGGAAAATAACTATATTCATGCATGAAACAGCCTCTCATTACCAAAACAGGGCTTGAAGAGGGAAAAGAGGAGTTGAGCTGCTACTCTGGCTTAAAAAGGGGTCTGGTTCCTGGGAAATGTTTCTTCTACTTCCATCCCTCCACTTTCTACTTACTTCCTTGCACCCTTCCACCACCCAATGCATCAGAGAAGAAAATAGAACTGTGAGTGTAAATAGAGGCAAAATATAAACAACTATTCAGAATGAAATGCATTTAAAGGGCCCACCGAGTGGCACGGTGGTTAAGCGCTGGCTTGGGAAGCCAGCGGCCCCAGTTCGGTCCCACATATGAGGGCCAGTGACATTGCCCTCAACAACAACAACAAAAAATACCCCAAGTGTTGCCAGACTTCCTCTTGCCCTTCCACCCAAAATGGAAAATATAAGCTCTTTTGAGAATATAAAATAATATATGTATATTGTTCTCATACCTTCAGTAGTACACATGATTTGAATAAATTTTCTCTGTATACTGATGGGTATTTGCTGGGTGGACAGGATGGCCAGTAGCTATTAAATGAGGTAGAGGGATTGACATTGCAACCCCCCAGTCAAGTTGCTTAAATATTTCCCCAATTTCCCTCCAAATTGTAGGAGTTAAAGCCACCCCCAAAATACCGCTTCTCTTTACTGCCTGAGTTCTGAATCAAAGGTGAGTGAATGCAAAAGTCATTAGATAAATCAAGAACAACACTGCCTTTGTTTCTCATTAAGCCTGGGTGGCAGCACCCAGCCAAGTGTGACAACTAAGCTAGGCTCACCAACTCTCCGTGCCCCCTGGTGACCCTGGAATGACCACTGAAAAGAGTGACTTTCATGGCGCATCACCTGGTCACTGCTGTGGAATGGAAGGAGGAAGGTAGGTTTGCTACAGCTGACACTTTAGGCAGAGGGACTCCATCCAGGTGAGAGAAGAACACAAGCGCATTCACTCAGTCCATCTCTACTCTGCAGGACAGTGCACAGGTGTGCAGGAAACTCTGCTCTTCACAGAACAAGGGTGAGGAGCAGAAAGCAAGTCCCCTTCACAGGAGAGAAACAGCCTTCAGAGCAAGCCAACAGGTTCAAATGCAGAGACAACAGGAAGATGACCATGAGAGCTTTCAAAGGCACCTGTCTGCCCACAGCAAGGGCTAGGTGACTGTGAAGGGCTGTGCACTGGACTTAAGTGCAGAGGATGGGTTCTCACCATCGCTGAAAGCTCATGAGTAAGACAGGAACTGGTGGAATCCTGGAAATAAGACAGGAGATACAGAGAACGTCCCACAGGAATGAGGGGAATGTATTCCTACCCCAAAGTGCTTTCAGCTTCGACTCCACCCTGGAAGGGGGTGGAAAAGCATAAATATTTGATTTGGGAGCACACTGTACATAAAGCCCATCAGGTTTAACTTGGCATCCCATTATTTTCCATTCTTGTTGTGAGACATAAGTTACGATATTAGTGAAGGGCTGGGAGTAGGTGAAACCGTGATCCCCAATCCAATTCAATTCAAAGAGTTAGGCTTTTGGTTACTAGCAATATCACCCCAGAAAATAAAATTAAAAGACCTCACCTAGGCTTTAAAGAAATTATATTATCAAAATAACATCAGAAGCAGGCCCTCAGTTGCTCAGCTTTAATGAGCAGGCCCCCAGGCGCTGGGAAGCCAGAGGCCATGTCTACAGGGAAGGCTTTCCAAGGTGCCGCCGATAGGCTACCCTGAGCCCTGGGCAGGACCACCTGAGAGGGACAGTCCTGGAGAAGCTGGTCCTGAATGGTCCACGTGTTTACCTCACTCTGGACCAAGTGGTGTTCCACAAGATCTGTGTTCTGTTTTATTCTTTATGTAATTAGCATGGTATTTAAAGGCTTGAGGTTCGTGGTCAGTCTCTCTCTCTCATAAATGAAATTTCTAATGCATGGGGATGGTTTTCCCCCCATTTTAAATGTCAAGTGTTTTCAGGATGTTTACAGTTTGGCTTACCAATTGCAATATTTATGCGAAGCAGGATCTGCAATTGCGTAAGGCTTACTAGCCCAAACCAAACAGAATAAAACAAAATGAATGCCAGAACGTTTGGGCTATTGGATCTCTGGCCCACAGGTACCTACGCATGCAATGCATTTGAGCTGACTCTCTTTGGGGAAGTGAAACACTCCACATCATGTTGGGCAAGGACACTTTCGTAAATGTTATGGGAGAGTTTTGTATGTGTGTGGGGTGTGTGTGCTGGAAAGCCAAACAATGGGCTGTGGTAAAGTCCTATCTGCATTTGTTGTCCCTCAGCCTCTTCTTCTGAAACTCCAACACACCTCTCCGCAAACTGGGCCGACCGTCAGCCATCCCTAGGGTCCATGGCCTCTTGGGCCATGAAGGTTGGTTACAAATGGGGATATGAAACAAAGTAGGCCATTCAGAGGACTCGTCAATCCCCATGTGCGAGCTGATGAATCCCCTTGCCTATCCTTGCAAAATCTGTCTTGGCTTTAAAATACTTTAAGGTTAAATTTTAATCTAGACTAATTTTAGTCCATTTTGCTAGTGTAGAATAATTTAGTAGAATAAAAACTCTTCTTTATTTACCAAAAAAGCATTGCTATGAAGATTTGTTTATGTCAGGATTTTTAAAAAGTTATTATTGCTGCTATGTGGAGAAAACTATGCAGCAAAAAAGTGGATCTTAAATTAAAATAAACATCCAAACATCTTGTCTCTCAGTAATTCTTTAACATGGTATGGAAGTTTTCCCCAGATTGTTGAAATTGGAGTTATGTAAAGTATGGTGATAAATTAGGTATTTCAGGAAATGTATTACAGGGACAATTGTGATATGCTAAGAAGCAAAGTAAATTCACCTATTTATACACAAAGAATGATTTTTTTAAAAAGTAATTGTATCTTAAAAATAATAAAAAAAATTATATCACCATAAACAAACAGACGACTGAAGAATAAGCACAAAACTAAATTTAGAATGCTATAATCATCTTTATTTAACATGGAAATGGAACAAAAGCATAAATTTGTGAGACAATGATTGTTTTGTTTTGCTTTGAGTTTGAAAAAGGGCTTGAACATAATTATCATCTTATTACTAAGTTGTTTATAAAACACTTCCCAATTAGGGAGCATATTAAAGGTGCTACAAAGTCTTCATTAAAATAAGGATATTTATAAATAACTCAATGTAAAGATGATGATAGTTTATAATGGCAAATGTAGTTTGAAGAAGATTCACAGTTTATTAGAATAAAACATAGGAAGAAAAATCCCCAATCCCTAATGGGAATTAATTTTATATATGTATTTTAATATGTATTTATATATACATTACATAGTTAATATATAATGTAACATGCATTATATATTTAATATATAATGTATTTTAGATTTATATATTAAATATATTTAATATATAATGTATTTTAGATTTATATATTAAATATATTTAATATATAATGTATTTTATATTTATATATTAAATATATTTAACATATATTTATATATATTGAAATATGGCATTAAATACATAAAGGCATTTTCCCTTGAGATAAACAGAATGAAAATAATTGCCCACACCTCACTCTTGTGTATGTCTATCTTGGATTTTCTGCCAGTGTCAGCTCTAGGATTTTTTTCCTAAATAGTAAGAAAATTGGCACTTATAAATATTATATTACTATTTGGCATTAATAATAGAGTGAATGTAAGTTAAAAACAATTATTTTAAAGTTCAAAAATTAAGATATTTTAGTAAAATTAATAATTATAACCAACACTTACTGAGTCAGTAATTATTGAGTTTTGCCCTTTTGATGCTTCCCATAACCTTCAAGTCAGATCTACAAACTAGGAACTATCCCCGCCTCTGTCTTAGAGAAAAGCAAATTGAGTCACTAGAGTCACGGACCTCTAAATCACCAAGAAACGATCACCCACCAGCAAGCCTCCCATCCTCTGAACTCCAGCAATCAGGTGATGATCTGACATGGGTTTAGGGGGAACCACACCGTTTTCAGATAACACTCCATATAAAGCAAGGATGCAGAGCTAGATAACCTCCTGT
The DNA here is from genome assembly GCA_033961575.1 of Aselliscus stoliczkanus. Classification (NCBI taxonomy): domain Eukaryota; kingdom Metazoa; phylum Chordata; class Mammalia; order Chiroptera; family Hipposideridae; genus Aselliscus; species Aselliscus stoliczkanus. The sequence goes on along the minus strand of CM066731.1, from coordinate 71,113,913 downwards.
GTTCTTCAGCCCCTGACTCCCTGTGAAATGTCTGACCCCTAGCTGGGAGCAGCTATTTTAGTGTGAGGACAGAGCTCCTACAGATATTCCTACTGGGCCTCCTACACTCAGCTGGGTTCCCACTGAGCTCTCACCCTGCCCTGTAGCAGGTCAGATAAATAACTGATGCAAAACCACAACACAATCTTCTTTGGAGTATTAAATGCAAATTATCAGAAATTAATTGGTGTAGGGAATAAACTCCATTCCAATTGGGGCGGGGGAGGTATGTAAAAAACAAATTCCAATATGATAGAAACATATCAAAACCCTTCTTTTGTTGTTGTTGTTGTTGTTGTTAAGAAATACCATCACTTGAGAGTGAGAAAATTCTCAAATACTGGCTTTTATTTATTTATTTATTCATTTATTTATTTTTATTCTTTTATTGTGAAATAAACATTTTTTTAAAAAAAAATTAGCTTCAGGTGTACAACACAGTGCAATAGTTATACTTTTTACCCCTCAAGGTGACAACCTGCCTCCCCCAATTCGCCACCCCAATCCTCCCCCCCATATCACACATATCTATTACAATTCCTTTGACTCCCTTCCACAGTATAATCCACATCCCATGACTGTCTATATATTCAATTACAGTTCGCAAACAATATTATACAACATCAGTTTCAGGTATACAGTGCAGTGATACTACCTTTACTCCATCCATGGAGTGGTCTCCCTAACAAGACATGTGACCATCTGACACCCCACAACATTATTATATTCCCCGATCTGTCTTTCATATCCCTGTGGCAATATTGTAGTTACCTATTTATGCTGTCTAATCCCTTACCCTTCTCCCTCATCCCCATCCCTCCCAACTAGCAGCCCTGTTTTTCCTCTATATCTATGAGACTGTTTCTGTTTACTTTGCTCATTCATTCAGTTTTTCAGATTCCACATATAAGTGAGATCATATGGTATCTGTCTTTCTCCGACTGACTTATTTCACTAAACATAATAGACTCTAGATCCATCCATATCGTTGCAAATGGTACGATTTCATTCTTCTTTATAGCAGAGTAATACTCCATTGTATAAATGTACTACAGTTTCTTAATCCAGTCATCTACTGATGGGCATTTTGGTTGTTTCCAAGTCTTGGCTATTGTAAATAGTTCTGCAATAAACATAGGGGTGCATATATTTTTTTGAATTAGCATCTTGGATTTTTTCTGGGTAGATACCCAAGAGTGGAATTGCTGGGTCATACAGTAGTTCCATTTCCAGTTTTTTGAGATACCTCCATACTGATTTCCATAATGGCTGCACCAATTTGCAGTCCCACCAACAGTGCACCAGGGTTCCCTTTTCTCCACAACCTCGCCAGCACTTGTTAATTTATTGATGATAGCCATTCTGACCAGAGTGAGGTGGTATCTCATTGTGGTTTTTATTTGCATTTCTCTGATGATTAGTGAAAACCCATCTTTTTTTTAATAGGACATAAATCTGAAATTAATGTCATCCAGATTTATCTATCAGATATCTATCAGATATAGCCAGATGGATACACAGATCTATCTATCTATATCTATCTATCTATCTATCTATCATCTATCTATCTATCTATCTATCTATCTATCTATCTATCTATCTGCCAACCTACCTATCTAACTACTTACCTACTTGCCTACCTACCTACCTACCTACCTACCTACCTACCTACCTACAACAGCAGCTCAGAACCCGAAGAAAGGAAGAAAAATCAGTTTGAATGCAGGGCGACAAAGATCCACTAAGTCATCCACTGCAAATGCCTCCTAACTTCTCCCACCAGCTGTGCACTGCTGCCTGTGGCCTGACCTATTTCTAGGTCTCACAGTTTCATCCTGTCCTCAACCCAGGGCAAAGCTCTGCTCCTAGATGGGCAGAAAATAAGTGGAAGATTAAGCTCTTTAAAAATAAGTGGAAGATTAAGCTTTTTAATAAGTTAGAAAATCTGATGAAAAACAAGCCATGAGAGAGGCTACAATGCAAAGCATTACAGGTTTAAGATAGAGAGAGAGTGCCTATCACTCACTATGCCTTACCAAATAAAATATTTAAATGCTTAAACTCAATCTTGTGATATATCACAAGCAAAAATAACCAGAAAATACAAACTTAACTCAAAGATTTTCAACAGTCAGAACTAAAGGACCAGGAATTTTAATGTAGTATTACGACTGACTAATAGAATTATCAAGAAATAGTAACTCCATTACTGTAAACTCAGTGCAACTTTAAATTAATAACAATTGTTAATCTTAATGACTCTAGTGTTTGTTCTCTCAACATCTAATTAGAGCAAATTAAATTAATGGAAACTTTACTAAAAAATAAATAAGGGATAAAAGCTGTAAGTCATTTTTATTTAAAGTCAGGACCTCAGGACTTGTATTTAAATAAGTCTAAACCTTAATTCATGTTATTCATTTGGTAAATCTTCACTATTAAGACCCACAGAACTAGACTGTGTCCCTTATATTTAACTAAACTTTATGAAAACAATCTGTGATGGTATAAAACAGGATCTATTATTTTGTGCTTGCTGTGGGGTGCTGGGAGTTTCTTCTCACCGAAAAGACCTTGAATTTTCATTCTAGTATTGAGAAGTAAATGGTAATTAGCAACCCTGAATTCTCCTCAGGGCAGCATCATGTGGCAGAGAGACTCTGATGATCTGAGATCGAGCCTCTCAGGTCCTTCCACAGCCGAGGGGAGCCTCGGAAGCACACTCACCCCTCCATAGGCCTGTCCACTTCTCACCAGAAGAGGAGACACACAAAGGTTGCTGACAATGGCGGGGAAGCCATGGCTCCATCTGAACTGCCTGGATACAGTCTTAGTCGTTGCTATCCCAGACCCAGGAAGGGCAGGCCCGTCAGGCTGCTGGCTGCTGGCTGGGGTGCAGTGATGTGCAGTCGTGTGCCTAGGAACCAGCTGGGAAGCCAGTGATAGTTCAGTTCCTTGTTACATTCTGAACAGGAATCTTGGGGGACACAGGGCTGGCCTGATATCACAATCTGTGATGTTTCCTTCAGCATCTTTCACTGCTCTTCTGTCTTTCCTTGGTCCTGTCTGAATTCAACAGTGGGTCAAAGCAGTCCCCTCTTTATCCATCTCTCATACCATAAGGAGGGAAAGACCAAAGGAAGTCCCTGCATACAGGGGTTCCAGCTCAAATCAAAGGGGTCCTATTGAAAACTGCTCTTCAGGAAGCAAACTGCTTCAGCATTTCTAGGAGCCATCTTTCCATATGGTTTAATGGTGTGAAAACATGCCACGTTGGACTGAATCAGTGCAGAGCTTTCTATGTGCAGACACTCCAAAGGTGAGACCCCCCTACCTGCCACACTAAGTACACCTGAACAAAGCGCTCGGTAACTATTGGGTTGTCGGAAAAGTCATGATGCATTTTTGCAATGAAAAACATAGAAAAACACGTCATGATTTTTCTGACAACCCAATAGTTGTGGAAAAGAGAAAGAGAGGCAGAGGCAGAGGGAGGGCCGATTCAGAGCTGAGGCAGAGACAGACAGTGAGAGAGAACAGAAACATACATATGATCTGATGCCTGAACTCTGCGGTGAGAAAGTGCACTTGGTAAGCAGCCAGGTTCCTCACCTTGGGCCATAAACATTTATGATATGCTGGAGATTAAGCAGTCCCCACAGATACTGTCAGCCTCTGCCTCTCGCTGTGTGCTAGTAGAAATGGACCCAGCACTCTGTGTTGGCATCAGGGGACCCGCATGGCATTTGGTGGCTGTCAGGGGGCAGGCAGACTGTGACACCCTGGCTGGGGACTCGGAGGGACATGTGTCCTCCAGGGGGAGGGACTTTGGAGCCCACTGTGGGCTAACTGCTACACAGATAGATTTAGGGGAGTGTCTGCACCTATTCAGGGTGAACTGGAGCAGTCTGATTTTGGGACAAACCCCGAGTTCCCTGACCATTTGTAATGAAAAGTCTCAGGGGCCTGGAATGCTGGAATGTCCCCTCAGGGTCTCCTGTCCTGCAGAGATGGTGCAGGTTCAGGGTCAGTGCTGCTGGTTCCCCAGGTAGGCGGGGGTGCTCAGCACCTCTGAGCCAGAGCTCATATTTACAATGATCATAATCTGATTTAAATGTGAATGGGTGGCTGACTCTAAACACAAACACAGGTAGACTTTTCAGGGAAAAATGCATGTTCTGAAGGAGAGTGAGCGAGCCAACAAAAAAACCAAGAACCTTGCAATGCTGGTATTTCAGGGTGCCCATAAATCCACTTCAACAAGAAATTCTAAAGTAGCTCCAAAGATAAACAAACATCTGATGGGTCTAGAGAAACGAGGCTGAGAAACTGTCAGAGCCTGGCTTATTACTAGACTGCCTTGGTTTTGGTCCTGCTTCCTGCTGGAGCCGGGGGTGAGTGACCTCAGGCTGCTGTCATGACATTGCATGCCTTGAGAAGCAGTAGGTGGTTTTATAGCATCCCACGCACATGAGGGATCACACAGCCTCAGTCTGCTCAGGAGTGAAGTCCCCTATTTGTCACGTGTCACCCAAACTCTCAGCACTGAATGAAATGATACAATCGGCGTTTCCCCTCAGGATTCACTAACACTCCCTGCAAAGTGCTGTAAATCTGATTAATTTGCTCCGATTTGGGTAAGAGTTATAGATATTCAGTGCGGGGATCCAGCCTCCGCGGAGTCCAGGGATTCCCTCGGGTGGGATGGAGTCGTCGAGGAAAAAAGAAGAGAGTGGAGACACTGGAAAGAATTTCACAGAAGTGTCACACTTTTTTGTTACAGCATGTCCCCCTTTTATAGGGACTCTTGACCATTACCTCAATTACAAGTTATGTTTCACATGAGTTTAATGTTTTTTCTTTCTCAGGGCTTTCAGTCTTTACTTCCTTGTAATTGTTCTCTCCAGGGTAAATTGTGACCTATTCTATGTTTAAGGATTATCTTATCTTTTAATATGATGTTCTCCTTGCGACCCAAACTCAATTTCTACTTATCACCTAAAGAATGGTTACCATGACTACCTTGACTATCTAATAACTATCCCAAATTCCAGCAGCTAATATACAATCGTAAGTCTCACAGGGCATATACTTGAGCTATTACAGAGAGACTAGGAGTGGCTGAGTCTAAAGTCTATTCCTTAGTAAATAAAATACCTAGTAATCAAAGGGGTCTCACACCTCTCTTATCCTATGGAGGTAGCATCTGTTTCACAGTCAAAGCTTCAGTATCCATTGCTGCAACAATGCACTAGGCAAAGAATTCAAACAAGGCTGTTGATTAACATAGCTCACGGTCAGTAAGTGTCTCTTATCGGAACTTTTATGACCTGGAGACCTTTGGTCTTTAGGGAGTGTGGGAAGCCGACAGCCCCCCAGTGTCTGACAAGGCCACGTTGCTCTGCTCAGCACTGGATATTATGGGTGCTGCCTTATGGTTGGTCACGTAATATCTCCTGCCTCTATGAACCCATGTGCCTTTCCTCCTATAGGAGACAATACACTCACTGCATTTATGGCAAGTTCCTGTGATACCCCAATGAGCTAACTACACAGTCAAAGATGGGTAAGATCTCCTAGAAAAGAGGGGAGACAACCTAAGCCAGGCAGTAGTTCCATGGGGACCCCTGAACTGAGATATTGGGTACTCAAGCCCCCTGGAAACTGAGGCACAGACCTCTGACAACTTAGGCCAAAAAAAACCCTGCCTGTGAGAGGCTGATGCACTTGCCTAAGGGCCCTGCTGTGAAAAGTCTCCTCAGAGGCCAAAGGTCTCCAGGCCATGAGAGTTCCAGGCACCTTGCTGACCATGGGGTATGTTAACAGCCTTGTGTAAATTTCTTTCTTTAGTGCTTTGTTGCAGCAACAGATACTGAAGCTTTGACTGAGAAACAGATGCAGCCCTCTGTACTATAAGAGTGGTGTAAGACCCTTTGGTTGCTAGGTATTGTATTTACATAGGAATAAAATTTTAGATGCTTTTACCCTAAACAGGGTCACACTAGTCTTTTAGTAATAATTCAAGTATACTCCCTGTGAGTCTAGCTGCTGGAATTTGGGATAATGGCTAGGTAGTCATGGTAACCATTCTTTAGGAGATATATAGAGATAAGTCTATCCTTAACATAAGAGATAAGTCTATCCTTATCATAAGAATGTCATGATAAACATTCTTTGGATGATAGTCAGAGACTGGGTCTGGGTCTCAGAAGTTATCACAGTATAAGACAAGATAAATCCTTTAATGGAAGAGTAAGTCACAGTGCACCCTGAAGAGAGCACTTAAAGGGGAGTAAAAGACTGTGTAAATCCTGAGAACTAGAAACCACCAAATGTGAAATGCTTTGTGATTGAGGTAATGGTCAAGAGTCCCTATAAAACGGACATGTTATTACATTAAAGTGTGACACTCCTGCGAAACATTTTCGGGTGTCTCCGCTCTCTTTCTTTCTCTCTCTCTTTCCTCTTTTTTCCTTGTCGACTCCGTCCCACCCCAGGGAATCCCTGGTCCTTGCGGGGACCGGCCTCCCACAAGGGAGACTTTTCACTGTGATTATCTTAGGCAAGTTAGCTCAGGGGCTGATGTTATCATCAGTTTCTCACAGCCAGGCTTTTTTGGCCATGTGGCCAGAGGTCTGTGCCTCAGTTTCCAAAAGGCTTGAGTTCCCAATATCTCAGTTCAGGGGGTCCCCATGGAACTACTGCCTGGCTTAGGTTGTCTCCCCTCTTTTCTAGGAGATCTTACCCGTCTTTGGCTGTGTAGTTAGCTCATTGGGGTATCACAGGAACTTGCCATAAATGCAGTGAGAATACTGTCTCCTATAGGATCTGATGTAGAGGAAAGGCACATGGGTTCACAGGAGTGGAGACTATAACCGACCATGAAACCTTGTCACATATGGGGGTGCTGGCGGCTCCCAACAATTCAGACATGGAGCTTTGTAAAATATTCTTGGGTTTCATAAATGTTATACCTGGCTCATAAAAACAGAGATATGGTTTAAAGTTAAAAATGCAGATTTTTATTGCTAGGTTTATGAAAGTATACTACAAAAATAAAATTTCAAAATCTGTAAATTTCAAATTTTCCAATTTTCTATCCCCTCCTCTACCAAAAAAATCCCTAAAATCACACTCACTTACTCACTCACTCACAGCACACATTATATTTAGTCCTATATATTTATGCTAATGAAGAGAGAAGCTGAATGAGGGCCCTTTTATGATTATACACCATGCTGAATGAAGTTTCATTCTTCTCTTTGACATATACAATCTAAATGAAGAAAAAAGACTTGAGCATTTCATGGAATGGTATATTTGATGTGCACAACTGAAACAATTTTCCTGTAATTTGAATGAATCCACAAAACGTTTTGGAGAAGGAAAAAAATGGAGGTGACTGAAAGCAATCCACTGCCTTTTAATTCATCACGTTTCCTAACACTAGAGTGGGTGATGACCTAATGGCCATGGAGAATCATACTGACATTTCTAAATCAAATAAAAAGTAACTATGAGTCCCCAAACATTCCTAGTGAGCACATGTGACAATACTCATTAAGAAAGAGTAAGAAGGCAGTGGAAACATCTCACTCGGTGCCATATGCAAAATGTTGTCCAGGGTAGGGTCCTTGCTTAACAATTAGGTGTCAAAAGTGCACAGTCCTGAGCTGAGTGTGGTCATGACAGAACCGTGCTGACCTGCCAGACGTCTCCACATCTGTGCTGCATCTGTTCAAACAGAACTACTGGAGGGACGCAGAGAATAAGATGTGCATAAAATGGAAATTCTTTTATATATGCATGCTCTGTCATCAAAGCAATATAATGTCCCAACTAAAATCCCTCTTTCAGTGTTTATGTGAAGAGAACTTATTTCGAAGACATAACAGTGCTCCACCTTTTTAAAAATGAAGAGTAGGCCACGTTTTACAAACTAAATAACAAGTGGATTCTTTCTTAAAATACATATATTTCTGAACTGAGGGAGACAAAGGCAGCTAAAATCTGATGCTAATTTCACTTGCTAGTTATAGAGTCTCATGTAACCCTACATATTGTAACAGCACAGGGTGAGGTAGATACCCTCCTAAGAGGTAGAACAATGAAGGCTTACATTGGAAATCTCTGTGATACACACTTCTGCAAAACTGCCTCTTTCTTCCTTTGAAAACCGTAAATCCTCTTTCTAGCGAATTGCAAAAAAAAAAAAAATGAATGTATATAAACTTAACACTACTCATTATCAACCATGAACTCATTGATTCCACAAAGATAGTACAAACTCCAAATGAACAGTTTATCAATCTTAGAGTATGGGTCTGAGCCTTATATTCAGCCTCAGTGTAAACAGGCATTACTGATCTCATCCAATCAGCAGACATTGTGTGTGGGCCCTGGATTCCACAGACACAAAGCTTAATAAACATGATCCATTTCAGGAAAAACACAAAGTAATTGGTGTTTCCTGAAATTTGCCCTAACTTTGTGGCACATCTACCTTTAAATCAATTGTTATTTTCTTTTTTAGATATCCCATGAAGGTTATTATGAATAACGTATTTTGCACCTGTGTCATCATTCCAAAAAACAATAGCTTTAATTTTCACTATTAGTGATGGTGACTTAACACATCTGAGGATATTTTCCCAGATAAAGTGTCTGAAAATAATATGATTCCATATTTATTAAATCCAAGAAGTCATATATGTTTCTCTCTCTCCCTAATTCCTTAATGCTGTGCTTATTCAATAACGATACTGTGGCTGAATGTATTCCCAACTAGCGTACTCTGACCACACATAACCATCAGCATTTTCTAAGTCAAATTGCTTGGAACTAGTATCTCCATGTAGGCAGCCACAGCCAGGCATCCACTCCCTTCTCTTTTTAAGACAAAAAACTACTCCTGAATTTTCTCTGACTTATAATTTATACAGTAGCAGTCCTGAAAAACTTGATAGTGAATTCCTGTAATGACCTAGGAACGTTTGCTTCCAGACTCATGGCTCTGTGCCCGATTTCAAATTACTGTTTTCATAATAGCTCTTGGGAGTAACTTCTTTTAAGACTGTAATAATTGCTACTTAAGATTGTCTCAACCTTTCTTTCTTGTTATTGCTTGTGTTCTTTTTTTTCCAAACAGTTCAGGGAATTCAATATTTTTTGGATCCTCCTATTTCTGTGAATGTAACTGTTTAGTTTATTTTCTCCTAACTTATTTACAAAACCCACCATGTATATTCTGCTAATCCTCTTTATGCCACTCTACCTGTTCTCTACAACTTTTCATTATACTGTTTTCATTAATTTCCTTTCCTTGCCATCTTTTCTAACCATTAATTCTCTGGCTGAAACCAATATAGAGTGCTGAACAAAGATACGAAAGTATATAAAACATACAAAGCTCACAAGCAAAAGTGACCTTCAGGGCTGGAGTATAGAGAACATGTAGAACATATGGAAGATGTGTATTAATTTCAGAAAATGGTATCTGAACATTCTTAAACCCCATACTTGGAGTACAACATATTATAGAAAATAGAAAAGCCAGAGTCTTTAAAATGGGTAAATGACATGATAATGTTTTTAGAAAAAAATAATTCTGGTCACCATGTGATAAATGATAAAGAAGTATCTCTTAGAAATGCTTCAAGTGATGACAGAAGTCACAGTGAAATAAGAGAAAGGAAAGATACTCACTTTAATCTTGGAGAACTTGTTGCTGAGGGGCTACATATTTCTATGTGTAATAATCTGTTTTCACTTGTGAATATGTTTCTGCCTCAGAGACATTCGATAGAAGTCCCTCAAGACCCTCGTTTAGGAGAAGTAAGAAAAGCTTACCCAAATAAATAAAATGTAGCATTAAGTATACTGTAACAAACTGAGACAATAAGACCACCTAATCTAAGAAACTAATGATTACATATTTGAAGATAGTAAGAAGTTCTACTTTATGCTGAATTATAGGGTAAGAGAATGACAGTATGGCAGTGTGTGGGGTGAAGTATTATTAATGGATAATATATTCTACATTATTATGTAGTTTACAGTCCAGTGAGGGACAATAAATAACAAAAAATAATCTTACCAAATATTGCACAGCTGCAATTGTAAAGCAACAATGCTATGATAGGTATGCACCATTCTACAAGCTTATGAGGGCAAAAGAGCCTACTTTTCTGGCTCATCATTCTATCCCTACTGCCTGGCTCTGTGCTTGAAGGGTTTCTTGTACACTGCATTATCTGGTCACTGTGCACTATGAGAAGAGGCCAGTGTTGTCAATTTACTCGTGTTCAGTCAGGCTGGGGAGAAAAAAAAAGTAGAGCAAGCTCAAGGCCAAAGTGAAGCACTATATAAGTCTTTGAGAGAATTACACAAAGGGACATGTCTTTCTGTGTGTGGACACAACATTGGTTTAAGATACCTATTGGTTAGTGGTATAGAGGAACTCAGTCAGCTGATCAATTTAAAATATTGTAAGACAAGAATAAAACAATGTTGTAGAGTAAAATCTATACTTTCTAAAATAAAAAGAAATAGCTCATGCACAGATGGTATGCACACAAATATGACCCTCAGTGACATAATGGGCATTTTCACCCAGGATTATGCTCTTTGTGCAAACAAGCAAAATTGCATAGAATGTAATCATAAAAATAGAAAGAAATAAAGAAAAAATTAAATGTAAGTATGATGTAAAGGGTATAAGTAAAGAGTGGATTATAAAATGGAGACACAATTTAAGGCATATTTGGAAGAAAAGTGATGACTGTTGGACGATAATTCTCCATAATGTTCCTACCCATCACATGAGCCCCTCTGAGCTGCTCTGAGTCACAGGACTGGCAGCTTTTCAAGGATGTCTTTCCACTGAATGGTCCTGGGAGGCAGAGACAGTGTCTCCCCCTGGGGCAGGAAGCAGATCTGCTTGCTGTCCAGAATAATAAGGACAATCTTTCCCTGAGAGGCACAGGTGGAGGGGGCGTGCTAGTCACTCTTCAACAGACGGTCCCCTGTTAGCTCAGGGTCCCTCAGCTGTGACACAGCCCACTGGATGTGCATTTCTACCTGGGAAGCTGCACACGGCTTCTGTGGGACAAGAGGGCTGGGAGTTGGTGCAGACAGACAAGCCCATTCTGCTGCTGTGATAGGAGTGATAAAGTCCCATGTCTCTGACCCGAGGATCTCATGTCTTCTTTCAGCATCCATGAACCCGGCACAGACTGACTTGTTAGTGTACATATAAGGTAAATACTCAGACCTTTCCCAGGCCCTAACAACAACTATTTTGCTTAAGATGCTATTATAAAATCAGGAGACACAGGAACTACGTTTACTAATAATTTCCTATTGGTTACTAAATATTTGTTTTCAGATTTTCTCAATTGTTACTGAAAAAAATAACAATTATTCTGTATAAATTCATATATAGCAAACCTGGTAGTGTGAAAATCACTTTTATAAGGTGCTTCTAAAAAGCCTAGATAAGATCCAGAATGCAGATAAAAATTTTAAATACTCATGTGTATTTTCTAATATTAACAGTATCTTGACACCAAACCATGAACAAAATCCCCAGTTAAAAGACATCAATCAATACTGCTTAGGAAAACATGTTAAATTAAATTTAACTTAATATTAAGATAATAATCTACGATGAGCAAAGAAAATTTGTCCCAAAATCAACCCAATGGAGATATGAAATAAGACCTATTAATAAAATATTGGGTTGTTGGGAAAGCCATGATGCATTTTTGCAACGAAAAACATAGAAAAAATACGCCGACAACCCAATACATCACAGAGTAGGTGGAATAAGGCAAACTATGTAACAATCATATGGCGAAAATTTTAGATAAATTTTAGATAAATACAAAAGTATTACCCCACCACAAAACCGAATGTCTATTTCAAACAAATAATAGTGAACTTCTACATCTGGGTATCTTCATATATGTTAAGATTCTATTGAAACAAAAGGGTTCCAGAGTATAATACTGTATGACTTAGAAATGCAGTTTATGTGTTTCCTCCATGAGGATAAAATGTCAAGTGAGATAAAAACTGCAATAAAAATTATATTTGAGCACAGTCAAAATGTGTTATCAGTCTGGAATGTTTTTATAAAACAGGAAGGAATGGTCAAAATGTCTCTTCTGGTCCTCTTACTTTATCTCTTTCTACCAAACTGTAAACATTGAAGAGATTTTCCCTTCAGGTGCTTGTTCCAGAGTGATGGTCTTTTTCCTTTATATGATTTTATTTAAACTTTCATGTTTGGCAAAACATATATATGCACAGATAAGGAATAGATTGTGCTGAGCATGGGACAAATGCCTGGAGTGAACTGTGCTGAAAAAGGCCTCCTCTTTGTCTTCCCAGAGACATGTCTGTACTTGGGTAAGGAAATTACAAAATGACCACTTAAAAGTTTTTGGATGATGTTGCCTGAAATTAATTCTACTTATCAGATGTGGACATTAGCTACATGAAATCAAGACTTTCTGCACAATCCTAAATATAACAAATTCCCTGGCGTTGTGTGAATTTTGTTGTAATACACACAGGAGGTTGAGACATACTCAGTGAGCTCTTTTAATACAACCCAAAAGGCATGTCATCAACTACATGTATAAGCAATTTAAGAAAACTACTACCAGTGTCACTGGCTTTTAAGATGCTTTTGAACTCCGATTTAAATTCTAACTTGTGTACTGGTGAGTCAACTGCAAAAATGAAATTCACTGCTTTCAGGACTAGTCTTTGGGGACTATTTGGATTTGTAGGGGTACATTTCTGTCGCTCAGGAAATACATGCAGCATTTCACCATGCAACCGTTTAGCAGCCTTAGGGTAACTATGGCTGACCTACCATTAAGGAAGTGCTTACTGACCATTTGCCAAAAGCACAGTGCTTGTTACTGGGACAGATATTTAAATTAATAGTGATTCATATTTATTATGTGACAGGGAACTCTGTGTTGTTTCACTTACATTAAACATATGTGTGCATTCTTTAACTGCCTCTTCAGCCTGCAGAACCATTGAGGACACTTTGATACAGCATCATTTACTGGTAAATACACGTTTTGATGTACATATTATGGTATTAAAAATAATGCTGTACCTAGTAGCAAGTTTATAAATATAGATGTTGTTATGGACAAATGTTTGTGTTCCCCCAAATTTCCTATGTTGAAACCCTAACTCCCCCTGTGGTACCTGGAGGTGGGTCTTCTGGGATGTCATTAGGTTTAGGATGTGGGGCCTCCATCATGGTGGTCACACCCTGATGAGAAGGGAGGAGGCTGGGGCTTGACATTTCTCCACCGTGTGAGGACAGAGAAGGTGGTAGCTGTAAGCTGGGAGGAGTGCCTTCACCCAGGATGAAGCCTATGGGCAACTGGACCTTGGGTCCCCAGCCTCCAGAACTGTCAGAAAATAGCATGTGCTGTTTAAGCCTCCAAGTCTATGGAATTTTGTTATCGCAGCCTGAGCTAAGACAGATGCCATTTAAAAATTGCTTCCAAGGGCCAGTCGAGTGGCTCAGTTGGTTAAGAGCTTGCTCGAGAGTGCAAGCTGAGATCTGAGCAACAGCAGTTCGATGCCCAGCCTGAGCTAAACTGCCACCGAGTTGCCGCTGAGCTGCCAACAGATGGCAGGATGGCTCAGCTAAAAAAAAAACCTTAAAAAAAAATTGCTTCCAAATTTAAAATTCTTTCTTTTGTCTCTAGATCTGCCTTTTCAATAATTATGAACTATAACTTCTCTCTTTTTGGAGAGATATGATTTATGTATTTCCTTCTGTAAATATAACAATATATTATGGAGTTTTTGTATGTAATTATTCTTCTGGCATGGAGCAAGGTATCAGTAAGTTCATTTCTATTCCCTAGATTGCTGCCTTCTCATGCAGAGACAGTTTTTTGTCCTCTAACTGCATTCTGTTCATCATTTAATACTCATCATTCTTTTCACATGGTACATATCCATTTCAGGTAAAGCTACTATTTATATCAATGATGCAAGTAACTTGTTCTGGCACAATACAGTCAGTTTTCATGTTAGTTAAATGCCAGATAGTAAAGAGGTGTCAGGATCAAACTCTGTAGTCACTATTATTGAATAGATAATAATCGTTTGCTTCCAGTCACTTTTTAAAAACAAAGCACAGATAATATTAAGAAACCTTAAAAGGCTTTAATGATAACATATATTTCAGTTTTATTTTCCTTAAAAAAATTAAAAACTAACTTGGAATAAGTAACTTAAGGTGAGCCCAGAAACGAGAACTCACAGCACATTTTAGGAGGGATGCCTCTCCCATATGGCACAAAAATCAAGAGCTGGCTAACAAAGCTGATAAGATCTATTCTTATGATTATTCAAATGTTTTTAATATGCTAGTAATTATTTGTGGTTTTTCAACTCTCAAGTGGATTTATATCATAACTGAATGCCATAGAGGTCAAACAGCTTATTTCTTTCTACACTATGACTTCTCTTAATGTTACGTTAAGACTACAGCCACATGTATTACTGTGGGTTCAATCACTAATACAGAAATGACCTCCAATTTTAGCAGAGGAAGGGATAGCATTGCAAGCAAGTAGATCTTAGCAAACGACTATAAAGCCTGTAGGAGTCACAGTTGTAAACTCAGGTTCTGCAGATGGGCCAGAGATTTGACTGTTCCCAGTTTTTCCACAGGCAGCCTCTGCCTCAGAGAGGAGAAGAGGGTTTCTGCTCATTCCCATTCAGCCTCCACTTCTCTGGTGAGGGTTTCTCATCAGCACCATCTGAACTGTACATGCAACCCAGGAGACAAGGGCTCTCAGAAATACCTGGGACACTGACCCCTGATGTGAGGAAGCTGAGGACAGTTGGAAAGGTACTAAGTACCACTCTACACCATGGGCCATATTGGAAAAGAAATGTGGGTGTGACTTGTCAACTCTGCATGAGGTCACTGGGCTTACTACAGCGTAAGGTTTATGAAAACAAATTTATTGACCCGAGGTTCAGAATCTGCCTCTGCTTGCCTGCCCTGCCCCTACCTCCCAATATGACTATCACATGCATCCACCCTCAGACACAATCAAGCTCTGGAGGAAATAACTCATAAAAATGATTCTAAGGCATTTGCAGGCACTGAGTGAAATCAAATTATGAGTACAAAAAAGATACGTTCCATGATTAGAATGGAAAATGCACATGTAGACAGAAAACCAATTTGTTTCCTTGTGTGACTGACTTTTAGTGATTAAAAATAATGGATGGCTTATTCTTTTTTAGAAAACAACAAGCTGCCTTTAGTAAAAAATATTCCTTTTATGTGTCAGCATGTTATTAGGCATTCCCTTCCCCCCACCCACTATTTATTTTAAATGATATCATACTTTCATAATGTATGATGTAAAAAAAGCCATACATTTTGGCACAGACCTAACATTTTCTAGCTATATAAGTGAACGTTTTTTGGCTTGCCCATTATATTCTGTTCTCATATTATCAGCAAACCACACAACTAAAAACTCAGGCAAAGCCACCACACAAGAGGAACCCCAGGCTTGATAAGTACAACCAGCTGCCCCAAACCACTGGCTTTTTTCTTTTCTTGGCATGAAGCCTGCCCTGGAAATGCATCGTTTCTGAGAGCTCATTCCTATGTACTCAAACACAGATAAAGGAATTGTCCCTCTCTTTTTAATAGGTGCTACAATTTGGACTCACAAATTCACACAGAACAAAGAATCCACACTCTGTTTTCAGGAGGGTTGTTTAAAGACATAAAACGAAATGCGGTGCCATTGTGCTTCTCATTCCTTGAGTTCACAACATTGTAACTTATATCCTTTTCTTCTCTTCAATGGTCAGGCTTAATGACTCCTAAGAACTTCTTCCATCAGAGCATCCTTCTCATTCCACCCTTTCTATTTATTTCCATAAATGCTGATTGCAGACCAGCATCCCGCAAGTATCACTGTTTACCAGGGATCCTTTATTCTGGCATCTGTGTACTGCTATGGGCCACACAGCCTTTCTCTTGTACTATCCTCTATTTAATTTGAAAAATCCTTAGGAGGTTTCCTACATGTACCCATACCTCTTATGGTGTCCGTAGGCCAAAGAAACTACGCAAGTCCAGGAAGAGTTGGATAGCCCCAGAACGACCCCACTGTTTCATGTAACTCTGATACACAGCAGCAGCTGCTTCGTGAGCACACCCCCTGACAGAGTCAGTGTCTGACGGGGCCATTTCAGCAGCTCTGGTGACGGAACGATTCTGAGGGCATTCCACAGCAACCCAAGTCCACTGCACCAGGGAGGGTTAAAAAGTGCAAGAAATGGTATTGTGAAAATGCAGCCACATCAGGAAACTTTCTTAATGTTTTAAATAAACTGACTTTATTTTACTTACTAATTAGTTTGGTATTACATAGGATATATGTAAATATATGTATGTAAATATGTAAATGAGATGCTTATGGTCTTGATCTGATCGAATAATGCTGTATGTTAATTACAATTTAACTAAGAAAATCCCTTACATGGTAGAATTTCTTACCACTGTATACGATTAATCTAAAATATGGAAAGCATCTCTAGTAAGATACTCCCCATGGGTCTACTGATGCCAAATTAAAATGTATAAGTATTTATTTTCCCATGTAATGCCTACACCCCGTCTTAGAAGGTGTCAGGTATATATGTTTTCTTTGCTCCCATATATTCAGTTCCTAACACATAGTAGCTACTCAGTAAATACTTGTTGAATGTGTCAATGAAGGAAAAAGGGCTGTTACATAACCAACTGCAGCTTCAGTCTAGAAAATCTTCCAGAAAGTTTCAAAGGTCTAAAAGTCCCAGAGTTTCCTAGACCTTCTGCCACTGAAGCCATGGATTCTTTTCAAACTCTAAGTGGCTATCATAAGAAGTGGAAGTTATGAATCAATTGGTCGATTCATTACGTAAACTTATGTGGTTTGTACTCATGTCATCAAAGTACCATCCAATATCTAGTGCTTGCATTGGGGTGCAATTTTCATAACCGAAAAATGACAAGAAAGATATGTATCCATTTTAAGGAAAGATTGAATTAGAAATGTGTTCCACTCAAAGCCATTCAGTCAGTCATTTCACAGGGCAGTTTATGCCAATAGACATAGTTAAGAGGTGTTATGATGAGGTTTTGATGTAAATATTCTATGAAAGATCTAGAGATGCAAGTGACAACTGTTTAAAGTCATAATATTCAAGGTCATTTTCTTAGCAAAAATATAAGGCAGACAATCATTTAAAGTGTCAGGTTTCACAGTGATACAAAGTGAGAATAGAGAGGCAAGAAGTAGGTATTGTTGCCAGGATATATGTTTCAAAGTGTTGTTAAAAATGGCTATTCATATTACCCAAAATATCTAAGCTGAATGAGAGACATGATGATAACATCAATAAGAAAAGTCAAACCAAGTTCACTGTTAAATATGGACTCCACAGTATTTACCAGGATGAGTTTATTGAGAAATTAAATCTATGTCTTCATCTAGTAAGAATATTTTCATATATGGATTGTTTGTCATCTTGAAGCAATGTAGAAATTTAGTATGAGAGGTCTGAACTCTACAAATTCTGAGTAAAGTCTTGTCAGCTGAATAAAAAGAAAACAAAACAAAGCAAACATAACAAAGTATCTGAAATCCTGAAATGTATACTATTGAACCGGTTCCTGGAAGCCAGCAGGAGAGACCCAGGCACTGCATGGGGGACCATCCGTGTAGGGTTTGCATGAGGTGGCCAGTGAACATGCAGAGATAAAACAGATCTGGTTCGAGTCCTTGAAAGCGCATGTGCTGAGATAGAAAAAAAGGTACAGAAACTCGCAAAGGAAATGCCAGTGGAATATAATAAACATGAGCAAGTTCCAAAGGAAACAAGAGAGACAGGATTCATTCTTCCATGTTAGCATCGGACAGGAATTAATGTTAGCATCGGACAGGAATTAAACAAGTAGATACCATCTAAGACAGGGTTCACAGGACTTCACAGGGCAGAAAGAAGGGAGATAACTCAAGGTAGAAGTATATCCTTGAGTGAATAGTCCAGGATGCTGAAAACTTAAACCCTTCCTGACTGCAAAACAGGAGTGTATGCGTGTGGGGAGGGAGGAAAGACATGGGCAAGACGGCAGCTGTGGGATAGGCAGTGAGGGCCAAGCGTGCACATAAGGTGATTTTAGCTTTAGTGTAGACAGCAAATCACTGGAGTCTTATTCATGTCATCAAATGAACAGATTTGTTCCCCCTAAACCCCAAACACACAAGAAGCAAAATTCAAGGGTGGACTAGAGGAGACAGGACGTGAAGCTAAGAACCACGTGAGCAGCTCCTGGAGAGGCCCTGGTGAGGCGTGGGCTGCTGCCTTGTGGCGGGAATGGAGGAAGGGGAGCTCTGCCGACACCACAGAATTCTGCCAAGTTCAGGGCCACAAGCAGCAGTGCGCTCATGTCTACATCGGTGGCACTGGATCTCATAACTGTGTCTTCTAAGAAAACGTGCTAATATTTATTGGAAAATATTAAGCAACATGGACTATATGTTTTCAGTAGAAAAAAAATGTAAGCATTAGAATGCTTTGGTAAAACAGAACTTTGTGAAACAATATTTAATGCTAATTATTTTATACAATATAACACTAGTGCTTCTCTAACACATTTATATGTGGAAAAAAAGCCTTTTCTTTTATCAGCTTTTTTGGAAGAATTTCTCTACTTATCCATTTCCCTTTGTGTGTACATATGGTCAGAGAGCCATGCAAAAATTTATCAAAGGCTGTTACACAGCTAAAAAATACATTATGTCCTATTCATATTTTTGAATGCTTAGTGACAAATAAGAATATTAATATATGGGGAGCTCTAATTCCAAAAGAAAAATATGGAGCTAAAAATGTCTATTAAACATCTCTGGGTCAGTCTAAGTGACACGGTGGTTAAGCGCTGGCTTTGGAAGCCAGTGGCCCCGGTTCGGGTCCCACATATGAGGGCCAGTGACACTGCCCTCACAAAAAAAAAAAAAAAAAAAAAAAAAAATCTGACATTCAGTTATTAGATTGAACCAAGAAGATCTTTTCAAACATTTGAAAAATTGATTGCTAAAAAAACACCTCTTACTAGTAGACTACTTGAAATTAATTTATATGAATTGTAAACAAACAATTAAAAGCAAGAAATATGTATCATAATTTGAATCAGATAAAACTATTTTATATTATGATTGATCATAATGCTTTACAAACATGAAGTTTGAAGACTGATTTTGAGTCACTTCAGAAATAAGCACTCAGGATGGTTTGAAAACTGGGTAAGGACTGCAAAAATGAGAAAATATCAAATAGGTATTTTATGCACTTATGTGTATATAGCAATGTCTAGTCATCACTTAATATTATGCAGGCCTGAAATAAATGTTACTATAATTACATAAATAGAACATCAGTAGAATTGTCTCAGCATTTTAGAACTGACTTGTCTTTAGTCATTCAAATATAAGGTCAGACAATTAAGTTTGCAAACTCATCCTAGAAAATGTGCTACATACCTTATTACTGACTATCATTATGGTCACCTTCAAAGTACTCTTCTTGGGAAGTTATGCACCAATGCCAGTGCCTAGTCCATGCTTCTTTTGGGACTATTTTTCTGGAATGGTCATCAGAGCTATCATCGTATTACCCTTGATGTCTTGAATGTCATCAAAACGTCTTCCTTTTAATATTTCTTTCATCTTCGGGTAAAGAAAGAAGTCATTGGGGGCCAGATCAAGTGAGTTGGGAGGGTGTTCCAATACAGTTATTTGTTTACTAGCTAAAAATTCCCTCACAGACCACTGTCGTGTGAGCTGGTGCATTGTTGTGATGTAAGAGCCATGAATTCTTGGTGAAAAGTTCAGGTCGTTTTCGTATAACTGTTTCATGCAGCTTTTCAGCAGTTCCGAATAGTAAACTTGGTTAGATATTTGTCCAGTTGGTACAAATTCACAACGAATAATCCCTTTGAGATATATCTATATATATATATATATATATATATATATATATATATATATATATATATATATATATATCAAAGGGATTATATATATATAAAAGCAACATCTCTGTAACAATTCTCAAACTTAATTGTCAAACTCGTATTCACATTTGACCTGTTTTTCAGTCCCCTATCAAAATATGTGATTAAGGGGCTGGAAACTTGACAGACTATACTTCAGGAAGAAGGGTAAATAAGGAAAAAGAATGGGTCCTTTGGGGACTGAATTTCAGTTTTACACATTTTCAATCAATCTGCAACACTCAGTTAACATGATCCCAGATTGCTAATGGTCATTGCATATGGCAAGGGTCTAATTTACATATTCTTTCATCACAAAAAAATCAGACAAGGTGACAGAGAGAGAGAGACAGGGGAACAGGGAGGGAAAGGGGGAAGGAGGGAGAGAGGGAAAGAGGGAGAGAGACAGGGAGGGGAGGGACGGTAGGATGGAGAGAAAGCTTAAAAATAAGTGACAACAGACAATGAAAGAAGACCCAGAAAATAAAGATAATGAAGGTTATCAGACAAATACCTGAAATAATTATGCGTGTATGTTAAGGAAGTACAAGATTGAGAACTGAAATGGAGAACTAGAAATTGTAAAAAATAATCAAATGGATATTCCAGAACTAAATACTGAAAGAATGGAAACAAATATCTCAGTGGTTAGGTCTAACAGTGGACTAGGCACAGATGAAAAGATCATTAGAAAACTAGATGGAATAGGATATCTGGAATAATTTACAAATAGATACAGGATGAAAATACAGAAGAAAGGGAATAGGGATCTGTGAAAAGGTTTACTGCATGTGAAACTGGAGTCCCAAGAGGAGAAATGAGAGCACAGCCTTCAGGATCACAGCTGCAGAGCACCTGAACTCCTTCGAGCATGTGACCAGCTAACACAGCATCCCGCTCAGTTCAAGTCAGACCATGGGTCAGACCCGACAGCCAGAGAGGCACTTCAGTGGGTATGTGACCACGAGATCCTCTGGCTTCATTACAAACCCATCACCCAGGAACCGCCAGCCTGGAAGATAAATGGTACAGCCAGGTGAGGGCACAGCTGGGGTTTCAGCTTGGAGATGCCACCCTGTGTGGTTGGGGTTCCATCCCCCATGAAACAATGTGCACTCCAGAATGATGAATATGACTTCATGTGGGTCCCTACAGTGAAGTACATGGATATGGGAAACAAGAATTGGGAGCAGGGACGGCCCCACTTAATTACTAACAGTGACCTAACTGGGACATCTAGGCTTCCCCTTCCCAAAGGAAGGGGCTTGTGAGGTTCAGACTTCCTAACCCTGAGAGGGAGAATATGTCCCAACGGGTATCACAGCAAGAGTTCTACGGAACCTGAAGCTACGGCTACTGCCAGTCACATCAGCCTCCTGTGTCCTCAGACCAGCAGGAAGGAAATGGGGTCACCATCAGACAGGGACAGCTGACTGTGACCATCAGGTCCTCAGGTGACCCTGTTACAGAGTGGGGCAGCCTCCCCCTGCCCACCACCACTTCCTTCAGTTGCACATAATTTCATACATCAGGGCGTCCCCAGTAAACTTCCTGCATGCAGTTTCTTTCTTTTTTCCAAAGTGACAACTCCCCGCCCTCAGTTTGCCACCCTACTCCCCCCATATCATACATATCTATTACAATTCTTCTGACTCCATTCCACAGTATAATCCACATCCTGTGACTATCTATATATTCAATTACAGTTGGCATACAATATTATACAACATCAGCTTCAGGTGTACAGTGCAGTGATACTACCTTTACTCCATTCATGAAGTGGTCGCCCTAACAAGACATGTGACCATCTGACACCCCACAAAATATTTAAAACATGATTATATTCCCCAAACTGTCTTTCATATCCCTGTGGCAATATTGTAGTTACCTATTTATGCTGTCTAATCCCTTCCCCTTCTCTCTCATCCCCACCCCACTCCCAAATAGCAACCATCAGTTTTTCCTCTATATCTATGAGACTGTTTCTGTTTACTTTACTCCTTCATTCAGTTTTTTACATTCCACATATAAATGAGATCATATGGTATTTGTCTTTCTCCAGCTGACTTATTTCACTTAACGTAATAGTCTCTAGGTCCATCCATATCGTTGCAAATGGTACAATTGCATTCTTTTTTATAGCGGAGTAATACTCCATTGTATAAATGTACCACAGTTTCTTAATCCAGTCATCTACTGATGGGAATTTTGGTTGTGTCCAAGTCTTGTCTATTGTCAATAGTGCTGCAATAAACATAGGGGTGCATATATTTTTTCGAATCAGCATCTTGGATTCTTCTGGGTAGATACCCAAGAGTGGAACTGCTGGGTCATACAGTAGTTCCATTTCCAGTTGTTTGAGATACCCCCATACTGATTTCCATAATGGCTGCACCAATTTGCAGTCAGGGCATTCCCATATGTCAGGGTGTCCCCAGTAAATTTCCTGCATGCACAGTTTCAGCTAAGTCTATTTTCTGGGAGGCCGACCCTAAGACAAAATCAAAGTACATGGTGCCCTGACAGAGCATGCATTATGTGCACTGAATAAATGATAGACTGAGTGCCTGAGGAAATGAAAAGAAGAGCAGCGGCATTTACCAAGTCATCCATTAGTGCCAGGCATTGTTCTCAGCTCTAACCAGGAATCTGGATATTGCCACACGAACCCTACTAAATTGCACACACAGTTCTCTCTGCTGCACAACAGAAGAGAAGGAGGGTCTGAGAACTTTCCAACTTGTCAGTTTGTACGTAAGTGGCAGAAGGCGCTTCCTTCAGTTCAGCACTGTCTCCCCACCCCCTTAATGGCTACGAGGAATCTGAAGCTGGCTTTACAATTATTCCCATTCTTTTCCTCATACAATTAAAATGGAGAAAATCAAACAATTGAGTGGT
Organism: Aselliscus stoliczkanus; assembly: GCA_033961575.1. Lineage (NCBI taxonomy): Eukaryota > Metazoa > Chordata > Mammalia > Chiroptera > Hipposideridae > Aselliscus > Aselliscus stoliczkanus. Next base: position 71,090,857 of record CM066731.1, on the reverse strand, counting down.
GATTAATCCAAGGCCCTCTCCAATGATACAGAAGGATTATTTCAAAACCCACTTCTCGTTTTACAATCTCCGGCTGCCTCTATCCCAGAGGCTTTAGCAGGGCAGTGGGCCCATCCCCTTACTTGAGACACAAGCCAATGGGAAATTGTCTGACGGCTCAGACCCCGGACTGCTCTCCTTTTACCTACCAAAGGGAAGGGGCACAGATCCAAAACAAGTGATCCTTTCATTCAATTCCTCCACTCATTGGATATCCCCAGGGCTACTATGCGGTGGTTAGAAGCCAGCAGCCCACAGTTGTAGGTGTTCTCTGTTGTCTGTGTCCAGTCCACAGAGTCTGTCACTTCCATACCCCTCTTCGTGACCAGCAGGTGACAGACCACATGCTCAGGCCACCTTGGGCATGAACAGCAAGCCAAGTTCTGCTGCTGGAAATGCTCTAGAAACAGATTTCAGGAGAATGCTTTCTGGGTCAACCATGAGAGAACTGTGGTCAGCTATTCTTTAGCCACCAAAGTCATGCCAGCTCTCATTCCCAACTGACTCCCACATGGATGAGAGAGATGAACCCCTGAGTAATTACTCCATGAAAGCAGAGAAATAGATATTTTGGGGGAACCAGGGCACCATGATCTCAACTACAACACTGTATACGTGAAGTGACAACATCCTGTTCTCACCATCCCCATCAGTCTGGTGTTTAATGTTGTCTCTTTGTGGTGATTTTAGTTATTTTAAGAAATCCAAATGGAGGAATAATGTGAGCCTAAAGATTTTAAGAAAGGAAGAGGAAGACTTAAGGTAGAAACCTCACAAATGGCTGTGAGCTGGGAAGACTTTCATGTTCAAATAATAAACACTTGAGTTGCCTTCTGACTGTTTGCTTTCCCACTAAGACAACATCAACACACTCTCACATCTTCATAGCTGTGAGCTCACTTACCAAATAGCTTGAAAACATCTGCTGATACAATACCGATTTACCATTTACGAGTTACTCACACCTACATTCTTCGACCGGTTTTCCTTCCTATTCCCTTATTTATTTTTACATTTTCCCTCCAAACTTCCCTGGCATCCTTCTCTCATTCCACATATTTAGCACAATTATACACACTCCTGCCCTTCCCAGACACATCACTTATTTCATGATAGATATATTTTACCTTATTTAATAGATTATCTGTCCTAGTGTTTTCTACATTTGCATATACACTCATCGTCTTACAGAATTATCATTATTGTCAGAACCATGTCATCTACTCAAGGTATTTTTAATATACATACATAACTCATATTCTCTGAATACAGGCTCAACAAATTTTCACAGTAATCCTGCCAGTATGTGGTCTGTCCACTTTAGAGTCAAGATTCAGAGAAGTTAATAAAATATACATTGGAATTGTAGTTCTTTTTACTTCATAAAAACTTGAAAAATTATTTGAACAATGGTTCACTGTTTGGTACAAGAATGTTCATTCATCTAATTTACATTAAACACTGATGTGCTAAAAACTAGCAGTTGTCAGAAACATTACTAGCCTGTGAGATCAGTGTTTAACATGCAGATTTGCAAAAATGATGCTCCTGAAAAATTAAATGAGACAGCCAGATATAAACTCAGCTCAGCTGGCAGTGCATTTACTAATAAGATTAAAGACTTCTATGGGGGTTATCTTAATATACTGAAAACCTATTTTCTTTTCCACAGCTTGTTTTGCAACAATGGACAGAATGACTTAATATGTAGATTATGGTCCCATGGGACATACTTCTAGAACGAAGGAGCAAGCCCTTGAAAACGATGAGTAGGAAATCAAGCTCCCATGTTCATTTCTGGCATGGACCATGTTTTGGGATCAAAGCGTTTTGCAGCTAAAGGTCCCACTATAGAAATCTGTCAGGATGCCTGAACCGGTACTGCATCCTGAGGCGCTGCACACGCTGAGGAGTCAGTGGGCGGCACACATGTCTTACGCAATCTGCCTCTGGGAAGACCTACACACCACGCATCAGCTGTCCATTGCGACACCTGTTTCCCTTTTGCATGTAACAGCCCCAAAGACTCAAGCTTCCATTTTAGAGAATCAGCTCACGGATTGTGAACTGAGTATCTGAGATGGCAGACACGCCTCCTATCTCCTTGGGAACGACACGGTGGAGACAGGCCCTTCTGTGAGAAACTACGTGTAGGTCAGTTATGGGACCTGTGTCTCCTCAGGATGTCTTTCCCAGTAGCTTCCCAACAAATATTTACAAAACTAGAATTCTATCGCGGTAGGTATTTCTCAGTCTGGAACAGGGCGTCAGAATTGTGTGAATGGTCTTTGAAATACAGATTTCAGGTTCTGGAGGTCCCTGGTTGGGCCCCAGAATTTGCATTTTTTTGTACAATTCGGATATGTTGAGGTTTTTTGATTATAGATTCATACTTTGAAAATCACTCTCTTCCACAAATAGCATTCATACATAAGGAAAATCAGGAATCGGGGTTTTAGTTCTGTTTTGTTTTAGCACTTCCAATACCTACATAAGACAAAAGTTCAAAGTGGACTTTTTTTTTTTAATTGTAAACTCTTCCTAGTAACGTCTGGAAGTAAAATCAATGCTGTCTACATTTTTACCAATGTCAGAACTTTTTATTAACTGTGCTGCATATTCTACATATGGTTCAGTTAAAATGTTGCCTTTACACGTGTCTAAGAGTTTACTGTTGGTAAAATGGATGTGTGAAGCATTTGAAGAAGAAATAAGGGAACTTGTTACCATGCCAACAAGTTTATCCCCACCACACCCACAAATCTGGCCTGCAGAAACGTACGCCTTTGGTATTCATCTCCTTGTGGCTGTACAAGGATGGAAAGTGAGAAGGACTATTACATATATAGGGGCAAAACATTCTGGAAAGCCTTTGTTTTTAGCAGATGCTGTAAAACAACTCTGATAGGACTATTAAGATGACAGCTGGAAACGTGTTACAATGTGATATAACATCACATCAAACATGCTATCACATCAATAACAGTGACACAATTGAGGAGGAACAAGTGCCCAGGTGTCTGCAACAACACAATTGTTTGGAAGTGAGAGGACTTGGAAGATATTCAGATCCAAACACATATGTAAGTCCCACTAAGCCCATGTCAGTTAGGTGGCAAATGTTTGGTGCCCTGAGACTGTCAGAAGCTCCCCGCACTCTCAAATATTGAGAGTCCCGACACAGTTTGAGGTGTCTGAGTTACTGCTTATGGGAACTGCTCAAATCTTCCTAACAATTTCAGGGATCCCTTTAAATCTGTATGGTCTATGCCTTCCCAAATGGCTTTATAACTGTTAATTCTTAATGGCTCTTTCCTCTACGAAAAAAATAAGAAAATCCCTGACTTTACAACTCAAATATATATGCTAATGGATAATTAGGACTGCTAGAAAGCTGCCTTGTGTAGAAGAGTACACCAATTAGTTGTTTTTTACAAAATAATATGTATTTTTGTACAAACCCTATATCTAATTATTAAAAAGAGCTTAAAATCATTTAAAATAAATAAGAAAGAATTATATTCAGTTAGCAAGAAACTCAGTCTGAGATGATACTGAGCTTGGAAGGTCAGATGCAGAGAAATTGTAAAATGTAAAATATTGTTTGTAAAATCAGGAAGCAGTAGTCAGACCCTTATTGAATCCTGCACTTCCCAGAAGTGATGGAATATAAATGTCAATGAATAGACAAACCATGGAGTGGAATCAGACTCATTTTATATCAATTTACCAGTCTTTTCTACTCTAATTATAAGCAAAATACTGAGGGTGGGGGCTAGATTGAATGCTGGACACACACACACACACACACACACACACACACACACACCTGGGTCATTTCAGGAACAGCACTGATAAGAGTTTGTTTACTTGTTTCATTTTGTACATAATTAAAGATAGGAGGCATAGAGAGACTAATGTGAAATTCAAAGCTTTTCTGAAAAACAACATCAAGGCTCGCTTTTAAAAGTCAGGACAGCACCACTTCACCTACAGTCAGCCCCTTGAGCTCTTGTAGGCTGTTTCAAGGCTGGCTTCCTCAAGAGCTTGACTTTGATTGAGAGAGGACAGTTGTGCTGTAATAGGGTTGGGTGGACAACAGAGGATAAGTCTGATATATTACGTAAGGCTTCTGCCCAAGAAAAGCATTTCACTCTATTGGCTTCTATATCCAAGAGGAAGCAGGTTTGTTCTGAGAGGGCTCGAGAAAGCAAATCATGGCTGTTCTGAACATATGTTTTCAGTTTAAAAAAAAGGATCATGCTAAATTATTTCTTTGTCTGGTAACTATTATAAACTAGTTATATAAGTTTAAAAACTTATAATTTTCCAACAAATTATTTTAGTTGGCCTGAAAAGGCCCTTTATTTGGTGAGATGATACAAGACCAGTTACTAGAAGTTCAGGTATAAATTTGAACTCATTTGATCACCTTCTCTAACTACAGGTACTATTCTACAAACAGGAAGACATGATGTGAGAAACGCAAAACAAACAAAGGGCAAGTGAATGAATATTGATGGGACGATAAACCAGCCAAGATGTGATCCAAGAAATCTTCGTTCTCTGATATCAAGCTATCAGGGAATAGTTGCATCAAGTGATACTAAGTACAAGACTCTTCAGACCCTCAATTTTTATGGGAAATTAAGAAAAAACCCTGCAAATGGAAAATGGGATGCTACATATAATGTTTGTTTTCAAAATTTATTTGGAAATCACTTTCTTTTTTTTTGGCTGAGAAGATTTAGGGGAATGAAATTGTACTTTTTTTTGTTTTTGAGGGCAGTGTCACTGGCCCTCACATGTGGGACCCGAACCGGGGCCGCTGGCTTCCCAGGCCAGCGCTTAACCACTGCGCCACTCGGGCGGCCCCGAAATTGTACTTTTTTGAGGGGGAGGATCTATGGGAAAATGAGTCGTCACATTAAATCAACATGATTCCATTGTATCACAGAGCTCCAAGAAGAAGGGTGCACAGACAGATACACTCACACTGTACCAGGAGAGGAGGATATGCACACTAGTCACATGTATTTCACCTGCTGACATGGAACCTCACTGATGACTGTCTTTCTGCTTTCAGCTCTGCGATCTGAAGAGACTGGGACAAGCAGTCAGGAATGTCCCTCGTCCTTTGCTGCTCTATGACCACATTACTAAGGGACCAAGACGAACTGACTGTGATTAACACCTGCTGCTGATCTAGTTGGGTGAGTTCTCCAAGAGTGACTTCTGATAAGACCAAACGCACGTGAATAGTTAGTTTCTTTTCTGATGCTATTTTCACTAGAAAAGTGACACACAGTTTTTGAAAAAAAAAACACCAAATTGATATAAAAAGATTCAAATGCCTTATCTCTTTATAGCTATCTCTTTCAATTAGTCTGTTAACAACTGTCTGTTTCTTTCTATACACTGCCTACAAATATTTAAATAAAATTACATGCATAAATTGACTCATACAAATGATTATTTAGCAACTTGTTTTCAACAGTCTCCCTGTTGTCAGTATGTGAATTTTATTTTAACAGCCTCCTTGTAAGGAATGTTAATCCATCCAATGATTAGCTGTCATTTGATCCATACCCTGTTACTAATAACACCAAGAAGAACATCTTTATCTACTTGTAAGAGTGTATTAGCAGAGACCCCGACTTTGAAGGAAGTGTGGGACTTTGTTATAAGAAACTGCATGCATAACAGATTCAATTTAGAAATCTCTGGAATTTGAATATGTTAAAGGTTTTCATAGATATTACCCGGTTTCTTTCAAAATAATTTTTACAATTTTGTAATATTCCAGTCATAGCTCCATATCACTGAAAAAAAATGTGAATTAGTAATCTATTTTCATATTTTCCAATTTAAATTATTATTATTTTTTTAATTATGAAAGAAATTGAGAAGACTTTCACAGCTTAATGACTTTTGAAATTTGTTTAAATAAATTGCATGTTCAATATTTTGAGTTTTTCCTAAAGGTTATTAATCTTTTTCTTCATTACTTTATGAGAATTCTTTGCATAGCAAGGATATTAACGCTGTTTTCAAAAGAGTTATAATTTTATGTTGTTTTTCTTTTGCCTTAATTTAAAGACATTATGTAGTCAGAGTTATCACTCCTAAATTGACAGTTAATCAGTTAATTATTAATATAATATTAATTGTTATATTTACCAAAGTAGCATGTGCATTACATAAAAAGTCCAATGTTACCAAAAGCTTATAGCAAAATCTAGCAGTTTCTGTCCCATTCCTCCACACATCTAAGTATCTTATTTTCTGATGCTCCAAGGTAGAATAAAGCAAGCCACTCCTAAACTAGACTATTAGAGAATAGATAGATTTTATAGGCCTGTTGCTTAAAGCCAGAAGAGAAACAGAATCCAACTTTATGGGTCAGTATAAGATTTCTGACTTGATATATTATCCAGGGGAATTTCCCCCAAATGAAATTAATTCAACAGCCCAGGAAGTTTTTAGTAGACCTGCATTTCCAGAAAACCCCCGTGTCTGTCAAAGGAAGCTTAGCCTCCATCCTTCCACCTCTGACTCCCGCAGCACTCTCTACGGCTGCTGCCCCAGTAGGAAAAGCATGATGAGAGTCCAGTGTCCTGATAGGTACAGACCTGGGGCAACACGCTGGTTCACAGGAAGCAGGAACTGGTAATGACAGGAACTCTGCCCATCTCCAAGGGCATGAATAAACAAGGATGCCTCACTCCGCATCTCTCCAGAATCCCCAGAAGACGGTGGCTATCACTGGGTTCAGCGTAAGGGTTTGCAACATACGTGTGTGGAAATTGCTCTGAGAATATGTGAACAGCTGGCTTTCCTTGGATCTCTCTCCAGATGGCAAATCTTTCAACAGGGCAGCTTCAGGGAAGCCAGACTTCTCACATGTTGGCTCAGTGTTCCCAAGGAATGTGTTTTGAATGAGAGCAAAAGAGTGTCACATGCAAGTTTTATTGCCATTTATACCTACCCTCTGTAATAACACAGCATCATATTTGCTTCATTCTGTTGGTCAAAACATTTGTAAAGTGTCACCCATGTGCACAGTGAGGGAGTATACATTACCTTTTTTTTTGTTAAATTTGGCAATTGTTTTTTATTAGTTTCAGGTGTACAACAAAATGCAATAGTTATACTCTTTACCCCCCAAAGTGACAACCCCCTCCCCCAGTTCGCCACCCCACTCCTCCCCGCGCCCCATATCATACATATCAACTACAATTCCTTTGACTCCCTTCCACAGTATAATCCACATCCCATGACTATCTATATATTCAGTTACAGTTGGCATACAATATTATACAACATCAGCTTCAGGTGTACAGTGCAGTGATCAAGCCTCTACTCCATCCAAAATTTTTACAACATTATTATATTCCACGAACTGTGTTTCATATCCCTGTGGCAATATTGTAGTTGTCTATTTATGCTGTCTAATCCCTTCCCCTTTCCCTTATCCCCACCCCCCTCCCAACTAGAAACCCTCAGTTTTTCCTCTATATCTATGAGTCTATTTACTTTGCTCACCCATTCAGTTTTTCAGATTCCAGATATAAGTGTGATCATATGGTACTTGTCTTTCTCCAGCTGACTTATTTCACTTAACATAATAGTCTCTTCACAACATTATCAATTACATTCCCAGAACTGCCCCCATATCCCTGCGGCAACATTGTAGTCACCCACTTACGCTGTCCAAAACCTTCCCCCTCACCCTCATCCCCACTCCCTCCCAGCCAGCAACCATCAGTTTTTCCTTTGTATCTGCTTGATATGACTTCAATCCTCTAAAATTTACTGAGACTTGTTTTGTGGCCTAATGTGGTCTATCTTGGAAAATGTCCCATGTGTATTTGAGAATGTACATTCTGTTTTTTCAGGGTGAAATGCTCTAAAAATATCAACGAAGTCCAGCTGGTCTAAAGTATCATTTAAGGCCCCTCTTTCTGTGTTGATTTTCTGTCTAAAGTGTCTGTCCATTGGTGACAATGGTGTTGAAGTCCCTTACTATGATAGTGTTACTGTTGATCTCTGTCTTTATGTCTGTCAAAATCTGTTCTATGTAATTAGAAGTTCCTATGTTGGGTGCATAGATGTTTATTAGGGTTCTAGTGCCCTTCTTTGTCTTTTATTGTAGTCATTTTAAAGTCTATTTTGTCCAAAATAAGTATTGGTACTCCAGCTTTCTTTTTTTCTCATTTCCATTTGCATGAAATATCTTATTCCATCTGTAAACAGCATATACATGTGTCCTATTTTCTTATCCACTCAGCCACTTTCTGTCTTTTGATTGGAGCATTTAGCCCATTCACATTTAAAATGATTATTGATAGGTGCATATGTATTGCCATTTTGTTATTTGTATTCCTGGTCTTCCTGGGTTAGCTTGTATACTGCTTTCTTTTGTTTAAAAAAGCCCTTTTAACATTTCTTGCAATGCTGGCTTGGTGGTAATGAATTCCTTAAGCTTATTCTTTTCTGAGAAACTCTGTATTTCTCCTTCAATTTTAAGTGATAGCCATGCTGGGTAGAGCAATCTTGGTTGTAGGCCTTTATTTTGTGTCACTTTGAATATCTCCTGCCACTCCCTTCTGGCCTGCAGAGTTTCTGTAAACAAGTCAGCTGTTAGTCTAACAGGAGTTCCTTTGTATGTAACCTGCTGTCTTTCTCTTGCTGCTTTTAGGATTCTGTTTCTGTCTTTAACCTTTTCCATTTTAACTATGATGTGTCTTGGTGTGGACCTGTTTGGGTTCAGCTTGTTTGGAACCCTCTGCACGTATGTCGATTTCCTTCACCATGGTAGGGAAGTTTTCAGTCATTATTTCTTTAAAGACATTCTCAATCCCTTGATTCTTCTCTTCTCCTTCTCGTATTCCTATGATGCAACGCTGGTTGCAATTCATCTTGTCCCATAGGGCTCTTAAACTATTTTCATTGTTTTTTATTCTTTGGACTTTTTGTTGTGCCAACTGGGTGATTTCTGCTATTTGGTCATCCAAATTGCTGATCCGCTCCTCTGCTTCATCTACTCTACTGGTGATTCCTTCAAGTGTGTTCTTCATTTCAGTTATTGTATTCTTTAGTTCTAACTGGTTGTTTTTTTATGATTTCTCTATCCTTCCTTATGTCCTCACTAAGTTTGTTAAACATTCTTATCACCAGTGCTCTAAACTCTGTCTCTGAAAGGTTGGATCCCTCTGTTTCATTTAGTTCCATTTCTAGAGGTTTCTTCTGATCTTTTACTTGTGACATGTTTCTTTCTTTCTCCATTCTGGCTGTCACTCTGGGATTGCTTTGATGTATTAGACAGATCACCAGGAGAGCCCTGGCTGGATAACACAGGCACACAGCTCACAGCCCAACACTCCCAGGAAAACACCCAGTCCCAGCCTGTCCCAATCAGCCGCTTGCAGATCAGGCTGAGCAGCCCGACAACCAATCACCAGGCTGGCAACTCTGCAAGCACAGTGTGGAGAGCCGGGACTCAAGGCAGCTTCTGCACTCCTGCGACTCAGTGAGCAGTCTGTTGGGGCCGGAGCATGCCCACCAGGCATTTCCCTGGCAACGCAGCACAAGCCGTGCAAAGGGTGGGGATCCAAGGCAGCTGGTGCATTCCCGGGTCTCAGTGAGCAGCCTGTTGGAGCCAGAGGGCATCCGCCCAGCGTTTCCCTGGCAATGCAATATAAGCAGGGTGGAGGGTGGGGATCCAAGGCTGCATGCATAGGCAGGCACACACGCACTTCTTTGCCAATTCCACCAGACCCATGAGGTCCCGGACCTGACCTTCTGTGGGAGGGCCCAACCCTGACAAAATGGCTCCCTCCTGTGCACCACTCGCATGCAGGCTCCGCACCAGGGGAACAATAGCCCAAAAACCTCCAGCCTTTGCACCAAAGGTGCTCAATTCAGTCCATCCCCACAGGCTCCTGGGCCCGGCTCACACAGCTACTCCCTCCACCAGGGACCAGGTATTAGCTCACCAGTGAGCAAGCCAGGGCGCCAGCCACACTGATTCTCCAGCCGCTCTTACCCTCACCGAGCTGAACAAAGAGAGTCCTCACTAATTTACTGCCAGCTATCTTGGAACTCCTCTTCCCGGCAAAGGAACTCTGGGTTGGTGAGCCTGGTGTGTGGCCAGAGGGTCTCTCCCTCGATCAGAGAAGCCTCCCGACAGGTGGGGCTTCCCTCATGGGGTTCACCCTCTCTCGTCTCCGCCCCTCCTACCAGACTTCACATGGCCTTATCTTTAATTTCTTTGTTTAGTGTTTCTGTTCATCTAGTGTTCCAGGGACCTCTGGGGTTGAATGCTGTATAATTTGTTTGTAATTTTGGTGTGATCCTGGGAGGTAGTTAGCACAGCGTCTGTCTATTCTGCCATTTTACCGACATTTTCGACATTACCTTTTGATGGGAGAGTCTCAACCTTATGTATGACCATGTAGGATGGACTTACATTGATAGGGTCGCCTGTGAAAAGTACAATCTGCCAAAGAGAATTCTCACAGAATGGTGTTCATGCAAAGAGAAAAAGAGATGGAATACAAATATGGAAATTCCTATGGCATCTGTGTTTTGGATTCTAGGTGTTGCTGGGGCATCGCTGGATCCCTGCCCTTGTCCACTGGGTTTTGTAAGTTTCTTGCCCGATCTAATTCATGTAACGTAACGGGTTTTTATTAAGTGAGTTCCCAAATAGGCACAAATTAGGGTCTTCATTTAATTTTCTTTACATTTTGGAGAGAAATGATAAAATTTTACCTACCTCATTTCTAAATCATTTGTTTTCTTTTCACAATGAATGGACAGTCTTCCATCACTAAAAGGATATTTTGGAGGGACAGTATTTTTAAAATGACAAATTCAGTGAATATAGGAAAAGTGCCATGAAAGTATCTCATGGGATTCAGAGACAAACAGAACAAGTATTCAATTATGAAAAACTCTGAAAATAAGGCTGTTAAAAGGATAATAGGAATTACATAATGGGAAAAAATTTACATGCTGGGAAAAAAAATGACAACATCCTTTTTGTTATCATTGACCCGTTGTGAAGGGAAAACTTCAATTAAGACTCAGTCAAAGGAAAAGATGTCTGCTGGTCTCTGAATCAGAGATCCTAAAATTATGGTTAATATAATGGGAACACTAAGGTTAGAAAAAAATGGGAAGGAAAACATGAAAAATAGCAAAAAATCAATCATTTCATTCAAAATCATCAAAATGCACAGCGGTTGAGTACAACATTACTGTGTGGCATTGTTTCAGTAAAAATTTCAATTTTGGCTATTCCATTTAAAAAATTATTGAAGCACCTAGAAAGAGACAGCCACAAGTTACTAAATGGTCAAAAAAGATATTATATAATGAGATCCTAGAAGGAATATGAAAAGACTTGTGTTTCTTCAGTTTAGCGGGAAAAGAACTGAAGTTATTTAATATAAATTAGGGGCAATTTTGGTTTTACATAAGGTTTTTGTTTTTCCTTTTGTAGCCAAACATCATTTAAATGAGGTACTCTGGTGGGCTTTGGAGTTTTTATTCTTGGAGATATTAAAAAAGAGACTAGAAAAACTCTTCCTCAAAGCATTTAAGACATTCACCTGCCTAAAGGCGGGCAGAAGGAACAGGTTTCCAAGGCCCTTATAGGTGAATTATCTTGTAATTCTATAATTTCATGCTAACAAACTCCGCTTCATACTGGCAATATCCCCACTTACATGGACAGGCATCAGCTCCTGTATTCCATTTCATTTATAAGACAAGAGCTTGAAAATCACATTCAGACAGCAATTTGTATATGAGCTGATCTATTGTAAGCATGAAAGATTTTAAAAAACCTCACCCAAGACTGTATTATTTATAAAAAGGAGGTAAGAAACAGTAGGCCATAGAATAAATTAAAACAGAAAAGCAGTAGAACATGAGTAAAAGCCTCTACAGTTTACAGTATTTTCAAATCAAACACAATTCCAAACTTGGAGAATGGTGACAGTGGACCATGGAGCTCTTCCAGCAGCCACACAGGAAATGCCTTTTCTACAGTCATGAATGAGATCACATGACAGAGCCAGAAACATGGTTTCATTTCATTTAGGGGCATATTGAAGCCTCCACAAAGTCAATATTGGTGGGTTTATTGTCCTTATGCTCCTCATCAAAAACAAACTGACAAACACAAAAGAAGACTTAGTAACATTTACGTAAACACTAACCTCCATGTGTGTCCATTTCCTTATCTGTAAAGTAGGGAATGATAATAGGACTTACCTCATATGGTTTTTGAGAGGATTAAGTGAGTTTACCCATTTGAAGGTTTGTAAGGTCTTGTTTATGTTAACTATTATTATTACTGTAAATACTTTCTAACTGACACTATTTAATGAATTCGCCAGATTAACCAATATTCTATTTCCTACAGAAAAACAGTGATTAATACGTAGAGCAAACCAAGACATATTTGGCTAGAAGTCCCCTCATCCCCCCATAATTGATTATTAAAAACTCTGAGAAACCCTTTCATGCATATCGAGCACCTGCAACTTAGGAAATAAGTTGATGTGTGAAAATAATGTTGCTGTTCGCATGGACGTTTTGTTGAATACTTTTGAAATCCTTAAAAAGAGAAAGATGAGCCACAAAAGTATTGTCATGCTATCATCATGGGTTTATTATTTTTATTTATTTATTTACTTAATTTATTTAATTTATTTTTAGCTGAGCCATCCTGGCAGCTCAGCGGCAGCTCAGCTCGGGCTGGGCATTGAACTGCTGTTGCTCAGAGCTCAGCTCATACTCTTGAGTGAGCTCCTAACCAACTGAGCCACTTGGCCGGCCTCTTCATCATGGATTTAACCAGAGAAAATATTTAGATTGAGAAAATCATAGAAAATAGATGATTTCTGTTCTTAGATCCTATTGAAGATTTAACTTCTTCTTTACTTGAAAAACAAACAAACAAAAAAACAAAAACACAAGCCTGGACATTGTAGAGGCTGCTTTTGACTGTAGTTCATGCCAGAAAGAAGACAGAGAATTCGAATTTCTCAGTCACGGGACTCATGTGGTATATCGAAATGTATTTCATTACATGTCTTAAAATTGTAATGTTTAACATATATATATGTATATACAGAGGATGTCAAAAAATGTATACACTTTTTTAAAAAGGAAAAAACTATTAAAATTGTAATAATATATACCGATAACAAAAGATGAATACAAGTCACGTTTGACTTCTGCAATTACAAGAGGTGCTCAAAGTGGTTCCCATCAGCATCCAGACACTTCTGATTACGGTGAACTACTGCCTGAGCAACGTTGACCCAAGTGTCCTCCTCCTATATACATTTTTTTGGCACCCCCAGTATATAAATGACATACATATACAATTCTCCAATGTAAGCATCTTTTCCCATTAACCACTGACTCTGATTCTATTGGAAAGACGGCCTAGTGTGCTATTGTCTGCTGCACTGGAGGGCAGAGCATATGAAAGTACCCATATCATCTTTCCACCTGTGTCCAGGAGTTTGACTATTTCCCAGTGTAAAGGACTGACCACGAGGCAGGACAATGGAGAGGGTGTTAGGAGGAGGTCTCTTCACAGCGACATTAGCTGAGGATTAGTGACTGGAGGTCATGGCCTGGGAGTGCTGCTACAGCTGTGGCTGGGAAGGGCCAGACAACACACGTCTGTGCTGGTGGACATTATCTGTGTGGAGGAGAACTGATAACGTGGGATAGGGTATCCGAGGGCCGGAGTATCTGAGCAAGGTACAAGGCTGGGATGCGGGGGAAAAAAATGGATGTATTTGCGTTTGACTTTGATAGAAGAGGGATTCTCTCCACTTTAACAAGAAATGCAAATACAAAATTCCCAGAAACCTATCTGTGTCTATCTATCTATCTATCTATCTATCTATCTATCTATCTATCTATCTATCATCTATCTACATACCTATCCATCCATCTGTACACATGCTGTTTATAAATATTATATTTCTGTTTGTATATTGAACTCTGCCTCTACCTCTAATTCTTTCTTACTCTTTGACAATAATTAAAATCTGCAACTGTATCAAATCTGAGTTCCTGCATGATTCAGAACAAATCTGCTCCCATGGTCCCAGGCACACACAGCACCCTTTGTCACAGTTAGGGTGGGGCAGTTAGAGGGCACAGAGCAGGTTTCAAGCTTGCATCATTACAAGGGATAAGGACACAACTGCTAGTCAGTCTTTCCCATCATAGGCTGTCAAATAGCTGAAATATGAGAAAGCACTTTGGTAGAAACAAAGATTTCCTCTCACTTCTCTGCTTATAACTGACCCAAGTCCTTCCACTTTCCCTTGAATATGTCTGAAGCTGTACCCATTTATTCAGCTGCACAAACACTGCCCACTGCCAGTCCTCACCGTAACTCACTCACACTGTCACTGCCGTTCTCTTATTGTGTTCTTGGTTCCGACTTCTCCATCAGTGTGAGCTACCTAAAATTAAACATGGCATCATCTCCCTACATGAACTCATTCTAGGACCTGTGGGCCTCACAGAACAAAACCTAAGGTTCCTGCACAGCAGACATGTTTAATCAGGATTTCACTCGGGACCAGCTATAGAACTATGAGCCTGGGGAAAAATGAAAATGCGGGGCCCCTTATAGTAAATTATTCAGAACTTCAACATGGTGACAGCAGCAGAAAGCAACATGGGCTTTCTGAGCTTGAGGCCTTCTGTGACAGCACAGGCAGCACGCATGGAGGTGGCCTTGGCTACCCTCACCATTTCCCGTGCAGTGGCTGACACCGTCTCACCAGCTGCCAGGTTTGAGGAGGCCCGAGTAACCACAGATCTGAAATATATATGTGTTTTGCCCTTCCAGGCTTCTGCAGCACCATTTACCCTCTCAGTCAGGAAAGCCTTCCTTAGATATGCTTGGGAAAGTGTTTATTTTCTCTTAAGAATTTAACTCTTATCTCTTAATAATGAAGTGTCATCTGAAAAAATTAATAATTTGATCATTGCTTTCTAGATGACACCATCATACTTAGAGCTATGGTAGCATTTATCACATAATTACAGATTTTACGCACATATTTTTCTCTATGCCTAGATTAGCCCGAGGAGGAGGGTCCATATTTTAATTATATTTTAATCTGCCTTGCTTGGTTCAGTGCCTGTCATACATTAGCCACTCCATAAAGGGTTGATGGATGGCTCATCTCTGTTAACAATGCTCAACAGTCTGAAGTTGGAAGACACTGATACCTGCTTACACTGCTTATGAAAGCCCTAGGAGCCATAACTTGCTGTAATTCTAGGTCAAATCAAAAGTTTGTTTGGATGGCAAATTTGGGGAGAATGTGAAACTGCTGTGTATTTGAAGACATCTGGAATCATCAGAATAGTGTTTTAAGATGTTCTATCAGGTAAGCCATGTGTGGGGTGAAAGTCACCTTCAAACTGCATTCGGAACTACCAATCCCCCACCTCTGACCAGAGAAAGAGGAGCCAACTGAAATTTCTACTGATGTTTTCACCAGATTATTTTATCTGTATCATTATTTCTGCTTAAAAACGTTATAAATTCTTACTGTGAAGCAACAATTGTCAGAAATAAGAAGTTTGAACATCAAATGGGAAAGCAGGGAGAGGTGTCACATGATCACCTGAACACTCCTCTACAGGATGAAATGTTATAGGAATTAGAAGGATCCATGGCTCAAAAGAAAAAGTATCAAAATGGTGCTGGTAATAACTGAAGAGCTATGGAGCTACACATTTTTAGTCTATTTTCAACTCTTGTTCAAGTTTCACTTTACAAAATATTTCCTTTTGTAAATATATTGTGTAGAAACTCTATTTGCATATTACTACAGTTTATATGTATGTATCTCTCAGTGCCCAATGTCATGGGATTAGGAGGTGGGACCTTTGGGAGGTGCTTCAGTCATGAGGATGGAGCCCTTGTGAACGGAATTAGTGCTTGTAGAAAAGAGACCCCACAGAGCTCTCTAGCCCCTGGCACTAGTCTTCATCTTGGACTTCCCAGCCTTTAGAACTGTGAGAAATAAATTTCTGTTGTTTGTAAGACACCTGTTTGTAGTATTCTGATATAGCAGCCTAAGTGGACTAAGCCATGTTAAATATACTATAGAACGCAGAGAAAATAGGCTGTGCTTAACCAAAAAGTTTATATAGTAAAAAACTATAGTTTGAGGAGTTCCGGTAAGATGGCAGAATAGACGGACCCTCTCCGAACTGCCTCCCAGGATCACATCAAAATTACAAATAATTTATACAGCATTTAACCTCAGAAGTCCCCTGATCATTAGATGAACAGAACCTCTAAACAAAGGACCTAAAGAGGAAGCCACGTCAAGTCTGGTAGGAAGGGCGTAGACGAGAGAGGGAGAGCCCCATGAGGGAAGCCCCAGCTGTGTGGGGAGGCTTCTCCGGTTGGGGGAGGGGCCCTCCAGCCCCACACCAAGCTCACCAGCCCAGAGTTGCTTTGCCAGGAAGAGGATCTCTATGATAGTGGGCATTAGAAATTAGTGAGGACTCTCTTTGCTCATCTCGGTGAGGCTGAGGGCAGCTGGAGAACCAGTGGGGCTGGCACATGGGTTCGCTCGCCAGTGAGCGCTCACCCAGTTCCTGTTAGAGGGAGTAGCTGTGTGAGCTGGGCCCAGGACCCTGTGGGGAAGGACTGAATTGAGCACCTTTGGTGCAGAAGCTGGGGGTTTTGGGACCGTTATTCCACCAGTGCGGAGCTTGCACGCGAGCGGTGTGCAGGAGGGCGCCATTTTTTCAGGTGCGGGGCTCCAGCCTCCGTGGAGTCCAGGGATTCCCTCGGGTGGGACGGCATCGGCGAGGAGAAAGAAAGATGGAGACACCAGAAAGACGTTCACAGGAGTGTCACACCTTTATTGTTAAAGCCTGGCCCCTTTTATAGCGTCTTCTGACTATTACCTCAATTACAAGTTATGTTTCACATGATCATGATGTTTTCTCTTACTCAGAACTTTTACTTTTTTGTAATTGTATTTTTCCAGGGTACATTGTGGCCTGTTCAAGGATTTTACTTATCATCTAAAGAGTGGTTACCATGACTACCTTACAGAGCGTATACTTGAACTATTGACAAGAGTTTAGCAGTGGCTGAGTTTAGGGCAAAAACTATTTTTATGTGATTATAATACTTAGTAGCAAAAGGAGTCTCAGACTTTCCTTATCCTACAAAGAGCTGCATATTATTGTAATAGAGGGTAACATCTGTTTCTCAGTCAAAGCTTCAGTATCTGCTGCTACAGCAATGTACAAAACAAAGAGTTAAAACAAGGCTGTTAATTAAAATAACTCCTGGTCAGTAAGTTGCTTCTTATCAGAACTCTCATGGCCGAGAGACCTTGGTCTCCTTGTCTCCAAGGAAACCTTTCACAGCTGCAAAGGCAAGTAAGGTCAAGGTTGGATGATATCACCAGTTTCTCACAGACAGGATTTGTCCATGTGACCAGAGGCCTGAACCTCAGTTTCCAAGAGGCTTGAGTCCCCTATTTCTCAGTCCTGGGGTCCCCTTGGATTGTAGCCTGTTTTAGGGAGTTTCCTTATATTTAGGAAATCTTGCCCTGTCATTGACTTACACAGCCAGCTATCATCAGGGTACCCCAGGAACTTGCCATAAATGCAATGAAAGTACTGTCTCCTATAGGATCTGATGTGGAGGAAAGGCACATGGGTTCATAGAGACAGGAGATATTACATGACCAACCATAAGGCAGCATCCCAGACATCCAGTGCTGAGCGTGGATCTTTATTTCAATGTGGCCTTGTCAGACACTAGGATGCTGTCGGCCCCCAACATTCAGGGTTGGGCCCTCCCACAGAGGGTCAGATCTGGGGTCCCATTGATCTGGTGAACTTGACGCAGGAGTGCATGCATGCGTGCGTGAATGCACATGCGGCCTTGGGTCCCCACCCTCCGCCCTGCTTGTGCTGTGTTTCCAAGGAAACGCCTGGCGGGTGCCCTCTGGCTAAATCAGGCTGCTCACTGACACCCGGGAGTGCGCGAGAACCTTGGGTCACCACCATCTACCCTGCTTGTGCTGCGTTTCCAGGGAAATGCCAGCGGGTGCCCTCCGCCTACATCAGACTGCTCACTGAGAGGCAGGAGTGCACAAGCCGCCTTGGATCCCCACCCTCCGCCCTGCTTGTGCTGCATTGCCAGGGAAACACAGGGCGGATGCTTTCCTGCTGCATCAGTCTGTTCACTGAGACTCAGGAGTGCGCAAGCCCCATTAGGTCCCCGCACTCCACACTTTTTGTGCAGAGTTGCAAGGCTGGGGATTGGCTATTGGGCTCCTTAGTCTGATCTGTGGACAGTTGATTGGGACAGGCTGAGACAGGGAGTTTTCCTGAGAGTGTTGGGCAGGGAGCGGTCCACCTGTGTGATCTGATCGAGAATTTCCTGTCGAGTTTGTGCAGACTGATTGCTGGTGCAGAGTGAGTGCTGCTCTGACTTGGTGGGGGCCACTGACCACATCGAGTGGTGCCTAGGGGGCCTACCCCACCATCTAGAGCTCTGTTGCCAGAGGCACGGTGAGCCCCCGGTGCCTGGCCCACATCTCAACAGGCCACAGAGGGTTTTTTTTTTTTTTTTACGTAGCGGAAAACCTGCAACAACTTGTGAAGATTTTTTTTTTTTGGTAGTGAGCACGGTTCGAGAGCACACAGCAGCTAATTGTGGAAAGCTCACTGCAACCCTGTGCAAGTGGTCTGCAGATTAAAGAGGACGGACAGCGCCCCCCCACCTCTTTCTTCTTTTTTTTTTCTCTTTTTTTCTTTTCTTTCTAGGTGATCTATCTAATACATCGAAACATTCACAGAAAGACAGCCAGAATGAAAAAACAAAGAAACATGTCCCAAGTAAAAGATCAGAAGAAAACTCTGGAAATGGAACTAAATGAAATAGAGGTATCCAAACTTTCAGAGACAGAGTTTAGAACACTGATGATAAGAATGTTTAAGGAACTTAGCGAGGACATAAAGAAGGATAGGGAAACCATAAAAAAACAACCTGTTAGAACTAAAGAATTCAATAACTGAAATGAAGAACACACTTGAAGGAATCACCAGTAGAATAGATGAAGCAGAGGAGCGCATCAGCGAATTAGAAGAGAAAATAGCAGAAATCACCCAGCTGGAACAACAAAAAGAACAAAGAATAAAAAAGAAAGAAAATAGTTTAAGAGACCTCTGGGACAACATGAAATGCAACAACTGTGCATCATAGGAATACCAGAAGGAGAAGAGAAGAAGCAAGGGATTGAGAATATATTTAAAGAAATAATGACTGAAAACTTCCCTACGCTGGTGAAGGAAATCAACATACTAGCCCGGGATGTACAGAGAGTTCCAAACAGGCTGAATCCAAACAGGCCCACACCAAGACACATCATAGTTAAAATGGCAAAGCTTAAAGACAAAGACAGAATCCTAAAAGCAGCAAGAGAAAGACGGCAGGTTACATACAAAGAAACTCCTATTAGACTAACAGCTGACTTTTCTTCAGGAACTCTGCAGGCCAGAAGGGAATGGCAGGAGATATTCAAAGTGACACAAAATAAAGGTCTACAACCAAGATTGCTCTACCCAGCATGGCTATCACTTAAAATTGAAGGAGAGATAAAGAGCTTCTCAGAAAAGAATAAGCTTAAGGAGCTCATTACCACCAAGCCAGCATTGCAGGAAATGTTAAAAGGGCTTTTTTAAACAGAAGAAAGGGAAAACAAGAAATACAAATAACAAAATGAAAATAGATATGCACCTATCAGTAATTACTTTAAATGTGAACGGGCTAAATGCTCCAATCAAAAGACACAGAGTGGCTGAGTGGATAAGAAAACAGGAACCATGCATATGTTGTCTAGAAGAGACTCATCTCAGATCAAAAGACACACACAGACTGAAAGTAAAGGGATGGAAAAGATATTTCATGCAAATGGAAATGAGAAAAAAGCTGGAGTAGCAATACTTATTTCGGACAAAATACACTTTAAAATGAAGACTACAATAAAAGACAAAGAAGGGCACTACATAATAATAAAGGGATCAGGTCAACAAGAGGACATAACCCTAGTAAACATCTATGCACCCAATATAGGAGCTCTTAAATATATAAAACAGACTCTGACAGACATAAAGGCAGAAATCAACAGTAACACTATCATAGTAGGAGACTTCAACATCCCATTGTCACCAATGAACAGATCCTCTAGACAGAAAATCAACCCGGACATAGTGGTCTTAAATGATACTTTCGACCAGCTGGATTTAATTGATATTTTTAGAGCATTTCACACCAAAGCTACAGAATATACATTCTTCTCAAGTGCACATGGAACATTTTCCAAGATAGACCACATGTTAGGCCAGAAAACAAGTCCCAATAAATTTAAGAAGATTGAAACCATATCAAGTGTCTTCTCTGACCACAATGCTATGAAACTAGAATCAATTTTAAGAAGAAATCTGGAAAGCTTACAAATACTTGGAGGCTAAATAACATGCTACTAAATAGTGAGTAGGTCAAAAATGAGATCAGGGAGGAAATCAAAAGATACCTCGAGACAAACGAAAATGAAAACACCATGACCCAAAATCTGGGATGCAGCAAAAGCAGTCCTAAGGGGGAAGGAAGTTCATAGCAATGCAGGTCTACCTAAAGAAGGAAGAAAAATCTCAAATCAACAGACTCTCCTTACACCTAAGGGATCTCGAAAACAAAACAGAAAACAAGCCTAAAGGGAGTATAAGGAATGAAATAATAAAGACCAGAGCAGAAATAAATAAAATAGAGAACAAAAAAAAATACAAAAGATCAATGAAACCAAGAGTTGGTTTTCTGAAAAGATAAACAAAATCGAGAAACCCTTATCATGACTAGCCAAGAAAAAGAGAGAGAAGACCCAAATTAATAATATCAGAAATGAAAGAGGAGAAGTGACAACAGCACAAAAATACAGAACATGTTAAGAAAATACTATGAGCAACTATATACTAATAAATTCGACAATCTGGAAGAAATGGATAAATTTCTAGAAGCATACAATTTACCAAGTCTGAATGAAAAAGAAACAGAAACCCTGAACAGTCTGATTACTGCCAAAGAAATTGAATCAGTAATCAACAATCTTCCAACAAACAAAAGCCCTGGACCAGATGGCTACACAGGTGAATTTTACAAAACATTCAAAAAGGAATTAGTACCTATTTCCCTCAAACTATTCCAAAAAATACAGAAAGAGGGAAGGCTCCCAAACTCTTTCTATGGAGCCACTATCACCCTGATTCCTAACCCAGACAAAGATATTTCAAAAAAGGAAAACTACAGGCCAATATCCCTAATGAACATAGCTGCAGAAATTCTCAACAAAATATTAACAAACTGAATTCAACATCTCATTAAAAAGATCATACACCACGATCAAGTGGGATTCATTACTGGTATGCAAGGCTGGTTCAATGTCCACCAATCAATTAACGTAATACATCACATTAACAAAATGAAAAATAAAAATCATATGATCATATCAATAGATGCAGAAAAGGCATTTGACAAAATCCAGCAACAATTTATGATAAAAACTCTTAGCAAAGTGGGAATAGTGGGATCATACCTCAACATAATAAAGGCCATATATGATAAGCCCACTGCAAACATCATACTCAATAGGGAAAGGCTGAAAGCTTTCCCCTTAAGATCGGGAACAAGACAAGGATGTCCTCTTTCACCACTTCTATTTAACATAGTTCTGGAAGTTCTATCCACAGCAATCAGACAAGAAAATGAAATAAAAGGCATCGAAATTGGAAAAGAGGAAGTAAAATTGTCATTATATACAGATGACATGATACTACATAGAGAGAATCCCAAAGACTCCACCAAAAAACTGCTAGAACTGATAAACGAATTTGGTAAGGTAGCAGGATACAAAATTAATATTCAGAAATCAGTTGCATTTCTATACACCAATAATAAACTATCAGAAGAAGAAATCAGGAAATCAATCCCTTTTATAATTGCTTCAAAAACAATAAAATATCTAGGAATCAATTTAACTAAAGAAGTAAAAGACCTGTACTCAGAAAATTATGACACTGAAGAGAGAAATCAAAGAAGATACAAATAATGGAAATACATACCATGCTCATGGATAGGAAGAATTAATATAGTTAAAATGTGAATACTACCTAAAGGAATATATAGATTCAATGCAATTCCAATCAAACTACCAAGGACATTTTTCTCAGAAATAGAACATAGAATCCTAAAATTTATATGGAGCCACAAAAGACCCTGTATAGCTATGGCAATGTTGAGAAATAAAAACAAAGTGGGAGGCATCACACTACCTGACATCAAAACTTACTACAAGGCTACAGTAATCAAAACAGTGTGGTACTGGCATAAAAACAGACACATAGACCAATGGAATAGAATAGAGAGCCCAGAAATAAACCCATCTATATATGGTCATTTAATCTATGACAATGGAAGCAAGAATTTACACTGGAGTAAAGATAGTCTATTTAATCAATGGCACTGGGAAAACTGGACTGACACGTGCAAAAAAATGAAAATGGAGCACCTACTTACACCATATACAAGAACAAACTGAACATGGATTAAAGACTTAAATGGAAGACCTGAAACCATAAAACTCCTAGAAGAAAACATAGGGTGTAAGTTTGCAGACATTACCCTGAGTAATATTTTTACTGATATATCCCCTGGGGCAAGGGAAATAAAAGAAAAAATGAACATATGGAATTACATCAAACTTAAAATTTTTTCACAGCAAAGGAAATCATCAATAAAACAAAAAGGCAGCCTACTGAATGGGAGAAGATATTTGCCAATGATATATCTGATAAGGGGTTGTTATCCAAAATTTATAAAACACTCATGGAACTCAACACTTAAAAAACAAACAACCCTATTAAAAAATGGGCAGAGGACACAAGGAGGCATTTCTCTAAACAGGACATACAGATGGCCAACACGCATTTGAAAAAATGTTTAACCTCACTAATCATCAGAGAAATGCAAATAAAAACCACAATGAGATACCACCTCACTCCAGTCAGAATGGCTGTCATCAACAAATCAACAAACAACAAGTGCTGGCGAGGGTGTGGAGAAAAGGGAACTCTGGTGCACCGTTGGTGGGACTGCACATTGGTGAAGCCATTATGGAAATAAGTTTGGAGGTATCTCAAAACACTGGAAATGGATCTGCTGTATGACCCAGCAATTCCACGCTTGGGTATCTACCCAGAGGAATCCAAGACGCTAGTTCTCAAAAATATATGCACCCCTATGTTTATTGCAGTGCTATTTACAATAGCCAAGACTTGGAAACAACTGAAATGCCCATCAGTAAATGGCTGGCTTAAGAAACTGTGGTACATTTATACAATGGAGTATTACTCTGCTATAAAGAAGAATGAAATCATACCATTTGCAATGATATGGATGGACCTAGAGACTTTTATGTTAAGTGAAATAAGTCAGTCGGAGAAAGACAAATACCATATGATCTCACTTATATGTGGAATCTGAAAAACTGAATGAACGAGCAAAGGAAACAGAAACAGTCTCATAGATATACAGGAAAAACAGGGTTGCTAGTTTGGAGTGCGGTGGGGATGAGGGAGAAGGGGAAGGGATTAGACAGCATAAATAGGTAACTACAGTATTGTCACAGGGATATGAAAGACTGTTTGGGGAATATAATAATGTGGTAAAAATTTTGTGGGGTGTCAGATGGTCACATGTTTTGTTAGGGAGACCACCTCATGGATGGAGTAGAGGCTTGATGACTGCAGTGTATACCTGAAATTGATGTTGTATAATATTGTATGCCAACTGTAATTGAATATATAGATAGTCACGGGATGTGAATTATACAGTGGAACGGAGTCAAAGGAATTGCAATAGATAGTATGATATGGGGAGGGACGAGTGGGGGGAAAATTGGGGGAGAGGGGTTGTCACTTTGAGGGGTAAAAAGTATAACTATTGCACTGTGTTGTACACCTGAACCTAATTAAAATAAAATTTTTTAAAAAAACTATAGTGTTTGAAAAGCAACAATAGCTTCCTATTTTGATTTCAATTTTGTACTTAACCTAATGAGTGAAAGCATGGTATTTGATTTAAAAATACTAATTGGTATTTAGATGTCAGAAATCTTATTTTTTAATTTTTTGCCCTCTAAAATTTGTTGAGGAAGAAATTTTTATCTCTTTATGATATGAAACCCTAATAAAGGAAAACCAGAAAAAAAATGATTTGAAAGAAGATTCAGTTGTCCAATATAAAAATATTAGTAGGAATATATTTATATGAATAAATTAGTAGGAAGTTTGTCTGCAAGAATAAATAGAAGTGTAAGGTAATTTGGTAGACCATTATAGTGATTTCAAATAGTAAACTGAAAAACATTAACAGCCCATGCTGAAGTCCCCAGCTGCTTATGAGCTGGTTTCTTTAATAACTGACTAGGGTGTTCTTGAGATGCTTAGGAATGCTTGTCCAGTAATGGTCCCATTTTCCAAAGCCTGGAATAATTCCATTATAATACAAGGAGCTTTTCATTGTCTTATCCTAGAAAGAAAGGATGGTTAAAGACAACTAATCCTGTCACCTCTAAACTTTAAAACTTATAATAGCATGAATGGCCTGAATTCTACAGAAAAAACAACAAACAGAAACTCTCTTTTAAATTTTTAAGGGTAGACTTTTCACCTAACCAAAGTCTATGGAAACTGTAATTTATACACAATTTGTATTTTAAAAATACTCTTTCAAAATTAGTATCTAAGAGTTATTTCCCAATGGAGCTAATTATTTTTTTTAAGTTTTAAAGGAGGATAAATTGTAATTGAATTTCTTCTTCTTTTTTTTTTTTTTTTTTTTTTGAGGCCAGCGTTATTGGCTCTCATATGTGGGACCCGAACAGGGCTGCTGACATCCCAAGCCAGCTCGTAATCAACGCTCCACTCAGCCAGCCCAATATTCTTATTTATTTATATTTTTCTTTTTTTTTAGAGGGCAGTGTCACTGGCCCTCATATGTGGGATCCGAACCGGGGCCACTGGCATCCCAAGCCAGCTCTCAACCAGTGCTCCACCTGTCTGGCTCTGTAACAATTTCTAAAGCGTGCTTTCTTTTCTGAAATCATTAAACTCTTTACATGTCATGTAATCTAGCCTCCTGTTGCTGACAGTAAACAGACAACAAGTAGTTATTAGTCGTAGTTTCATCATTTGTGAAGACCATAAACTCATACTAACTGGGGGAGCCTGTCTCATCACTTACACATTTGCTGCTTCTCTTAGGACCCTCTTCCTATGGGTAACTCTCTAAGATGCCCTCTTTGAGGAGCTGAGACTTCTCTGCCTGATGCTGGGGGTGGCCATGTAACTGACTTTGGTCAACACAGTGAGAGAAGATGGGCTATGTCATTTCCTATAAGAAGCTTCAGGAGGCTCTGGGTTTCCTACATTGTCTCTCTTTTCCCCACATGAAAGCAGCACTTTGAGTGCTGTCATGTGCAGACATTCCATCAACCAGTGCTGGGCAAGTGGGTGACAAATGAAGCTTTATTGCTGAAAGTCACTGAGGCCTTAGGGCTTATTTGTACCAGGCAAAATTTAGCCTAATCTGGATAATGACAATATTATAAAAACATATCTTTTCTTCTTTAATTTTATTTATATTGAGTTTACCTATGAAAGTAGATAATGAAAAGCTATAAGAAGTAAGTGGTATTCATAAATAAGTAAAGGGAACAGGTTTGTGTTGATTGTCTAGTTTACTCATTTAACTCTTACAACAATTCTGAAAGTTGGGGAGTATTTGAGTTGGGGTGATTTTTAGATAAGGACACTAAGACAGTTCTTAATAAAAAATTCTAGTTGACTCCCAGGATTGATGTGAATAATCACACAGCACATTACTTAAATATGTATAATAATAAGAAAAGCCAGCCAGATTTCCTGTCAAGATGGCAGAGTAGGCAAATGCTCTGCTTGATTCCTACAGAACAACCATCATTGAGAATCACCCAAAGTCTAACTTAACAGAAGTCTTATAACTAAGGACATATAGAAGAAACCATGTTGAAATGGTAGAAGGGGCAGAGACAGGGAAAGGACTGATCTCACACTCATGTGTAGGGATTAAAAGTTGGGAATGATATCTCAGCTATGAAGGTTTCCCCCCACCTCCAAAAGAGCAAGGGGCCCCAGCCCCATGCCAGGTTCCCCAGCCTAGGGTTTCAGTGCCAGGGAGAGAAGTCTCCATAATTCGGGTTGTGAAAACCAGTGGAGATTGTGGCTGAGTGAGATGGAGGGAAGCTGGAGCCCCAGACAATCCTCTTAAAGGGCTTGTGCATGGACTTAACCACTGACGGACTCGCTTGCTCTGAGCTCCAGTGCTGGGGTAGCAACTCAAAAGGCACCAGGGACATACAGAGAGAAACTGAGATGTGTGGCTCAGGGCAAGGGCTGGAGGGGCAGCTTACTCCCAGACAGAAGTGCTGGCAGAAGCTATTGTTTCTTTGCTGAGCCTTCCCCCTTTCAGAATGCAGACACAGGGAGCCACCATATCTGAGTCTCCATCAGTTGTCTTGGCTGACACCATTTGCTCCACCCTGGTGATTCCCTGAGACCCTGCCCCACCAAACTTGAGGGCCCATCTAAGCCACTTCCAGTGGCTTTCCATATAAATGGCCTGTCTTGGCTCATACTACAAACTTTCCTACAATTGCTCAATGGTTCACAAACCCAGAAGCAGCATCTGGCTTTGGCATGTCCCATATCTGTGGCTGTGCAGCCCCAAGCCAAGCATTGGTGACAGCCAGCCTTGGCTTGAGGCTGGCTTCCAACAGGCAACTCCAAGCCCAGTGCTGGTGACAGCCATCTGCATATTGCTTTGTGGCCCATGCCAGGAGGCCCTATGCAGGGCACAGGCTATGGCTGAACTTGGCCTCTGGCAAGGTCATGCCCAAAAGGCACTGGAACTGGTATGACCAGAAGCTGGCTTTGGGTCAAGCAGGAGAACCACTCGGCTGCCACTGCAGACAATACATCCCAAGGGCAGATTCAGCAGGCACCAGGGCCCTGCAAAAGCAAATCCTGCTCTGCAAGGTCAGTCCCTGCTCCACAGCTCCTCCACTGTAGTCATAGCCAGTCCTTACAACCAATCAGCTGGAGGATCAATCCCTCCTACTGACTTGCAAACAGCAATTAAGGCTCAACTACAACAGGAGGACACACACAACCTACACAAGGGACACACCTGGAACACCCAGGCCAGGTGACCAGAGAGACTGTACCACTGGCCCCCACAGAACACCTACTACATAAGGCCACTCTACTAAGACTGGGAGACATAGCAACTCTACCTAATATTAGGTTGGTGCAAAAGTAATTGCGTTTTTGCCATTACAAATAATTACCACAATTTGTCATTACAAAACTGTAATTACTTTTGCACCATAGAAATGAACACAGGGAGGCAGCCAAAATGGAAAGACATAGAAAAATGCCCCCTCATCTCATCCCCCCCCCAAAAAAAAATGAACCAAGCTCCAGAAAAAGAACTAAACAAAATGGAGACAAGAAATCTACCAGATGCAGATTTCCAAACACTGGTTATAAGGATGTTCAGTGACCTCAGGGAAAACTTCAACAAAGTGACAGAAAATGTAAAAATGGAGATAGAAAACATAAAAAAGAACCAGTCAGAAACAAAGGATACAATAACTGAAATGAAGAATACATGAGAGGGAATCAACAGTAGATTAGATGAAGCACAGGACTGAATCAATTATTTAGAAGATAGATAGCAGAAAACACCCAATTAGAACAGCAAAAGAAAAAAAGAGGATCAAAATAATGAGGATAGTTTACAAGCATACAACTATTCGCATCACAAGGGTACCAGAAGGGGAAGAGAGAAAGCAAGGGATTGAGAACCTATTTGAAGAAATAATCACTGAAAACTTTCCAAACCTAGTGAAGGAAATAGACATACAAGCCCAGGAAGCAAAGAGAGTTCCAAACAAGATGAACCTAAACAGGCCCTCAACAAGGCACATCATAATTAAAATGCCAAAAGTTAAAGACAACGAGAGAATGTTAAAAGCAACAAGAGAAAAGCAGTTAGTTACCTACAAAAGAACTCCCATAAGACTCTTAGCTGATTTCTCAACAGAAACTTTGCAGGCCAGAAAGGATTGGCAGAAAATATTCAGTGATGAAAAGCAAGGACCTACAAGCAGGGTTACTCTACCCAGCAAAGCTATTGTTTAGAATAAAAAAATAAAGACCTTCCCAGACAAGAAAAAGCTAAAGGTATTCATTACCACCAAACTAGTATTACAAAAAATGTTAAAGGGATTTATTTATTTAAGAAAAAAAAATGAATAATAAAATGGCAATAACTACATATATATATCAACAATTACTTTAAATGTAAATGAATTAAATTTTCCAATCAAAAGACACAGAGTGGCTGAATAGATAAGAAAACAAACCCTTACATATTCTGTCTACAAGAGACTCACTTCAGATCAAAATGACATACACAGGCTGAAAGTAAATGGATGGAAAAAGTTATTTCATGAAAATGGAAACAAACAAACAAGAAGCTAGGATAGCAATACTTATACCAGATAAAATAAGACTTTTAAAAAATGTCTATAAGAAGAGACAAAAAGAACCTAGTAATCCCAGTTCTGGGTATCTATCCAAAGAAACCCAAAATGCTATTTTGAAGGGATGTGTGCATCCCTATGTTCACTGCAGCATTATTTATAATAGCCAAGATATGGAGGCAGCCTTAGTGTTGAATGGATAAAGAAGAGGTGGTACATATATACAATGGAATATTATTCAACCATTAAACAGAATGAAATCTTGCCATCTGCAATAATATGGATGAACATAGAGAGTACTGTGCTCAGCGAAATAAGTCAGACAAAGATAAACGCTGTATGATTTCACTTATATGTGGAATCTAAATAAATAAAATCAATGAATAAATGAAACAAAAAAGAAATCAACCCACAGATAAGGAGAACAAGCTCATGGTTGTCAAAGTGAAGGGAGTGTGTGTGGGGGATGGGAGCTAAATAAATAAATAAATAAATAAATAAATAGTGGTAACGCCCAGATTTGCCTCTAGTTCAGTCTTCTTTTTGTTACCACACAATATAAAATCTATAGATACAGCCTAATCCTGTTTAAATAGTTCTAAAAACCCACAAAACTTAGGATCTGGTCATTATAACTGAAAAGTGAAAATGAAGAAAAGTACTGACCAGAAGGACAGCAGAATATCAGAGAAGTATATAAATATGGGAAATATGAATCATGGATGCTTTGTTGTCAGAAGCAGATACCACCAGAAATAATATTTTGTTGGCATTAGTGTCAAGCTGTTTTATATTTTCATATTTATCTTTTATTTATATCATTGTACTTGCAAAAACAATTGGAGATAACTTACGATAAAAGATGAAAGAAAAGCAAGGAAGACCAACAGAGCCAGGTCAAAGGACACATCACAGGACAGAAGGAAACCCACAGTTAGAACACTTGTTTAATAGAAGTTACTGCACTTTAGCACCAAATAGTTCTGACTTTATAGGCCACTAATTGAAAATAATATTTTATAAATATCATGGCACTCATTTCCAAATAAAACAAATCTATTTTTCAAAATATAGACAGACACCATTGGTGGTAAGATATAGTATAAATTCAATAACAGTTCAGGAAAAAGTAAACTCATTCAATGGTCCTAAATTTTATTCTAACATAGAGTATAAAAAAGGCACAACCTTTTTATTTAAGTTAAATTTAATCCACTCCAAAATTCACTCTTTGGACTTAGGATAAGTTGGATGTAGCCACTTTTGGACGTCACTTCCATTCTATTCAGAAGAGTGTCAATGTCACAGGTCTAATACAATTTAACTCTCTGAGGAGGAGCATCTGACTGCCGCGTGGCCTCTGATGGCAGGCTTGGCTCTAGGCCCATCTCTCTCAACCTGGGCTGGCTGGCACTGAGACGCTACTGTGCGCATCCCCCTCTTCAGGTGTACCACACAGTTCTCTCCGTGTTACACCTCAGTTGGTACTGTGGGCAGGGGCACAGCTCCTCTTTCTGGTGGAACACACAAAACTCCACTCCTCTGGAAAATTTTCAAGAAGCTCTTCTAATACTTCTCTGTTCTTACAGCATCTACCAACTGCATGGAAACCATGCTATCTTCTTTTCTGGAGTGATGGTAAATATTTTCCGATTAAAGCCCCATTATAAACACAATGGAGCTGGCAGTTGGAAAATAATATGCTAACAACAATTTATTTTATTTTATTTTTTTATTCTACTAATTTACTTTGCTAGATATCTTTTTTAAAGGACTAAGTCTCAAAAATAGTCAAAGTTAGATTTTGTTGATTTATTGTTATATTAGACTAGGTAATATAGTGTTACTACTTATTTAGGCCATTAAGTTTTAATTATCAAAGACAGCTAAAATAATTTTTAAATATTTCTCCAAATTAGGGAATTAGAATATAGTCTAAAATGAACTCTGTTGTCTCAAGTCTGTATATATTATCTCTCTCTGTCTCTGCCTATCTGTCTTCGTGTGGTCAACACACGTAACATGTATCATTTAACGCTTTTTAGTGTACAGCTCAGTGGCACTAAGTACATTCGCGTTGTTGTGAGACCATTACCAGAATCCATCTCCAAAACTTTTCTATTCTCCCAACTGAAACTGTCCCCATTAAACACTAACCCTCATTCTGCTCGCCCCAAGCCCTGGGTCACCCCTCTCCTACCTTCTGCTTCTATGACCTAAGGATGGACTCTGACTGCTCTAGGCACCTCACGTAGGTAGGATCACACGATATTTGTGTCTGGCTTATTTCACTTGGCAGAATGTCTTCCAGGGTCATCTATGTTGTAGCCTGTCAGAACCTCTCTTACTTTTTCTCTTATTTGTCTTTATCTGGAAAACATGACTGCTTGTCAATGAAGCTGAGAAAGTGAATTAATGAGCTTCCTGGACAGCAAATTAAAGCATATCAGAGAGAGAGAGACAGACCGACAGACAGACAGACAGACATTGATTCTGGGAGCTGAAAGGGAAAATGTGGAAGATGCTAGTACAGCACTTCCATTTACCACTGCACTGGAAAATTAATTTAAACACTTTTCAGGACTTCTTCATCTGTGGTTCACATTGCACATTAAGCTTTTTAGATTTATTGCTTGGTTTGAAAATGAACAAAACCATTGTAACAGCCTCCCTATCCATCTTCTTTCCAGATCTTATGGAAAGCAGCAGGTTTTCCTATTTAAAATCTAGTCATGTGACTCATGTGAGAAGATGTCTTTGTCACAAAGCCATGCAGTGAGCAATGAGGACAGGCTGCCACAGTGAGCACAGAGGGTAGGGTCCACTGTACCTGCCCACACCCTGCACAGCCCAGTGGGAACATCCTGCCTATGCATCTGTGAGAAGATTCGGCCCCCCAGATGGTCACTGTCACAGGACTCTGCTCTCCAGAAACTGCTTTTCTATTTCCCTGATGATTACGTCTGTTGTTAGCACAGCAGTAGGTGAGCAGTGGGCAAGCTCAGCATCAGAAGAGCAGCTTCACTGTGCTTACCTGCTTCACCTACAGACAGATGTGGGGCTGGACAACAGAACATGGGAGAGGGTTGGTTTGGTGTGTCTCAGGAATGATGGTACGTTCCTGTGACCACAGGCTGGAAGGTCAGTGGCTGTCAAGTGGCAAGTGACTCTCCTTCAGGGGGTTGAATAGCCCATTTATGAACTCAGTCTCTGTGTTTTCTTTCTTTCTTTCTTTCTTTCTTTCTTTCTTTCTTTCTTTCTTTCTTTCTTTCTTTCTTTCTTTCTTTCTTTCTCTCTTTCTTCTTCTTCTTCTTCTTCTTCTTCTTCTTCTTCTTCTTCTTCTTCTTCTTCTTCTTCTTCTTCTTCTTCTTCTTTCTCTTCTTCTTTTCTCTCTCTCTCTCTTTCACTTTTTTTTTTTATCTTTGAAATATATAATGAGGCAAATGGATCACCAAACACATAGTACTCAGGACAGAATAAAACGCACCAATGATTGCATGGCACTGTAGCTACTCCTGTGTCTTTACTTCAGCACCCACAAAACTACATGTTCTTCAACAGGTGCTTGTGTGGGTCCCTCATACACTTTCTTACACTTATAAACATTATTATAAACACTTTCTCCTGTAGCTTGCCTTTTCATTTTGTTGAAGGCTTCCTTTGCTGTGGATAAGCTTTTTTAACTTTGATGAAGTTCCACTTGTATATTTTCACTTTTGTTGCTTTATTTTTGGTGTCAAATCCAAAAAGTCATTGTGAAGACTGATGTCAAGGAGCTTAACACCTACGTTTTCCTCTAAGAGTCTTATGGCTTCAGATCTTACATTTAAGTTTAAACATAACTGAAACAATTCTGAGTTATTTGGTATACAGTACAAGACAGGTCCAGTTTCACTCTTGTGAATGTATCTGTCCAGTTTTCCCAACACCCTTTATTGAAGAGGCTGTCCTTCCCCATTGTATGTCCTTGGCTCCTTTGTCATGATTTGTCTGACCATACATGGGATTACTTCTGGCTGTCAATTCTGTTTGTATGCTAGTGCCATGCTGTTTTGATTACTATAGTTTTGTAGTACAGTCTGAAATGAGAAAGTGTGATGCTTCTTGCTTTATTATTTCTCAAGTTTGCTTTAGCTAGTTCAAGGTCTTTTCTGGTTCCATACAAATATTAGGATTCTTTGTTCTACTTCTACGAAAAATACCAATGAAATGTTGCCTGCTTTGGGTAATATGGACATTTTGAAAATATTAATTCTCCCAATCCATGAGCACAGATGGAATATCTTTCCATTAATTTGTGTCTTCTTCAATTTCTTTCATCAATGTCTTATAGTTTTCAGTGTACAGGTTATCACCTCTGATTAAATTTATTTCCAGGTTAAATGTATTTTTTTTGTTGCAACTATAACTAGGATTACTTTCTTAATTTCTCTTTCTGATAGCTCATTATTAGTGCACAGAAATACAACTGATTTTTGTATATTGATTTTATATCCAGAAAATTTACTGAATTTGTTTATTTTTCTAACAGTTTTCTGTGGAGTCTTTAGGGATATATATATATATATATATATATATATATATATATATATATTCATGCAACCTGCAAATAGAAGCAGTTTTACTTCTTCCTTTCCAATTTAGATGCCTTTTATTTCTTTGCAAATCATATATATGATAGAAGTTAATATCCAAAATATATAAAAAACTCCATAGCAAAAAATAATAATACTTGTATTAAAAATGGACAATGGAACTGAAAAGATATTTTTTTCCAAGAAGACATACAAATGGCCAACAGGTACATGAAGAGGTGCTCAGCATCACTAATCAACAGAGAAATGCAAATCAAAACCACAATGAGATGTCATCCCAAACCTGTTAGAATCTTTACTATCAAAAGACAGATAAAAAGTGTCAGTGAGGACATGGAGAAAAGGGAACACTTTGGCATTATTGGTGGAATGTATATTGGTGTACCCACTGTGGAAAACAGTATGGAGGTTCCTCAAAACATTAAAACTAGAACTACCACGTGATTCAGCAATGCCAGCTTTGGGAATTTATCCAAAGGAACACAAACAAGATACTGAAGAGCCTGCACGCACACTCACTACAGTGTTACTCACAGCAGCCTTACTGTCGCGTGCAGGCCCTATTGATGTCCCCACTTACCTGTTCTGGTACGTGAGAAATAACTGTGAGTCTCAGAGACCAAAGTCCTTCCCTACCCTTTCTTGGGTAGGAATTACATCTTGAATTTTATACTACAATTGGTGCCCATCAAGAGATGCCATCTGTGGCCCAGCTTAGCCTTCCCCATGCCAAGCTCTGATAGGTAACCATTTATTAACCTTTCTCTCATGCTCTATGCCAACTTGACTTCCTAAATTCGAGCAAACAACCTAATAAACCAGAAATGCCCAAACACTGTCTTTCTACATGGACTGTAAACCTTTTCTTTCCCTGAGGCTTGGTGTGCTGGCTCCTCACTTTGAGACCAGTGATAATGACGTCTCTCACATCACAGGAAGGGCCCCGAAGCCAGAACTGACTTCACTGCTCTGCCTACTGGCCTGAATCTCATGACTGAATTTCTGTTCTCCTACCACTAAGAGATGGACACTAATCCTGTGCATATCACATAGGCAGCGGGTCTGTGTACAACTTAGACAGATGCTATGGAAGTAACCACTGTTTTCAACATTTGAATTATGATTGGTCTGAAGAAATATTTACATCTTTATATTAAGAATCATGGAAACTGGGATTTTACATTATTAAAGGAAGAATCACTGAATTATATATATATTTTTCAAGATAAGACATTTCAATACATAATGCACAAAATTAACATTAAAACATTTTTCCCATAGAAAAGGGGAAAATAAGGGACTTACAACTGGTTCATTGTGAATACTGTGAATTGCATTATGCTAACACTCCGTGAGTCCCACACCATATGCTGAGATCTAAAATAAATTCTGAGTCCTGAGAGAAAAAGCTTCACAACAGCTAACAACTTCCATATTTCAGTGCCTCATATACAGTTAGTTCTTAGTAAGAAAATCTTAAAGTATTGAATTGAAGGACATTTTAATCTGATAGAAAAATAAGTGAATCTGAGAATCTAGACTTATTTTTCTATGGGTAGAACTTATATGTCCATGGTCCCTACAAAAAATGTATTGGGCCTGATATATATGTATATTCACACAGACAAATTAAGAAAAAATGAAAAGGAATATAAAAAGTAATAAAAAGAATGGCATCAAAATCCACAAATTATCTCAACATAATTAAGGATTTAGGTTTAGCTTCAAGCAAGACAGTAAAGCAAATTCAGTAGTGAAAGGAAACTCGCAGATGAGCCTGTTGTCCCATTTCACATGCTCCCTACTATTATCTCACAACCCCGAGACCTCCTAATAACATTAAGTAAATAATTATGTGTGTCTCTGTTCCTGTAGTTTTTCTGTCTCCCATTAGGGAGGTCCAGGAGATGCATTCAAGCAGGGACTATTCCGTTTATGTTTACTGTCGATTACTGGGCCAGACACAAAGTAGTGCTCCATAAATAGGTGTGACGTTTTTCTTCCTTTTCCATTCTGAGAGAAAATGAGTCATGTGAGTGATGCTGATAATCGCCCATTTTCATCATTTAATTAATGCTCACTGAAGGCCTGCCTAAGTACCATCGCAGTGCTTAGTTCTAGACAGATGTCTGTAAACAAAGGGCCTAAAATCTAGAGAAGGAGGCAAACAGAAGGAGAATTTCAAACATTGAGACCATGTTCTTGAAGAGAGATGAAAGAGGTACCCTCCCCTGCACCAAGAAAAGCTTTAGTGCTCCATTTAAAAGCTATAGATACAGTTCAAGGGATTAATGATTAATATTTCTTTTCATAACAATCCCAATGAGGAAAAGAACAGGCAAATATGAACATTATGTTAAAAAGATCAAGCAATAGTTGGTATAATGGGGAAAAAAAAGATCTCATTTATTATAATATATTCCATTTCAATCATTAAGACTAGCCCGAGGCATCAGGTCAATGAATGTTACAACTGGGCACACAGAGACTTGGCATAACAAGTGAAATTTCATTTAGTAGCCTCATGTTAATCACTGAGGGTGCAGAAGACAGCAACAATTTTTAAAAATAGGATTTATGAGGGGGACTAATGAAATATAGCTTATATGAGAAGACAAGATGAAACTGATACTACATTTCACTGAAGAAATATAGTGGAGACAAGATATTAGGGCCAAAGAGTTGGTGTGAATGCTGACTGAAACACATGTCAATAATCAAAAACACATATGCAGCTAGAGCATTTGGACATTTATATTTACTTAAAAAATTCCCCCCCCCCCAGAGAATTATGTGTGTTTGGTTCTGGACTTATAGGCAAGAAATAACTTATGCTGGCTACAACATATGTGAGTGAGAATTTTTGTTTTGTTTTCTTAGTGAGTATTTTTGTGGAGTTGTTTTTGAGTTGGGTTTTTTCAGCATAATTTGGAGACATGCATTAAATTGTGCCCATTCTGTCCCTTCTTGAATGTAAAAAGAAGTTAATATTCTTAGATTAAGTATAAAGACTGATTAAAATAAACCTAAACCACTGTAACAAATACTATTAACCATTTAATATGTCTGCTGAAAATTAGACTACCAGTTTCTGTCCACTGGACCCCATTTCTAAAATTCATAAAACCATTTAACCCTTGAAAATTATAGTTATTGACTGGAGTCATTTCTGTAACCTATTGAATATTTACATTAAAATTTTCTAAATAAAACTTGAAATATAGAGAAATTACTGCAGATATTTTAAAATATAAGGTAATTCTAATTTTTATAGTGTTTTTATTTGCTTCAGTTCTTTTTATGTTAAAATGGATTTCTACTCTGATCTATAATTCAACGCTGATTCATAGTTCTTTGGTTATTTCATGTCAGGTGATTAGATTAAGCAAAAACAAAAAATAATCCTACTCTGAGAATAAATTTGAGTGAACTACATAAGTTACAGCTATTATTATAGTACCATTTTTTAGTTCAAACTATGAAAAGTATTCAAGTATTTTAGAATATGAAAGTAAAATCTGATAAAGGCATTAGAAATGCATTCATTTATCAAATCATTCTTTTTCCAGTTCTATATTCAATTTAAAACTAAGAGTTTAGTTTCTCTATGTGTTCAGCACTATTCTGTTCTGTATGGTCTCTATTTGCAATACCTAAAATATACGTTAAAAGAGAGGGAGACACATGGATAAAATAATAGTTTAGTTCATAAGCAAGGACAAGCAACTGTGAATTACAGACCATAGATGTCCACTAAGAAAGGACCAGCAGTAGGAACCAGGGGCAGTGACGGCTATCACAGACTGGCGATGGTGGTAATATTTACAACATGAAAGCGGGCAAATGCTGCAAACCCAGAGCTTGTTGTTCTGTTTTCGGAGGTGCTGTGGTTTGTTAAACACTGACAAACATACCATGGTGCACAACTGGGTGTGTTCCATACACTTTCCAAGTGAATTTTTTGTTCAGTTTTTATGAATCAATCAGAAAAACATGTACAGAGTACCTATACTGCTTAAGGCTGCTGAGCTAGGAAGCAGAAACGTAAGAGGTCGCAATCTATCCTTGTTAGTTCATGCACGTCCAAGTCCTGCAAACTGTGAAATGTGATGTGCTCACTGTTAGAGGATTTAACAAAATGCCTAGGAATTCCAGCCTTCCTGGACATACACGCTCAGGAAGAGAGCAGGTCCAGGTTAGGGTCCACAGCAGCTCCTTGGCTCTAGGACAGACATCCTGCCAGGGCCAATCAGCAGATGTCAGG
The DNA here is from genome assembly GCA_033961575.1 of Aselliscus stoliczkanus. Classification (NCBI taxonomy): domain Eukaryota; kingdom Metazoa; phylum Chordata; class Mammalia; order Chiroptera; family Hipposideridae; genus Aselliscus; species Aselliscus stoliczkanus. The sequence continues at coordinate 71,053,217 of CM066731.1, read as the reverse complement.
GAATGGGACACTTTTAACAAGAATTCCTGTGGCAGAGGAACTGGAATTTGCCAAATAATCTAGATTTTAGGACTTGGAACAACAGCAACAAGCTTCAGTTACATCTCTGGACCGCTCTTGGTAAACTGTTCCTACAATGACATTTTAAATCTGAGAGAATGATATATCCAGCTAGGAGCTCCAGGAATCATTTTCTAAATATATGATGACAGCGTATCTGGCAGCAGGAAATCATTAAAGAAACAGCAGCTCTCAGATTTTCCAGAGCTTCTGCCATCATAAATTTGGAGTGGCATCAACAAAGTCATGGCACCTTCAATTTGGGGCATTTCAGCAGTAAAAGCCTCTACTGGCAGAAGGTATGTCTTGCATTCATTCATTCTTCATTATTTTTGAGTCCCTGTTCTGTGACAGGCAATGACCCGTCCATCTCTCTCTCTTACTGAAACCCAGTCTAGTCATGAGACAGGACAATAGCAGTTGCCAATCACATCAGGCAAAGGGGTTTCAGACAAGAAGGAGAAGGGCCTTTTATAGACTTTGTAGATGTTCGGTAGGTCAGGACATTTTGTGAGGGGCTAAATGCTTACAAAATCATATGCAAGTGTTTAAAAACAGATTTGGACTCCTTTAAGGGACCTCGGAGGGCATTAAAATATGACTTACTTTTTAAGTTTTTGTGAATAGGGTTAAAGAGATGATCAAATTTTATTTTAGAAAGACTAAAATTCAAAAAGAAAAACACAAACTTAGACTTAATTTTTAGTAAATTATAATATCTGGAACAGAGAAGATTCCTGATGGGAGCTTTGCTGACTGACAAGAATGGACGGATGCCTAAGAACCAGCTGCTGAGGAACAGAGAAGGGGGAGTTTATGACAACAAGAGCAAACCGACACTCAGCCAAAGGTTGCCTCACTGCAGATGATTATGGGAAGGAGTGCTGTAATGTGGGCATCCATCCCACTCTTTGCCTCACTGCTCTCCTCTTAACAGAAGTAAATATTTGGGAAGTTTTTCTGACACACTTAATGCTTCCTCAGCGGGTCAGTGGTCCCACTCTGCCCCACACACTTACAACATGAAGGAGAAGTACATACTGGGCTCAGGGTCACACAGTAGCCGTCCCTATGGGGTCCCCGATTCATGGTCCAACACTGAGGTGCCTGAAAAGCCATTACTCTTTCCCCCAGTGGTGTGAGGAGGCCACTGGATTGTTTTTTTTTTTCGTTTATTTGGTTTTTTAATAAAATACCTTACTTAAAATCTCTGCCTGCCATTTTCACTTTCTTTGATGATGCACTGTCTCATACTACATCCTACCATGTTAGCCAGAAAAATAGAGAGGCTGTTGCTTTCAAAGGTGACACACTGTCTTAGATCTTTATGTTGTGGTTGTTTTCCTACATATGTTGGAGGCTCTGTATCTCAGCCCTTCCACCATCTCCAGGTATCCCTTTTTGTTTCTAAATACTCTTAAAGATTCACACAAATGAGATCCTTAAAGGGTTTCACCCACTCTGTGTATCCTGCAGAAGTGACTGGATGAATGACGGTGGAAACAGTGATGGTGATAATAGTGATAATGCTTCCAGCCATCAGGTTTTCGAAGTGCCCCAACTGGAGTCCTCCCACAGCAGTGTGGCAATCATCGGTGACTAATTTTCCTTTAGCATATATTACAAAATATAGCTTAATTCTCACTTGCCAACCACATTCTATAGCCCTCGCAGAAAGCATCATAAAATTGTAAAAATCCACTGAATCTGTAGTTGGGTTACTGGCAGTTATTTTAACTACCTGTATTACCTGAACAAGTTCCTTAGTCTCTCTAGCCCTTACCTTCCTCTCCCATAAAATAACAACAGCAATGATTACAAGTAAAGGGGTCAAGTGGCACAATGGATATAAACTGTTTAACACACAGTGGGTACTTAATTCGTATTCTTCTCTTTAAATTTGGAGGAAAAAATGGCATTACTGCAATTTACAAGACACTATTAAGCTATAAGGGAAATAAAAAATCTATTTTTCAGTAGAAATATTTTCATTAACATCCATTTATTATAATTACTTTGTTTCCCTTAATATTCATGCTCTATGAAAAGATTATCACTAATTTAATATAGTGCACCACAAGGAAACAATGATTATCACATATATTTTGTTGCAATGTATAGTAAGTATTGTACCTTGAAATCCTTCCATTCCTTTTGTTGTTCCTTTTGTAAATATTCATTTTTGATATCCTCCTACAAGAAAATATTAGATTAGATTGGTTTAATGAGCCAATATTTTTCAGTTATTTAGCATTCTGTGCTGTGATTCAAACCACATTTATAGTCAAAGCAAACTATGAGCGTGTGTAACTGTGGGCAGCTAGAATATCACTGCAGAGAAACTGGACAGGTGCATGGTACAGAGATACGCAATGTGTCAGGTGGGAAGGCAGTCAGGTTTCCCAAGGCAAACAGAATCTTGACACACAGTTCTAATTGGCAGCTTATGAGAATAATTACCAAATAGGTAAATAATTTAATTGTACTTCTATCAATAGACATACATGCACACTGTCCAGGTATTCTTACATCTTAATAACACTTTCATTTTGTAAAATAGAAAATAAGTAAGAAGTAACGGGTGAAATCAGACCTGCTCCCCATTTTTTAAATAAATATTTAGCCAACATAATTTTTGTGGTGCTATGTCACACTAAGATTGAAAGACTGGTAATCCATTTTTTTGTGTATATCATCATTTTTTGTTTTATTGTATTCAAATTCAAATTGTGGACATAATGAGTAAATACAGGTCAACACATATGTTCAGTAACTGTATATAAATATATATATATATCACCCACTGTCTTACTAAGTCTCCCACAGAGCTTTTGGTTACCAAGTGGAGAAGGATGTTTTTACGCTTTAGGACACGATTACATGTCCATGACATTTTACATGTTTTACAAGCATCTGATTACATATATGAATAGAAAAACAGACTCCTTAGGCAGAAAAGACTGAACCACTTAACATTCCAACAATTCATATCAAAACCTGTGACAGTACCTTTCCACCTCCACATGATCAAAATAATTCAAACAATAATAGGTCCAATTCCATACATAATTTTTTTTTTTTGAGGGCAGTGTCACTGGCCCGCACTTGTGGGACTGAACTGGGGCCACTGGCTTCCCAAGCCAGCACTTAACCACCACACCACTCGGCCGGCCCTTCCATACATTATTACATATAATAAGAGTATTAAGACATAGAATATACAGCAGCTACTTCTCTTCAGCAGTATGGTCTTTGACATAAAATAGTGTTTCCAGTTGTTCAACCTGATGAACAATAGGTTAGCGTCAATAATCAAAGAAATGAATGACTAGACAGCAAGTCACATGGGTTATTTACTTTCACCAAACATCGCTCTAACCTTGGTAACTCAGCAGGCATCTAAGTATCTTACCTTGTTCTTGTGCTTTTGTGTCAGTATTCAGAAACTATAACTTTGCCCTGATTCCCGGGAGATAAATGCTGTGTAAAACTACTTTTGTTGGTCTGGCTGAGCAGCGTGGTGGTTAAGAGCTGGCTTGGACGCCAGCGGCCTGGGTTCGGATCCCACATATCAGGGCCAGTGACACTGCTCTCTACAGCTAAGATGGTGAACAACAGCTCTGCCTGAAGCTAGGCTGCTGTGAGTCTGTGGGGACGGCATAGCTGCAGCCCCTGCTGCAGTGTGCTACCATAGGCTACGGTGAGTGGCCGGCAACCAGTGTGAGTGGCCGGCAGCTAGTGTGAGTGCCAAGAGCCACTGTGAGTGGCCGTCCAGAGGCCGGCAACCGATCTGCCTCACCCGAGAAGAGTCCAATGATGATACCAACATGAGCCAGGAAAGCAATGTCCTCCACAACTTGACTGAAGAACAGTAGGACAGCAACTTGTCTGCTTCTCTGTTACCCTCCCCAATTCCCCAATAAAATCTTTAAAAAAAAAACAACACTTTTATTTTTGTGTGTAGATCTGGGACAGTTTGGTGATCTCATTTGAAATCATGCCTATAACAACTACAGTGTGATGCAAACCTTAGAAGAACCGAAGTGCCTGTGGCTTTCCTGACATTATTATTCCTCATAGGAGGATAAGCTGCTGGATAACAACACACCGTAGAACTAATGACTCTGCTATCTTTTTGGCAGTCCAAATGAGACATCTCTCAACAAAACCAGATGATCACTATTATCTGATATCCAGAGTGACACACTAAACACAAGTAAGGAGGGGAAACCCTAGACCCTCTTGTCTGCGTAAGAACCGCTGACCAGTGAGTGTGAGATTTCCTGGTAGCATCACCTGGTTTGTAAGAGTAGCATTTGGTCCATGTATTAGATATTGTATCCTTCCAAGTTCCAATCTCTACACTGATGCCAAACTTACTTTTCTTTTGAAAATAATAAGAATGATCCACTCGATTTTCTAAACCATAACTAATTTTGTTTTCATACTATTTCTTATAAAACAACAAAATAAAAGACTATAACATACAAAGGTAATTTATCTGCAATATCAAGATAATTTCTTAATCTCTTTTGTGCAAAATTCCAAGTGGCTTCCTCCGTTACCCATTTATACCCCACTCAAATATCATCTGCTCAGTATGGACTCCCCTGGTTCAATTCAAGTGCAATAGCTGACATTATACGAGGTCTGACAATTAAGTTCGTGAACTTGTTGCAACTATGTTGCTAAACTTTTTTGATATCAGAGGGATTATTCATTATGAATTTGTACCAACTGGACAAACAGTTAACCAAGTTTACTATATGGAAATGCTGAAAAGCCTGCATGAAAAGTTAGATGACCTGAACTTTTTGCCAACATCTCCTGGCTCTTAACTTACATCACGACAATGCACCAGCTCACATGCCACTGTCTGTGAGGGAATTTTTAGCCAGTAAACAAATAACTGTATTGAGACAGTCTCCTTACCCATCTGATCTGGCTCCCAATGACTACTTTCTTTACCCAAAGATAAAGGAAATATTTAAAGGAGGACATTTTGATGACATTCAGGACATCAAAGTTAATACGATGACAGCTCTGATGACAATTCCAGAAAAAGTTCCAAAATTGCTTTGAAGGGTGCACTAAGCACTGGCGTTGGTGCACAGCTTCCCAAGGGGACTACTTGGAAGGTGACCATAGTGATATTCAGCAGTGAAGTGTGTAGCACTTTTTCTAGGATGAGTTGAGAACTTGATTGTTAGATGTCGTACACTTGGGTTTTCCTCCCTCTAGAAGCTGAGTAGTGTTTCATTGTACCAATGAGCCACACATTCTTGATTCATTTTCCTGTTGATGGATATTTGTGTTTTTAATTTTTTTATTATTAAAGCTTAGGCTGCTATGAACATTCTTGTAAAAATATTTTTGGATTGATTTCTTTTAGACCTTTGTGTTACATGCTTAGAAGCAAAAATTCTGGGTCATGGGGTACACATATGTCTAAATTTTTAGGAAATGGTCAAAGATTCCTCCAAGCTTGTTGTGTAATTTTACACTGACACCAGCAAAATATAGTAGTTCCACCTGCTTCACATTCTGTTACATGCCAGTCTGTGACAAAGTCATAAAGATACCTCCTATGTTTTCTCTAGAAGATTTACAGTTCTGGGTTTTACGTTTAAGTGTTTGATCTGTCTTGAATTCTTCATCTTCTTTGTATAGAGTGAAGTTGGGGTTGAAGTTCATATTTTCCATAGAAACATTCTAGGATCATAGGCAGGAAAAGTTCTCTACTTTTAAGGGGTCATAAAATCAGATTGGTCTCACCAGGATAATCTCCCCATCTGAAGCCCTATAACCTTAATCACATCTACAAAGTCCCTTTGTCATATAAGATAACATATTCACAACTCCTAGGAATTAAGATGTGGACATTTGTGGTATAATTATCCTGCCTACCACATTTATCTTTTAGACTTTTTCTATTCTATTGGTTTTTTTTTATCCAATTTAAAATTTTTCATAAGTGATTTGTCAACATGATTTAAAAATTAAATTAAGAGGTAATAATGAAAAATCTCCCTTCTGTCTCTTAACCCCATTCTGTTCCTTTCCTATATCTCCTAGATATTCTTATCTCTTGTTTAATTTCCAAAATTTATTCTTGGAATTTCTTTACACATATATAGGCAACTACAAATAAAGATTTACATTTCATCCTTTTTTACACCAAATATTGCACAAGTATATTATAGATACTGCTTTGTTTCTCACCTTTTTGTTTAAGAATAATACTAGATCTTTCCATGTCAGTACATTGAGAAATACCTCATTTTTTTTCACAGTCCCTTGATATCTCTTGAATGTACATACCACTGTTTATTTCACCAGGCTCTGCTGATGAATATTTGAACAGTCAAAATCCCCTACCCTTTCAAACAATTTTGCATTGAAAATCTTTTAACATACACCATTGCAAGTATGTCCTGACATGTGTGATAAATTCCATAAAGTAGAAATTATGGATCAGTGGTTATGCAGCTTTTTAACCTTGACACACATTGCCAAATTGTTTTCCATGGATTAGAAGAACCTGTGTCTCGATATGATACATTTACATATTTTTCTACATATTAGGCCTATTAATGATTAGAAACTTAGCACATTTACATATTTCCCACTACCACTTTGCTGCCCCTCATAAACTTTTGTCATGCTATTATTATTATTAATACTTCTATTGGTTAGTTTCATACATTTACATTATATAACTACTGAAACTAAGTTTGCTTTGTCTTTGAAAATAATCCCATCCATAATCTCCAAATGCTTTAGTATTTCCCACAAACGAGGACATTTTTCTACATACAGCCATCAAAATCAGGAAAGTTAAGAAGGCATCTGCCAGACTTCTCCACCATAATGTTACTGTTTTCCATTTGTAATCAGGGTATATCTTATGAAGAGTTATTATTTTGAAATTGTGTAAATTCCTCTTCAAATTTTCAATCATTCATTCACTTATTTATATGAGTTTGGAGTCATGGTTTTCAATTGTATTCAATGGGTTATATATCCTATTGTCATTACTTACTTTGGTGCCCAACGTTTTCCAGAGTTGACTATAAGAAACCTTCCAGATGGCCTCTGTGCCCTGTTGACATAAGACCATCATTCTCAGAGTACTTCCTTACTCTTGAGAATATCACATCAGTGATTTAATCCTCCTTCTTCAGGAAGCTCTGGTAGTGAAGAATGTTCTTCAGAATCCAGAGGTGGCTGCTAGGTGTGGTCACTGCTATGGAGAGTCACTGCCCCCAAGCCTTCCCAGCTGGAACAAGTACACATGTGCACATACATGCACACACACAGTACTGAATGCTTTCAAGTGCATTGTGATATTACAGGGTTCGTTCTAGCTTCTTTCTTCTTGTTCACATTGTGACTCCCTTCATCAATAGGAGCAACCTGGCTCAGGTCAGCTGACACATTCGCACACCCGAGTTTCCCGTAGATAACCCATTAGCCATCAGCTGCCTTCCTCCGTCCCGCTCCCGGGCGCCTGCTCACTAAGCTGGGACATTCACACCCACGAGGGGCGATTCCTGACTCCGACAACTTCTCCCTGGACCTCAATGCTCACACTCCTAACCTAGGGCGGGTCTCGTGAGCACTGAGTGTGAGGGCAGCGCTCCTAGTGGCACCTTTCTGCATGTGGACCTGCATGCATAGACCTGTGTCCTCACCCAGATGCCTGACCCCCGCCAGGCCTGCACTTGCTCCTGCTCCTGAGTCCACCTTCCTCACAGGTACTTCAATGGTGGCTCAAGGAATGAATTGTCAGGAGAGGAGGAAATGGAGGCAAAGACAAAGGAAGCACTCCTACACCTTTTTTTTCAGTTGCTAAAAATACATAAGTGTATATATAATGAAGAACAAGCTAAAAGTGAAAAAAAAAATCACTGACACTCGTACTATGTACCACTAGCTATTTGTTTCAGAGCTTACCTTTTGACACCCGTAATTCCACTGTGAATGCATGTAGAGAATGTACGTGGAGCTGCTTAACACAGAAATCATTTTTTTATATTAGCTTCAGAGAAAAAGATATATTCTGAATCTCTAGAAATTCTTGACATGTACTTATGAGACAAGCAAGATAGCTTGCCAACCCAATGATAAAGCAACACATTTTATTCTTCAATATTTGTGAAAAAATGTACATTTCCCATCTATTGCATCCTTTTACAATTTAGAAGGAGTTATTTTATATCAGGTCAACATGTTAATCTATTTGCTAGAAATCCACTGGGAATAAAACCTCATTATTTTTAATTTTCACTACATTTAGAATTATGTAAATATGTATATACATAAAACAATGATTATTACATACAATAAGTACATATACTAAATATATACTTAGTATATATTAGTGTATTTGACAGTCTTATCATCAGAAGTTTCCAGACCTAGAATCCCTAAATTTTCTGTTTTTATTTATCACTTCATCTTATTTTTTGATCCCTCCTGTCTGCTTTCCTCTCCCTCTTTTCCTCCTGACTTTCTCTTCCCATTCCCCCCACAATTCCTTTCTCTCTTTTCCTAGTTTATACATCAAGAAAATATATAAACCCTGATATCACACTATTTGATACAAATGTTATTGAGCACATACTAAATTCATATTCTGTTACTTGTATTTATCCTTTAGAAAAAATGGTGATATTGCTATCTAATGGAATTTCACATAGCAACCTCAATTTCTCAGAAAAAAGATGTATGTGTGTTAGATGAGCAAAATAGTTATTAGGATTTTAATTATTGGAATTTTTATGTGTAGTAAGTATTTTAAACTTGTACAAACAAATGTATTTTACAGTAAAATTAGCAAAAGCAATAAGAGATAAAAGTCCCTGAGTTGTCCATTCCCAAAGAACTTTGTTACTCTGAGAATTGCACCTACTTAGCATTTGATAATGTACGGAAAAATTTCAAAATATTCTTGTAGCTTCTGAAAAATACACTTTTAACACAGTAAACAGTTGTATTTATTTATTTATTTATTTATTTATTTATTTATTTATTTATTTTTGGCATTATATATAAATTTTAGTGTTAAGTCAGTTTACTGTAAAATTTCATCTAATACCATGTAAGTAATAACAAAAGATTTTCATTTCCTAGATCTGAACCACCCTTTCCTCTTTATCTTTTTTCCATTTTCTTTTTTCTTTTAATTTGTTTATTTTAATTAGCTTCAGGTGTACAACACAATGCAATAGTTATACCTTTTATCCCTCAAAGTGACAACCCCACTCCCCCAATTCCCTCCACACTCCTCCCCCCATATCATACTATTTATTACAATTCCTTTGACTCCCTTTAACCGTATAATCCACATCCAGTGACTATCTATATTTTCAATTACAGTTGACATACAATATTATACAACATCAATTTCAGGTATTCAGTGCAGTGATCAAGCCTCTACTCCATCCATGTCGTGGTATCCCTACCAAAACATGTGACCATCTGATGCCCACAAAATTATTACAACATTATTATATTCCCTGAACTGTCTTTCATATTCCTATGACAATACTGTAGTTACCTATTTATGCTGTCTAAACCCTTCCCCTTCTCCCTCATCCCCACCCCCTCCCAACTAGCAACCCTCAGTTTTTCTTCTATATCTATGAGACTATTTCTCTTTCCTTTGCTCATTCATTCAGTTTTTCAAATTCCACATATAAGTGAGATCATATGGTATTTGTCTTTCTCTGACTGACTTATTTCACTTAACATAATAGTCTCTAGGTCCATCCATATCGTTGCAAATGGTACGATTTCATTCTTCTTTATAGCAGAGTAATACTCCATTGTATAAATGTACCACAGTTTCTTAATCCAGTCATCTACTGATGGGCATTTTGGTTGTTTCAAAGTCTTGGCTATTGTAAATAGCGCTGCAATAAACATAGGGGTGCATATATTTTTTCGAATTAGCGTCTTGGATTCCTCTTGGTAGATACCCAACAGTGGAATTGCTGGGTCATATGACAGTTCCATTTCCAGTTTTTTGAGATACCTCCATACTCATTTCCATAATGGCTGCACCAATTTGCAGTCCCACCAACAGTGCACCAAGGTTCCCTTTTCTCCACACCCTCGCCAGCACTTGTTGATTTGTTGATGATAGCCATTCTGACTGGAGTGAGGTGGTATCTCATAGTGGTTTTTATTTGCATTTCTCTGATGATTAGTGAGGTTGAACATTTTTTCATATGCCTGTTGGCCATCTGTATGTCCTCTTTAGAAAATTGCCTCCTCATATCCTCTGCTCATTTTTTAATAGGGTTGTTTGTTTTTTTGGTGTTGAGTTGCATGAGTGTTTTACAAATTTTGGATATCAACCCCTTATCAGATATATCGTTGGCAAATGTCTTCTCCCATTCAGTAGGCTGCCTTTTTCTATTATTGATGATTTCCTTCGCTGTGAAAAAACGTTTAAGTTTGATGTAATCTCATATGTTCATTTTTTCTTTTATTTCCCTTGCCCAAGGGGATATATCAGTAAAAATATTACTCAGGGTAATGTCTGCAAACTTACACCCTATGTTTTCTTCTAGGAGTTTTATAGTTTCAGGTCTTACATTTAAATCTTTAATCCATTTACAGTTTGTTCTCGTATATGGTGTAAGTAGGTGGTCCAGTTTCATTTTTTTGCACGTGTCACTCCAATTTTCCCAGCACCATTTATTAAATAGACTATCTTTACTCCAGTGTAAATTCTTGCTTCCATTGTCATAGATTAAATGACCATATATAGGTGGGTTTATTCTTCGGCTCTCTATTCTATTCCATTGGTTTATGTGTTTGTTTCTATGCCAGTACCATACTGTTTTGATTACTGTAGCCTTGTAGTATGTTTTGATGTCAGGAAGTGTGATGCCTCCCACTTTGTTCTTATTTCTCAACATTGCTGTAGCTATTTGGGGTCTTTTGTGGCTCCACATAAATTTTAGGATTCTATGTTCTATTTCTGAGAAAAATGTCCTTGGTAGTTTGATTGGAATTGCATTGAATCTATATATTCCTTTAGGTAGTATTCACATTTTAACTATATTAATTCTTCCTATCCATGAGCATGGTATGTATTTCCATTTATTTGTATCTTCTTTGATTTCTCTCTTCAGTGTCTCATAATTTTCTGAGTACAGGTCTTTTACTTCTTTAGTTAAATTGATTCCTAGATATTTCATTGTTTTTGTAACAATTGTAAAAGGGATTGATATCCTCATTTCTTCTTCTGATAGTTTATTATCGGTGTATAGAAATGCCACTGATTTCTGAATATTAATTTTGTATCCTGCTACCTTACCAAATTCGTTTATCAGTTCTAGCAGTTTTTTTGGCGGAGTCTTTGGGATTCTCTCTGTATAGTATCATGTCATCTGCATATAATGACAATTTTACTTCCTCTTTTCCAATTTGGATGCCTTTTATTTAATTTTCTTGTCTGATTGCTGTGGCTAGAACTTCCAGAATTATGTTAAATAGAAGTGGTAAAAGAGGGCATCCTTGTCTTGTTCCTGATCTTAAAGGGAAAGGCACCATTGAGTACAATGTTTGCAGTGGGCTTATTATATATGGCATTTATTATGTTGAGATATTATCCCACGATTCCCACTTTGCTAAGAGTTTTTATCATAAATGCCTGCTGGATTTTGTCAAATGCCTTTTCTGCATCTATTGATATGATCATATGCTTTTTATTTTTCATTTTGTTAATATGATATATTACATTAATTAATTTGTGGATATGGAACCAGACTTGCATACCAGGAATGCATCCCACTTGATCATGGTGTATGATCTTTTTAATGAGATGCTGAATTCGGTTTGCTAGTATTTTGTTGAGAATTTTTGCATCTATGTTCATTAGGGATATTGGCCTGTAGTTTTCCTTTTTTGAAATATCTTTGTCTGGCTTAGGAATCAGGGTGATAGTGGCTTCACAAAAAGAGTTTGGGAGCCTTCCCTCCTTCTGTATTTTTTGGAATAGTTTGAGGAGAATAGGTATTAATTCTTTTTTGAATGTTTTGTAAAATTCACCTGTGTAGCTATTAGGTGCAGGGCTTTTGTTTGTTGGAAGACTGTTGATTACTGATTCAATTTCTTTGGCAGTAATCAGTCTGTTCAGAGTTTCTGTTTCTTTTTGGTCAGATTTGGTAGATTGTATGCTTGTAGAAATTTATCCATTTCTTCCAGATTGTCGAATTTGTTAGCATATAGCTGCTCATAGTATTTTCTCAACATGTTCTGTATTTCTGCGGTATCTGTTGTTACTTCTCCTCTTTCATTTCTGATTTTATTAATTTGGGTCCTCTCTCTCTTTTTCTTGGTTAGTGGTGCTAAGTGTTTGTCGATTTTGTTTACCTTTTCAAAAAACCAACTCTTGGTTTCATTGATCTTTTGTATTGTTTTTTTGTTCTCTATTTCATTTATTTCTGCTTTGGTCTTTATTATTTCCTTCCTTATACTCCCTTTAGGTTTGTTTTGCTACTTTTTTTCGAGTTCCCTTAGGTGTAAGGAGAGTCTGTTGATTTGAGATTTTTCTTCCTTCTTTAGGTAGGCCTGCATTGCTATGAACTTCCCCCTGAGGACTGTTTTCACTGCATCCCAGAGATTTTGGGTCATGGTGTTTTCATTTTCGTTTGTCTCGAGGTATCTTTTGATTTCTTCCTTGATCTAATTTTTGACACACTCACTATTGAGTTGCATGTTATTTAGCCTCCAAGTATTTGTAAGCTTTCCAGATTTCTTCTTATAATTGATTTCTAGTTTCATAGCATTGTGGTCAGAGAAGACACATGATATGATTTAAATCTTCTTAAATTTGTTGAGACTTGTTTTGTGGCCTTACATGTGGTCTATCTTGGAGAATGTTCCATGTGCACTTGAGAAGAATGTATATTCTGTAGCTTTAGGGTGAAATGCTCTAAAAATATCAATTAAATCCAGCTGGTTGAAAGTGTCATTTATGACCACTATGTCCGGGTTGATTTTCTGTCTGGAGGATCTGTCCATTGGTGACAACAGGGTGTTGAAGTCCCCTACTATGATAGTGTTACTGTTGATCTCTGCCTTTATGTCTGTCAGAGTCTGTTTTATATATTTAGGAGCTCCTATATTGGGTGCATAGATGTTTACTGGGGTTACATCCTCTTGTTGAATTGGTCCCTTTATTATTATGTAGTGCCTTTCTTTGTCTTTAATTGTAGTCTTCATTTTAAAGTGTATTTTGTCCGAAATAAGTATTGCTACTTCAGCTTTTTTCTCATTTTCAGTTACATGAAATATCTTATTCCATCCTTTTACTTTCAGTCTGTGTGTGTGTCTTTTGATCTGAGATGAGTCTCTTGTACACAGCATATGCATGGGTCCTATTTTCTTATCCACTCAGCCACTCTGTGTCTTTTGATTGGAGCATTTAGCCCATTCACATATAAAGTAATTACTGATAGGTGCATATTTATTGCCATTTTGTTATTTGTATTTGTTTTCTTCCTGGGTTAGCTTGTTTTCCCCTTTTTTCTGTTTAAAAAAAGCCCTTTTAACATTTCCTGCAATGCTGGCTTGGTGGTAATGAACTCCTTAAGCTTATTCTTTTCTGAGAAGCTCTTTATCTCTCCTTCAATTTTAAGTGATAGCCGTGCTGGGTAAAACAATCTTGGTTGTAGACCTTTATTTTTTGTCACTTTGAATATTTCCTGCCATTCCCTTCTGGCCTGCAGAGTTTCTGAAGAAAAGTCAGCTGTTAGTCTTATAGGAGTTCCTTTGTATGTAACCTGCCGTCTTTCTCTTGCTGCTTTTAGGATTCTGTCTTTGTTTTTAAGCTTTGCCATTTTAACTATGATGTTAAATGTTGTGTGCCTGTTTGGATTCAGCCTGTTTGGAACTCTCTGTACATCCTGGGCTAGTATGTCGATTTCCTTCACCAGGGTAGAGAAGTTTTCAGTCATTATTTCTTTAAATACATTGTCAATCCCTTGCTTCTTCTCTTCTCTTTCTGGTATTCCTATGTCGCAATGGTTGTTGTATTTTATGTTGTCCCAGAGGTCTCTTAAACTATTTTCAGTCTTTTTTATTCTTTTTTCTTTTTGTTGTTCCAGCTGGGTGGTTTCTGCTATTTTGTCTTCTAATTCGCTGATCCACTCCTCTGCTTCCTCTATTCTACTGGTGATTCCTTCGAGTGTGTTCTTCATTTCAGTTATTGCATTCTTTAGTTCTAACTGGTTGTTTTTTATGGTTTCCCTATCCTTTTTTTGTGTCCTCGCTAAGTTCCTTAAACATTCTTATCATCAGTGTTCTAAACTCTTTCTCTGAAAATTTGGATACCTCTTTTTCATTTAGTTCCATTTCCAGAGTTTTCTTCTGATCTTTTACTTGGGACATGTTTCTTTGTTTTTTCATTCTGGCTGTAGTTCTGTGAATGCTTCGATGTATTGGATAGATCACCTAGAAAGAAAAGAAAAGAAAAAAAGAGAAAAAAAGAAAGAAAAAGAAAAGTGTTGGTGGGGCTCTCCATCCTCTTGAATCTGCAGACCTCTTGCTCAGGCTTGCAGTGAGCTTTCCACAATTAGCAGCTGTGTGCTCCAGAACCGTGCTCACAGACTTGATGTGGCCTCCTCTTTAGGTCCTTTACTTAGTGTTTCTGTTCATCTAATGTTCAGGGGACTTCCGAGGTTAAATATTGTATAAATTATTTGTAATTTTGATGTGGTCCTTGGAGGCCGTTTGGAAAGCGACTGTCTATTCCACCATCTTACCAGAAACTCCCAGTTGTATTTATTTTTAAAGCCCAGTATTAGATTTCATCACTATCCAGTGCCTAGCATCTTTTTTTTTTTAAGATTTTATTGGGGAATTGGGGGAGGGGAACAGACAAGTTGCTGTCCTTTTGTTCTTCAGTCTAGTTGTGAAGAACATCGCTTCACTGGCCCATGTTGGTATTATCATTGCACTCTTCCCAGGTGAGGCAGATCGGTCGCCGGCCACTAGACGGCTGCTCACGGCAGCTCTTGACAGCTGACACCATCTGCTGGCCCCTCATGCTGACTGTCTGCCACTCAGGGTAGCTTATAGCAGCCCACTGCAGCAGGACCTGCAGCCTACATCATCACTGGCAACTCATGGGAACACAGCTCCAGGAGAGCTGTTGTTTACCATCTTAGCTGTAGAGGGCAGTGTCACTGGCCCTCAGGTGGGATCTGAACTGAGACCCTGCAGCTCAGAGCTGGCGTCCCAAGCCAGCTCTTAGCCAACATGCTACTCGGCCGGCCCAAGCCTAGCATCTTTGACTAATATTCCACTGTTGTGAAGCAAAATAAATAGATTTGCTTCTGTTAGCTACCACAAAAATGAAAACAGAAGAAATGAGTACCCATGAATGGAAAAATAAAGACAAAAATAAGATGTCAATCTTTGCCATTCAATTCTATATACCTAACTACTACTAAAGAAATGCCAGCTGTACATTTCTACTCCTATGTCCAGGGGAAAGCTTTCTCAAGTACATAAATGTTCCTGCTTAATTTGCTCCTAATATCTCTTGTTTATGAGCACCAAGCTAGAGGGAGTATATAGTTTTTAGATGGGGTAAATATTCAATAAGATAGATCTAATTTGACATGGATGGAAGAATGCAAGTGTTGAGAGCAGAGCAGACTGGTATGACATTACATAAGATAGAAATCATATGGAATCTGATAAACAAATAAATGTTAGATATAAAATAATGCCTTTCCTACAGAAGGAATATTTGCTTGGGAGACTAGCCAGTCAATGAATATACTAAGCGTCCTCTTTGAATGTTTTTTTCTCACTCAGAGTTGCTGCCTTTAATGTGGATCTTCAGGATAAAGTTAAGTAATTCCACATTAGAATAGTGAGTGATGAGCTTTAATTCAGAAGGAACCCAGGGTAGGTTCTGAAGGGATCAAGAGCCTGGCTGCACATGATGGTGAACTCAGCCATCTCCTCATGCTGCCCACATGACAAGCACAGCTAAGCTCCTTTAAGCAGAAGGCATGTCTTGGCTTGTTCAGTGTTCCCAGCTGGGTTGAAGATAAACACTCCCATTGCCAATGTGGAGTCTCGTCTGCACATATAGACATAAATTCAAGAAGCATGAACTATATGGATCCTAATAAGTATAGCTGATGTTGTGTCACATTCCTGGGAATTAAAAACATATCTAGATACTTAAAAAATTAATGCATAAGATGAATAGTAAAAAAGGATATAATTGATGATTCACTCTGGTAAGCTTTAAGATTGAGCTGAGGTTTTATCTGAAAGCATTACAAAGTACAAAGAAATCAAAATGAAAGGGATAAGGGTAAAATTACAAAAATAAAGACAAGTTCTAGGAACATGCAAATAGGAATTTTGATAACAAGAACATAGGTCTGTAAAGATGTGCTCTCAGATAAATTACTCAGAAGGGCAACGAGAAGAATTTGAGAAAGAATAATGTGATTCTCCTGTTTCAAGACAGGAAATCAAACTAATTCAATGCTAATTCTTACAAGAACATGAATTATCAGCATACGGGCTTTTTAATTTCTTGCAATATGGAACTGACACATAAATGTATTACTTGAATTAGGGCACTCACTACCCTTGCAAGTGTTTTCTGGTTTATGCTGTGATAATTCTCAGTAAAACATCAGTTAACTTTTCAAATATAAAAACAGCATTGTAACACTGACAGCAATCAGTCCCCTCATAAAACAGGACAGCTAGAGTAGATGGACAGACTTCTGTGCTCACCATACATTAACACCTCAACAGGAAGATACATGTAGTTGCCCCTAAACAGCTTACATTTTTGTGGAAGGGAGAGGTGATTTTATAATAAATAATATAGGTGAAGGAGTTATATGGCATGCCAGATACAGATGCAGTGGAGAACCAGGAGGGGACAGAAGAGCCTTCCTGGTAAGTAAGTAGCACAGGCAAGGCCTCAAAAGAATAGTTCCCATGACGGGATTTGAAAGATGTCCTTCTTACTTGGCTGATAAGACAAGAACACAGGTAGGCAGAGGCACAGAGGTGTGAGGGAGATGGGGCATTTGGACAATCTGGCATTAGTGGGGCATAAATTAAAGAGAGTGAATGGCAGGAGAGCTCCCTGAAGCCAGTAGAGCTGAATCATGGATTGGCTTTTGTCAGCGAAGTCCCTCAGACTCTGCCCTAGAAGCTATGGATATGAATGAATGGGCTTTTTATTTGGGAGGCAGCTTGGAGGTTGTATTTTTCAAATTTATCCAGGGCTTTCTAAGTCATTTGCAGTTACTGAATAGATGTGATCAACATCACGCAGTTCTCTATCACCTCTGTCCATCTGTCATTGCTGGTAGGTTCTGAGAGCAAAGTCCACAGGAGTCTGGAATGCATACAGTCAACTGAGGGAAGCTGGGCTGCAGACAGGGTCGTTCTTGAGAAATATATCAAGTTGGTTGGATCACATGGGAAATCATTAGCAAATGTGACTTGGCCTGACACATTTCATGTGTCTCAATCCTTATGCTAAACTATTGAAATAGTGATTCACTGCATATTTTCATTTTCAATCAGTTAAAGATATGTGTTTATGATATATAGATGATGTATTACAGAATTGTACACTTGAAACCTATGTAACTGTACTAACCATTTCCCCCCCAGTAAACTTGAATTAAAAAAGAAAAAACAAGAAAGTATAAATCAAGGGGGGAAAAAATATGTATTTATGCACCTCATGTAAGACACTGAGCTGAGTGCTGTTGTGGGGTTTCTAAAATAAAAACGTATTTCCTTTAAAATGTATAATCTTGTTAGGGATGCAGGGCTAACACATTTTAAATATTAAATAATGCAGGAGATAAATACAGGAAGATAGCACAAGGTGTCAGCTAGATTCAATGAAACAAAATGGTGCCACATTTAAAGAAAAGTGTGAGTTAAGTTTTACCTGCAGCTTCCAAAGTATGTGGGGGAAAAAAAAAAGACGGCATTGCTAGAATGGGTGACTCAAGACACAGTACAGACTGATAGGAGCATGGCACTAGGACCAGACGGCCTGGCTGCAAATTCCAGCCACAGCCTCAGCAGCAAGATGATCTTGAGAAATTTATCTGATATCCTCGTACCTCAATTTCCTTATCTTGAAAGCAGAGATAACAGTAGCAACTGAGTCACAGAATTGTGCAGATTTAAGTTTTTAAATATAAACCAGTTAGTAAATATTACCAGATGAGCTCTAGTATGAGGTGTGATAGAAAGATATGGTGAATGTTTAAATTAAAAAAAAAAATTATTACAGTAGACAACACATTGCCATTAACCCCCCTCAAAACACTCCCTCCTGCTTCAAACACACTTATCCCATAGTTGTTCCACTTTCTGAAGCAGTTCTGAAAGTCCTCTTTTGTGACTTTAGTTATTGCACAGTCATGGCTGCCTCGATGTCCTGACTCATTTTGACTTTGGGGAAGAGCCAGAAATTGCATGGTACCAGATTCAGTGGATAAGGTAATGAGGATACACCATAATGTTTTTATTTGACATAAATGGCAGTACCAGAAGCAACATGTGACACGGAGCCTTTCCACTGTGATCACAAAAGGTGAATGCTGTTGCTGAGTCCCACCCAATGGAAAGGCAGGGATGTTCAATATGGGAAGTGGCATGTCAAACCTTAGTAACAGTGTGTGACAAGTTTCAACTTGTTCAATGCAGTCAGTCAGACATGAGCTACAGTTGAGAGAAGGTGTGTTTTAAAGTGTGCCATAAATTATCCTCCATCATGACAACGCTCTGTGTCACACATTGTTTCTGGTACGGCAATTTCTGTCAAATAAAAACATGACAGTGTGTCCTCATCACCTTATTCACTGGATCTGGCAGCTGCAACTTCTGGCTCTTCCCCAAGGTCAAAATGATTCAGCACATTGAGGCAGCCACGACAGCGCAACTAAAGACACTCACAAAACAGGACTTCCAGAACTGCTTCAGAAAGTGGCAGAACAATGGAATAAGTGTGTTCAAAGTGAGGGGGAGTATTTTGAGGTAGATTAATGGCAATGTGTCTTTTCCTATAATAAGGTTTTTTTTAAATTTAAACATTCATTGTATATTTTGATCACACTTCATATATATATTTGTCCACGTTATAATATTAAGCACTTTGTTTAAATTGAAGTGTAAAAGTGTAACCCTTTTGGGAAATACTATGCTGGGGGTGCCAAAAAAATGTATACAAGTGGACACTTTGGTCAACTTTGCTCAAGTAGTAGTTCACTGTAATCAGAAGTGTCTTTACACTGGTGGCAACCACTTTGAGCACCTATTGTAATTGAAGAAGTCAACATGACTCATATTCATCTTTGTTATCAGTATATATTGAGTATTACAATTTTAATACAGATTTCATTTCTTAATATGTGTTTACATTTTTTTTGGCACCCTCTGTATATCTACATTTATCTGTGTATGTCTATAAAACATTATCTAGGGCTGGCCGAGTGGCATGGTGGTTAAGCGCTGGCTTGGGAAGCCAGCGGCCCCGGTTCGGGTCCCACATATGAGGGCGAGTGACACTGCCCTCAAAAAAACAAAACAAGGGCTGGCCGAGTGACGCATTGGTTAAGAGCTGGTTTGGGGATGCCAGCGGCCCCAGTTCGGATCCCACATATGAGGGCCAGTGACACTGCCCTCTACAGCTAACAACAGCTCCACCTGGAGCTGGGCTGTGCGAGCCCCGGCAACGGTATAGGCTGCAGCCCCTGCTGTAGTGGGCTGCCAAAGCTACAGTGAGTGGCCGGCAGCCAGCGTGAGCGGCTGGCAGCCAGCGTGAGCTGCCAATAGCCGCGGTGAGCGACCATCCAGAGGCCTGCGACCGATCTGCCTCATCCAGGAAGAGCGCAATGACGATACCAACATGGGCCAGTGAAGCAACATCCTCCACAACTAGACTGAAGAACAAAAAAGACAGCAACTTGTCTGTTCCCCTTCCCCAACTCTGTTTCCCTCCCCCAATTCCCCAATAAAATCTTTAAAAACAAAACAAAACAAAACATTATCTACATTTTTCCATACCTTATTGTCTAATATATAACTATATTAAAGCTCTGTCCCCCTTCCACCGCCCCCCCCCATAACCATCAGCATTTTCAGAAATGGACAGACAACCCTTCTGCTAGGGGCTGGATAGAATAAAAAGAGGAAAAACTGCCAACAGGTTATGTACATTTTCAGGCAGGTTCATTGCCATTTTGGGTTGTTATTACTCTGCATTTTATTGTTGTTACTTATAGCTTTACTATCTCCTCTCATAAGCTACATATCATCTCTTTAAAAGCCATGATTCCAAAGGAAGGGCTAGGGTCTCCTTTGTCCTGCATTCCACGGGGATGCTGAATGGTTTCTGGCTTAGTATAATTCATCCTGACTAGTTTGCAGTTGGTGTTAGTGTTAGTAATACAGGTGCAATACCAGAATTCTGCATTAGAAAATAGGCAAAGGCTTTTGGCTGCGAAATATAAGCAGGCCGCCATGCTTGATGGAAACTGCACCCTGGCTAGGCTCTACTGAGATAGTCCAGATGTGACAGATGCAGGAACCCCACTGAGCTAATTTTTATCCTGGAGGATATCCCAGAATATTCTGGCCAGAGAAAGGTAAAAGGAAGCACTTAGAGTGACATCATGTACAACTCAAAGTCGGGAAGCAATAATGAATAGCTTGCTTTGTTTATTTATATGTGAGATCTTTATGGCAACACCCATAGTGAAATGCCACAGGGCATATGTATCATGAAAAATAAACAAAATGCTAAAGCTAAAAGTCATTTTTAATTAACATATCAATTACAAAATGCTCAACTGAACAGATGTCCCTTGCTGTGTGCCCAGAAGTTCAGTGGACTGGAGCTCTGTCAGGTCAAGAGGGAAAAAAAAAAAAAAGAAAAAAAATACTGCAACAAGCTAAATGGAACTCTTGATACGTGCACTCTTCCTGATGTTACCCTTTGTGACTGTACATACATATAGATACCCCTCCAAAAATACCACAGGCCAATGTCACTTGGAGGTTATAGATTACATTTGATTTCATCACTGTGGAATTAACATTTTATGACATAATTTCAAAATGTATGTATGGAAGTCACTTGACTAAGTAGACCTGGGATGCATAACCACTACCAAACCTACTTCTACTCATACCCCAACTATTTTCCACATCAGTAAATTTTATGAAACATATTGTATACTTTGCTATATAAAAACTCCAATGGAATCCAAGTGATGGCAGGAGAGATCTGGCTATATAAAAATCAATTCACTTACAAAATATGACTCTAAACTTTTCAGACTTGTCTACCATAAATACCCAACATATTCTCTCCAAAAACCTGTGTTTTTCTTAATCAATGATTCATGTGGTGCTCAAAATATACAAGATTTGACAATTAAATTTGCAGGCTTCTTACAATGATGTTGCTAACCTTTTTTGATATCAGAGGGATTATTCATTATGAATTTGTACCAACTGGACAAACAGTTAACCAGGTTTACTATTTGGAAGTGCTGAAAAGGCTGCATGAAAAAGTTAGATGAAAACAACCTAAACTTTTCGCCAGCAATTCATGGCTCTTACATCACGACAATGCACCAGCTCATATGCCACTGTCTGCAAGGGAGTTTTTAGCTAGTAAACAAATAACTGTATTGGAACACCCTCTCTACTCACCTGATCTGGACCCCAATGACTTCTTTCTTTACCCAAAGATAACGGAAATATTGAAAGGAAGACACTGAAAGGAAGACATTTTCATGATATTCAGGACATCAAGTGTAATACAATGACAGCTCTGATGACAATTCCAGAAAGAGTTTCAAAATTGCTTTGAAGGGTGGAGTAGGCACTGGCATCAGTGCATAGTTTCCCAAAGGGAGTACTTCGAAGGTGATCATAGTGATATTCAGCAATGAGGTATGTAGCACTTTTTCTAGGATGAGTTCATGAACTTAATGGTCAGAACTCACATATCATCTTACCACTGTCTACCATCTATATCTGGAAAAGCCTTTTTCTTCTTCAGGACTTAGTCATGTAGAATCATTCCATCTGTACTTGGCTATAATTCTTACCTATGGAATCACTGTTCTTCTTTCTTGTCCCATTGTTCCTGGCAAGAGTACATCCTAGCCCTACTATAGAGGCTAAAAGAAGTCAGAAAATGATTGGATTAAGGATATTCAAAATCTGTGGGCAGACTGCCCAATTTACTGATGTAAACAGTGAATAGAGTTTGAGAAGATACATATTTTTAAATTTCAGAATCTAAAGTAGAGAAGATTGAAAACAATAGTAGGTTACTGGCTCCAACTGCCCCTGAAATGAACCAACTGCCCTGAAATGAACCAATTTTGCCAATATATCACAGGTATTAATGTTAGTTATGCTCAACTCTTTAATTGTGAGTCTCTTTAAGAAAAGGATTATAACTTTAATAATTTTATCCCTCTGGTTGAGAACAATTTGAGACAATATTTGTAAAATGGTTATCCAAGGAAAAGATGCTTTTGATAGAGCTCCTGGCTTTGGGAAAAGACACTAGGTATCTTTCTATATACTAGAAAGGCAGCCTGAAAATAGACCAGGCATGATTACATCAAGGTACTCTTCAAGGAACCTGCCTGCTAACTAGAAAAATAATTCAATTCTCTCTGGAGGAAAATAACATCATTCAGAGCCTCCATAATTTTGCCAAACTGTTTTTCAAAGAGGTTGTATCATAATTCATTCGGACCAATAATTTCACATCCTAAACATCTCTTAGTGTTGTCAGTCTTTCTGACTTATTACATGTGTAGTGATATTTCATTATAGTTTTATTATTTATTATCTTGGGGCCATGAGCTCCCTGGGGTTGTCAATCCATGTGAGAGTGTAGCTTTGGTAAACATCTCTGTCATTCTGCTAATGACAGATTGAATCATCTGTATATGACTTACTTAAGGGTACAACAGGAAAAGCCTAATATAATTAATTGTATATAAAATACCAGGCAGAAACTGACCAACATGCATTCACTACCTGTACTTCATGCATTTTACAAGCAACAATGCATGGTAATTTATACACCTGGTAAATGGTAGCAATGAAAGTTTCATTATAAAGGCAATAGCATGACTCTCTTGCATTCTTTGAAAAATTAAAACTCCTATTAAAATAATAGTGATATATAGATGATGTATTACAGAATTGTACACTTGAAACCTATGTAACTTTACTAACCATTGTCACCCCAATAAAATTTAATTAAAAAAATAAAATTTAATTAAAAACAATAGCTCTTTATTGTTTTTAAATTATTTATGCAAAAACAAAGTTGATTCAATGAGGGAAATATTTCTAGAAAACTTGAAAACCTGTTTTCAAAGGCTGAAATCATTGCCAAGTTCTAGAAATTTGCTCCATACTAGATTTCTTCTGAAAAATTGTGCTTCCAAAAAGGATTTCTTACAATAATTAGGCATGAAAAGAGAAACATATTAAATCAAGAATAACTTTAAGAGACCATAACATTTGTTCTAATTAGAAGCGAAGCAATTTTCATATTGCAATATAACATTTCATTTTTACTTCTTAAATTTCATTTTCATAATTAGTTTGGTTGGAATATAAAATAAGGTAGCCACACTAGGCCTTTCAAAATTCCTCTGTGTTTTCAGATATTATCTATATTTTTTTTAAAGAACATTTCAGATTAGACTAAAATTTAAAAATCAGGTATTATGTAGTATGGATGATCCATGGCAGTCATAGTGTTTAAGACTAGAAATATAACCATGTCAAGTGATTAATTTAAAAAAATACCGAACTATTGAGTATTTAGATGATATGTAAAGGAAAAGATCAGGTTTTATCCATTTAACTAAAACTGTTTTCTGAATTATATTAATATTATAATTATTCCCTCTGCCCATTCTCCTTTATCTTACATTAAAATGAATAAAATAAAAACTCTCCCTAAAATTCTATAGTAATTATCTTGGTCATTTTTATATACTGCTTTAGTATATTCTTATTTGGACTATGACTAAGATATTATGGTAGTATATATACAATATATTTAAAAAATTATGTCATGCTGGCAATATTAACGGTAAAATGATTTAAATTAGGCTGTTGCCACTAGATGATAGTGATTAATCTGAACTCAGTTCATTTTATTTTCATGATGTATCCTTAAAAAAGTTTTTCTTATAAAAATATACACAACATTACAAAATAAATCAAGGCTGAGTGAGAAAGTTGGTACAGATGGAAAGTGAGGGTCGGACAAAGAGATAATGTCAGCAGTGACATGAGCACACTTAAAGAGCACCAAACACTCCTGTCCCTCTAACAGAGATAGGATACAGAATTCACCCAAAGCTTTCCAATAATCAACACAAAGAAGGATCAATGATTCAGTTCATGGGTCATAGTCTCCTTGAAATGGAAACAAACTGCTCATTTAGGAAAAGAACTAGTCCTGGGACTATAACCAAAAAAACATTCCCCATATGTCTTAATAAAAAGAATATTGGAAATTGCATCCACACTTCCATGCTTACAGACTAATACAGTCAGAAATGCTCTCTTATTTCTAGTAAGGATATCCTCAAATTAATCTGTACTATGACAAAGAACATCATTCATCCAAGCAAAAGCAATATAATTTGGATGGACACAACTATGAGATAACATGGCTTAACCCAGCAATCCACTGTAGAGTGTCTGAGGCAGCAGGTTCATATTTTCACCTCATATTAGGCAGTGTCATGCATGCACACACAAGTGCTCATGTGGCCATATGGGCACAGAGATTAAAAAAAAAGGTCCAACATCACTTTAAAAATTTTTAAATATTTTTTAATAATTTAATAATAACATTTGGATACATTTTCATATATTCATATATTGCAGCATAATATGTAGAAGGATTCTGAAATTTGTTTGTTTCTAAAAGACAGTTTGAAAACTTACAGATCTCAGCAAAGCGCTGACCAAAATGATTATTTAGGACATTCTTAATAACTGACTCTTGAATGAGTAAGTGACAATTACTTCTATGTTATCCTCCCTGACAGCTTCTTGTATTATTTCTTTTTTCTTTTTTTCTTGTTTGGTATAAATCCAACAGCTTTAGGAGTCAGTGGAACTAAAACAGAGTTGCCATCATCTTTTGAAAGGTAGTGGTGCTGATGAGGAATACGCATTACTGAACAAACATCCAGATTGGGTGAAGGATTTGAAGAATAGTTTGGCTTTTATTTCAGGACCAAAGAACAAAGTTTAAAAAAATACGTGTTTTGGGATTGATGCCATGTAAATGACTACCTCAAGAAACAAGAAAAGTCTCAAATAAACAACCAACTTTACACCTCAAGGAACCAGAAAAAAAGGAAAAAACAAAGCCTAAAGTCAGTAGGATGAAGGAAATACAAAAAAATCAGAGTTATAATGAATGAAATAGATACTAAAAGATAATGGAAAATATCAATAAATCTAAAACCTGGTTATTTGAAAAGATCAACAAGATTGACAAACTTTTAGCTAAACTCACTAAGAAAAACAGAGAAAGAACTCAAATAAATAAAGTAAAAAATGAAAGAGGTGACATTAGAACTGATACCAAAGAAATAGTGTGGGTGAGACCGTTCCGGCCCCACACTGGGCTCACCAGCCCAGAGTTACTTTGCCAGGAAGAGGAGTTCTATGATAGCTGGCAGTAAAAATTAGTGAGGACTCTCTTTGCTCAGCTGGGAAAGGTTGAGGGCAGTTGGAGAACCAGTGGGGCGGGCGCATGAACTCACTCGTTGGTGAATATTCACCCAGTCCCTGGTGGAGAAATTAGCTGTGTGAGCTGGGCCCAGGAGCCTATGGGGATGGACTGAACTAAGCACCTTTGGCAAGGGAGCTGGAGGTTCTGGGACCATTGTTTCCCTGGTGTGGAGCTTGCACACGAGCAGTGCACAGGAGGGTGCCATTTTGTCAGGGTTGGGTCCGGGACCGCATTGGTCTGGTGAAATTGGCACAGGACTGCATCTGTGTGCTTGTGCATGCTTGCTGCCTTGGATCCCCACCCTCCACATGGCTTGTGCTGAGTAGCCAGGGAAATGCCTGGAGGTCACGCTCCAGCTCCAACAGGCTGTTCATTGAGACGCAGGAGTGCGTGAGCTGCCTTGAGTCCCCGCTCTCCACACTGCTCGTGCAGAGTTGACAGGCTGGTGATTGGATGTCGAGCTGCTCAGCCTGATCTGCAAGCGGCTGATTGTGACAAGATGAGACTGGGAGTTTTCCTGGGAGTGTTGGGCTGTGAGCTGTGTGCCTGCGTGATCCACCTGGGGCTTTCCTGGTGATCTTATCTAACATATCAAAGCAACCCCAGAGCAACAGCTAGAATGAGGAAACAAAGAAACATGTCACAAGTAAAAGATCAGAAGAAACCTCTAGAAATGGATCTAAATGAAACAGGGATCAAACATTTCAGAGACAAAGTTTAGGACACTGATGATAAGAATGTTTAACAAACTTAGTGAGGACATAAGGAAGGATAGAGAAATCATAAAAAAAATCCAGTTAGAACTAAAGAAGACAATAACTGAAATAAAGAACACACTTGAAGGAATCACCAGTAGATTAGATGAAGCAGAATATGGGATCAGCAATTTAAAAGACAAAATAGCAGAAATCACCCAGTTGGAACAACAAAAGAAAAAGAATAACAAACAATGAAAATAGTTTAAGAGACTTGTGGGACAAGATGAAACGCAACAATATGTACATCATAGGAATACCAGAAGGAGAAGAGATGAAGCAAGGGGTCAAGAATATATTTGAAAAAATAATGACTGAAAACTTCCCTACCCTGGTGAAGGAAATCGGCATACAAGCCCAGGAAGTGCAGAGAGTTCCAGACAAGCTGAACCCAAACATGCCCACACCAAGACACATCATAGTTAAAATGGAAAAGGTTAAAGACAGAAACAGAATCCTAAAAACAGCAAGAGAAAGACAGCTGGTTACATACAAAGGAACTCCTATTAGACTAACAGCTGACTTGTCTACAGAAACTCTGCAGGCCAGAAGGGAGTGGCAGGAGATATTCAAAGTGACACAAAATAAAGGCCTACAACCAAGATTGCTCTACCCAGCATGGCTATCACTTAAAATTGAAGGAGAGATAAAGAGCTTCTCAGAAAAGAATAAGCTTAAGGAATTCATTACCACCAAACAACCATTGCAGAAAATGTTAAAAAGGTTTTTTTAAACAGAAGAAAGGGGTAAACTAGCTAACCTAGGAAGACCAGGAATCGAAATAACAAAATGGCAATACATATGCACCTATCAATAATCACTTTAAATGTGAATGGGCTAAATGCTCCAATCAAAAGACAGAGAATGACTGAGTGGATAAGAAATTAGGACCCATATATATACTCTTTACAAGAGACTCATCTCAGAGCAAAAGACACACATAGACTGAAAGTAAAGGGATGGAATAAGATGTTTCATGCAAATGGAAATGAGAAAAAACGCTGGAGTAGCAATACTTATTTCGGACAAAATAAACTTTAAAATAAAAACTACAGGGACTGGTCGAGTGGCTCAGTTGGTTAAGAGTTGGCTTAGAGTGCATGATCTGAGCAACAGGGCCACCGGTTTGATTCCCACATGGGCAGTGTACGTTGTGCCCTAGCTGAGCTGTTGCTGAGCTGCCAACAGGTGGCAGGATGGCTCAGCTGGTGTAACATCACGATTGCCTGTTCAATGGTGGGATACGCACACCTGCAACTAAAGATTGAACTCTGCACCTTGAGCTGAGCTGCGCCCGGATGGCTCAGTGGATAGGGCGTGCACTTTTAACAACAAGGCTGTGGGGTTTGACTCCCACATGGGATGGTGGCTATACCCACCTGCAAGTAAGACTGAACTCAGCACTTTGAGCTGAGCTGCCACCCGGATGGCTCAGAGGATAGAGCGTGTGCTCTTAACAAGGCTGCTGGTTTGACTCCTGCATGGGATGGTGGCTACTCTCACTTGCAACTAAGATTAAACACAGCACCTTGAGCTTAGAGGCCACAAGCTGCCGACAGGAAGCCAGATGGTGACTGGCATCCTCCACAATGAAGATTGAAGACCAATAACTTTGCTGGTCCCCTCCCCCAATTCCCCAATAAAAATCTTAAAAAAAAAATGAAGACTACAATAAAAGACAAAGAAGGGCACTACATAATAATAAAGGGATTGATTCAACAAGAGGACGTAATCCTAGTAAACTTCTATGCACCCAACATAGGAGCTCCTAAATATATAAAACAGATTTTGACAGACATAGACACAGATCAACAGTAACACTATCATAGAAGGGGACTTCAACACTCTGTTGTCACCAGTGGACGGATCCTCTAGACAAAAAATCAAAACGGAAAGAGTGGCCTTAAATGACACTTCAGACCAGCTGGATTTCATTGATATTTTTAGCGCATTTCACCCAGAAAGCAACAGAATATACACTCTTCTCAAGTGCACATAGAACATTTTCCAAGATAGACCACATGTTAGGCCACAAAACAATTCTCAGTAAATCTAAGAAGATTGAAATAATATTAAGCAGATATAGAGGAAAAACTGATGATTACTGTCTGGGAGGGGGTAGGAATGAGGGAGAAGGTGGAGGGATTGGACAGCGTAGGTGGGTGACTACAATGTTGCCACAGAGATATGGGGGGCAGTTCTGGGAATATATTTGATAATATTGTGAATGTTTTGTGGGGTGTTAGATGGTCTCGAATCTTGTTGGAGAGACTGCTTTGGGGACGGGATAGAGGATTGATCGTTGTGCTGTACACCTGAAGCTGATGTTATATAACATTGTATGTTAAGTGTGATTGAATGTATATATATAGTCATGGGATGAGGAGTACAGTGAGGGAGTGGGGTCAGGAGAGTTGTAATAAATATGTATGATATGGTGGGGGAGTGAGGCAGCAGATTGGGGGAGGGGGTTGTCATTTTGAGGGGTTAAAAAGTATAACTATTGTGCTGTGTTGGAATAAATAAATAGGAAAGAATGGGGCAGAATCATTGTTGGAAAAATCCTGGCTGAGACTTTTCCAAAATTAATGAAAGATATAAACCCATAGGTTCAAAAAATTCTACAACCTAAACAGAATAAATAGAAATAAAATCCAAACCAAAGGTAGGTGCATTAAAATAAAACCACTGAAAAGCAAAGACTACTAGAAAACCTTCAAGTCCCAGGAGGCTATTTTGTGAAAATGGATAACATGATTTCATTGTGAAATTTAAATGAAAATTCAAAGAGGAGGAGAATTGACAAGACAATCATGAAAAAGAAAGTAGGATTTACTCTACAAAATATAAATTATATATAATCTTAAAAAATTAAGCCCTTGTTGCATTGGTGTGGGGATAATAAAATCTAGAATGCAGATACACATGTGTAGTCAGTTGATGTGTAACTATGGTGGCAGTACAGTTCAGTGGGTGAAGGACTGTCTAGTCAATATATGAAGCTGGAAAAACTGCATATCCATATGGGAAAAAAAACACTGGACTTCAATTCATATCATACAAAAAACCAATTCTAGGTCAATTGTACAATAGATTAGGCGTAAAAGGTAAAATAATAGAGTTTTTAGAAGTAAATATAGGAGGATTAAATATGGTTTGAGCAGATGAGTGGGGAGTAAGGTACAAGATGAATTCTAAAGCAGGCTCTTTGTGGCACCGTGGTTAAGAATTTGGCTTTGAGGGCTGGTCGAGTGGTGCCTTGGTTAAGAGTTGGCTTGGGATGCCAGCTCTGAGCAGCAGGGCCCTGGTTCGGATCCCACATGAGGGCCAGTGATGCTGCGCCCTCTACAGCTAAGATGGGGAACAACAGCTCAACTTGGAGCTGGGCAGCAGTGAGTCACCAGTGATGGCATAGGCTGCAGTGGGGCAGGCCGGCAGCTGATGTGCACTTTCCCGAGCTGCCATGAGCCACCAAGAGTGTCTGTCCAATGGCCTGTGAGCTACTGCCTCACCTGGGAAGAGCGCAATAATACCAACATGGGCCAGTGAAGCTACATCCTCCACAACTAGACTGAAGAACAGAAGGCCAGCAACTTGTCTGTTCTCCTCCCTCAATTCCCCAATAAAATCTTTAAAAAAAAAAAAAAAAAGAATTCGGCTTTGATTAACATTCCAGTAATTCAGCAATTATTCAGGCACCACTGAGCTGCATCTGAAACTCCTAATTTTTATAAACTAGTCCAAATAATTCTAGGCCTGTAGAAAAATGCCCATCACTGTGAATAAACTGAATAAAAGATACAAGCGTTTTCCTCGGATATATATTCTGCTCTTTCAGTTTTGATCCTGTCTCAATTAATTAACAAAAGAATGCTAGTTTATGCAAAGCACAGGAATAGAGGCCCCTGCAGGAGGCAGAATTTGAAGAAACTTTAGTGACAAATACAGAATTTAAAACGAACCATTGTATGATGGTTAACACATTGGAGAATGAAGGAGGTTCCCTGTTTCTGTGCTACTTGGTTTAACACGGGGCTGCCTTTGTACACACATCTGCTCTAGTTTCACCAAACTGGAAGCTGCAGTTGGCCCCTTTCTCCACCATAAAAAAAGTTCACATCAAAATTATTAGTAATTTAAGGTTTGAAGGTAAAACAGAATTTTACTTTAAACCTACCATTGCAAACAATTTAAAGCATCAATAGAAGTGTGTGTTTCCTTCTAAATCTCTCTCTGGCCACCTAGGATTTCCTCCTCAAGCCATTCTGATTTTCTACTGCCTGTTCCTTTCTACTCCTCTGATGCCAACAGCCGCCATTCTGCTTCGATCCCCGGGACACACAACCCAGGTGGCAGCTCCAGCCAGCTGGCAGGCCCTTGTGAACAGCGCTCTCCTGTTCTCATTTATGTATGTCCCACAGAGAATTATCTGCATCTCAGTCAGAAAGAAGTCATTATGGAGACGTTTTCTAACACCAGGCTTTCCTCCTTACACCTGAGGCTCCCTTTCTCAGCTATGGGATGAAGCTGCCTTCGCCATGGCTTGTGCTGGGGGGTGCTTTCTACTCCAGGCTGACCAGCTTTCGCTGCAAAGAATGCCTTCTCTTGCCTCTGGACTTGTGTTAGCAGAGGTCAGTAGGTTTGTCTTGAGTTCAGGGAATATGTAATTATCATTGCTACAAAGGGGAGGTTGAGTTCAGTCCTGCCCTGCTCAGCACAGTGCATTGTCAGAGCCAGTGCCCACCCCCTCCCACACCAGCTCCTACACTGAGGTCTCTGGTTACTTCCAAACCACTCTCATCTGTGAGCTTAATTTCCCTAAGACAAGAATATGGACTTCCCTTCAAACAACCAAAATGAATGGCTTTTTCCTACTTCTTAGAGGCTTGCAAAGTCCTTTGTTTTATTTCCAACATTGTCATCTTCACGCCTCAGGTGGTCACATGAGCTCCACGTAGTACCACCACCAGAGCAGAATTAAATTAGTGGGTTATTCCCGCGCCAGGGCAAGCTCTGGGGGTCAGGTTCTCCCTGCTCTCCAGCCCTCGCGACCACAGGTGGCTGAGCCCCTCAGTCACCAGCAGGTGATTCTATTACAGATTATTTTATCCACTGAGGACAAGCATTATTACCCATACTCTTTCCTCCTCAATCAGCTTTACTGAGAGACAGATATGGGGCGGAACTTTGGTTTTGAATGAATTCAGGTCTTTCTGGGAAGATCTGATAAGTTTCTCTTGCAGTCACTGCCTCTGGGTAGTTCCAGCGTTACCTCCACATCATCTCTTCAGAAAGCCTAGAGTTTTAAAATATAGGTAGGAGTCTTTTACTATCTGTCTTCCTGACTTATGATCAGAATCTTGTATTTTAATCTCAGCTACTTCCCACTTTATAATGCACTGCCACCAAAACAGAGACACATGCGCTTTATACAATTCCTAGCAGTGACCTTGCAAATGACTTTCTTTTCTTTTTTTTTTTTAGCTGAGCCATCCTGCCACATGTTGGCAGCCCAATGGCAACTCAGCTCAGGCTGGCATCGAACCACCATTGCTCAGAGCTCAGCTCGCACTCTTCACCAATTGAGCCACTCGGCCGGTCCTGCAAATGATTTTCTAATCGCTCTCATTTCTCTACTCCTGAGCATTTCTGTAGCAAATTCCAACCACGAATCAACATATTTTTCTCATGTCATTGGCATTATACTCTCCATACATTTCTCTATTTTCTCATAGCTTTTGGCCTCAACAAATCATTCTAACATTTGATTAATGGCCAAGTCACCTAAGAGAGCACTTTCCCCAGGGAATTCTAACCCAACAGGTGATATTTGCCATGGACATCTTATTACAATCCTGGAAAGGTTTTAGCATCTCATGAAATCAGATACCTATGGTGGTTCAATCTCACATTCATAACTAGCCTCAAACTTCAAAGAAACATTTAATTCCCTCATGAAGTATATGAAATGGTATCTGTACTCAGCCCCTTCCTTGAATCTCCAGGATGGAACTGTGCACTTTGCAGATGAGCACATCTCACCACACCCATCTTCTATGATGTCATATGCCACCAACCATCATGGTTTGTATCATTTGACAATCATAGTGATGACACACTCTTGAATCACTTTCCTCATGATGATTTAACCCACAGTTAAATCTGAGAGGTGAGAGCTGCCCCTTAATTCACAAATCTCAGATGAGTTTTCAAAATATAACCCAGATGTTGTCCCCTTTGGGGGACCTTTATTCTATCACACTTTAGTCTTAAAAAAGGACTCAACATGTGTTCACAGTCAACCATACGAGAACACTAAAGCATCAGAGTGAATCATGGGCACTTCAATGACGGTTTTGTGGGGAGACGCAGGGAAAGGCTGGCACTAAGCACCACATATAAAGAAGTTGGTATTTAAAAATTGCCTTCAGGGATTTCTGGTCCTCAAAGACCCTATTTGGTTCAACTGGCAATCCATTTAATTTCCCCTTAGCCTTCTCTAACATTTGGTCAGATCACACCACAGTCTGACACCTTTTACAAATGCCCACCCCAGACTGTGGCTTGTGCTCTGCCTTCCTTTCACATACAGCCATACCCTCCAGCCACCTGGCCTTCCCCAGGCCTCTCTGGAATGTTACTGATTTGAACTTTCTCCATATTCTTCATTATATCATAATGTTCAAGATTTTCTTCACATTTCTTGTTTAAGTTATTAATACTCTAGTATGAACTAACTAAATATTCTAATGTGATCTAAATGTCCTCTCTGTGTCCTACAGCATATTATAAATACAAGTTTTATAGAGATTGGCAGAAGGTATATTTATTGTAACTATGCATATTTTATTAGCATCAAAAGGATATTCTAACATTAAAACATAATGATTCACAGCTTTTGAAATGTCTGGTTAAAAGCTTGCACTGTTCTTAAAAGTGTAAAACTATTTTTTATTTTATTGTGGTAAAAACATTTGAGATTTACCCTCCCAACAGGATTTTAGGTGTGTGATGCTGTATTCCCACCTATAGGCACAGTGCTGTACAGCAGATCTCTAGAACCTATTCATCCTGCATAATTGAAATTTTTACGCTGATTAGCAACTCCCCATGTCCCCTGCTCCAAACCCTGGCAGCGACACTTCTATTCTTTGCTTCCATGAGTCTAACTAATTTAGATACCTCATATAAGTGGCATCATGCAGTATCTGTCCTTCTATGACTAGCTTATTTTATTTAGCATAAGATCCTGAAGGTGCATCCATTTACCATACATTGCAGGCATGCAAAAGAATGAAATTGGACTCTTATCCCACACCATACACAAAAATCAACTCAAAATGGATTAAAGACTAAAACACAAGATCTGAAACTGTAGAACTCCTAAAAGAAAAAAATAGATGAAACTCTTCTATGTAAAGCTGATTATATGGTATACTTCTGTTGAGACAGCTATGGAAGTTTGTATAGCTTGTTATAAATCTCCATGTAACCAAAAATATTACCATACTATTAAAACACATAAGAAGGTGGATGGATCATTGTAAGAACTTTTATAAACATCCTATTCCATTATTTTGTAGAGAGTAGATAATATTACAGCCATTTTGGTAGCAAAGCTACTAAAATTAAAACATAATAGATGCTTGCATTTAATTACCATGAATAGTTATTTTTATTATAACTTGAACGTTTTACTTACATCTGTGAGATGGCCAAAAGTTGGTTTAGCTGTTTGGAGCATAAGTTGCTGGATCACTGGGTCTAATTCTATAGGAAAACCAAAGAGAATATTTAAAATCTCATCAAAAATAATAAAAGAAAAATAGGCAAAAAGTAGAGAAATTACTCACCCTACCTTTATTGGTATTTTGATATAGAAGACAAAATTGGACTTCTCTGTAATAAAATTGACTCAGTGATACCTTTTCCTAAATTCACATTTAAAGACACCCAAATCATCACAGAGAATTGTAGTATAAATTATTTAATGTAATTTGCACAATGTTTAATTTCATAATCAGAAACTGGAAATTGTTTAGTGCTTGACATGTGGCAGACATTATTGGTTATCTACCACAAAGCCATTACCTTATAATTACCAGAGTCTCTTTCTACAACAGAGTCTAAAAATGCCAGATATTTGCTTTTTTACAGGATGCTCTGTTCCTAAGGCAGAGATATGTAACTAAGCCTAACATAGTCATAACATATCATCCAAATGGCAAAGCTGAGAATCAAAGGGAAGTAAGTGTTCAAAATTTTGCTTAGACATTGGAGCTCACCGAAACTTGATCAGTGGGGTTTATGAGGATGTGTGCTGGGGCACTTTGGGAAAAATCTAGATTCCAGTATTTAAAAACAGTGTAGGAAAAGTCACTGCCCTTTACATTTAGACAAGGCCGTGCTGGACACCAGATTCTGCAGCAGCATCTTGGATGCATGAAAAGACAGACTAAGGATGACAGTCAACACACTGAGGACAGCTACGTGGAAACATGGAAAGAACCAGAATCTTTGCTATCAGGAAAGAGTTTGCTTTTTTTACATAATAAATAACTATAGCCTTTTAATTAGCTCTTTTTCTACTAGGGACAGAAGCATTCTAATAACATGTTTACAAGCATTAATACATAATAAAATTTGGGATTGTGTATTTTATGCACAATCCATCCAATTGTTACACTTCCTCCTTAGGCTTATGTAATCTCTGTATTCTCTTTTTTCTACAACATTGGAATATATGAAGAATCCACCAAGGTATTTAAAGTAAAGATGTCAATTTCAAAACACACTACATGATATCAATAAAACTATTAACCAATCTTATAGTCCACTTAAAAATTATATTGAGGGCCGCCCGAGTGGCGTGGTGGTTAAGCGCTGGCTTGGGAAGCCAGAGGCACCGGTTCGGGTCCCACATATGAGGGCCAGTGACACTGCCCTCAAAAAAAGATAAAAAATAAAAATAAAAAAAAATAAAAAAATTATATTGATAAAAAAATCACGATGTAACTTAATATCTTGAAAACTAACAAAAGTTGCTCTAAATAACAGAATTTTAAAACTAATGGAGTAATTTATAATTCCATCTCATTTGACTGTAATGATTAGAATACATTCATGCCAACAAAAAGTAAAAAGCTGTATGCCTAGAAAGGGCATATAACCACACTCCAGCAGACTCCAAGGGCACAGCATGATGAACGTTCAGTCTGAGCTCAGGAACAGGAGGGCAGGTGTTGGCTTCCTGCCTTGGGGCTATGGGGGCCCCTCTCCCACTGCTTCCTCTCTTCCCCTGACACTTCTGCTGGTGACCCCACTGCCTCATTTCACAGGACAAGTTTACACAATCCTGTAAAGCAGGAAGCCACCAGGTGGCCCCAGTACTTATTAAAGCTTATGCACTGAGAAAAGGCAACTGGTTAGTTCAAACCTATACCATTGCCTACATTCCATGAAGGGGATACCTCTGGTCCAACCTGAATATATGGATTAAGGAACTCTCCTTCTGGGAGTGGAACACGGAAATTAAATTGTCTAATTCAAGAAGGAAGTCAAGAAAACTCAAATTTGATTGTGCATATTAAATTCTAGGCACCACTCCAGACTTGCTTCATGTTATCTCATGCAATCCTCACATAATACTACAAGACAGGTGTTGTGACAACTATTTTACAGTAAGAAGAAATATAAGCAAATGGCACTGACAGGGTTTCAGCCATGGTCTGTCTGTCTCAGTAAAAAGATAGAAAATGGATAACTACCTCATTGTAAGTTATAGATATGATTTCTGCTATCGTTTTCCATTAAATAACATAAGGCAGAATCCAGAACTGTAGGGCTCTTTTCTTGATTTGATGGGTGGAGAATGTATAGGAAGATCATTGTCATTATAGATGTCAGCATTAATATTCACATTTTTTACACCAACCTTAGACTACCCAAATCATGATGTTGCATGTAGTTAATAATTTAGAATATCAAGTGATTTGTGTCAGAGAAAGGTATATATAGGGAAGTTAAAATTAGGAAGCAAGGGTCGTGTGCTTTGAATTTTTAAATTGAATTTGAATAGCAAAAAAAAAAATATAGTCTGGGAGTGAGCAGTTCTTCGATAAGCAGATGTTATTTGAGGTGGGGTGCCTTTCTCCACCTCAAATCATGGCTACAGAGAGAAGTTCCAAGCGGGAAGATGCCATGTCTGATAGCAGCTGACCCACTTGGATACACACAAAACTTCTCACTCCTTTCTACCAACATTATCAGAAGGAAAGAGGCATACTTCTGCAAAGGTGGGTGCAGAAAGATTGTGTGATTTCAATTCAGTAATTATGAGAACTGTAAAAGAATAAATGTTTCCTTTCCTTTGGAGCTTCACAGAGAGCTCTAGAGGGACAGCTGCAGAGGTAGTGTCGCATTGATGTACAGAGTGTGATCAAAGGGCCCTGCTGGTAGCCAGCTGTCCTGAGGAAGAGCCTCCCAAAGACCTGATATGTTCGCTACAGCATTTACATGCAGCTCAGAAACCCCAATAACAGTTAACAGTACTGTATCTGGGTTCATTGAACAATTTGAAAAACTAAGGTGTTCCGAAAAAATTATTATAGGATGTTTTTCATTTATTATGAAAATACGGTGAAATGTATTGATACATTTTTCAATATTAAATTAACCTTACATTTCTGGAATAATCCAAACTGGGTTGTGATAAATAGTCCCTTGCATATATTTCTGGATTCACTCATGTAATTCTTTATATATGCTTTTTCATGAAATTCGCCAGTCATTTTTTCCTTGTAATTTTTTTTGCCAGGTTTTAGTATAAAGGGCAATTAAAGAAATTTAGGACAGTTTTCCTCCCATTCTTTAGAAAGGTTTGTGTAGATTGATGCCTGTCTTCCTTAAATGTTTGGGAGAATTCACAGATTATTAAACCAAATGTGCCTTTGTGGGAAGAGTTTAAGTATTCAATTACTTTACCAGACCTAAAATTATTCATATTTCTTTTTGTGAAGATTTTCTAAGGTTTTGCTTTTCTAGGAGGTTGTCCATTTTATCTAAATAGTCAAACATTGACATATAGTAGTTCATCATAGCTTCTCATGGCTTTTAAATGTCAGCATCTGTAGCTTTCTCACCTTATTCATATCTAAGAAGATAACGTACTCCCTCTCCCTCCATCCCTCCCTCCATCTCCCCTCTCCCCCATCTTTGTATGAATCACTCCAAAGCTGTCCCAATGTCATTACTCTTTCTCAGAGCCATCTTCAGAATTTGCTAATCATATTCACTGTTGGATTGTTTTCTATACGTTGAATTCTGTTTTTATTATTTTTTCCTTTGAATTATTTTATTTAAATTATTCTTTTTCAAATACCTTGAAGCAGGTGGTGAACTCTTTGATTTCATCTCCTCTGTTTTTCCATTTGTGACTACTAAATTTTTTCTCCAAGCATGATGACATAAGTTACAATAAAAAACTTTCATATGTAATTAATATTTCACTTCAATTATGGTCAAAATATTTTTCTATTTCCACTGTCAGGTATCCTTAACCACTGCTTTTTAGAAGTATGCATATTAATTAATTTCCAACCATATTGAGCTTTTTAACTATTTATTTGTTTTATTTCTGGATCCACATTCTGAATGATTACATCATTTGAAATTTGGTGAAATGTGCCATAATAGAGCATAGGATCAATTTTTATAACTATATAACATAATGTATAGTTATAACTTTGTACTGATATTTTTAATGAGATAGAATTTTCATATCATAAAATGAACCCCTTTCACTATTTAAAAGTGTGGAATTTGGCATTTTTTAGTATATTCTCAAAATTGGGCAGCCATTACTACTGTCTAATTCTGGAACATTACACTCCTGAAAACAAATACTATGGTATGTTAACATCGCTCCCCATTTCGCCTCTCCCAGACTGAGGCAGCACTGACAGACTTTCTGTTTCTATGAATTTGCCAATTCTGGATATTTTGTACAAATGGAATCATACAATTCGTAGCTTTTTGTGTTTGGCTTTTTCACTTAGCATAATTCTTGCAAGGTAAAACAGTTGCATCATAAATCAGTACTTCATGACCGAGCCTGATGGTTTTCTGTGAATTTCTAAGGATTTTCTATATGTGCAATTAGGTCATCTGATAACACAGAGAGTACTGACTCCCCATTCCAATACGGACATCTTCTTGTTTTCTTGCCTCCGTTTCCAGGAGGCGATCTTATCAGCAAGGCCTCCGTAACTGCAGGATGACTCCTCATCCTCTGAGTGCCCCTTTAATAGGATACCTGTGATTTTATCACTGTACACAATCTCAGAAGCCTAACACAGGACCTTCTGAGACCATCTGTAGCAATGACCTTTGGCCACAAAAGATCCTATGAGGTGGCAGGTCTCAAATGTGCTCTTCAGACCAGTGGAATAAGTGTGACTGGGGTCCAAGTTAGAGCAACAAGTTTTGGGGCCTCCACCCAGACTTACTAAATAGGAAGGCTGAGTGTGGAGGCTAGTAGCTGACATGCTCTCGGAGCAGCCTTCGTGCTCCCAGAGAGAAGGAATCGGCACAGGTAATGCTCACAGAAATGAAGCTGTCTGATCCAAGAAGGAAGTCAAGGAAACTCAAATTTGATTGTGCATAACAACCAGTAATATGATTAACTATTATTAGCACATTTCTAGGAACTCCTGCTTTCCTAATCCCACGCATGTCCTTCCAGCACATAGTGTTCATTTCCAAGTGTTCATGTGGTATACACATTCAAAAGAATAGTAAAACAAACACAAAACACAAGAAAACAAAAGGACAGAGGAAACCTGACTATTTGACAAGTATAATAATAACATAAACATTTAGACCAGCAGTGGCTTTAGTTGTGTAAGTGAATTAGAGTTCAAAATCGAC
This sequence comes from Aselliscus stoliczkanus, assembly GCA_033961575.1. Lineage (NCBI taxonomy): Eukaryota > Metazoa > Chordata > Mammalia > Chiroptera > Hipposideridae > Aselliscus > Aselliscus stoliczkanus. The sequence continues at coordinate 71,013,638 of CM066731.1, read as the reverse complement.
CAAGGTAAATAACTAATACAAATGACACAAGGTGGTAAAAATAAAACCATCTTCCAGGTGAATGAAAACTTGAATCATTTCAGGCCGGCCGAGTGGCATGTTGATTAAGAGTTGGCTTGGGACGCCAGCTCTGAGCAGCAGGGCCCCAGTTTGGATCCCACATGAGGGCCAGTGACCCTGCACCCTTTACAGCTAAGATGGTGAACAACAGCTCAATCTGGAGCTAGGCTGCTGTGAGTCGCTGTAGAAGGCATAGGCTGCAGTGGGGCTGGCCGGCAGCTGGCATGAGCTGTTGTGAGCTGCCATGAGCTGCCGTCCAATGGCCGGCGAGTGACTGCCTCATCCGGGAAGAGCGCAATGATGATACCAACATGGGCCAGTGAAGCTACATCCTCCACAACTAGACTGAAGAACAAAAGGCCAGCAACTCGTCTGTTCCCCTTTCCCGATCCCCCAATGCTGTTCCCTTCCCCCAATTCCCCAATAAAATCTTTAAAAAACAAACAAACAAACAAAAAAAACTTGAATCATTTCAAAACACAGCTAAACAAATTTAAAGTAGCAAGAAACAGAAACCATAGTGCCTCCTAGTATATTATGCAGGTTCATATTTTTCTTGGTAATTGTACTACTGGAAGTTTGGTCTCACCCACATTTGGAAAATAATTGTTTGAATGGGAACATGTTGCTGGGTGTCTTTCAAAGTTCCAGAACTCAGGCGTGTCTAGATAAAGTCACTTGTGCACTAGAGGCACATGTCCCCCCCGGTCTAACATTTGAGAGGCAGAATCCTAGCCATAGTGGTTAACCAGAGTGATATACTGATTAACAGCTTGCTTTTGTTGATTTTTATATTTAGCTTTGAACACAGATGCCCATTCACCCTAGTTTTAATATTTAGAAGGAACACATGGTATATGAGAACAGTTGAAATGTTATAAGAAAAAAGACATTTTTTTTAAAATTAATGTCATTTTTCCAATTTGCCTAAATGGACATAATGAAATACAAGAGCATTTTAATTTAAACTGGAAAAACTTATTTAAAATTTTCCTGAATTTTTTAGTATTATAAACCTAAGATATTGACGTCATCTCTGATTAGCAGGAAACAGCAATCCAGGGGTTTTGTGTCCCCAAAAGCACCAATGAATGTTGAAGTAATCCTCACAAAATTCAATCCAGTTGCAATAATGAAAGAAAAAAACGTCAGATCTTTCTTCTATACAATCAAAACCATCTGTTTGGAAAATAGCATACTATTTAAACAACATTATTTAGGGTTCTGTTTACTTCATGGCCACTCATCAGTCTTTAGGGAAAAATAATGTTTTTACTGTCATTAAGATAGCATTTATCACACAGTACTGCTATGGCTGTTTTAAAGGAAAAATCCATTTAATTCACAGGGAGTGTTTCAGTACAGATAACTTGGTAGGAATTCAGAGAACAGCAATCACTAGATTATAATTATTATAGGAATGGATGTAAAAAAAAATGTAAAATACAAAAAAATGCTTATGACGGGAAAAGACTAAAAAATTATCAATAAATGCCTATTAATAAAACTTCAGTAAATCTACTTCAGTAAATCATTACTTACCATATATTTATTAATATATCTCTAAGGAACAGCTTTTGGCAAAGCACAATATCTGTGAGGATTTATAGAATGAATTTTTAAATATATGTGTGAACAAAATAAAGATATATTTAAAGATACATTAAGACTAAACCAGTCCATGAAATGTCTGAGCATAGTTATCAAAGAAAAGCAAACTGGTATATTTTATTGAAACATAAGTTAAACATGGAGTTGTAAGTTATTTATTCATGCAGTAAATACTTGTATGTTCAGCTTCAGCTATATGCCAGAAATAAGGGTAAATAAAACAGTCTCTGATCTTGGATAGCTGTATATTTTAGTGCTAGAGATAGACAAGTAATTATAAAATTAAAATAAGATATAAAAAAATAAGAACAAAAAGAGAAAAGTAACCTGAAGTCCTTGGAAAGGATTTACAAAGACATCTCAATTAAGGAGAATCTCAAGTATAAGTAGTAGGAGTTGAAATTCTGTTACTTCCTGTATTAGTTATGGTCTGTTTGGGGCCCTATATTTCAAAATGAGAATAAACTGTGAAGACATTTAGCAAAGACAATGTCAACTAGAAACACACCCTCATGAGGAAAACTGGAAATAATTGATGTTATTTGGTTTGAAAAGAAAGCTATGACATCGAATAAATGGAAAGTTGTTTCTTCAGATTTGTGTAGAACAAGCTACAGCTAACTTATCAAAAACACATTATATTTTGGACTTTGCTTTGGGTTATGATGGACTAGCCTGTTTCATGTTTCAGACCAGCTCTACTGAAAGAAGCAAGTAAAAAAGCTGAGTAAAATGCATTAAAACTCTTAGGAGTTTTTATGCATTAAAATGCATTAAAACTCTTAGGAGACATCAGAAAGTTACCAAGACAACCAAGTAATCAGACAACCAAGATTTGAGGGGACAAAAATCTCAGGGAGAAAGGAAAATGCTGAAATGAAAGCGTTACTTGGTGCCATTTTTTCTTTCCTGGCATCTGCTGACTCCTAAGTGGGGTAGAGCCTGGAGGCTGAGGATGAAGCCGAGAGTGGTATATAAGAGGCTGAGAAGCTGTGTGGACCTCTCAGTGGCCTTCCAATGCAGGCACGGGTAGAACTCAGGGCCACTTAAGGAGCCTGGTTAACACACAAGCTCCTGAAGATGACACTCATAGTACAAGGGCAAGCCTGAAAATAGACCAACCCTCCAAAGGAAACTGAAACCCAGGTTTCGACTTGGTCAGTTCCAATACTGGGCTCAGGAGATAAGTCTGAAATATGCAAAAGTAAATCATCTATGGAGGAAGAAGACATCATCCAGAGATGGAAACTATTCCTAAAATATTTTTACACAATGATTAGGATTCAATCTTAAATTACATGCTATCGGATGCTGAGATCAATTCACACACACAATTCACAGAGAGAAATAAAATGAAAAATAGAATGAGATTCAAAGGAGATCCAGATATTAATGTTATAATATAAGGACTTTAAAATCATTATGATTCATAGTTTTATGAAAACAAATATTTGGGGATAGAGAATTTTAGTAAATAGCTAACATCTGCTAATAAAAATCAAAAGATAATGATAGAGCTAAAAATAAAATAGCATAAATTAAGGACTTGATAGGTGTGATTAACAAGAAGATGAGACAGAGAGGATTAATGAATTCAAGATAGCTCCAAAGAAAAGCCTCAACTTGAATCATGGGTATAAAAGAAGTTAGAAAATACAAAATACAGGGAAACAAATTAAGAAAACATCTAACATACATACAATTATAGTCCCATGAAGAAAGGGGACAAATGAAACAGAAGTAATAACTGAAAAGGTAATTACCAAAAATTCAAACTATATACAGAAAAATTCAAAGTATATTATAGAACCAAAGGGAAAGATAATACAATAAAAAGTATACCTTGAAGATGATCTTAGGAAAGATCATAGGAAACTATCTTCATGAATTTCCTTGAAAGAACACAAAAGACTATGTATATAGGGAGGAAATGATGGGCTGGATTGTATTAAAAACTTCTAATTAGTTAAGAGAAAATGCAAGCCAAAGAGGTGAGCATATTTGCAATACATACATCTGACTCATGTACGAGTATATAATTTATGGAAAAAAATCTACATATCAGTAAAAGTACAGGCCAGCCAATATTCAAATGATAAAAGGTTTGCATAGGCACTTCTTCAAAGAGGGTATCCAAATCATAAAGAAATATATTTTAAGATTGTTTAATTTTATTATTCTTCAAAGCAATACAAATTGAAACTACGATGATATAACATTATCTACCTAACCAAATTGCTGAAGCGAAAGACAGACAATACCAAGAATGGAAAGTACTGGAAGTAATGAGAATTCTTACTGATGGAGTGAAAATGTGCACATATCAATTTGAAAAATCATTTTTCAGTGTTTACTAAAGCTGAACTTATGCATAAACTTGACCTAAATATTTCATTCTGAAAAGTAGGTCCACTTGAAATATGTGCAGTGAAATGCATTTACCAGAATGTAAAAATGTTAATAATGGTACTTTTTATAATCGACTCAAATTAGAAACAACCTCAATGTCCACTAACAATAGAATTGATACAAAAGTATAGTATATTCAGAGAAGAGAATATTATAAACCAAATCAGTTAAAAGCAACACATGGATGAAACTTGCAAACACAATATTGAGGCAAAGAGGCCATATACTAAACTACATAGTATATTTCTTTATTAAAACCTTAAAAATGAGCAAAGCTTCTTCCTGGAATTGCCAGAGAGACTAGTGATTAAATTTGAAGAAAGAGACGGGTGTTGTTAATGGCTGGGAGAGGTCAAGTGAGGGCTTCTGGTGATTTAAAAGTCTGATGAATGCCCTAGTTCTCAGATTAGAGCTGTGGACCATGGGCAGCTGTGGCAATAATATCAGGGGCATGTAAATCCATGCATAAGCTACATAGTATCTTTAGTGAATGGATATGTGTCATTCACATGTGCTGTTTTTAAAATGCATTGGGAATTTATTTCAATTACTAAAATCTCACTTAAATTGTTACTGAATTCATAGTAGCTTTTTGCTATTTGGTATTTTGTTAATCAATACTTATCAATAATCATATCATAGTATAGTTGTTTATGAAATACCTTCACATTAAAAATGTTTCCCATACATGAACAAAGATTGGGATCAACAGCTTAGATGATGTTCTCGAATACAGGTCATTGAATGAATGGTTTTCTAAATTCCCTCTTGATTGTATGATTACCTAATTAAAAAAAGACACATTTCAAGTGATACAAGTTATCAAAATGAAGTTTGTAGTTGAACAAATCCTAAACGTAGGGCTCCGTGTCAAGGTCCACAGAGAAATATATTGAAAGCAAGATGCAAATCTTCAGGAATTTCAACTTGTCACTGGATGATTAGTCTCCCTAAATATTCCTTAAATGTTATCAGATAACAGATGTTTGGTGTTTATCAGATCTAAATTTTTCACTGGTGAAAGAGATATCAATCATTCTAATATTTCTACTGTGAATCACAATGAGATAGATTCATAGTCTCTAAAATAGTGCCCTGAGCATCCTGGCAGAGAACATGGAACATAGCCTTTCCTTCTGCTGCTGATGTAGGCAGCCATGTTTCATACCAAATAATTCTATACCTCAGGGATGGAGTTTTCCAGAGATGCACAGCGTGAGTCATGCTTATGGGGCTTTATTCCTTCAATGAGTTAGCATTTCAGAACATCGAGCTTGTAGTCATTAACTCAGCGAGATTCTTTACAAAATCAGAGTTTAAGAAAATTGGTAACCTGGTCTTGGGTAATAGGAAACCACTAGTGAATTTTTGTAAATATATGCCACATGCATTTGTATATTGTAACAAAATCCAAGGAATTGTTTGCGTCCCATCACCTTAGACTATTTCTCTTAGTCGTATTACTCTAGGAAGCATCATATTCTTACCTAGTCATTCCTTTGTAAATAACTATAATAATGCGTACTACTTACCAAGCACTTCATACATTATTTCTAATCAACAAAATGATATTTTGTAGTAAAAGTCATTGCCATATTATTGATTGAAAACATCACATAGCTTCTAAGGTTGAGGCTAGGTTTGCACTCAAATCTCTCTCAGCCCAAAGCCTGCATTTATTTTATTATACCTATTACCTCTCCTCTTTGCAACAATCACTGAGTATATGAAGTTCTCCAAGTAGAACTTTAGACAGAATCATTTGTTTACTTTCCAAATAAATGAAAATGATTTATTTTTTTCATTAGCCAAGCACTGATATGTGTGATAGAGATTTAATGACTCAAAAATTCTGTCCTGCCTTTTCCCAGGTATAACTCAGACTGGTTGTGACCAAAGCAATTGCCCCAACAGTGAGCAGGGACAGCCCTAACGAAGATGGGTACAGAAATGAAGCAAAGATGCCATTTCAGAGATAGCTCCATCGTGGATAACAGTGAAGCCCACAGGAAATTATGAAATACAAAGGATGACTTGATAGTAGCCAGGGGAGAATCGACACTATAAATCCAGGGCTAGGCAGTTGCTATGCACTCTCACATGCTGGGAAGATGACATCAGCAAGTCCACCTTTCCCCATTACACAGACAGCCAAATACAAACTAACAGAGGCCCTTTCCACACAGTGCATAAACTAAATCAACCAACAGAAACACACCTATAATCAAGACATCAGGGGCTACCTTAAGGCCAGCATGAGTTATAGTAATTGATTTCAAGGAATTTGCCTCAAGAAAAATAACTAGTGCTTGCCAAATTATGTGAACACCACGAATCTCATCCAATAAAGACTGGAGTAAATGTTGGGTGGGGGATGGCACTCAGTTTTAAATTCTGTCAAGAACAACAAAAAAAAGGGCAGAATACTGGCACTGAAAGGTAGGTAACAACTTTTTTTTTTAAAGTACCAAAGTATAAACAGAGGCAACAGAGCAGCAACAAAAGGAAATGACCAATCCATGTTGGAACTGCTGCTGTTTGATAGATGTGGCAAAATCAGTAATTCAGGACTGAACTCATCTCGCTTTCATGCCTGCCCCCCCAACACACACACATGACTGACCTCCTATCCCCTTGACCTAAACCTTCCATCCTAGTGGCCTCCCTGCCCTACTCTTCCCTCTTGATCTCATACCCTCCCCAGTGCTGGCCTTTTGTCAAACTGTCCTCTTCTGAGTCCCTCCCGAGACCACTGCCCCCAACCTACACCCTAGTCTGGCCCCTGATGGGTCAGGCAGTCTGAAGTGCCTATGAGAAAAACACTTGTCAATCAATCACAGTGATTTACTGTTGAAATGGTGCTGTTTGTACTGCAAGTCCTGTTGTGGGGTTACTCCCTAGCCTTCCTTAGAAAACACCTGGTGTCTGCCTTGCAATGACAGTGACAGGAGTGAAGAGCAGCAGCAGCACAGATAATAATAGCAGTAATTACAATTAGAACAGAAATTGCTGCCCTGTAACAACTGCCTACTGTGTGAGGCACCAGGTAATGTGCACACAGTATTTCATTTAATTTTCACAAGAATCAAAATACAGAACATTAAAGTCACGTTTCATTTCAACATAATTATCATTAGCACCTCAATAAGATCCCAATGTGTGTGTTTTAGGTTTATTTAGCTGGCTAGAAACAACACCCGAAGATCACATTTATGCATACTTGTCGAATGCAAGAATCTCTGTTTCCTCACAGCAGGTCTGGTGCACAAACCAGCCTCTAGTTCACAAATTAATGGCTTCAAACCGAGATAAATCACAACCTGGAATATGATTGTGTCTTCCAGGCTACATTCCCAGAGGCGTCTTCAATGAGAAAGAATCACTCTTCAAGAATTACCTAGGAGACCGGTTTTAAAACAATGCTCACCATTCTCTAAGGAAAATCAATGAAATAAAAATTTCAGGGACTGGGAAAAAAGCATCATTAATTTTTAGAAAGCAGCCAAGGCTGGAACCACTGGGTTAGTCAGAGGTTTCTGGAAGAGGCTTAAGGGTCCAGATTTATCTTATCCTCTGAGAACCTCTCTGTCTGCCTCAGCACATCAGACCTTAAATTTGGATTACAGTCTATTTCCCATCATTGCAAAGAATCAAATGGCCAGTATTTCAGTTGATTTGGATAGTAGCAACAGGGAGAAAAAGTGTTTATTATAAAACTGTCTTTTGATACTCCTTATCTCTTTCTTAAAAAATCTTAATGATGGTCATAAGAATTAATCAATACACTCAACATCTTGATATTTCCCTAATAAGTCCCTGAAGACATTGCTCTTATTCCAAATGTTCAACAAGCCATCATTTAACCAAATATAGCAAAAAACTTCAATTGTCTTCACAGGCATGGTACAGCCCTTCAGCAGATCACTTCTGCATTAGCTCCTGGTACCAGATTCTTTGGCAGTTGTAACCCACAGAACTTAAATCTGGTTAATATTAACTGAGAAGGTTTGTGGTGGAAGTCACTGACAGCTCATGGAATCGGGGCATCCTGGAGAGTCACTCAGGCAGGAGCGAAGGAGGTGAGGCACAACCAGGACCTCTCTGGGGTAGGAAAATGGACACGGGGTGACACTGTGGTGTGAGACACTGACTATTAGCCTGTGACCACTGTTAACCTGTGACTACTGACTGTTAACCTGTAACCACTGATGGTTAACCTGTGACCCACTGGCTGTTAACCTATGACTGCTGACTGTTAACCTGTGACTGCTGCCTGCTAGCCTGTGACCACTGACTGTTAGCCTGTGACTACTGACCGTTAGCCTGTGACCACTGACAGCTAACCTGTGACCTCTGACTATAAACCTGTGACTGCTGACCACTAACCTGTGACTGGTGACTGTTAGCCTATGACTGCTGATTGTTAGCCTATGACTGCTGATTGTTAGCCTGTGACCACTGACCGTTAGCCTGTGACCACTGACCGTTAGTCGGTGACCACTGATTGTTAACCTGTGACTGCTGACTGCTGACCACTAACCTGTGAAGCAGGCAATGTGTTGTAGGGGTTCCAATTCTTGTTCACCCTTCTAAGGAATCTGACTTGGTCTTTCCTTTATCAAAATGTATCCAGAAAAGATCTGAGGTAAATAATTTCTATCAGGAACCATTAGTTTTGGGGGACTCCAGTTTAGCTGAATCAATTAAAATATTGAAACATTTCCTCACTAATAGAGTGACATAACCACTGTCAAAGCACTCTAAATGCCCAATCAGCACCTCAGCTGCTCCAGACCCTCTGGCTGTTAAGTGTGTGATGGTAAGTGTGTGATGATGGGCACATCAGGGACCCTTTAAGACTGGGCTATGAGTGGTGTTCCAAATGCATCAGGGTTGGGCTCCCCAAGTGTTAACTATTTTGAGTAACACCCTCCTCCTATATGACTGCACTTTTGGCACAGATTGCTGGAGAGTGTTTTCCCAAATTATTCAGATAACTCAAAACATAAGTGTGGGTGCAGGATTTGGAATCTCGCAAAGCCAAAGCTCAGAAACACAAAATCATACTACTTTCTTCTAGATATGTTTATACCCCATTAAGTGAATTAAAAGTTACAGACTGAAGAGGTAGAAAGCACTGGGGAGAGCTGGAAAGGGAAGCAGGGGGAGTGTTTAAGTGACCCTAAAATCGTATCACATATGTGCATAGTGCACAAGGCTGCCTTAGGACACAGGCATCCTTGGCCCTGGGGTCTCTGGCCCCGGTGCCCCTGGCCCCAGTGTCTCTGCCCCAGCACCCTCAGCCCCGGGATCCTCGGTCCTGGCACCGTCAGCCCCAGCATCCTCAGTCCCAGCACCCTTAGGACTAACATATATTCGGCAGCCGCTTTAAAATCCTTTCTTGTTAATTTCCATGATTCATATTTATATATAAAAGAAACACCAATAACAAAAATAACCATTGTCTACTCAATCATCTCAGGTTGAACTAGTGAAGTAACAAAAAAAAACAAAACAAAACAACAACAACAACAAAATATATATATATATATATATATATATATATATATATATATATATTCGTTGTTCTATTTTAATGAAACAAATAAATGGAAATAAATAATTTTATTTAGTATCTTTAACCTCTAGGGGGAAAATTCTCCTTGATTTAACTAAAGAATTAATCATTGAATCATAACAATCTGACAAGTAGAACAAATATCCCACTAAGGGAACACTTTTCTCCTCAGAGGAGAATAGGTGGGTCTGAAAGTTATAGCAGTAAAATCTATAAGTTTGTTTCAGATTTACTGCCTCTCTTGGTCTGAAAGAATATTAACAATAGAGTTAAAGCCCAATAAGTCATAGGAGAAACTTTAAGAAAATCACATAGAAGCCTTCAGGCAAAATATGTTTACCGCTCAATGTACTGAGCATGGGTGACATGGTGAATTGCATCTTTCAAGGCAGAGGAATTATTTAGGCAATTATATGTTGTCGTTGTTGTTTTTTTAGGACAGTGTCACTGGCCCTCATATGTGGGACCCAAACCAGGGCCGCTGGTGTCCCAAGCCAGCTCTTAACCACAGCACCACTTGGCCGGCCCGGCAATTATCTGTTATATATGTACAAACCTATAGGCCTACTGGAGGCTTGGAGTGAAGAAAGGCATGCTAGGAATAAAAGATGATGGATCAGGTTTAAAGAAAAGATGGATTATCTACAGAGATCTATGGAAATGTATGCAACTTTGAGTAAAACTATGCTGAATAGCACTTGAGAAAATTGAGAGGGATCATGGGAATATCTATTTAAACATATATGCAAAGTGTTTATTACATTTCTGATGCAGATCAATAAGCTGGCCCACAAGCAGATCACACAGAACCAGGGAAATTCCATTTCTCTGGAGGTTTATTTGCTCTAAAAAAGAGTGCCCGGTATATGTCAACACATAGCGATAAAATGGGCTGGTTCCAGAAACGAAAAAACTGTTTAATTCTTAAAAAGTTTAATAAAATCGATACATGAATATTTTGATGTCTCCAGGAACTAGATACGTAAGAAGATATGGAAATACTCCAAATTTATTAATATAACAAAGGAGTAGTTGGAGGTGTTTGTCTACAACACAGGTGTAATTCAGACCACAACAGAAAGACACTGACACCTAAAAACTTAGAGGACACTGATGATTATAACTTAATCATCAATTTATGATGATAGCATAACTGATGCCATGACCATAATCACATCTATGTGGTTATTCCGTGTTTTGCTAAAAAGAAAGCAATCTACGTGGAATTCTGAAGACTGTGAATAAAAAATGTAACTTCACTATGTCTCCAACACTAAGCAAGAAAGAGATAAGGTCCATCTGTTGTTATGAACTGCTCAGCAACTATCAAGGCAAACACTGTTTTGCGGCTGAGTTCTGTTTCATTTGTATTTCGCAGCACTCTGGTCTCACCCTTACAAAAAAACCTAGGACTAGACATTATAAGAGTGCTGACCTTTTAGTGGACTGGGTTAAGATGACAGATGAAGCGACACAAGCAGGAAAGTGGGTATTCTCAACAAGTTACACAAACATTTTGAGTCTTAGTATGCAGTTTACTCCTCTGACTTGTATAAATAATGTTAATATTACCTGCTCAATACTAGAACACTTTGCAGCTCTGGAAGAAATAATGCTCAGGAACAGATGAAAATATAATGTAGATGGTGAAAATAAAGTGTGACAGGAGTAGCCCTGACAAATATAAAGCTGTACTATGAAGTATGAATAATTAAGACAGTATCATAACTTTTCACATAATAAAGCAACAAATCAAAAAATCAAGAATCTAGAAACAGACAAAAAATATATTTTAAAAATTTCATCAAAACCAATGATAAAATATTCCATGTTCATGGATTGGAAGAATCAGCATAGTTAAAATGGCCATATTACCCAAAGCAATATACAGATTTAATACAATCCCCATCAAAATCCCAATGACATTTTTTAAAGAATGGAACAAAAAAAAATCATCACATTTGTATGGAACCACAAAAGACCCCAAGTAGCTGAAGCAATCCTGAGAAAAAAGGACAAGTCCAGAGGTATCACACTCCCTGACTTCAGTTTATGCTATAAAGCAACAATAATCAAAGCAGCATGGTATTAGCAGAAAAAAGACACACAAACCAATGGAATAGAATTGAAAACCCAGAAATAAACCCACATATATATGGGCAGTTAATTTTCACAAAAGGAGGCAAAAACACACAATAGAGAAAAGAGAGCCTCTTCCGTAAATGGTGGTGGGAAAATTGAAAAGCCATGTGCAAAAGAATGAAATTAGACTTCTTCCTTTCACCATACACCAAAATTAACTCAAAATGGATCAAAGACCTAAACATAAGACCTGAAACAATAAATTGCATAGAAAAAAACACAGGTACTAAACTTATGGACCTGGGTTCAGAGAGGATATTATGAATTTGACTTTAAAGGCAAGGGAAGCAAAAGCAAAAAAACAAATGAATGGAACTGTATCAAACTAAAAACTTCTGCACAGCAAAGGAAACCATCAACAAAACAAAAAGGCGCCAACTGAATGGGAGAAGATATTTGCAAATAACACCTTTCATGAGTGGCTAATATCCAAAATTATATAAAGACCTCATACAACTCAACAACAATAAAAATAAACAATCCAATTAAAAAATGGGTAGAGGGACTAAACAGACACTTCTCTCAAGAAGACAAACAGCCAACAGATATATGAAAAAATGCTCAACTTCGTTAGCTATCAAATCAAATCAAAACTAAAATGAGATATTACCTCATACCTGTTAGAATGGCTAGTATCAACAAGACCAGTAACAACAAGTTTTGGAGAGGCTGTGGAGAAAAAGGAACCCTCATACACTGTTGGTGAGAATGCAGATTAGTGCAGCCACTATGGAAGGCAGTGTGGAGGTTCCTCAAAAAATTAAGAATAGAATTACCATATGACCCAGCAGTCCCTTTTCTAGGTATGTACCCCGCCAAAATTGAAAATATCTATCAGTAAAGATATATGTACTCTAATGTTCACTGCAGCATTATTCATGGTGGCCAAGACATGGAAACAACCAAAGTGTCTTTCAATAAATGATTAGATAAAGAAGATGTGGTACATATACACAATGGAACACTATTTTGCTATAAGGAAAGATGAAATAGTGCCATTTGCGACAACATTGATGGATCTTGAGATTATTATGCTAAGCAAAATAAGTCAGACAGAAAAAGTCAAGAACCATATGATTTCACTGATATGCAGATATAAAACTGAAAGCAATGAACAAACAAACAGAAATTCAAACACAGACAACAGTTTGGTGGTTACCAGAGGGAAAGAGGTGTGGGGGGAGGTAGAAAAAGGTAAACGGGGTTCAAATATATGGTGACGAAAGGCGAATTGACTTTGTGTGGTAAACACACAATACAAAATATAAATGATGTATTATAGAATTGTACACTTGAAACCTATGTAATTTTATTAACCAATGTCACCTCAATAAATTTTATAATTAAATAAAATCATTAATTAGCAAAAAGGAATAAAACCAATGATACAATAATAAACTATTAAACACAAAAAATTAGGAAAATTAGCTATATGTAATTGTTGGGGATAGAAATAATCCCTGCATTGCATTAAAAAAATTCCAGATAATTCAAAACACTAGGTTAAAAGAATTAAAAACCATATAGCACATTAGATACAAAATCAAGGAGCCATAGAGTGAGTGTGTGTGTGTGTGTGTGTGTGTGTGTGTGTGTGTGTGTTAGTGATGAAGGAGGGGGTAACTCTCATTACATTTTAAAAAATGGGGTGATTGAAAATATCAGCAAACTGACAAGGATGGACAGGAATATGCGACAGAATCAGTGCTTCTAATGCAGGGAAAACTCATATGAATTGATGAAAAAGGGACAATTTAATGAAACTAGACAAAGCTATAAAGAGGTAACATCAGAAAGAGGAATATAAACATCAAGTAAACATATGAAAGATGTTCCACAGCACTAATAATTAAGGAGATGCAAATTAAAATGATATGCAGTTGATTTCTGTTATTCACAGTATTCAACGTTGACAAAGTTGCCATAAATGCTGACTGCTACTCCCAAGGGAAATGCACGACCGGGTTTCTCTTAACCTCTAGTCACAACATTTCCATCAACAAATCAATCCACAGCCGTGTTTTATGGTGTCTATGTTTAAAGACACCTTATTAATAAATATTGTTGATGAACTCATTGACGTTGAACTCAGAGCCAGCAGCAGGTGACTCACACTGAATGAAGCTGATCTAAGGAGGCCGGATTTTCCCCGGGAGGCACATCAGAGCCTTTTGGGCTCAGGACATGGAACAGCGCTTTAGATCTACACTCCGCAACACTGTAAACAGGAATTACCAACAAGCACAAAACTGCCGAGAAGGTGGCACTCAATAGACGAGCGGGCCCCACTTACTGACAGCGTGGGAACGCGGACCCAGGGCCACCTGCTCGCCTTCAGCCGGGAAGGCGCATGGGCCTCACACAGGGTTTTGAGGCTCTGGGCACGTCGGAAAATGACATGGAAAGCACCAGGAGTACTGATTTGGACGTGAACAATCGATATTAGTGAGGAGGCCAGTTTACAAATATGGTAGCCAGGGATACTGAGGGTCCTTTTAAACCACCTAATGAGCAAAGGCTAAAAGCATGATATGCCCACTGCTGCCACGGGGAAATGGATTTGAACTCTCTGCTGGTGAAGTGGAATTCGGTGTGGAATTTGACACGATATACAAAATTCAAACTGCGCATGCCGTATGGCTAGGCAACTCTGCTGCCACATGTAGGCTAAGCAAATATCAATATGCATGAAAACACAGATGTAAAGGGTTGTTATATTAGGACCATTTCTCATAGCAACATTTTATAAACAATATCAATGTCAGCTCCAAAGAACATGAAATGAACCACTGCACATCCACACTGCGGTGCATACCAGTTCCCAGGGAATATATTAGTCCCACCCATACTCCAAAATAACACATCCCACATACACCATCAAGAAAGGCACGCTGAAGAAAAATATGTAATAAGCCCAACTTGCATTAATATTTAAAAGTCTGCATATATATATAAACTCATATAAATGTTATGTTTATAGTCATGAAGGAAATAAAAGAATTAGCTTCTCTTACCTCAAGAGTGGGAATTGGGGCGATCTGAAGAGGAATTTTAGTACTTTTAGGCATGCTATGTATTTGTTTTTAGTACCTTTAGGTACTATATTCTTTTGTTCTATAATAATGGTAGAAGTAATCTTAGCTATTAAAAAAAACATATTACAAAAAGGAAGAGTCAAAAAATGAAACACTATCTTTGCACTTGAACACTTATGATTCAATATGTTGTATTATATATAATACATTTTTAATTATTGTTTCTCTCCCTCTTCTCCAGAATTTGTGTTCTAAAAATCATAGAGTTGCAGTAAAAAATATATATATATATTTTCATTACTGACAAAAAATTTCATGCCATATCACACACACAAGTAACGATGTATCTGCACAATGTTTAAATCAATTCTTCTATAATTGTTATCATGTTAAATCTTTATCTAGGAGTCTATAGTCATATGTGCCAAGTTCAAAGCATATATTTAATTATTTTTTAATTTTTTTTATTGGACAACAGTGTGTTTTTCCAGGACCCATCAGCTCCAAATCAAGTAGTTGTTGTGGAGGGCGCAGCTCTGTGGCCCATGTGGGGACTGAACCCACAATGTTGGTGTTACAAGCCTGTGATCTAACCACCTGAGCTAACTGGCTGTCCCCGCAAATATTTAATTTTATGTCATTATATTCTCAGTGAGAAAGCAGTAAGCAGAGCATTTTGAGGTGTTGCTCTACGTTTAGCAAGCAAAGTGGAAACACAATAGTAAAACAGTATCATTTTACTTTAATTCAATTAATTGATTTGGTGATTTAGCATCTTAAGAGGAAATAAATAATGTCCCACCTTCATTAACTTCATCATGGCAGTAATGAAAAAAAATAGAGGTATTTCTTTATCCTGGTAAAAAATGATGTTTTCTTGTTTTACCTGTTTCTTTTTTATTAGAAGTTAGCCGAGAAAGAGGCATAAAAAATTTTAAAATCAAGATGGCTTAATCAAATGAATAATGCATTTCATTATCTGAAACCTAAACTAAATATTTTTGTTAAAAAATAACTAAGAATTTATGTCTCCTTTTGATATATGGAATGCCACCCTCTAAACCCTCTATGCATAAAAGTATAACACAGAAGCTCTTAAATATTAAATATTCTGGTATTAAAGTCTGCACACCATCTGTGAAGAAAGCCCACACACCATCTTCACAGCCTTGGATATGCAGATAAAAGCTGATAAAACAATAGAAATAATTATTGTAGCCTGTCTTATGATGTGTGTGTGGGGGGTGGGGGTATGGCATGCATTAGAGAGAGGTGTGAGGGACACAGAGAGCCAGAGAGAGGGAGACAATAAAAGAAAGAACGCAAATGGTAAGTGCAAAGAAGATTAAAAACACAGCAAATGGCAGAGCAAAATGGTTCCTCTCTGGGATTTAAATTTCTGAATTTAAATTGCATGATAGGTCTGAATCGACACAAAATTGAACTATCCAACCTCTTTTTACTCCCCAGTTCACTGACCATCTCTTTATGTAAACAACTAGTATGTTTATAGAGTTGGGAACAATTACTTGATATTTAACAGTGCTTTGTATTGTTAGGAATCTTATCTTAAGCTAAACTGTGATCTTTAAGGAAGTTCTGATTTTAAATCATCTCTAGTATAATAGCAGTCATAAAATCTGAGGTCTTACAATTACATTCGCGAACTTGCCACTGTGCTTACACTGGCAGCGCTGTACAATCAGCTCGGGAAGGTTTCATAACCTTGGTATATTAGTGTCTCACAGCTGTGTTCATGTCAAAATGTGGCAGTGTCTTGCTGAATGGAGTTCAATATTGTTGTTGGTGTTTCTGTGTGCTGTAGTGAGAATGTATGAGCTTGATTAGAGCAATGAACAAACATTAAATTTCTTGTTAAACTTGGCAAGAGTGGAAATGAAATCAGGGGCATGTTAGTCCAAGTTTGTGGGAAAATGACATGAAGATAACAGCAGCGTACAAACGGATTAAATGTTTTTCTGAGGAGAGAGAATGTGTCACTGGTGAAGAGAGGTCAGGGTGGCCATTAACGAGTAGAACTGACAAAAACATTGAAAAATTCGTCGAATTGTGTGTCAAAATTGCCAGCTGACTGTGAGAAGCATAGCTGACCAAGTAAACATCGATAGAGAAACAGTTAGGAAAATCTTGACATGAAAAAGGTGTGTGCAAAAATGGTCCCTAGGGAGCTCACTGATGAACAAAAGCAAAGGAGAGTCAAAGTTTGCCAAGACCTTTTGGAGAGGCAAGATGATGTTTTGGGCAATGTTATCACTGGTGATGAAACATGGGTGTACCAATATGACCCTGAAACAAAGCATCAAAAAGTGCACAATGGAAACCAGCCAATTCTCCATGACCAAAAAAGTTCCATCAGTCCAAATCAAGAGTCAAAACGATGTTGCTAACCTTTTTTGATATCAGAGGAATTATTAATTATGAATTTGTACCAACTGGACAAACAGTTAATCAAGTTTACTATTTGAAAGTGCTGATAAGGCTGCATGAAAAAGTTAGACAAAAATGACCTGAACTTGTAGCCAACAGTTTATGGCTTTTGCATCATGACAATACACAAACTCACACAGCACTGTCTGTGAGGGAGTTTTTAGCCAGTGAACAAATAACTGTATTGGAACACCTTCCTGACTCACCTGATCTGGCCCTCAGTGACTTCTTTCTTCACCTGAAGATAAAGGAAACATTGAAAGGATGACATTTTGATGACATTCAGGACATCAAGGGTAATATGACAACAGCTCTGATGGCCATTCCAGAAAAAGAGTTTTAAAATTGCTTTGAAAGGAGGACTAGGCGCTGGAATCAGTGCATAACTTCCCAATGGGAGTACTTTGAAGGTGACCATATTGATATTCAGCAATTAGTATGTAGCACTTTTTCTAGGACGATTTCATGAACTTAATTGTCAGACCTCATATTCTGCCCAGTCCACAGATGATAAAATCTACCCTTTGATCATGTCCACAAAAATAAACATTTAGCTTATAATTTGAGACCATTATTATAGTTACTATTAACATTATTGTTATGATTCCTTAAACCTTTGACTAGCTGATTGGACCCTCCATTCAGCTGTTCATTTCTTCAGCCCACTCCAATACATATCGGGCTAGCAGGAATCTGGAGGATAAAATGTTTTACTTGCTGTTCCCTGGACAGTCAGTGTGCAATCCAGCCTTTGCATTGGTATTTAGTTTCTTCCCTGAATTTTTGTTATCTTCCTCTCTCCAATCAATGTATCCACATCTGATGTTTTTGAGGCCCAGAAAATGTCACATTTATTTCATAGCACTCATTTGATGTAACGGTTGCTTTTCTTACATAATTTCCTAATTTTCATCCAATATATAATTAAATAATAAACTATTAAATGTTTACAGAGAAAGTGCAATTCATTCTCCAAGAGATCAATGTAACCCATACCAACATCCTTCCAGTAGATCCAAAGCCTGAAAATAGATGGATATAAGATCAGGAATATATTTCCTACAAGCAGATCAGGATAGTAGTAGGGAAGGGATCCAGTATTCCTGTGGAATAGACCTTGAAAATTTAAACTCAAATTTAACTTCTAAGATATGGTAACTATCAGCAATTTCTGTGGGATTTTATATGTACAAGGATATTTTAAAAATAAATAAATGATGTAAGTTTTGTCTTGCATATTATAAGGTATTTCATCATTTCTTTGAGACTGTGGAATGGTTTCTAAATCAAGATTTCAATCCAATAGCCTTAAGTCATTATGATATCCATTCCAAGAAAAGAGAATCTGTGTAATGCCTATGCTGAATATAAAGACTGAACATAATGAATTCTATACACTTGGAAAAGATGGCCACTGTGAACTTTCTCAGTAGATTTACTGAATAATCTTGTCTGTAAATATCTCTAGGTCTTTTTATGTTAAATCTTGAGGGATGTTATCTGACACAGTCTATTGAGGCTAATTTTGATTGCAGATTTGTCCTTTTATTTTCTCTTTGAGGTGTACTAAATTCTATTTCCTCCTCCGTGTGCTAGCACACACTACACAGCCTACTCCAGGGCAATGATTATGTGAGGAAAATATAGAACTAAGCTCTAAGCTATTTTTAGAAATATGTTGTCAGGGGATTTTTAAAGTGCGTTAATTTTTTTAAAAAGCTGAATTTATGTTTCTGCTATTTAAAAAAATTAATTTTTACAAGAGCTGAATTTATGTTTCTGCTATTTCTTATACATATGATGTTCTTATAAAAATACTATCCAAAACTAATTCTAAAACTTACCCTATACCTTTTTTATGCATATATATATTCTTATTCCTGAATGTGCTTTAGAAATTCTTTTTGAGTAGAAGATTTCTAAATCTTAAGAATATAAGAATAATCATGAAAAGTATATTCATTTTATGTCCTAATTTGGATATTTTTACTTTTTTAAGAACTGCTCAGAAAATCTTGCATTTTTGCCAGTTGTATGACTCAGGGTAGAATTTGCTAGTTGCTATAACAAACAAATCAACATCTTGGTTGCTTCATTCAACAGACACGTTTATGTGATAGCTGCACAAAGTCTAATGCAGATGTTCTGGCTGAGCTATTCTCTGGGAAGTCCAGGTCCAGAGGGAGGGTCCCAAGGTCCAGGTCTCCCCATCATGTGATTCTGCTGTCTTGGAGCATGTCACTTGAGACAGTGCAGAAGATGGTGGAAGACCACATCTTCCATGGCCAGCCCATAACAGTTTCCCCCTATTCTATTAACCAGAGCCAGTTACTCGGCTCCAACCTAAGTGCCAGAGGGGCTGGGGAATCCAACCATTCTCTCTGCACAGGAGAGGAAGCCTCTAGGGGGCCATGCAGGCTCACCACTCTAGAACACAGCAGAAGTAAATACCAGCCATGAGAACAAAATCCTCCATGATAGTTTTTTTTTTTTTTTACTACAAATGTCCTACCAGGATCTTGGTTCAAGGAGTCAGATTTTAAAATGTAGTATTTTTTCTTATTTGTGCATAACTCTGTCAATAGAAGTGACTTTATCAAATTACTTACAAGACACATTTTACTCAATTACATGCTTTCCTAAAATATAACTAATAGTCAATATTTAGCAATCAGACAAAATGCACTATCAGAAATACTCTAGAAAAATACTATGGCACAATATTTTACATAGTGGATATAACGACCATGTACACACTGACGGATAGGGTGCAGTATTTCCTGTATTCTGATTTTCTTTTCCATGAATTATTTTACAAGGGATCAGTACTTTGTAGGGGATTAGCTTTGCCAAATAATATAAGTAACCAAAAGATAAAAATACTATACTATAAAAGCACAGTTAGAATTATCAGAAGCTGTAACACTGAATTAATAAGATGCAAACTATTATAGTTTCTAACAACTAAGCAAGGTTTTGCAATAAAAATATTAAAACATCAGAAAATACAATGCAATTATAAGTTTATAAAATCATATTTCTGTATACATAGATTTGGAGTCTCTCCAAATACTGAAACATAGAATTTACAAAGAAACTGAAATTTTATGTGTATAATTCTGAAATAAGTTTAAGAAATACAAAATTTTCATTAATCCTTGGGTTGGTTTAAATTTGACATCAGATTAATATTCATTTTCTGCTAAACCAGCAAGGCATTGTGGTATGGCTCGGTAATTTACTATGATCCAAAAATTTATAATAATTCCCTTTTATTTACAGGCACTTACAATTTTGAAGCAGACAAAGCATTTTCTAAGCGAGATAATACAATATCTATAACATTATAGGACCTGTCATTCAAATTTTTGGTGAAAATAAATTCATGATTAAGGCATCATATAATTTCAAGATTCAAGAATCAAGACCTATTAAGATTAAGGACTAAAACTGAATTAATTGTTATCAAAATGCCTCATATCCAGGGAATTAGGAGATACCTCAGTACTCTGCTTGTACTTATGTACTTGATGACACCTTAAAACCAGAATTCTGCCTGGCTGCATTTCAAATCATGTTACTTGCAGTCAGGGTCAACTGTCTATTTCAATATCACCTTTGTGGGCGGTGGCTTCCCCTAACCCCACTAAGCTGATACTTGTATAATTCTGGGTCACTACAAGTATTAATGGTCATTAATCATCACCTTCAGAAAAGTCTGGTTTCCAATAACACTTCCTTTTTTCAGGAGAGGAAAATACCAGCCAATATTTAAACCCATTAATTAAAAAATATGGAATAGTCTGCCTTGCTTTAATATCAAGAGAACCCATCCATCTACTTCTACATCATACTTGATACAGTTATATACTTTTTACATTTATAACCCATGTACTATTGAAAAGAATCTGATATAAGGCAAACATGTAATCATAAGCAAAAATTGATTAAAATAGCACACATGGAAAATATGGCGAGAAAGGAAGAAATAAAAACGTGAGTTTACCTTGGTAAAGAAAGCTACCACAATCGTTCTTTCTGGGAATCTAGGAAAAGTGGAAAATATCTTGGATTGCATTGTTCTCAAAAAGTTAAAAATAGAACTACCATATGACCCAGCAATTCCACTTCTGAATATTTATTCAAAGGAATTAAAAACATTTACTTGAAAAGATGTCTGCACACCTCTGTTCCTTGCAGTATTATTCACATTAGGCAAGATATGAAAACACACACATGTTAAATGCATACATCTCATAAGTTGTTGTGAATGTTTGATGAGAAAAAACATGTAAAATATGTAGACTGATACCTAACATGTAACGAATATTTGAGGGAATCAGCTTAGAACGTAAGGCAGCACATTTCACAGCCTGCCCAGACATCTCACCTACACAACTGTGAGATCATAAATGAGTGTCGTTTTAAGCTGATAAATTCATGGTAATCTGTTATGTGGCAAAATAAAACTACCACAAGCATGTAGCAAGCCCATCCGACTTCAGTCGGGTTTGAATACATGCTTCCTAACAGGCTAGACTCATCCGAAACGATTTGGTAGCTACAAGTAACTCATTAAGGTATTTTATGACATAAGTGATCATAAAATCATTAGACTGAGTTTTCAAAGGGCCGGGGGAAGAACTGCTATCACAGAAAAAAAAAATCGAAGAATGTAGGTGACATAATAAAATTGCTTTGGGAATGCTTCCTGTGAGCTGAACTTGTTCAACAAACCCTTTGTTTATTGTGTATTCAATAATTATTTGTGCTTTCATTTTAATAGAGGCATCTAAAAACCCAGAGTAATATTTGTTTTAACATCTTTCTGCAAGAGAAATGTAAAATTATATTTAAATATTTTAAACTTGTGAGATTATTTTCATCACTAGCAAATACTGTGCTCACAAGGAAGCATATGGTTGAGGAGCAAGCTAACACACACACAGACTCTCTGAATCACTGACTCCATGATTTAGTGAGAATTACATCTATTAGAGCAACAGTAGTTTCACGTGTCGGATAAGATAGAGTACTGGCAAATCTGAAATTGGTAATATGGCATTTGACATCTCACTGCTGCTTTTCTTAGAATAAGCTAGAATCCCTTCTACCATCCACAATATCCTAAAATGAAGTCTGTTCTCCAAACATCCATACATTAAAACGGTTTAATATTTTTGTTTACAAAAAAAATTAAGGAAAAATGAAACTCAAGTGAAAACATTGACTTTGTTTTACAAAAAAAAAAATTAAAAATTTATAAATGGCTAAATATATATTATCAAATTATAATATCAAGGTCAACATTATTTTCTGATTAATGTTATCATTTCTTCATATATATGTATATGATATGCGCTATTTTATATGATAAACAATTTCTCAAAGTAAGAACTACTTTTAAATGTCTGCAAGATGTTCAAAAACTTTGGCTGGTTTTATCATTAACAAAGCAGTTCTTTAATACAGTTTTCATTATCTATTGGAATAAAAGAATATACTGAAAAACAGTTATATGAAATATAACTTTTTAACTCAAAATTTGGTCCAAAACAGAACAAAAAAGTTTACTCAAATTAATTTTCTTGTAACATTTTTAGTAATGAGTAAAAAGAAAAATCATGAGAAAAATACTTTTATTATACCTTATTTTTAACTTGGAAATGTGTTATATATCAAAATTTTATCATGGAGCAAAAACAAAAAGGAAAAGGAGACAAATCGTTTGAGAGCTAAGTTCTTCTGGTTAACACTGTTACCAAGGGGACACCTGTTTATAACTTGCCCCATCACAGAGGAAAAATACTGATGTGTTGGGAATTAGATATTTTCATAGGAATATATGCATTGCTTCTGAGCCATCTAACAGAGCTATCTATACTATTAATTAAAAATATGGTTTCCTAGGCTTTTGAGTAAGAGAATCACTACTAGAGATGAGGGTTTGGACAGTCTTCCCTTTTTAAAAACTAACAAAAACTCTCAGATAGTTTGTACTGTAAAAAAACAGTAAGCAGAAACCTAATTTAAAATGAAGTGGGGAGGCCAGCAGGGGGAGCTCTCAGGCTTCAGTGGGTGACGAAGCATACCAGGAAGGACTGTTTCTAAGAGCCCTCCCGACTTTCTGTTCCCCTCCATAAAAGACCTGCCTCTGCTTTGTTTTAGCGGACTTGCTCGTGGCCTGCCATGGTTGCTTGTTACGATTGCAATCCTTTGTTGTTCCAAATAAACCCATTTTGCTGGAGATATTTGGTTGGCTTTTTGTTTAAGGTCAATAGTACCAATGTAACCTTCAAATCGGAATTTTCTTTTTGGAAAAGACAATTTAAATTAAATCGTGCATGTCTGAATGAGATATGATTAATAACAGAGGTAATTCTTTTTTTATATAAAAAGCAATTATTTCTAATTACAAAAGGAGTACAGTTGTTTTAATGGTAGGATGAGAATTTCAGATATCAATAAAATTGAAATAGTTGGTATGCATAATTTTAATCTAAATGACTTGAGTTATCACTTCGGCATCTAGACAAAAATATAATACCTTCATAAAAATAATAATCAGATAAACTATATTCCCAGTGGCATTTATTGAAAATAAAGTATATTTATATTGGTTTAAACTTAATAATAACTCTGTTCACATTTTTATTTAGATGCCCAAGGTAATGTATGAGAACTAGGTACAAAGATTACAAAAGAACTTATTTCCTAGTTTCCCAAAGTTGACAACCTAATAAGGAAATAAATCACTCTTTAAGTCCTTTTAAATAATGCAAAACTAATTATTGCATATGTCTTCCTCTATGATTGTATATAGATAGCTTTATATATAATCCTCCAAATAAAACTTTTAACATTTATGCATCTTTCATGTTTCTTGGATTCCATTCTACCTATCCCCAGGTATACATATAGTAAATGTATTGCTCCCTTTAAATATTTACTATTGTTAATAAACTGAATCATTTAAATGATATCGGCTATTTAATATATTTAATGGGCGCAAATAGATAGTGTGGTCTGTATACTTGAAAAAAGATGTAAACTTTAATTTACTTTTCCAGTAATACATTCTACAAGTCTAAAAAAAAAAAAAAATCACCATATATAATAATCTCATATATTACAAAGTGCAGGGAATGTAATCAATGTATGACTGAGGATTCTGTTGAATCATATTGATTTTACTTATTTTTTGTTTATTTTTAATCAGCCACTTCTAATACACATAATTATTCCTAATACCAAAGTAATATAACAGCTAAAAACAACAATATCACCTTGATAGTGACATGACATATCATGGGTTTTGCTCATGTTTCTGATTCTAGTTTAATGTTTTAATTTATCTTCAACTTGATATTTTTAAGGCATAGTTTACTGTCCCTTGGGTCCTGCCCTATATTATTTTACAGAGATGGATCCCTATTTCAGATGATGGAAGAAGTGAAATAAATGGAAACAGAATAAAGTAACAAGAAAATGCAAAATTAAAGATCATCATGGTTCATGTGTGAAGATGATTCAGCAAAATTAACTTTTTTTTTTTTTTTTTTAGAGGATAGCATCACTAGCCCTCATATGTGGGATCTGAACCAGGGCCTCTGGCTTCCCAAGCCAGCTCCTAACCACCGCGCCACTCTGCCAGCCCTTAACTTATTTTTTAATTAAAATTATTTAGCTTTTAATTTCAATTTAATTTATTTTTTTTTTACTTTTTAGAAAAAAATAATTAGAATGCAGAAATAAAAGGACTCTGAAGTGAAATACAATATTTTACTTCCTTCTAAGTTGTGGCAAAACAAGCCAAATACAGTCCTCAGTAACATTTCCACTGAGGGAATCTTGAACTGATTAGACACACAACATGTCAGTAACTTTCTAACATCAGTCCCAATACAGCAAAATATAGAATGAAATGTAAAATAAGAAGAGCACACAACCAAAGCTTCTACTACACATCTACTGGAATTTTATGTTGCCAGATGGCAAAGAAGATTCTAATACATGCTTGAAAGAAGCACTTTCATGTGTGAAATGCTGATTTCCATAAAAGAGTCAACAGTGTATTTGCCTCACACCAGTCAACATAATTAATCCAGGAAGAGAACTCCAGCTCTATCAGGTGGGAATGTTGTAATTTTAATTGGTGGTTAGTCATTATTTTTAAGTGATATTTACTTTGAGGAAGGATTGAACGTGAATTTCACAGAAGGAAAGAAAATTAATCAGTGCTGTTTCACTGATATAACTTTTAAAAATGAATACATGAAGTTGAAATTAAGCCAAATCAGAGTTAAGCAGCGAAACCGTACATATCCTCTAAGAGACACAAGAAAAAAATGCTTGAAATTGAGGATCAAGGGATTCATTCATATCACACATGGATAATCATGAAAATCTTTCTAATTGAGTTTATTTAAAGCAAATCTCTCACCCATGTTCATTTCTCTGAGTGTCTCTTCTTTTATCCCTTACTCAATGTTTGACATTTTTAGTTTTATTGTACATAAAACTATATTTTTATCTAATAACCTATTATGTTATGACTTATTAACCCCTACTCATTTATCCTTTATACTTAATTGCATATCCTATTTGAGTATTTATAATGTTTGAAGGCCAAATGCAGGTGGTTGCATGCTTATCCTTTTTGCATTCCTAGAGTTCTAATATTTTAGATAAGGGCTTAAGTACAAGCCACAGACCTATACACTTGGTGTAGACGATACACTGGAGGATAAGACATACCTGACCTGAACCAGAAACACAGAAGAGATCATTGTAGAGATGAGAAACCAAAATATATTCCAGAAAAGGGGGGAGTGTTGCTATTAACGGTAACTTGCAAATTAGAAGCAATATTTTAATAATTTCAAATCAAAGTCTTTTGAAATATTGCTAATATATTCTAAAATAGCATAATTAAATCAGACAGAATATGAAGTTAAAACGAGGGCCATCTACAGATATGTCGTCTCTATAAATAACATATATGCACCTGTACTTACTTGAGTGCCCCAGTTTGTCTGTGAAATATGTCCACTCTTGTAAAAAACTCAATAAACAAAATGGTATAACAGTGAAAATCTAAAAAAGGTATGCATTTACCAAATAGGTCCTTATCTTCAATGACTGCCATCTCAACCTCTTTTCCGGAAATTATTGTGCACGTGAAGGGAACTTGAAGAAGCACACTAATCTCACCAAAGGACTCCTTCTCATTAAGTTGACCCATATAAACGACTTTTTGAATTTTTTTCTGTAAGAGATACAGATAACTGATGTTTAATTAAATCACTTACATATAATGGACAAATATTGTTACTACCAGAAACACTGTTCATAAATCATTTGGGTATATCGTATTTAAAATAAATTGCAGTTTCATGCAAATCAGAGAAAGCATTTACTTATACATGTACTTAAATTATATTTGAACAATAGTAAATTGACAACTTCAGCCTACCTGAGGTAACTAAAGGCACCACCGTTTAGTGATGTGCAAATTCAGTTTTTTAACCCGCTGAGATGTTTAGGAAATATGGAACTCCTAATTTTCAGACTCTGGGTGCCATTTTATAAGCTGAGTATGCTCCATGAACTACCACTTGTTACCTCAGCCCCTTACAGAGCACAATTATTGAACTAACAGAGAATAAGAAAAATAAGCAGAGCTTGCAAGGAACAGAATTGATGGGATTAATGGGAAAGGAGGGATTTTACCCTGGTTCCCTGTTTAAAAAAAAAAAAAACACTGAAAGTGAGTTTGACTGAGGGAACTCATGTTAATTTAGGTCCAAACCAGGAGTTCTGTGTAAAAGGGCATACAGGATTTTCAGTGTGCGTGGTTCTGGAGAAAAAGCTGACAGTCCATATTATTTTTTCAGGGAAGGCTCAAACAGAGATGTACTGAACAGGGATGAGTTGGTGAGCAGTCAGGTAAAAAGCAAAAAATAAATAGTGTCGCCCTCAGGGTAGCAGGGTAACAGGAACTCAGAAAAGGTGAAATTCTTTACTATCATGGGGTGAAAAGCCAATATCTGACTTGAAGGTTTGCCACTTTTACAAATGAAAAATCTTCACATTGAATATAACTTGTACAGCGGAATTCAATGAAGTTTACATGTTAAATTGAATTCATTGAAGGTTGCCTGACGAGCCAAGAAGTATTAGTTAGCTCTTTCTAACTTTTCTACCACTGTACATCAGTGTTTTGCCTGTTTGAGAACTTTAAAACTTCATATAGAATGTACTCTTTTGGGTTTGACACTTTTGGCCCGCCTATTCTTTTTTTTTTTTTTTTAAAGATTTTATTGGGGAATTGGGGAAGGGGAACAGACAAGTTGCTGTCATTTTGTTCTGCAGTCTAGTTGTGGAGGATGTCGCTTCACTGGCCCATGTTGGTATTATCATTGTGCTCTTCCCAGGTGAGACAGTCACTTGCTGGCCATTGGACCGCCGCTCATGGCAGCTCACAAAAACTCACACCCGCTGCTGGCCAGCCCCACTACAGCCTATGCCGTTGCCAGCAACTCACGGCAGCCCAGCTCCAGCTGCAGCTGTTGTTCACCATCTTAGCTGCAGAGGGCCAAGCATCACTGGCCCATGTGTGATTTGAACCGGGGCTCTGCTGCTCAGAGCAACTCTTAACCAAGCCAACTCTTAACCAACACACCATTTGGCTGATCCTGGCCAGCCTATTCTTTTGAGATTCATCCATATTCTCATATGGATCATTGATCCTTTTTTGTTTTGAGGTGAGGCATTCCACAGTAGATACACCATGAAGTTTCTACCCATTCAGCTGTCAATGGACATTTGGGTTACTCACAGTTTGGGGCTTAGGAAGACTCATGTAGGTCTTTTTGTAGACATATATTTTAGTTTCTCTTGAGTAAATAACTAGAGTGAAATTTCTGGGTCATATGTTAAGTATATTGTAGCCAATCTGATCTGCTAACAGTGGTACCTTGCTGTGGTTTTCATTGGGATTTCTCTAATGAACAAGATACGTTCAGTATCTTTTAATGTGCTTATTGGTCATTTCCATGCCTCACCACTCAGTATATCTTATCTTACATTCTGGTATCTCACAATTCAGTAAAAAGGAGAAAAGAAACCCAACAAAAAATAGTCCAAAAAATTAAACAGAAATTTCCCCAAAGGAGACAAATAATAAATGTCCAATAAGCAAATGAAAAGATGTTTATTATTCATTAGAGTTCATTAATGGATTAAAGAGAATGCATAAGTTTAAAACTCACCACTTTTTTTGACTGTAGTCTCGCAAATCCTACAATATTTCTATAAACATTGCAATATCCAGAATTAATATAAGCCACAAAAGAAATTGTATTTCCACTTTCCACTATCACTGAAAATAAAAAAAGATAATTCATTATTTCACACATTCTTCTCTATAACAAACTATTTTAGACACTATGACAATGAAATATGACATTTAATCAATAGCTATTCATGATTAATTTCTTAATGGATGCCAGTTTATAGGCAGTACTTGGCACATGATAAAAATTGCAACTGGTATTTGTTGCAGACTAATATGAAGGCAAACATGGACAAGACTCCCCAGCACAGGCAGCAGAGTGCAGTAACTGTCCAGGGACAAGAAGGGCAGTAGTGTGGGGCAAGCCCTGATCTGAGGCATTTGCTGATGCCCATGGTGTAAATACTCCTACAAGGCCTAATTTCAAACTGCCAATGGTTTAACAACTAGTTCCCAAACTCCCTGAGTACATAATTTGGCTCTTCAGAACCACAGCCTCCAGCCAGCCCTAGCACTTACTAACTAGAGCCATGGTTAAATGCAAGGTTTTTGAGGCCACACTGGACTGGTTTCCAACCCTACCCTGCTGCTTTGTATGTGACCCTAGACAAATTATATAAATTCTTTGTGCCTCAGGTTTTTAATCTTCAGAATGGTGAAACTAGGAGTCCTTATTCTATACTCCACATGAGTTAATTTAGTTCACATAAAGTACTTAGCATGATGCCTGGCACCTAGTGTTACAAAATAAATCATGTTATTAATATCATTTTTTGCTCAAATTTGTGAAGTTACCCTCAGGCCAAGATATACTTGAAGGTGAGCAGGAAAATACCTTTATAACTATCAATGTGTGTATTCAAAGGCAATTTAAATAAAAACCTCCTGATCTATATAACACTTTAAATTATCAAAATAATTTAACTTAAATAATAAAATCAATTAGACATATACAAATTAAAATTACTATTTCAAATTTATATTTTTTTCATTCTGAAGCATATCAATATTTTCTTCTGAAAACCCTAAACATAACAGAGATAACATAAAGACACATATGTTATCTTTATCATGATTTTATAAAGTAAATAATATATTTACTTTTACTTAAAAAGTAAAATATTTGATTATTCAAAAGTATTTCACATTATATAAGAGTATATATCAAATGAGAAAAATTATGGATATTATTAAAATAATAAGCTAGATAATAGCATAACTCTTTAAAAATTATAGTTAAAAAAGAACAAGGTAACTATTGGTAATGTAATTTACCATAAACAAAAAATAAATAAATGCTAACATAAAATGGAAAAATACTTTAAGATAAATCCAGTAGCGTTTCATTTATTTTCTGACATGTTTATGAGAATATAGCATCTCCCTTTCCTCATATAATATTCAGAGCTGAAAGTTTACCATAAGAAATTGAAAGGTTACTCTACTGTTACCAATCATTTATTTATTTATTTATTTATTTATTTATTTATTTATTTATTTATTTGTTTGTTTTTTGTTGTAGTTGAGGGCAGTGTCACGACCTCACATGTGGGACCCGAACAGGGGCTACTGGTTTCCCAAACCAGCACTTAACCACCGCGCCACTCGGCCAGCCCACCAATCATTTATTTTTTTCTTATTATTATTCTGCTTAAATAAATTATTATGATAATATTATCTTAGACTATGTTTCTTGCAGCCAAACAATGATATTACAAAGTTATCTTAAGATATCAAAGCATAATATGTCTGTGGAATTATGTGTAAATTGTATAGACAAAGAAAAATTTTCTCATAGACCATACTATTAAAAGGAAAGGGTATCCTTCTACCAAAAGGTGATATGATGGTAGAGACTGTTTTACTTCTTTCAATCAACCACTAGGACATAAAGAAAGGCACAGGGAATCCTGGCAACTGTTATGGGTAAGGATAGGATGCATTGAACCACATGGGAAAGAAACCCATTATTCCTAACTTTCAGCACTGCATTATGCAAGTCTTTTCTTGAAAGCTAAGCCTTCCATAGATCACAGAGAAGCACACATAGATCAAGGAGGATAAAGACCTTGTGTGGAAGGCAAGGCATCAACGCAAAAGCCAACCACTGTAGCAAAATCTACGAGGCCATCTGGTTCCATAGAAGAGATAGCTGCTGCCTAAGTATCTATGGTCTTTCTAATAATCAGTGCAAATGTTTGCCTGACTGAAGACAATCCAGCAAAACTCTTTCCATCTAGGTAAGCAGTCTGAGTTTAATGACATTATCAAAAATGTGTATCACCACATTTAAGAAGTTTTAAATACTACTATTTGTGACTAGAAAAAAATCATACCAATCACCTGTAAAAGACTCAACACTGCCCCCCATTGTGTTTCCTACTTTGACTCATTCAGCCTCTGATCTGACTCCCCATTACAAGGAACATATAGCAGTGCTGTCAAAATAAATGTCATCTCCTCACCCTGTCCTCTGTGGTTACAGAGAAAATGACAAACAACATAAAGAGCCAAAGGATTATAACACAATTTTAATTGAAAATATTTAGCCATGGGCTGTATAGATAGAGCTTTATTTATTATTATTTAAAGGTCGTATTCCTTAATGGTCAGGAAATAGAGATGATTTGTATTTAAAAAATAGTTTTTAAAGAGCCTCATCAAAACTCAATGCCATATTCTAAGACCTGAAAGCATCAGACCATTATGAAAATAACAAACTTGATTTTATCTTAAAGGTAAATAATAACAAAAAGGAAACTGAATATTCATAGAAACTGAATATCAGGCATTGTTATTTTTCTTTCTGTCATTTATCACATGCCAGGAAATAGTCACAAGTCTAATAAAACTATTTTATTCTAATTTTCAGATCTTAGAAGAAGTCAACAATAAGAAGCACAGTTCCTTACCGTCTGTTGGCATCAGCCTCAGGACAGTGGAGGTCTCAGTGTCAATAGAGACTAATGATGAGACTGCTAAGGGACATCTTCTTCACTAAGATAAACTCCAGTCCATTGCCTCACAGACTAACATACGGTGCTGGAGAGCAGTGCATCTGAGCAGCAGCAAGACTGATGCCACTTCCAGCAGGACACACATCAGCTGGGTGGGTACTAGTTCTCCATGGGAGACAAGACTATGAGAAACAGAATGGTATAAAAGAAGAGGACCACTGAACGCTGTTTGAACTTTATTTTCCATTTGGGGACATTTATCTGAACATGGATATATTAGTTTGCTTGTATAATGTTGTTAAGAAAAACCTTGATTAGAAGGGGGTTTGAATTTACTGAGTATTTCTCTAAGGGCCCATACTAAAGAAACTTTAAACCATATTAAGTACTGCATATTCACTATTAAGAAATGCAGGTTTATAGGCAGATAAATAGCATTTATGGCTTGGTAGAGATACACCCTGAACAGAAATGCATATCAGAAGAATTGATTATTAATTATGGAACTTCCAAGTATAGTATGCCTTCTGAGTTCATTAAAGCAGGTCACTCTTGTAAAGAATATCTACATATCTAAGATATCCTCATGTTTATCAAGTACCTGTCACTGTATATGAAAAACAAAACATAAATCAGAAGTGGACATCCTCTTCTAGAGCCCCAGAGGGTCATCCTGTTCGGTGTGAACTAGGAAAAGACACCTCACAGAGACTCCCTGGGGATAGCTTCCTCCCCTGGGCCTGGTGCTGGACAGAATGAGAAAAGCAAAAAGAGAAAGTCTGCCTGAAAATTATTAACCATAGCTCCCGGTGCTGGGGCTAGAATCCACATCTCCTGTGAGGCACTAAACACTCATTTTAAATTATACTGTGTTTTTGCAACTCTAAATACCCAGAAAAAAGGGAAACAAATTCCTTCTAAATGAATTAATGTTCATCCCAGCTTTCAAGGAATTCCCACACATATAAAGATACTATAAGCTCTTAATACAGTATATACAGTAGTCCCCCCTTATCCATAGTTTCGCTTGCCACAGCTTCAGTGGGGTACATAAGATTTGTATTCCCTAGGGAAAGGTGTTGAGCAAGTGTGGGTCCAGTGTCAGATCCACAGAGCTTCCTTCTGTGCAGGCGCCATTGGTCACCAAAGAATTTAGGCGATACTACCAGTGATGGACAAGATACTAGGCAGGCAGGAACATTTTAAATAACACAGTAGTGCAAGATGACTACCTTCCAAAAATATTTCTCATTCACTGATAATGCCCTTCCTTTTTTCTAACACTGAGATGAACCTCGATAGACACATATAGAAATATGGTTAGTTAAATAGACAGATAGGTGTATATATTTCATTTCAATGAGACAGTGTGTGTTAGGACAAGGAAGCAATTGTGTTTGGTCTGTCATTTGGAATCAAAATTCTGTTTTCAGGTGACATGGCAAAATGTCCTTATCTCACAGGATTCTTTAGACATCATCTAACTTAATCTGCAAGCTACAGTGCTTTATAGATAGCACCAAGTTAATAGAAGAAAATTATTTTCATATTTGTGTAGAAAAGTTTCTAAGTTTTCACCTGACAATCATGTTTTAATAACAAATTCGAGTTAATCATGATAATTGTCCATTTTACAATGATGCGCTGATTAGCTATTTTATTCTGATGCAACCTGAGTATCTACACTGATTTCAATCACTTAAGCAGCATTATTTCAGAGATGAATAAGCACACATTAAATGGACTGGCCCAAGGAAGTACATGGTAGTAGGATGCATTTATCATTTGTACCCTGTGTACCCAACAAGGAAATTTATTCATTATTTCAGAGAATTGTTTACTTAATTAATTTCACAATAATTAATTTTGATTCAAGAGATATTCCCCTCCGTGGTATTGTTGAATGAAATCTGGACCAATGCAGTTAAAACATTTGCATAAAGAGATTTATTTTATTACATGCCTTCAGAACACTAGTTATTCACACTGGCTCAATAACTCTATAGGATATTTGTGCAAAATCATACCTCAGTACACCTACTGATGATTCAGCCTTCACTTTTGTGCACAATAGTCCAACAAAAAAGTGTGAGAGTTGTTTGTAATATTTTAGCATTTTCAAAACAAGTTAAAACAATATGATAAGTCCCATTCCCATTTTTAAAAGTGGACTATTAATGCTTTTCATATTAGATTTTATGAACTCTTTCATATTAATCCTCTTTTAAATTATTTGTTGATTATCCTGAAACTATTGTTATTCTCTTAATCTCATTACTTTTACACTCAAAATAAATTGTATACCCATATTTTTTCCTATTGTCCTTTCTATTTTTAACTTAATCCATTTAAAATAATTTTTGCCACATGATGTCAGGTTAAATGTCAAACTTAATCTATTCTCCCATGTGTACAGATTAGTATCATCCTAACACTTTTTATATGAAAAAAAACAAACAAACCAAAAACCACTAATCTTTCCTAATGATGCCTGCTGCCTCTGTTATATATTATACTCCATTCTTCTGCACACCACTGTCTTGTACAGGCTAGCACCCTAATAAAAAACTAAGGCAACAATATGAAAAAGTTGTGAGGGCTTTTATAAGACATAAATTTACAGCGCATTTCAAGAACGATAGAATATATTTATACACATTGAAGAAACACCTCTAATTCTAAGAAATTTTCCTAAGGAAACAATCAGGTAAATAGTTAAGTATTTATGTATTAAGTATTCAAAACCGTGCATGTATGATATTTTATGCAACTTAAATAATAATCAATAGAGAAGTGTTTAAATAAATTATAATAATTCACAGGAAACATTATACTTCTACTAAAATTTGTTAACTTTTAAAACTGTTACTGACACAGAATACACTCATTTTATAAAAGAGTTTCATTAACTGTATAGTAATCAGCTTTAAATAAATATACAAAAGCTACTTGCTTCTGAATTTGAAACATGGAAAAATATAGGAAAAGGTTAATAATTGATGTCTATAAGAGTAGAATTATGTTACACATGCTTTATAATCTTCTGTTTTCCCAAAATGAATACACTGAGCACACATTAATTTCATAATTAGATGGCCTGGGCCCACTGAGAACAGCAGGAGCTGGGCGGCCTCTCTCAGGGGCTCAAGAGAACAGGGGCCTGCCTCCCACGTTATGGTCGGTGGGCTGCCTGATGGATGGTCTTCTGCCTCCCCCCTCTCAGATGGATCATGGATGGGACCTGGAATATTTTAACTCCATGGAGGCTGTTGAGAACAAAACAAGCACTGGGTGGCCTGCTTCTTGCTTTAGAGGACCTGTGGTACAGTGGACAGACAGTAGAGAGAGCAAGGGGTAGACATTCCTGGAAAAAATAACTAGCAAAGTGCCCTAATCCAGAATCTACACACACAGATCCAGAGAGAAGGTTGAGATGTCCCAATTCTCTGGTTGGGCTGACTGGTGAAGGCCTTGCACTGCCCAAACACAGCCCATAGAGACTGGGAGAGGTGAATGTTTCCTCACATGTGCAGATATGAACACCAAGTCACAAAGAACATGAAGAAACATGGGAAAATGACCTAAATAGAGGGACAAAGGAAATCTCCAGAAACCAACTATGAAAGTGAAAGTATATGAATTAATTGATGAAGAATGCAGCATAAGCTTCATAAATATATCCAGTGAGTAAAAAAGCAGGCACAATAGTGGGCTAGCCCCAGACCCTGCTTCCCCTCAGAGAAGTAGAGTTAACATGACATGGATTGATTGCTTTTGTGAGAAAGCCAGGAACCAATGAAGAAGTTCCTATACCCCAGGAGAGCACAAAGCCAACCACATAAAACCTGGTGGGAAAACACATGGCCCCTTCTTGCCAAAGCCTCTCCTCCAGTCATGGCATGAATGATGGGGGAGAAACAACCAACTCTAAACTTCTCTCTGGGTAGGGAAAGAAGTGGGACTTACATATTATATAATGTAGGCTTTCTGGAAGCTGACCTTTCTGGAGGCTGTCCAGGGGACTGAGTTCTGCCTTACCTGAACCTAAGTGCTGACAGAAATGGGTGCCAGGTTGAGGTCCCCTGAGAACCCAGGTGTTCAGCATGCACCAGGGTCTGCAGTGCCACAGACAGACCCTGTGTGGCACACCTTAGCAGGACTCAGCAGACCTCTTCAACAGAGTATAATACACAGGGACTCAGACAGCCCGGCCCCAGAAAAAGCTTGAAAGATGCTAGAATATTTTGCTGGGCAGACTGGAGAAAGTCCTCCCTTGTTGGGAGCCGACAGCACCCCTGTGTCTGACAAGGCCACATTGAAATAAAGATCCATGCTCAGCACTGGATGTCTGGGGTGCTGCCTTATGGTTGGTCATGTAATATCTCCTGTCTCTATGAACCCATGTGCCTCTCCTCCACATCAGATCCTATAGGAGACAGTACTTTCACTGCATTTATGGCAAGTTCCTGTGGTGCCCCAATGAGAGATGGCTGTGTAGGTCAATGATGGGTACAATCTCCTAAAAGAGTAGACAACCCAAGGTAGGCTACAGCCCTGTTTGGGACCCCAGGACTCAGAAAAATGGGACTCAAGTCCCTTGGAAACTGAGGCTCAGGTCTTTGGTCACATAGGCCAAAAAGCCTGTCTGTGAGAAACCGACAGCCTCTGTGAAAAACTGGTGATATCATCCGTCCTTGAGCTCACTTGCCTATGCAGCTGTGAGAAGGTTTCCTTGGATACTCTTTCGGCCATGAGAGTTCTGATAAGAGACAACTTACTGACCATGAGGTATGTTAATTAACAGCCTTGTTTTAACTCTTTTCCTTGTACATTGCTGTAGCAACAGATACTGAAGCTTTGACTGAGAAACAGATGTTACCCTCTACTGCAATAATATGTAGCCCTTCGTGGGATAAGAAAAGTTTGAGACTCCTTTTGCTACTAAGTATTATAATCACATAGAAATAGATTATAGGTGGTTTTAACCCTAAACTCAGCCACTGCTAGTCTCTTGGCAATAGCTCAAGTATGCACCCTGTGAGTGGTGACCACTCTTTAGACAATAAGTAAAATCCTTGACATAGAATAGGCCACAGTGTACCCCGGAAAGATACAATTACAAAAAAGTAAAGACAGTAAAAGTCCTGAGTAAGAGAAAACATCATGATCATGTGAAACATTACTTGTGATTGAGGTAATGGTCAGAAGCCCCTATAAAAGGGGACATGCTGTAACAATAAAGTGTGACACTCCTGCAAAACTCTTTCTGGTATTTCCACTTCTTTCTTTTTCCTGGCCGACGCCGTCCCACCTGAGGGAATCCCTGGACTTGTGGGGGCTGGCTCTCCACACTCCCTGTACAAAACAAAGACACACACATATTGGGAGAAGTGGTTGGTTTTTCAAATTTCAAAGTCCCAAGAGAGGATAACAAGACATATGAAGAAGCAGCGAAATATGGGCTACTCAAAGGAGCAAATTAAAGCACAACAGACTTTGGAGAAATGGAAATATGAATATGTGAATTACCAGACAAAGAATTCAAAATTACCATCATAGAGATGTTCAATGAATTCAAAGAGAACTGACACCTAAATTAAATCAGGAAAATGAGGTATGAACACAATGAGAATATCAACAGAGATATAAAGTATGAGGAAAAACCAAACTCAAATTCTGGAAGTGAAGAATAAAATAACTGAATTGAAAATTTCAATAGAGGGATTTAATAGACCTTGACCAGACAAGAGAAAGAATTAGCAAACTTCAAGACAGGACCTTTGAACTTACTGAGGTACAGGAACTAAAAGGAAAATAATGAAGAAAAATAGGAGTCCTAGTACGAGATGAAAAGGAGAAAGCAGCAGAGATCCTATTTGAAGGGATAACGGCTAAAAATCTCTCAAGTTTGAGAAAAAATCGGGCATAGAATTTCAAGAAGCCCACTTCACTCCAACTAAAATATATCTAAAAGAATTTACACACAGACACGTTATAATGAAACCATCAAGTGTCACAAAGAGAATTTTGAAAGTGGCAAGACAAAGCCACTCATCTCATATAAGGCTAACTGAAATCTGCTGTACAATATTGTGCTTATCGTAACAACGCTGTACACTTAAAAACTGTTATGTAGGTCTCTTGTTTTGTGTTTTTGACCACAGTAAAAAATAAACTGGTGGGCCAGCCAAGTGGCTCAGTTGGTTAAGAGCTCGCTTAAGAGTGTGAGCTGAGCTCTGAGCAACAGGGTTGCTGGTTGGATT
The DNA here is from genome assembly GCA_033961575.1 of Aselliscus stoliczkanus. Taxonomy (NCBI): domain Eukaryota; kingdom Metazoa; phylum Chordata; class Mammalia; order Chiroptera; family Hipposideridae; genus Aselliscus; species Aselliscus stoliczkanus. The sequence continues at coordinate 70,975,839 of CM066731.1, read as the reverse complement.
CCCAGCCCGAACTGAGCAGCTGCTGAGCTGCCAACAGGTAGCAGGATGGCTCAACTAAAAAAAATTAAAAAAAATAAAAAAAAATAAAACTGGTGTTAAGATTTAAATACTGAGTTAATATATTTTCATCAAGTCTCAATTGAAACATATCCTGAGTAATACACACACACACACACACACACAATTTCCTATGAATAAAAATTCATTCAGCTGTTTGAGATATTGTTAATAAATCATTTACCTAAATGAGATGAAACATAACTTTAACTTTTGAAAAAATAATTTTTCTCTGTTTAAACTCCAGAATTATAATCATACAACATGTGTTTACAGAGATAATTAAAAATAATCTCAGAAATATTTTCAGTCAAATTTTTAGAGGTGTTGAAAATATTTTATGTTCTAAGTATAAAGACTTGATTTTATTGCCCTTTCTATGTAAAAATGCAACTGTAGAAACAAAAGTAACCAGTTAAATTTAATTTAATAAAGTGATTAGCATGTACCTCCTTTCATGCACAAAACACATTAACTATGTTCTTTAAGCCCAAAATACGGTTAACTTGACAAGGTAAATAATGAAAAGTAAAGTAAGTGTAAGAGAATTACATGTTATTAGGTTCCAAATCAGTTATTTTTCTATTGAAATTAAAAACATAGTTGACATACTTTCATGCAATGCAAAAAGCAAGCAGACATTCCATATTTTTTGTTCACATGGTGTGAAATTTGGACTTGATTTTGGAATATGTCACTATTCTAAGAAGCCCAGGCTAGAGGACAAATATATATGTTTAAATTTTATTCAGACCATTTAAAATGGTGCAGTTACTCAAAAAGAGAAAATAAAAAATATAATTTACTGAAAGGACATCAAAATAAAATATGGAGGCTCATACACATTACCTTTATCACCTAGTTGAGCATAATATAAACATTTATAGGCAATATAGACTCTCCTTCCTAATTGGTTAATCAGTCTCTATTATTTTCAAGCTATATAATTTTCACTGTTAATTTCTTTCTCACAGAGAAATGTTATTTTGTAATCAATCAGTATTTGTTAATTGAAGTGGAAAGAATTAAAGTTAAAATTGTTAATTTTCTCTAGCCCAATGTATTCATTATTTATCAATTGAGAGAAAGTACATTTTTCTGTGGTTTCAGAATATTGGTAATAGTTTTTTTTCTTACATATTTTTTGTCTAGTAGGGCATTTCCAATTATGTGTGATTATATTGTTCTTATGCTTTAATTATTCCTCATATGGAGTTCCTGTAGATTACTGGATTTATGAGTACACCCTTCTGAGCTCCATGTACATGAGGAAAGAATTCTACAAGTACTGTCAATGGAGAAGAGAAATGTTACCTGTTGGTTTTATTACTGCTATAGGCAACACTTTCAGAGCCTGTGGAAATAGTTTAGAATGGCAGGAGACTCCTCACCTTTGACCCAGCCCTGCCCTGGCATGATTTTCCACATTGCCCATCTCTGCTTCCCCATGAGGCATTTGCTTATTATTACTGCTGCCTGGCTTCCTTCTCTGCCCCCACCCTCTTACACTACTCTTCTGAAGGTAACTAGTGATATTCTAAATGTGAAATAAAATGCAACTTTTCTCAGTCAATATCCTCTGTGTTCTCTTTGTCGGGGGGAGGGGAGTGGGCAACTCTTTCCTGTATAATCTCCTCACTTGATTTATACTAGCACTGCATGGTACACAACCTGCTGTGCATATACTGGTCTTATTTTTATGACCTCATACTTTGGCTTACTCTCGTTTTAATTGTTTAAAAGTGTGGTGTTCCAAGAGTCTTTCATTACCATGTTCTCCTCTTTCTATATCATAAGCCTGAACCCTTCCAGAACTCTCAGGTTTGGGTGCCATGAATGGTTAAAGTACTACTTCCAAAAGGGCAGGGGTGTGCTAAGGCATGATTGACGCCAGCTACTATGACTATCTGTCCTCCTTGCCCTGACACTTGACTAAGGCTCCACCATCAATGTAGTGCAACAGGTATTTCTGGGACTGTGTCAATTTCTAGATGTGTGATTGCAGGTTTCCAAACATCTCTCTCTCTCTCTCTCTCTCTCTCTCTCTCTCTCTCTCTCTCTCTCTCTCCTTCCTCTTTCCTCAAAGTGTTTTCAGGTACTTAAATCTCATTCTTATAGAATACCTCCAGCTTCTGACACACAGTATGTCGAGCATATTACAAGACTGGGAGATGATGGGAGGCAACAATCTCTGATGTGTATGCAGGACTGGGAAAATTTTCTCTTCCTACTAACCAAAGGGTACACCCTCAAAATGTATGGTGCATCAAGTAGAATATACAGAAGTGGTGGGAAAAAAAGTAGACCTAAGCTAACCCTGTTCTTATTCTGTCTAAGAAAGATTAAAAGCAAGATATGAAAAGATCAAACTGTTGTCAAGTGTTTAACTTTACTCCTGAATGAAGCTCAAAAAATATATAGACATAAAAAATATATTTATTACCAAACAAAGTAAAATTTAGAATACTTATAATCCAATGCAAAATGATAACACATGCAAAGAAACATAATATGTAATTTATAATGAAAAGAAAAATAAATTAATAGAAAACAACTGGGAAATAACATAGGTGATAGAAGAAAATGGCATTAAAACCTTTATTACACATGCATCCCATATGTTTAAGAAGCTAGTGGAATGATCATTTTCAGTAGATGCATGAACAGTAAAAATCTATGCAAATCTAATTTCTAGAGATGAGAACTAAAATGTCTGACACAAAAAATATAATGGATATGGCTTATAGAACATTAAACAGTGCAGAAGAAAAGATTAGTGAACTGAAGATGTGGTAATAGAAATAATCTGAAATGAAACAAAGAGGAAAAAATCAAACATTCATATATGCACGCATACACACACACACACGCACACACACACACACACACACACACACACACTAGAGAAATAATGAAATATGGGAGAAGTTTGATGGGTCTAATATACATGTAATTGGGGTACCCAAGAAAAGAGGACATATTTAAATAAATAATATCCAAAAATAGACCATATTTAAATAATGTCCCAAAATGGTCCCAATAATAGCAGAATACACATTGTTTACTAAAGCACATGGAACACTTACTACATCGGCCATATTCTGGGCCAGACAACAAGTCTCGGTAAAAGTAAAAGCATTCAAAGTCTTTGACCAAAATGTAATTAAATTAAAAATCATTAACTGGAAAAACCCCAAATACTTGGAAACTCAATAACATATTTCCAGACAAACTATGGGTCAAGGAGAAATCAAAATTAGAAAGCATTGTGAGTGGCATAAGAACAAAAAGACCAAAATATTAACATTTGTCTTTATATTTACAGAAGTACTTAGAGGAAACAGCATCAAATGGCTCTAATAAAGAAAAAGTCTCAAATCAACAACCTCAGCTTCTGCCTGAAGACACTATGGAAGTGTATTAAACCCCAACCAAGCAGAAGAAAGCAAATACTAAAGATAGCAGAAGTCAACAAAAAATAGGAAAACAATACAGGAAAATCAATAAAAACCAAAGATGGTTCTATGGGAAAATCAATAAAATTGATAGATCTCAAACCAGGCAGATCACACACACACACTCAAAAAATCTTATATCAACCTTCTGAGATAAGTACTCTTATCATCCCCAAAGGTGAAAACTAAGGCACAGAGAAGTTACATGGTATGTGCAAGGCTTCACAAGTAGGAAGTAGGGCAGCCAGAATTCAAACCCAGTGACCTCCAGTGATGTTCTTAAATATACATTGTACTATATGAAGTATTTTATATAATTACAATTTCATATCAATTATATTTGTATAGCTGCATAGGTATACCTAGACATAATATAGTAAATAACTATATGCAATTAAAGTCCATCTTTACACACATTCTGGCACTTTTTCACTTTTCAGTGTATCTTGGATATCTATACATGTCTGCACATATGATCCGTCTCATTCTTTATATTGGTGGTAGCATCCTACTCTATGAATGTTCCATAATTTATTTCACTAGCCCACTCCTGATGGACATTTGTTTTCCAGAGCAAAGAAAAGTGCAATAAAAATTATTGTACATATACCTTTGAATAAAAAAGTGCATATATATTGGTAGTACAAATTTTTAGAAGTAGAGTTTGGTGATATAAAGATTCTTTTTTATAGATTTTACCCCATACAAAATGGGGATGGAAACCACTTTGTCTCTGTGTATGATTATTCAAACTATTTCTGTTGCCAACATACCTTCTCTACTATCGTTATATAAGAAAAGTGACTAAAATGTTCAAAATGCAAATTTATGGAACTAATCCACCTTTTCTGTGCATTTCTATTTTTAACAATAATTTTTTAAAGCTGCATATACCTTTTTTAATCTAGCAAAGAGAATGCAAGAACAAGGTGTAAGATATCAGCTCTCCCAGCGATAAACAAAAATACCCCTTTGTTCTCCAAGATGCCCCAGGTTAGGCAGCGCACTAGCACTCTTGCAGTTCCTTCATGACTGAAAGATTTGTTCAAGTAATGTACATTATGTTCCTTCTCTTTAAAACTGTGTCTTAAATATTTAACCAATGGCATGAATACATAAGAGGCCAAATAACTTCCCGAGAATAACTGTATAAGCACGTAAGTGTTTCATGTAAAATGCCTGAATAATTTTTGTCACATTACTCAGACACAAGTCATTTATTTTTGAATAGCAATCCCAATTTGATTTATATTTTACACCCTATGGCAAATATTACTTCCAGATAAGTTCCAGCAACATTTTCTAAAATAACATTTGTCAAACAAACATAAGTGGATTCCTATTAATGCAGTACGTACGAAAAGAAGCAAACCTCTCAGGTTTAGCATCACTTTGTCCTATCTAAAATAGAATTTAGGTTCATGGAGTTTTAATACAAAGGTTGGCTAAGCTTTCTGGGGGAAGAATTGACTTAATGTTAAAATAAACATCAGAAAATGGTACTGCCCTTGCAAACATGGCCAAGAAATTAAATAATAAAAATAATTCAAAAATCAATACTATGCTATTTGAGAAGTTTAAGCAAAACTGCTATGGAATTCAAGCCTAAATTTATGAATGCCCACATTTTTCTCAGAGCAAATATTAATCTCATACCTGTAACCATCTCATAAAAGCTTCTTAAGATTTAGGAATCTAAAGAGACCCGAAGAGAAATACAGGTCTTTGATATGGCTGCCCTCTACTGATCCAAGGTTTATCTTGTTTTAACAAAAGACTTTTATGAGAGTATTATTATCTGAAACTTCTAAGTCTTCTAAAATGCAAGATTTAATAAAAACATGCAAATAACACTATTTTTATCAAAGTTTGAAAATCCACCCATGGGCTTATGAATAATTAATTACTCATGTGGCTGTCCTTTGCATGTAGAAATGTATAAAATGAAAACAGGGTGAGAGTGCTAGCGTCAGAGGTAGCTTTTTTTCTCTCTTTTTATAACCCTCTAGAGTCCTATTTTTCTCTCTTTTTATAAGTGGTGCAAGCATCCACTATATTCCACAGGAGCTGAAGGTCTGCTCATTTGTCATTAATAAGTGGTTTGGGTAACTGTGAGTAAACATTTGTTTGGGACCCAAATGTCCAACAACGCCACTGCTGTACGTTCAGTAGCACCAATATTTAAAGAGATGAATGAGTTGTGTAACTATAATCCTGAGAGAACACAGGTTGTGCATGTGTAACTCACACCTGGTAGTGAGGAATGATAAAACCACAGCAATGCATCTGCTAGGTACCACCTTATTAAAACTAGATTATTATCTCAAAGCTCTGAGATGGTGCTTTGCAGAGACAAAGTACAAGACAGCAACTTGTTTTCAAAAACAGGGGAAATCATCCAGGTATGGCTCAGCCCAGGAGGTAATGGAAACAGAGTTTAGATAGCTATAGAGACAAACAGACAGGGATATATAGAGGGTTTTTTTTGCTTTGTCAAAACTATGGGAGCCTACCAAATTCTTCTTATAATAATCTTGAGCAAGAGTCATTCTACAGTTTCCAAAAAATTCATGCAGGGGATAATATTTCCTGAAGTCATATGAAGGCTGCTGCAAATAGAAAAACACAAAGCAATATTGCCTTTGAAAAATTTGGAGGAAAATCTGTACTTTAAAGACCTACTAGCAGGCAGTTGTTTAGGTACTGGGAAGTGACAGGTCTGATGCGGGTTATGTTGGGAGGCAGATGCAGAGGAGATTTGGGGTCAAGAAGAATGAGCGTCACAGAGAAGACAAGCATGTGAGTTCCACAGGAGGCCCCTCACTATTTCTGCCCAGTGCTGCATGGGTGGAAGAACACAGCGCCGCAGGCTCGCCTGGTGCAAGCGTGGATGTTCGTTGTTTTAGCATCTCTGCAGAAACACTCATCTCACAGCCAGCCCAGGGGGTCGGGAGCACTGGACAGTTTTCCAGGGCAGGGATGTGATCCAGCTCCCACCCAACAGCAGACTCCATGTCCTGACCACAGTGACTCTTTCAGGGTGCATGTGAACCGTAAGCCCAACAGCAAAGAAATTTCTCCTGGAACATTCCGGAAAATAGATATTTTCCCAGGGATTGTTGGCTGTTATGAAAATGTGTCCTGTAGCTACTTTTGCCGTAACACGGGGAAGCTTGCTGGAGAAGGGAGAGAGCACAAAGCAAAGCAGAACCAAGGACTGGAATAAAGAGTCAGGTGCAACAGGTCCAGGTATTGGATGCAGGAATTCCTGACAGGTAAGCTCCTGAACTTCCCAGCTACATCTGCCTATGTACTGCTTATATTTATTATTCTTTTCTCAATTCATTCAGTTTAATCTCTGTCACTAAAAATGCAAATATATCTAAGGAAACATATTAAAGTTAGAATCCACAAAGTCTTCCTCGAATATCCTTGCTAGGCACCAGTCACTGGGGTGTTCAACCAGTGTTATCTTAACCAGCATCCACCTAACAGATGCACCAAACTGGTTGTTACCCGTGACCCGCCATGTCTCACAGCGTGCGTGCAGCTAGGAAGCTGCCCTTTAAACCCTTGTGGGCTGCAGTTACCAGCAAATGAGCTGTATTCTGACAACTCAGTAGTGTTGGTCCCAAATGGTGTTCCTGCCATTTGCATTTTCATTGTAATTATAAATCTTAATCAAATATTAAGCCAATAAATATTCCATGTGAAAGAGTTGATATTTCCATGAAATCTGAAGATGAGTCTATTAGAAAGACTTAATAGTTGTGAGTTGCAAAAGAAAAGAGCCTGGGAAAAACAAAACAAAATTTAATCTTCACAAAACATTTTATTTCTTGTTCCATTTTAAATGAATTAATACTAGAAGTCCTGGTTGTACAAAAATATACAGATCTCTAAGGTGGATCCAGACTCAAAGAGGTCTTCTCTCACCGTCGAAACATGGGAAATAGGGAACACAAGTTATTTTAAGTTGAAATAAGATGCTTAAGCTACCTGTAAGTCATTTATATGGTTTTCTCATTTTTTTCAATTAAGTTACCACTGACAGGTCCTAACATACCAGTACATGGTACCTTTTTGGATTTTCAGAAGTATTGTGCCCAGCTTTCAACTGCACAATGTATACCTTTAGATTTTTTTCCCAGTTCTTCAATATGGAATTTAAACTCAATGAGGACAGGTACTATTTCTGGTGACTCTCCCGGGTTTTCTATATTGTAATTGCTTACCTATGGAGATACAATTCATTTTCATTATAACATCCTTTGCTTATCTCCAGTCTGTGTAAACTGTTTTATAAAAATAGTTTCCATTCTCGTGAATAATATTAATAAAATGTATTTGTAAATATTTGTAAATATTTTATAACATAAAAAGTATAGTAATACTAATCTTCTGATACATATTTCTATAGTTTGAACTGCAAGTCGTGCTAACTCAGGATGACTAACGTAAATATGTTCTCCACATGTTACACTCACCCAGCTAAATCAAGTTTCCAAGGGCTAAGGAAACTGCTCATTTCACTTCCATTGTTTTAACGTTTCATTCTTTCCTGCACATTGCCAGCCCCTCTGCCCAAGTCACAACTCCAATCCCAGATCAGGTCTGCAGTGCCGTGTGTTTGATGGAGAAGGGGAGAGGCAGGAAGCCCTGGAAGGGCCCAGCGCCTGGCTGGCTGCACGGGAATCCAGCTCATGCTCCATCCCGCCGTGTGCCATGGCACAGGCCTGCATCTGCCAGGATGAAGTCATGCCTTTTTCTAATTCACACAGAGGAGACATATGGTCTGAGACCATTTCCACAGGTACTCCTCACTGTCTTCTTGAGTCCTACAACCTTGCTCTGTTCTCCAACAAGCCAGACACCCAGGAATCTTTACCAAATCGACAACCCAAACTCCCTCCAACCTATGACTTTCTGGGCAATGCTCTTGAGTCCAATTCAGGATTGTGTGTATGTGAAACTTATCTTTCTGTTTACACTACTGTCTTTAAGGCCTTGAGTGTAAAAAGAAGGTGCAAGACTGTGGAGGAGCTTTTTCACCGTACATATTTCTCACTGTTCATTGCAGCAGTAAAGGTTTCTTGAACATCAGGCAGTTCGGTGCTTCCTTCTGACAGAGGAGGCTGGAAATTCCACACACTGTATGTGACCTGGGAAGAGCATGGGGACTGGAGAAGCCTGGCCAGGTGCAGGGGCAGAGCAGGCAACATGGGAACCGATGGAGGAAGGTCCTTCCCCAGAGATCACAAAGGCAGGTGGTACACAGAATGGTAGGGACTGGTGAGCTTTAAACAAATTCAGCTCCCTGTGTTTGGGCTGACAGACGGAAATGTGCTTCTCACATTTCCAAAGGGGACAGAAGCTCTGGGAGAAGCAGCCTAATGCAATGGAACAAGGATTTCCATGGTGTCATGAAAAAGACATACTACGATGGAAAGAGGATTCATTTCATCGGTCAGTTCTAGATTTCAACTGTGCTATATACCAGAGTCTAACCTTGGCAATGCAGTTTGGAGCATCAGTTCCCCTCACCGTGTTTCCCACTGTTGGTAGAAAGTGAGTATGCTGATCTGAGAGAGGGTTTTCAGAAGCAAATGAGACACTGGGTAAAAGTAACTAGCAAGTGGCTGACAGAGAGCAGGTGTCCAAGAAGTGTTCATTCTTTCTTTACCCAAGCAGTTGGGGTTCCTGTCTCAGCAGAATGAAGTAACCAGCGTAAATGTGAAGCTAAAGTTATAACCATTTAGGTTGTTCTGTAGGTCAGCGGTAGTGTTGGTGGAGTGAGGGGTCCCGTCTGATTTTCAGGAGTAGAGGATATTTGAGTCCTCCATCGCACTTAGGGGTAACAGATGTAACAACTCAATGGATTGCTCTAGGAATCAAAGTAGCTAATACAGTTTTCTGGGTGGGGGTTGGGGGATGGAGGGGATTACTGGTTCCAAAGATATGACACAAAGAATGTATTTGCAATGAGGGCTTAGATTTCTGGAATATCAAATTACTTTTCTTACCAAAACTACAGTAATGTAGGTATAATCTCAATATTAAAACTCAGATTTATGAAGTGATTTGAAGATTATTTTCTCAAATAAATTGTTATAGGATGCCTTTAAATACAGAGTTCCCTAATACATATAAACTAGAGTTTAGTTTGTATAAATTCTACATTAATAATTGTAAAGTATAAATACATCCCTTTCTGAGGCCCATTAACATCTAAGAAGAAAAAAATTTGTGGTATCCCAATTTATCCATTTATTAGTCTAATAGAGTCTGTTTAAGAATTAAAATACAAATATTACATGTAAATATATTTTCATTTTCCTTAGCTAGATTACTATCCTCCCCTACACACACACACACACACACACACACACACACACACACACTCACACACACACACACTCTTTCTTTCTCTCTCTCTCTCTCTCTCTCTCTCTCTCTCTCTCTCTCATTTGTAAATGCGTAATTCTAAAGAAATTTCAGACATTCAAAGGTCAGAGTAAGGAAAACAAACTAATAATGACATGGTTTACTTTCTTAGCTGTAGTCACTTTTCAGGAAGCAGTCATTAAAATGATTTATAAGATCTTTTAAAAAGAGCCACATAGTTCATCTTTACTGTTAGTAGTTTAAAAGTCCAGTTTCATAAATCCATTACACCCATATTTTGCCTCTTTTTCTGTTTTGCAGAAAACGTAAGAGAGGGTATTGCATGTTCTAAGTCTGTGCTAAGCAATATGAGTCACTGGTCATGTGCATGGACCGAGTATTGGAAACGGGACTTGGCCGAGAAGAAGGCTGCTGGAAGTCTACAAGACACTGATTCTGAAGACTTAATATGAAAATTAATACACATAAAATGATGTAAAGTAACTAACTTATAATTTTATATTGACTGCCTATTGAAAATAGATTGAGCTAAAATATATGAAACAATTTCACTGCTTATTTTTCCTTTTTTAAATGTAACTTCTGAGAAATTTAAAATTACATATATGGCACTGTATTTGATTATGCATGCTGATGAATATATGTCTGCTTAGCTATGCTTATGTGTAAGTGAAGAGAATGACAATAATAACAAGGGATGAGCTAGATGACTAAGGATAATTTTGTTATTATCAGATAGCCTCATTACTCATGAAATGGTATAGTGTTATTTGTAAGTGGACTAAGATTACTTATAAATGTATATTGCAAACTCTAGGGTAACCACTAAAAACAGGTTTGTTTGTTTTTTATTATTATTTTTTTTTTAATTGAGGATTGGGGGAGGAGAACAGCGCTTGGGGAATTGGGGAAGGGGAACAGACAAGTTGCTGTCCTTTTGTTCTTCAGTCTAGTTGCAGAGGATGTTGCTTCACTGGCCCATGTTGGTATCGTCATTGCGCTCTTCCCGGATGAGGCAGATTGGTCGCCGGCTTCTGGATGTCGCTCACCGCGGCTATTGGCAGCTCACGCTGGCTGCCGGCCACTCACTGTAGCCTATGGCAGCCCACTGCAGCAGGGGCTGCAGCTTACTCCATCACCGGGGCTCACACAGCCCAGCTCCAGGTGGAGCTGTTGTTAGCTGTACAGGGCAGTATCACTGGCCCTCATGTGGGATCCGAACCGGGGCCGCTGGCATCCCAAAACCAGCTCTTAACCAATGTGCCACTCAGCCGGCCCATAAAAACAGTTTTTAAAAAGTATATCTGACATGCTAACAAAGGAGAGAAAATGGAATCATATAAATTATTCAATTAAAACCATGAAAGGCAGAAAACGAGTAGAAGCCAAAATTAGGAACAAAGAACAAGGACAACAAATAGAAAACAGCAACAAATATGATAGATGTTAGTCAATTATATTAATAGTCACACTGAATGTCAACAGTCTAAATGTACCAATTAAAAGACAAAGATCATCAGTTGGACCAAAAAAACAAGGCCCTGCTGTATGTTGTCTACAAGAAACCCATTTCAACTATAAAGACACAAATAGGTTAAAAGGAAATGTATGAAGAAAAATGTGCCATGATAACAGGGATCAAAAGAAAATGAAACTAGCTGTATTATTTCAGACAGCATAGATTTCAAAGTAAGGAGAGTTATGAGTAATAAAGAGAGGCATTACATAATGATAAAGGGATCAATTCTTCAAGAAAACAAAGAATTTAAAATGTATGTGCTAACAACAGAACACAAAAATATGGGAAGCAGAAGCTGATAGCAATACCAGGAGAAATAGATGAATCCACTGTTATATATAGATATTTCACCTCCTCTCTCAAAAACAGAAATATCTGACAGGCAGAAAATCAGTAGGGACATAGTTGAATTTGTCACCATCAGTCAGCTGCACATAATGGACATCTATAAATTAATCCATCCAATAACAGCAGAAGACAAATTCTTCTCAAGCTCACATGGAACATTCAATATGACAGACCACATTCTGAGCCATAAAACACAACTTAACAAATTTAAAAGGATAGAAATCATACAATGTCTACTCTTAGACCACAATGAAATTAACTAGAAATCGATAACAGAAAGATAAATGGAAAACCTCAAAACATGTAGAAATTAAACAACACACTTCTAAATAAGAAGAAATCTCAAGAGGGCTGGCCAAGTGGTGCATTGGTTAAGAGCTGGTTTTGGGATGCCGGTGGCCCCGGTTCGGATCCCACATGTGAGAGCCAGTGACACTACTGCAGCTGGCGGCGGCTCCACCTGGAGCTGGGCTGTGCGAGCTCCCGGACAGTGTGGGCTGCAGCCCCTGCTGCAGTGGGCTGCCATGGGCTCCAGTGAGTGGCCGGCGGCCAACATGAGCGGCTGGCGGCCAGCGTGAGCTGCTGTTAGCCGTGGTGGGTGACGTCCAGAGGCCGTGACCTATCTGCCTCGTCCGGGAAGAGTGCGGTGGCGATGCCAATGTGGGCCGGTGGGGCGGCATCCTCTGCAACCAGACTGAGGAACAGGAAGACAGCATCTTGTCCATTCCCCTTCCCCGATTCCCCAAATGCTGTTCCCCTTCCCCAATTCCCCAATAGAATCTTTAAAAAAAAAGAAATCTCAAGAGATTTAATAATTTAAATTTAATTATATTTAATTATGTCAAAATAAGTTAAAATGTAAATTGAAATTTAAAAATTGAATAAAATAAATTTGAAAATTAATAATTTAATAGTATTTTAAATTAAATATAAATGTAAATTTGTCAAAATTTATGGGATGCAGTGTTTTGAAGGAAATTTATAGCTCTAAATGCATATGATAGAAAAGAAGAACTATCTAGAGTCAATAATCTAAGCTTCCAATTTAGGAAAATAGAAAAAAAAAGCAAATTAAATCCAAAGTTAGCAGAAGAAATGAAATAATACAAATTAGAACAGAAGTCAATGAAATTGAAAACAGAAAATCAATAGAGAACATCAACAAAACCAAAAGCTATTTCTGTAAACCAGCAATGAACAAGTGGAATTTGAAATTAAAAATGCAATACTATTTACATTAACACCTGAAAAAATGAAATATTTACCTATAAATCTAACAAATATGTATAAGCTCTATATGGGGAAAACTATAAAACTCAGATGAAAGAAATCAAATCCCAAATAAATCAAGAGATATTCCATGCTTGGGTTAGGAAGATAATATTGTCAAAATGTCATTTCTTCCCAATTCAACCTATAGATTCAATACAATCCCAATCAAATTCCCAACAGTTTTTTATTGGTATCGCCAAAGTGATTTTAAAGTTTATATGTAGAAGCAAGAGATCCAGAAGACCCACTACAACACCAACGTTGAGGGACAAACTTGGAGGGCTGATACTACCTAAGTTCAGGCTTACTATTGGATTGTTGGAAAAGTCATGACACATTTTTGCAACGAAAAACACGTCATGACTTTTCCAACAACCCAATAAAAAGCAACAGTAATCAAGACAGTCTGCTGCTGACTGCTACACATATGATAGACCAATGGATCAAAGACACAGAATGGAGAGCCCAGAAATGCACCCCATAAACAGAGTTAATTCATCTTTGACAAAGGAGTAAAGGCAGGATGATGGAGCAAAAGTAGTCTCTTCAACAAATGGTGTTGGAACAAGTGGACATGCAAAAGAATGAAGCCTGACATAGGCCTTAAATCGTTCACAAAAATTAACTCAAAATGGATCCCAGACATAAATGTAAAATGCAAAATTATAAAACTCTTACAAGATGACCTCAAAACATGGGTCAAAGACCTAAGGGACACCTCACCAAAGATACATAGATCACAAACACACACATAAAAGAAGCTTCTCTCGTATCTCATCAAGTAAATGCAAATTAAAACAATGAGACTGCACACCCATTAGAATGGCCCAAATCCAGGACACTGACACCACCAAATGCTAGGAGGATGTGGAGCCCCAGGAACTCTCACTCACTGCTGGTGGGAATGCAGACGGTGCATCCACCTTGGAGGACAGTTTGGTGGTTTCTTACAAAACTAAACACATTCTTACCATATGATCCAGCAATCACATTCCTTGGTATTTACCCAAAGGAGCTGAAAACTTATGTCCACACAAAAAAAATCTTGCATGCAGATGTTAATAGCAGCTTCATTGATAATGCTAAAACCTGGAACCCATTAAGATGTTCTTCACTAGGTGAGTGTATAAACTGTGGTCCATCCAGACGATGGAATATTATTCAGCATTAGGAAGAAATGAGCTATCGAACCATTAAAAGACATGAGGATACCTTAAATACATATTCTTAAGTGAACGAAATAACCTGAAAAGGCTATGTACTGTAGGTTTCAGTTACATAACACTCCAGAATGGCAAAACTGTAAAAAATAGTGAAAAGATCAGTGGTTAGGGAGGAGGGAAGAGTGATTATATGGAGCACAGAGGATTTTTTGGGCAAAGTACTCTGCATGATACTACAATGGTGGGTAAATATCATTATACACTCACTTATCCAGCCTCCGGAGTACCCAACACCAGGCATGAGCCCTATGAGTTCACTTGATGAGGTTTCAATGCAGGTTCATCCATTGTAATAAATGTCCCACTCTGACAGGGCATGTTAATAATGGGGGTGGGGGCACATGGGAAGATCTCTGTCCCTTCTGCTTGGTTTTTCTATGAACCTAAAACTGCTCTAAACAGTAAAGTCTACTTAAAAATTACTAAAGGAATTATTATGTTGCATTGGGAAATATTCACTTAATGCAAAAGAGGTCAGTAAGGAGGAATGGAGGGGCAGAGACACATGGTATCAATGGCACCTCTGAGCACGAGCCTGATTCTGGGATACTCAAGAGGGTGTTTTGGGGTCAGCATTTCGATACCCTGTAGAGTCAGTTAATCTGCAAGAGACTGATGTCAAAAAGTTGATGGGATTTAGGGCCTAGAAATTGCAACTTCCATTTGGTAGAGGTTCAGAGTACATATTCTGTGGCTGAAAGTTTCCATTTTTGATTTGGGAAGACTAGATTTTTTTTTTGTTATTATTACATTGGCATATTTTATCTTTCAGAACTAAATTGATCACTACAACTTTTCTTAGTGCCTCTAGTAATTATGTTTGCTATGTCAAATCCTAGCTAGAAAGGATGAAGCAGATTAACATATGGGGTGACAATATGGATAACAATAAAATGTACATAAAGAATTCACTGAGGCCAAATTAATTTCCCATTTTTTCTTATACGCCTAATACACACAGAAACAGGCTGATTAGTGAGATCCGCTTGTTGCCATTTTCTAGCCAATCACATCTTGGAAAAATAGTTCCTGTGATGCAGACCAGACAGGTCCAAATTACAAGCAACATTGGAGCCGTCCATCACAGTCAGGCTCCCGCGGCACATGATACAAAAGGAAGAAGACTCAAGTTAACAAAGGAAACAAAGCCAGGAATAAGCTCCACTTATTTCACAGACTTCCCAAGATTAATCCTAGCTCCTATCAACCTTTTGAATAATTAACAAAATCTCTCTGAAACTTCATCCAATACACGTTCCTAAAATAAGATGAAAACACACACTTACTCATCCTTTGGAAATCATAGAACTGCTAATTTTATTTTATTTTATTATTGTTTTTTCTTTTTTTTTCTTTTTTTTCTTTTTTTTAAAAATTAGTTTCAGGTGTACAACACAGTGCAATAGTTATACATTTTACCCCTCAAAGTGACAACCCCCCACTCCCAATACACCACCCCACTTCCCCCCTCATATCATATATATCTATTACTCTTCCTCTGATTCTCTTCCACAGTATAATCCACATCCCATGACTATCTATATATATTCAATTACAGTAGGTATACCACCTCCGCTTTAGTAATACAGTGCAGTGATCAAACCTCTACTCCATCCATGAAATGGTCTCCCTAACAAGATCTATGATCATCTGGCATTCCACAGAATATTTACAACATTATTAATTATATTCCCCAAACTGTTTTTCCTATCCCAGTAGCAATATTGTAGTTGCCTATTTTTGCTGTCTAATCCCTTCCCCTTCTCCCTCATCCCCATTCCTCTCCCAATTAGCAACCCTGATTTTTCCTCTATATCTATGAGACCTAGATAATGACACTGTAATTTGAGCTACATTCTCTACATTTTCAGATAAAAATTCAAAATAAATCTTGAGTAAAGTCAGAAAGTATTATATCTAATGCTTCTCTTTGATATACCAAGTTTGTCACTACCATAAAAGAAAACAAGATTAGGTTGACAGGACTTATTCTTCACCTAGGTATGTTTGTTTATAAGAATCATAGTATTTCAGAGCTGAAAGAGGCTTTCAGGATTATCTAGTGAAATTGTCATCCTTCCTTAAGGAGGATAAATTATTTTTGAAACTGAATAAATGCAACCACGTATTTATGTTTGGTAAAATAATGCTACTCTTGATTTATTCACTATAATCAGATTGTCCAATGCAATAGATAATTTCCACTATTATTTTTTAAGACATTTACCAAAAAGAACTTGAACCCAGCATTAGTCTAAGAAACTGTGTGTTAGATCAATACTTTCTTAACTCTTTAATGCTAAATTTAAATATTTTAGATTGATATTTTAGACTGAGACACAGATTATTCATCTTTTATAATCAAATACATTAAAAGCATTTAATGATTCCCCTTTTCCAAATTTTATATTCTTTTGGCTCACATAATTAAAAATATCTTTGATTATGGTGGTTTCTTTCCTCCTTTTTAATCATCCCAAGAATATTAATATCCTGTTACACTCGCAAGGCTGAGATATTATTTTTTTATACAAAAGAACCCTGAAAATGAGACATGAACCAAGGTTTGAAAGTTTGATAAAAATTGGGGAACCCACACCATAATAAATCCCACTCACATTTAAAAGAATTGTTCCTGTGCAATAAATGCTGAATTCAGAAATGCTCTGTCCCCAGTTTTTTTCAAGGCAGTTTACTGCTTGCCTTCTATATATACTACTGGCCAAAAAAATAAAATGGTGTTTATACCTCGTTAGGAATAATGTTTCATGAACAAAAATAGAGCATGACTAATATTCAGTTTTTATAAGCAATAGAAAAAAATATGTATTTGGATAAACATGTGCTAGATGTCATATTTCAAAAAAAAAATGACAAATAAAATATAAACACCAGCACTGTAAATAAATTGGGAACAAATTTAGGAAAGGGTTTAGAGTCTCCCCAAATTAACAGGTTTATTAGGAAATCTCAGTTTTTAAAGCATACATTTATCGCTAATGATACTTTCTTGCTGTTTACCTCTGTCTGGCGCTATGCAGAGCTAACCCCACGTTTCTATTATATAGTGACTCCCTGAAAGGATAGCTTAGCCAGATCCCATAACTGCCCCATCATGTGTGTTTCATTGGAACAGCTGTACTATAAAATTTACAACCCAGATTCATTCTTTTTAGAACTTTTATTTGCAACTTTATTCAGAAATGGTCTCCTCTTCCCGTCACCATGTCCATCACTACAATTATGGCCCTGGAAGCTTGAGGTGGACGTGCTTCTTTCAAACACTTATTCTGTTATAATCCAGGTACTGGACCCAGAATGTGGCTGGGCCAGGGCCAGGCAAGGACACCCCTGCCGGTAGGGACCATCTCTGGGGAGCTATAGCAAGTCCTTATGGAAGGACTCCTGGTCTCTGGCCCCCCTTCCACAGCTCCTCTAGGGGGCTCAGTCAGCTGGGGCTGTCACAGACTTGGGGACTTAACTAACTGCCTAACAGTTTGGGAGGCTGGCAAGCCCAAGATCAAGGCACCTGCTGATTCCATGTTTGATGAGAGCCCACTTCCTGGTTTGCAGATCCTGCCCAATCACTGCATCTTCACGTGGCCAAGAGATCATCTCCCTTGTGTCTCTTTATAAGGGCACCGACCCCATCATGGGTGCTCCACTTTCAGGACTAAATCACCTCTACACAGCACCACACTGGGGATCAGGGCTTCAGCACATGGGTTTTGTGGGACATGAACAATCCATAGCAGTTGGCATCTCTTAGTGGGTTCTCATAGAAAAATAAAAATTGTACAAAAGGGGCCAATTCCACCTACATGTTCTGCGCACACACATTCAGGAAACCCGCACATCACTGCCAGGCGTGATACTGGAAATGCAGGTGGCTTCTACTGTGGCTGTCCCTTATCTTGGCCTTACCTCTCCATCACTGCATTTCCCCTAATAACAGGGAGCACAGGTGCCAATATGTAAACCTGCTGCTTAAGTAGCTGATCAACCAGAACAAGGCAAACAACTCTGAGTGCTCACTGTGTTGCTCCTTTTCAGTTTGGTCCCCAACTTGACTGTGGAGGTGGAGGTGGGAGTAGGGGGGTGGGAGAGCTGTGGGGAGACATAGCCAGATGTGGAACTAAGGCTGGTTGTCAGATCAGATTCCAGCCAATACAGAATGGTTTTTAAGAAAAAACAGGCAATGATCTAAATGTTCCATTCAAAGACAACATTAAATAAATTACAGAAACACTCATGCAAAAAAAACAGTATATAAAACATTAAAACTGTGAAAAATCACAAATTGCAACAGTATAATGTTATGTAAAAAAATGATCCAGGACTTCCAGTAGAATGGCGGAATAGACAGACGCTGTGCTAACTACCTCCCAGGTTTACACCAAAATTACAAACAAATTATACAGCATTCAACCCTGGAGGTCCCCAGAACACTAGATGAACAGAACCACTAAACGAAGAACTTAAAGAGGAGGCCACGTCAGGTCTGATAAGACGGGCAGAGACAAGAGAGGGTGAACACCATGAGAGACACCCCAGCTGTGGGGAGGCTTCTCCGGTTGGGGGAGAGACCCTCGGGCCGCACACCAAGCTCACCAGCCCAGAGTTCCTTTGCCGGGAAGAGAAGTTCCAAGATAGCTTGCAGTAAATTAGTGAGGACTCTCTTTGCTCAGCTTGGTGAGGCTAAGAGCGGCTAGAGAATCAGTGAGGCCAACGCACAGGCTTGCTTGCTGGTGAGCACTTACCTGGTTCCTGGTGGAGAGAGCGGCTGTGTGAGCCAGACCGAGGAGCCTGCGGGGACAGACTGAAACGAGCACCTTTGGTGCAAAGACTAGAGGTTTTTGGACTATTGTTCCCCTCGTGTGGAGCCTGCATGCAAGTGGTATAAGGAGGGCGCCATTTTGTCAGGGTTGGGCCCTCCCACAGGGGATCAGGACCGGGACCTCATTGGTCTGGTGGAATTGGCGCAGAAGTGCGTGTGTGTGTACATGTGCATGCGTGTGCACGCATGCAGCCTTGGATCCCCACCCTCTGCCCAGCTTATACTGCATTGCCAGGGAAACGCTGGGCGGTTGCCCTCCGGCTCCAACAGGAGAGTGCGCAAGCAGCCTCGGGATCCTGACCCTCTGCACAGCTTGTGCTGCATTGCCAGGGGAACGCCTGGTGGGCGTTCTCCTGCTCCAACAGGCTGCTCACTGAGACACGGAAGTGCGAAAGCCACCTCGGGCCCCTGCTCTCCGCACTGCGCTTGCAGAGTTGCCAGGCTGGTGATTGGTTGTCGGGCTGCTCGGCCTGATCTGCGAGCGGCTGATTGGGACAAGCTGAGACTGGGAGTTTTCCTGGGAGTGTTGGGCCATGAGCTGCATGCCTGTGTGATCCAGCCAGGGCTCTCCTGGTGATCTATCTAATACATCAAAGCAATCCCAGAGCGACAGCCAGAATGGGGAAACAAAGAAACATGTCCCAAGTGAAAGATCAGAAGAAACCTCTAGAAATGGAACCAAATGAAACAGAGGGATCCAACCTTTCAGAGACAGAGTTTAGAACACTGATGATAAGAATGTTTAACAAACTTAGTGAGGACATAAGGAAGGATAGAGAAATCATAAAAAACAACCAGTTAGAACTAAAGAATACAATAACTGAAATGAAGAACACACTCGAAGGAATCACCAGTAGAGTAGATGAAGCAGAGGAGCAGATGAGTGATTTGGAAGACAAAATAGCAGAAATCACTCAGTTGGCACAACAAAAAGACCAAAGAATAAAAAACAATGAAAACAATTTAAGAGCCCGATGGGATAAGATGAAGTGCAGCAACCTCAAATCATAGGAATACCAGAAGGAGAAGCGAAGAAGGAAGGGATCGAGAATGTTTTGAAAAAATAATGACTGAAAACTTCCCTACCCTGGTGAAGGAAATCAACATACATGCCCAGGAAGTGCAGAGGGTTCCAAACAAGCTGAACCCAAACAGGTCCACACAAGACACATCATAGTTAAAATGGCAAAGGTTAAAGACAGAGACAGAATCCTAGAGGCAGCAAGAGAAAGACAGCAGGTTACATACAAAGGAACTCCTGTTAGACTAACAGCTGACTTGTCTACAGAAACTCTGCAGTCCAGAAGGGAGTGGCAGGAGATAATCAAAGTGACACAAAATCAAGGCCTACAACCAAGATTGCTCTACCCAGTACGGCTCTCACTTAAAATTTAAGGAGAAATAAAGAACTTCTCAGAAAAGAATAAGCTTAAGGAATTCATTGCCACCAAGCCAGCATTGCAAGACATGTTAAAAGGGCTTCTTTGAACAGAAGAAAGGGGTACACAAGCTAACTCAGGAAGACCAGGAATACAAATAACAAAATGGCAATACATGTGCACCTATCAATAATCATTTTAAATGTGAATGGGTTAAATGCTCCAATCAAAAGATAGAAAGTGGCTGAGTGGATAAGAAAATAGAACACATGTATATGCTGTTTAAGGATGGAATAAGATATTTCATGCAAGTGGAAATGAGAAAAAGAAAAGCTGGAGTACCAATACTTATTTTGGACAAAATAGACTTAAAATGACTACAATAAAAGACAAAGAAGGGCACTAGAACCCTAATAAACATCTATGCACCCAACATAGGAACTCCTAATTACATAGAACAGATTTTGACAGACATAAAGACAGAGATCAACAGTAGCATTATCATAGTAGGGGACTTCAACACCCCATTGTCACCAATGGACAGACCCTTTAGACAGAAAGTCAACACAGAAAGAGGGGCTTTAGATGACACTTTAGATCAGCTGGACTTCAATGATATTTTTAGAGCATTTCACCCTGAAAAAACAGAATATACATTCTTCTCAAGTATACAGGGGACATTTTCCGAGATAGTCCATGTTAGGCCACAAAACAAGTCTCAGTAGATTTAAGAAGATTGAAGTCATATCAAGCAGATATAAAGGAAAAACTGATGGTTGGCTGGGAGGGAGTGGGGATGAGGGAGAGGGGGAAGGTTTTAGACAGCATAGGTGGGTGATTACAATGTTGCTGCAGGGATATGGGGGCAGTTCTGGGAATGTAATTGATAATGTTGTGAAGAGACTATTATGTTAAGTGAAATAAGTCAGTCAGAGAAAGACAAGTACCATATGATCTCACTTATATATGAAAACCTGAATGAACGATCAAAGTAAACAGACTCATAGATATAGAAGAAAAACTGAGGGTTGCTAGTTGGGAGGGAGTTGGGGATAAGGGGGAAGGGGAAGGGATATGGGGGAGAGTGGGGTGAACTGAGGGAGGGGGGTTGTCACTTTGGGGGGGTAAAGAGTATAGCTATTGCATTGTGTTGTACACCTGAAACTAATAAAAAAATAAATTAATTTTTAAAAAAAGATCCAAAATTGCATTGAACTCACCATGACCTGGAGGAAATCTTTTCCATTTAACAAGCAGAACTAGGTCATATATAGATAAAATTGGCCACTTTTCATAATATGGACACTTTTGAATTAATTTCACTATTTGTTTATTTTTAAGTTGCGTTTTTTCCTGAAAAGAAGTCATTATCAAATTTTTAATATTAAGTAATTTAGAAAGAAAAAAGATAGATAATTGACAGTAAAAGAAAAATAAAAGTTATAGGATGTGATTTAGCAAAACTACATTTGAATTTTAGAGGTGTATCATTCTATGACCACATAACCATATTGAAATTTTAACCTGCAGATCTGCTATTAAAATTATATTTTCCCACCTTTCATTTAGCATCTATAAATGTTTTAGCATTTTTTAAAATGCTGTCATAGTCAAGACTAAACTCAAAAGTTATAATCGATAATATTAAATAAGTAATACCGATATTTTGAAAGTAAAAACAAAACCTTTTTTTTTTAAAGCCAGGCACTCTGAAGGCAGGGGTTGGGAGGAAGTTGAATTTTGAGACACCCATCTGCACAACTGACACTGAGACCGCCTTATCCGCAGGAGCCTCAACTATTAGGGACCTCAGTCCAGACAACGGTGTGCCCTGTTCCCTCCACCACAGGCAGTCAGCCTATACATAACTATACATAAAATATATCCATGGAGACCTTTCTTTCCACTTCAACTACCCATCACCATCGGGGGTTTTAAGTGATGGTCATCAAATAAACGACATTTTTATGTCTATAGGTCATGTCAAATTAAAAATAAAAGAGATGTGGACATCTTCTGTCTGGATAGGTGAAAGTTAGCTTGAATTCACACCCATACTGTGTTAACATTAGATTTGGTCATACCAATTTTAAATGGGCATAATTCTTCACAGGAATCTTCAGAATTTCAGTCTTCTTCTGTCACAATTGAGTACTCCTTTGGCTCCAGTTGGATCTGAGCTGTAACTTCCAGGGTTCCAAAGGTACTCCATGGTCTAAGCTGTGAACAAACCAAAGGCAACTTCAACGTCATTCTCAATCATCAACGTTGACATACTGGTGATGGCTCTAGGAGCAGCCTAGGGAGGCCTGCAGAGGAGGAGTACAGGACAACTTTTGTGTCTATAAAAAAAGGGGGTCTGAACAGCCTGGCATGGCTGTCACACTTCTTCCACCAATGTCACGGCGTGAACGCAAGAAAAGAATTTCTATTTTTTATCACTACATGAAAACAATAACTTATAAGACTAGATCTGTTTTATTTACTGATCCATTTTAAGTACCTACAATACTGCTTGGTACACCGGGACCATTCAATATATATTTTTTGGAAAAATGAAGAAAATAATACACTTAATATACATGATCTTCTTATGTAGCTTTTCTTAGTTCACACTGAAAATTTAATTATATAGAAATTGGAACTCTGTGGATGGAAAAAAACTTAAACACAATGACAAAAATAAAGTGATGAAATTTTACTATGTAGCTAAAATATCTAATAAACACCTATAATTCAATTTAAAGAGGAGGGACAACCACAAAAGCAAATAATTACAGGAAACAACAAATTATTTTTTAAAATAATTTCCAGAAGAGAACAACCAAATAAACCATGCACAAAAGAGACATATTTGACCTTACTAGTAGACAGAGAAGGGTACATGGCACACGTTGTCATCCCCAATCCCTTATAATAAATACCTCTCAAGCTCTCTTTCTGCCCCTGTGTCTCTCTCCAGATAGATAGATAGATAGATAGATAGATAGATAGATAGATAGATAGATAGACAGACAGACACAGATTGACTGATCTCCTACACGTTTGGAGCATCTTGTTCTGTAAAGCTTAGGAATAAGAAAATGCCTGAGAGAGAAGCATAAAAAGCTCCCTTGCTTCTGATTTCTTTTTTCCAGTATCTTTGCTCCTCATTTCTTAACTGCATAGGAGACTGAACTCTAAATTTTGTCACTCTGGTGCTCTAAGATTCCTGAGAGTTCTAATCCACTGCTTCTGTTTAGTTGCTCATCCCTATGATGCTTGCTAATTGACAAATGACTAAAAAAACTGCAACAGAAATGTCTGGCCCAAAACAACACATTTCATATCTTTCTTGAGCCATGGCCCTTTGAAGCCATGTTCCATTGTTTGCTCTTGAAAACCTCAAACAGTTGTTTGGTTGGCTGTCTCCAGCTTTTATCGTTGTTCTCGGTAAGGAGATTAATGCAACCTACTCACCATGGTCACAAAGGACTAAGATCTTCCCTGAAGACTCAGGGACTTGAGTTTCTTTAAAACAAGATCTTCTTATGTGAATAGGATTCTTAAAACCATGGAAAGAAAATAAAAGAATTAAATCTACAATTGAAAAGTGAAGCTACAAAAGGGGAGGAGCCTATCCTGAGACTCAATGAGAATGTGTTTGCCATTCGGATTCTAGTTTTTTTATATTTTATTAATCTAATAAAATAACATTCAGCCATCCTATACCCTGTGTGTAATTAGGATCAAAGCATTTTTTTGTTTGTTTGTTTGTTTGTTTTTTTGAGGGCAGTGTCACTGGCCCTCACATGTGGGACACAAACTGGGACCTCTGTCTTCCCAAACCAGCGCTTAACCACCACACCACTCGGCCGGCCCCAAAGCATGTTTTTTTAACTAGACCTAAATGCACTTAGATTTTTGCCATCATCAGTAGAGAAAAGCACACACCTCAGGCCTGCGACACTCTAACTGGTACCCTCACCCTGTGGCAGTAACTATCCCATGGGGAATGCAGCAGTCACCAAGGAAATGCTTGTCATGGTGAAATCTAGTCCCACACAAAAGAAAAAATAAATAAGTAAAAGGATGTGCTTGGTCTCCCTAGTATCTCTATACTCGGATACACCTCAAATAATTGGTCATTTCATTTCAACTACTTCTAAAGGAAGAAATGGTAGAGTAAGAAAGTACCACTACAAAGAACTCGGGGTCAACTGAGGTGTCAAAGTACATTTAAATAAAACATACAAGTTGCTGCTTGAACAAGTGGGAAGAATCAAATAACTCCTGGGGAAACCAGCACAGTAGGCAGGGCATCTGCTGGAGGAACTTCTGGCAAAACAGAAAGCCAGCTTCAAAGGGCTTATTACTGTGTGTTTCTATAAGGGGTCAAGATTCAAAAGAATACTTGAAAGATGTACGAGACTCATGGAGAAAAATTTACTGGATCGAACCCAGTAATTTTTTTTTTCAAAATTGCTGATCTTTAGACATGGGGAAACAGAATGATGGTATTCAAAACTCTTGTCTCAGAGATGGCAAGAAGGGATGGATTGGCTGAAGAGGAAACAGACCATCAGCTTGTAGGCCCACCCCATGTCCTGTCAGATACATTCTGTGTCAATGTGCTCAGCAGTCTGGGCTGGGTGAGGCACAGTAACTGTACAGGCTGCCACAGCTGGCAGTGGGAGAGCCACTATGAGGCCTGGATCCAAATGCTCAAGTACGTGGTTATTCAAGTAATTGGAGTTTTTTTGTTGTTGTTTGTTTTTTTTGGCGTGGACATGAATATAATTTTCTTAATTTAAAATTATATTTTCATAGTTGTTGACCACATTATAAGAAAACAGATGTTCTATATACATATTAATCTTGGAACATCTGTCTCTTTGGTCATGTTCTACTTACTAAAGACATAAAATGCCTCCTGGTAGTAGGCACCACACTCAGGACTTTGAAATTATTAGCTCACTGAGTCCTCCTAACAACCTTGTGATGTCAGGTCCATTTTTGGCTCTGCCACTTACCAGCTGTGTGAACTTGGAAAAGTTATTTTTAGCCTTCCCAGTCTCATTTTTGTCATTTTTTAAACAAAGATAGTAAGCTTCATCTATTCCTTCTCTGATGCTCTTCCTTTCTTCTATACAGATCCAAGTTTCTGACCTATATCATGTCCTTTCTCTCTAAATAATTCGTTTTAACATTTATCACAAAGCAACCATACCAGCAACAAAGTCCCTCAATTTTTATTTGTCCAAGAAAGATTTGACTTAACTTCTGGAGGATAATTTCCCAGGGTACACAATTCTAGGTTGGTGGGTTTTTTCTTTCAACACTTAAAATATATCACTATGAGAGCAGGGCACAGGTACCCCCTCCCTGCTCCCAACACCTAAAAAGGAAGGACCAGAACACTGAAAGAGCTGTGTCAGAGGGCAACATCACAGAGGCTGGGAGCTTTAGGTGAGAATCAGCCGGTGACACTGCAAAGAGGAGGGTAGGGAATAAATATCCCTACCTTCACTCTCCTTCCCCTTCCTGGTATCCAGCTGCAGGCCAGTGGGCAGAAGAGCTTTGCAGCTTACTCCCTACAGGTTGGCCTTGGGCTATGGAGCAAGGTAGAGAAGGATGGAGAGCGGCTCTGTGGATAAGGACATGGAAAATGGAGATAACCAAACTTACTGCCTTAGCTTTCAGTTTACTGTCGAGACTGTTGGTGGATCTGGCTCAGCCCTGCATTTCTAATTCCTCTCTCTTCTCTCTTCCTTCTCTTTACCTGCTTTTTATTCATTTACCATTGAATTTTCCAAACTGCACATTTGCCAGATGTTGTTCCTTTTCATTTTGAAATAATTGCTGAAATGAGACTTCTTCACAAAGATTTCTGCAGTCAAAGCTGACTTGTCCTTTGAAGCCTCTACAAGCTCCCCCTTCTCAAAGGCATCACTGGACACTCAGCCCGTAGTAATCTTCCCACCACTGACATCCTCTAGGCTTTTCTGTCTCCCTATTTAGCACCTCAACAGAGGCTCTCTCATATTGTCATATGATTTGTATGTATACACGCATTCAGCTTCTAGCTAGACTGTGAACTCTCTATAGGCAAGAAAAGAAGTTCGTCTAAGTTTTGGATTCCCCATAACACCTAACAAAGCCTTAAAGATTGCATACTAGAATTTAAATTTGAGAACAGGAACAATGTCAAATTCATTTTTGCTTTGCCAGGACTCAGCTGTTAACACATGACACTAAGTGGGTGACTATTTAAGGTTTGTTGAACTAACTACATTAAAATAACCAGTGAAAAAATAAATTCTGTGCTTCTATTAACTTATTCTCTAAGTAAAATAACTAACTGCTCCTCTGATTAAAAAGAAGCCAGATATGAAATTCTTTCTTTATGCAAATATTATCATTGAAATAATAGATTTTGAATGTTAAAATTCTCATTGTACTAACAAAATATTGAAAGTCATTTATGATTGTTTGATGTTAAATAGTCAACCAACTTCATAGAATCGGACATAAAGGAAAAGTACACTTTATTTCATGTTCAAGTAAACACCAAAAAGGAAGACAACATTTCCTTTTTCCTGTATAAGACCTAGTATATGTTGAACCACAATTGAACCATATTTATCATAATAATAAATGTAATTCTAGCTATAACAGCATAAAAAAATAGAAATGAATGATGGCAGGGACACAATGGATTTAATCTAAATGACTTTATGTGTTTGTTGTTGCATCAAAAGCATTCACATTATCGCTATATGTAGAAATACATGATTCTGCTCAACAGATATTACAATCGAGATGAACTCCACAATGATGCTCTTTAAATCTACCTACCCTCACCACTTGAAAAATATTTTCAACCTTATTCAGAAGTATAATATTAAAAACATAACTAGAGAAGCACTCTTGATGTATGAGAAGGTGCCTGAAAGCCAGCCAGTGTGGGGAGCAGTGAGCGTTCTATCCGAAATCCTGCCTCCCCGTGGTGGCCCTACGTGACTAAGGAAGAAAATCAGAGAAACAGCGGGAGCACATGTAGTTACAGTCATCTGCCTCTGAGTAGTGCCGTAGCATTTGGAAAAGAATAAATGCTAAATGATGCCTAGATAGAAGGGGTCCATCCGATTTCTAAGAAAGCTCATCATCTTCAATATTCGAAGTATTAGGAAAACAATACCACAAAAATTAGGCAACTGAAATTACATGAATGATCTTGAAGGTACTGTTTTTATAGATGGCTTTGCTGGTCTGCAGGATGATTAAATTGGCTTTCATGTCAAACTAACTTCTGAGAGTTTTGTGCGAGAAACATACTCATCTATTCAACAGCACTTCCTCACTCCTGCCTTACTTGCTATCAGAAGTCTGATTCTGTTAGGGCATCAGGCTGAGAGGTGCCCAGAGATCATGGACTAAGCCCTTGGGGCCAAATCTTGATTAGTCTGAGTTAATAACTGGGATCACATTCACCTCTGTCAATTTTGAGTTGAAAGGTGGACTGTCTTAGTCCATTCTGGAAACTATAACAAAATACAATAGACAGGGTGATGATAAAGAGCGGAAATACCTGGAATAGTGACAACAACTGAGGAGCAAGCCTGAGAAGGAAAGCCAACATGCTAAGATGGCAGGATGGGAAAATGGGAAACCCCTGAGGCCAGATGACATTGCATGGCCTGAAATTAACAAATCCTGAGCCATCTATCTCCAGACTTCCTATATGGGACATAAAATACTGCTTAACGCATTATTGATAGGGGTTTCGATGACACACATTCAAAACTCTCTTCACTTGTAACAGAGGTTAAGACCAAATTCTCTAACCAAGTTTCATGATATGGATTTCAACTGTAAGAAGAAAAAAACTTCTTTATTCAAAAATTGACAGACTATACTTGAAGTTATGTCACTGTCAAAAATTCTGACAATTATTGGCATTATCTACTTTGCTTATAACTAAACCCAAAAGCTTTCATTTACAGTATGAACAATGAGACAAAGATCATAGGAACGATAATTTAGGAAATGAAAAACTATAAATTAGCTTATTCCAGAAGTAGTGGAAAAATTAGTAATGCAACAGGCTTGTCATCACTTTTAACCCTTATCCTTTCACCATTTTGTGTCTGTTAAAAAAAAATTAGAAATCAAAATAGTGAAGAATCCCAAGGTAGTTGCAAAAACATCAAGGAATTGCAATCTTAAGGCAATCTTAGTTCTGGGAACCTGGAGATGAAATAGGCAGGAACCTATAGCTATACGGTATCAGTCCAAGAATTTGCTGGGCTTTTAAAAAATGGGCCTGCTTGACCTGAAAATTATATTTGTGTAATACTGCAAATTGTAAGAGTGATCCTTACAAGTGACAGATTTATTCTTCCAAATATATGCCTAGAGGCTAATGACAGCTGGAAAGCCATCTCCTGCTTAATTTATCTAAGGAGAACATGAATTGTTTAAAAAATAAAAGCACAATCTTGAAAACATGAGACGATGCATGTGTTTGCATGGCAGTGGTATTGAGGTGACAGGGGGCATTTATTGTTAACAATTTGGGTGGGGTGAGAACACATTACAGACGTGTGGTAGGTGGGAAGTTGGTTTTTTTAATAATATCCATTCCAGAAGTCTGGGGTGACCATCTTCCAGCACAGCTGCTGGAAGAGCCTGGGATGGATGAACTATATCAATGACCTCAGCACACAGAAGTGAATTGCCCCTTGATATAGAATGAAATAGAGTCTGGGTAAACAGTAGCTAGAAGTGTGGACTCTGGGCGATGATGGAGCGCCCATATAGGTTCGTCAGCAGCACCAAATGTACTGTTCCTTCCGGGGTGTTCATAAGGGGGTTGTGCATGTGAAGGGACTGGGGTACATTCCTCTCACTTTTGCTGAAAACCTAAAATTGCTCTACACAAACATAAACCCTTAAAAGAATGATAAAGCTTCTTAAGCAGACATGATGATATAGGACAAGGAGTTTCAAGACTTAAAAATAAAAGGAACATGACTTTTCAAATTTTCCAAAATTAGGAAAGGAACTGAAAAAATGGGCAGTTCTAAAAACTGACTTTGTAATCTGGAAATTAAATAGAAGACTGCTTTTATAATGCAAAACAGCAAAATTGCTCAGAAATATAAATCATGAGTAGAAAAAGTAGAAGACATAGATATCTGGAAGATGTTGAATATAAATTCTGAGACTCCTCAAATGAAGAAGAGGAGAAGTGACAATTAAAGATAAAAATGTGATTATTAGGACAGGCTATAGATAGTGAACTACACAGACTTCAAAGCCAGGCTGTCTAGGTTTGAGTCCAAATTCTACAATTTTTAACCTGTATATTTCTGAGTAATTTACTTGATTTTTTATTACCTTGGCTTCTTCTACTATAAAATAGAATCAAAATAATGATGCCCACTTCACAGTTGTTTCTTATTAATATCTTCAAAATATTTAATGACTTAATCTCTATCATGAGTTTTAAATAAACACCTGGCATATAGTAAGCACTCAATAATTTTTTATCATCATAAATACTATTGATGGGAAAGTAAACATTATCAAAATAAATATAATATAAATATGATAATATAACATTATCAAAATAAATATAAAAACATAAATAGTAAATGTTCCAAAAACATGGGAGAAAATAAAATTTTTAGAATGTTAAATTTCAGAGAATATAATGTAAGGCAAAAAAAAAAAAAATAAAAAAAAAACATGAACAAACAAAAACTCCCTTAAAACTATGAGTATATTTTCATTAACTCACAATGTCATTTGGATAATTTTAACAGAAAATTTTCAGAAATTGACATATCAAGCAGACAAAAAATGTGTAGCAGTAGCAGCAAAGAATATAATGATGCAACTAGCATTCAAAAACAGTATTAAGAAGTAATTTCCAATTCAAAGAGAAATTCTAAACAGAAATTAAAATTATTTAGAAATTTAGTGGTAGTGTTAAGTCAATATGGATTCCTACTTGAAAAACTATAGTTACTTTGCAAATCCTATGAAAAATATATTTCAAATCTTCAAAAGCTCTAGCTATAAAAATTAAAATCAATAAAGGTATGGATTGAGGTTTTTTTTAGTGTATCTTTATAAAATCATGGTGACAGAGCAACTGAGAGGTCTATAAGGTGAGGCTAGTATATCTGACTAACTAAACACTGATATGTGTGTAAGGATAAAAGAACCATAAAGTAAAAGCGTGGACAATATAACGTACTGGAAGATCATATTGGCAAC
This sequence comes from Aselliscus stoliczkanus, assembly GCA_033961575.1. Lineage (NCBI taxonomy): Eukaryota > Metazoa > Chordata > Mammalia > Chiroptera > Hipposideridae > Aselliscus > Aselliscus stoliczkanus. The sequence continues at coordinate 70,945,078 of CM066731.1, read as the reverse complement.
ACAGGTAAAAAAAATATAAAGAAAAGTTAAATCACTACTATACTCAAAGACCTTACAAAATAATGAGCAAATAGACAAAGGAATGGGAGTAAAATGAACACAGAATGAAACAATCATTTCACAGCAGACATGCAAATATTCACACACCAGAAGCTGTACTTACTTCTCTACCTCAATGTAAGTGTTATAAGATTAACACCTACTTTAAATCATAGAAATGTAAAATTGTGTATCATTTAAACTCCTTAGCTCCTATTTAAAAGTTGAGAAAAACAATATATTTTGGTGTCTTTCAAATAAAGTAGTCAAGTGAGAAGCAGCCTTTAAAAAAAACTGATTGGGAGAAATATAAAACGAATTAATTAAAAGCTTTAATTCTATTAAGTATATTTTTTTGAAATGAGATATATCTGAGTTAATGCTTATGTGTGAAGTCCTTTTACTTTATGATGTTATTTAAAAAGCATTGTTAAGCAGACTTAATATACATCAATAAACATCTCTTCTTTATTGCTTTTATAATAAAACATCTTATAATTTTTTTTATTTTAAGATTTTATTGGGGAATTGGGGGAGGAGAACAGCGTTGGGGAACAGAGAATTTGCTGTCCTTTTGTTCTTCAGTCTAGTTGTGGAGGACTTTGCTTTACTGGCCCATGTTTGTATCATCGTTGCATTCTTCTCGGGTGAGGCAGATCGGTTGCCCACCTCTGGACGGCCGCTCACGGCGGCTCTCAGCAGATCACACCGGCTGCCAATCGCTCATGCTGGCTGCCGGCCACTCACTGTAGCCCATGGCAGCCCACTGCAGCAGGGACTGCATCTATGCCATCACAGGGACTCACAGCAGCCCAGCTCCAGGTGGAGCTGTTATTCACCATCTTAGCCATAGAGGGCAGTGTCACTGGCCCTCATATGTGGGATCCGAACTGGGGCCGCTGACATCTCAAACTCTTAACCAACACACCACTCAGCTGGCCCTTATAATTTTTTTAACTTCTCTTACCTCCCCATCCCTCACCTCTGGCAACCACCAATCTGTCCTCTTTATCTATGAGCTTTGGGTTTTTTAGATTCCACATATAAGAGGGATCATGTGGTATTTGTCTTTCTCTGTCTGGCTTATTTCACTTAGCATAACATTATCGTCACAAATGGCAATATTTAATTCCTTTATGGTTGAATAATATTCCATTGTATATATAAATCACCTCTTCTTTATCCATTCACCTATCGATGGACACTTAGGTTGCCTCCATATCTTGGCTATTGTAAATAATGCTGCTGTGAGCATAGGGGTGCATGTATCTTTTCAAGTTAATATTTTTGATTTTTTCATATAGGAGTGGAATTGATGGATCATAAGGTAGTTCTATTTTTAAGTTTTTTAGGAACCTTCATGCTATTTTCCATAGTGGCTGCAAGAATTACATTCCCACCAATAGTACAAAGGGTCCCTTTTTTCCACATCCTTTCCAACATTTGTTATCTCTTATCTTTCTTATAACAGATTTTGCTGTTAGATTGAAAAAAATATCAAGGAGCTTACTACCTAAATTTTGTTCTATGAGTTTTATGGTTTCAAGTCTTCAATCCAATTTGAGTTAATTTTGTGTACGGTGTGAGATAGTGGCCCAGTTTCATTCTTTTGCATGTAGCTGTCCAGTTTTCCCAACACCATTTATTGAAGGGACTGTCCTTTCCCCATTGCATATTCTTTCTTGGCTCTTTTGCCATATCTTAATTGACCATAAATGTGTGAGTTTATTTCTGGACTCTCTATTCTGTTCCACTGATTGATGTGTGTGTTTTATGCCAATGCCATACAGTTTTAATTACTCTATCTTTGTAGTACAGCTTGAAATCAGAGAAAGTGATACTTTCAGCTTTGTTCTTCATTCTCAAGATTGCTTTGGCAATTTGGAGATGGAGGTTGTGGTTCCACATAAATTTTAGGATTATTTATTCTATTTCTTTGAAAAATACCATTGGAATTTTGATATGGATTGCATTGAATCTGTAGATTGATTTAGGGTATATGGATGTTTCAGCAATATTGATTCTTATGATCCATGAGTATGGAATATCTTTCCATTTATTTGTATTTTCTTCAGTTTCTTTCAGTAAGGTGTTGTAATTTTCTCTTTATTTTATCTTATTTTATTTTATTTTTTAAATTAAAGTTTATTGGGGTGACAATGGTTAGTAAAGTTACATAGGTTTCAGGTGTACAATTCTGTAATACATCATCTATATATCACATTGTGTGTTCACCACCCAGAATCAGTTCTCCTTCCATTGTCATATATTTGACCCCATTTACCCTCATCTACCACCCCTTGCCCCCCTTATTCTCTGGTAACCACTAAACTATTGTCTGTGTCTATGAGTTTTTGCTTCTTCACTTGTAATTTTCAATATACAAGTCTTTTTCTCTTTATTTAAACTTATTTCTAGCAGTACAATGTCTATTCTTCCTCCAATTTATTTTTAAATAATAGTAAATCTTCTATGACCTAATATTTATTGTAAGTTACACTCTACACTTGAACTTTCTATGGAAATGAAAAGCCACTGCATGTAGTAATGATAGGAAATATCTTCACATTTTAAATAAATCATGAGCTATCTGTAGCAAATTTTTAAAGGACTGGAGAGACAATTAAATGTTAAGTTCCAAATCCATTATTATAGAGCCGAAATGTTTCCTAAGTAACCTTTTTAACTTTTGAATATTCTAATATTTATATTTCATTTTTAAGAACAAAATAATTGTGTGTATTTCAACATATCAATTAAGATAAAATAAATGTATATAAAAAGGAACTGAATTAATGGGGATGAAAGCCTCTATTATTTGCAATTTAATTGAATCAAAACTCATTTCACAGATATCTTTGATATATTGAAGTCTCTGTCTAATTAAATTCAACTGAATTTAATTTATTCTAATAGAATGCCTAAAAAGTTCTGGAATATAATACTAGGCAACAGAAAAAAAAGAAGCTCCCTGACGTCATGGAAGTCACCACCTTCATCTTGGGGACTGGGATAGGTCTCCTTGGAGACCAACACTTAAGATAGCCACAGAGAATCAGTCAAGGCAGCCTGTGTATAAATGAGATAAGAGATGGAGGGATGGGCAGAAGTCTGGACTGGAAGTGACCCTTGAGGAGTGTTTGGATATGCAGAAGCAAGAAAAAGAGTGAGAGCAACTGATCTTAGAGAACAGTATACCGAGAAAGTCAAGCAGCACCCATTCTCAGCAATCTGGAGGCAGAGGAATTTGATACCCCAAAGATAAATTCCTTATCCTTATCAAACATGGCTTTGCCTTACTTGTCAGGATGTCCCAATATTCTGCTTGGCCCAGAACTTAAAATTAACTGGAATAAATTTCCATTTGAAATGATTGGTTGAGTTTTATTCTTGATCTAGAGATGAAATTGCTATTCAATTGCCTTATGAAAAAGATGTATTATTTCTCAAGTGGGATCAACCATTTATCAATGTCTGTGAAGTCCCCCCAGATTTTCTCCAAATATCTGATAAAACCTGAAATGTATTGGGCAGTATGAATAAGATCCTCATGACTCAATTACCCTCAGTTAAGAAAGATACAATCTGTGCTGACAACACAGGTTAGAAATATTTTGTAGTTGGGAGACTGAACAATTGGGATTCAATGGTTGAGTGATTAACTTGCCCAAAATATTTTCACTCCAAATTAAGGATACATACTCATATACACTGACAAGAGGTGGATTTTACCAATGCCCACCCCACTCCACCACCACCACTATATTGTCACTCACACAGCATGTTATCGACTGACAGCAATTTATACAAGCCGATAAGGAAGATCTTTGAGAGAGGGTTTATTCCTATAAAACACAGGAATTAATCTAAATATCACCAATTAACTTTATGCAGCAAGGAATTAAATTATGCATATGCACTTATTATCTCTGGTTACTCAATTACAATCACAGTGGGACCACTGTTTTTACCTGTTTTAACATGGGCATAAATGGTCTAATTATAGTTCCCGGCTGATTAAAAATAAATATCATTCTGTTTCCTTTATGCACTGGTTCTGGTATCATATTTATTAAACTACTTGATTTATACAGCCCCAAACTAAGAATTTAATCAGTGTGTATTTCAATGCCTTTATAATGTTACTCCTGGGCCACAGCAGTGATCATGTAATTATTCTCCCTTCTTATGTACCAGGCATCATGCTAGATGCTTCCATTGTTATTCCTTCAACACTATGCTACATATAAATTGCTGTGGGAAATGCAGTTGTGGGGATAACTCGATGTCCATGATTTCAAGTAGTGTCCAAATAACCTCAAATTCAAGATCCTCTGTTCTCCTATCTATTTTTCTAGTCCTTTCTGCAAATTATCCCCCTAGAAAAATTTATCATTCTAGTCATATATTTTATTCATTGGAAGCAAAAATATTCTGTGAATCCTGTCTTAGTTTTCCTAGCAGCCCTTTATAACCACAGAGAATGCCTTCCCTAATCTGCTCAGTCTATCCATTTAAAATCTAAGCTTTTCAATCTATCTTCTTTGTCTATATCCTGCCAAATGTACTACTCTTCCCTTTAAGTTCAAGTATTAACTGTTGCCTACAAAGTTTATTTGGCAACTCACATCTATTACAATATTACTAATGTATAATAATCAAAGAACATTTCCGAGCCCTATTTTGTGTTAAGTACTTTCATGAATCATTTTATTTAATCCTCAAAATGGCACTCTGAGGCACATATTATTAGTATTATTACTACCATTAAAAGAGTCTTACAGGTGAAGAAACAGAACTTCCGGAAAACAGAGGACCATGTCCTAGGTCACATGGCCGTAACCAGCACAGACGAGAGTGCCTCCTACCAAGTACTGGCCTTTTACCTTTGTTGTCACTATCATTTCAAGTTGAACCAGTTATTTCCCTTGTTCTTCACCTTCTCTCTCTAACTGGAGTACAGTTCCTTCTTGATATGAATGTATATGGGTGTCTTATCCATTCTGTTAAGCATATAAGCGCTTATAAGATAGAGATATACTTCAATTTGGTAGGTAATGAAGTAAATTTGCAGATTGTGACAAGGCTAGATAGTGAGAGCAAAACTACATTGTGGACAGAAACACACATTACTTAGTAATGATGGTTACACACATAACATGTGAAACAAGGTCCAAAAGTGAGTCTCAAGATCACGGATTAGCCAGATACTCCCTTTGGAAGCTGACTAAGCTTCCTTATAACCTAACCAATGATTGAGAAGAAAATAGATTCTAATGAATTAACCGATGAAGTGAGATAGGACATCCTATGTACCTGACTCAGTCGATATGGGAGCAGAGAAAGGAAGAGCTGTGACAGGATTCGGAAGCAAGAAAAAGGAGAAGACAGCACAGTGTCCCCATGTCATGTGTAAGCGTCTCCTCCCATGGCTATGGCACCTCCTGTGTACTTAAGAGGCAGATGTTCTCAGGTGAAAAAGAAAAAGAAATACTTTCTGACCCACAGTAAGCTCATTACTGAGGAAGACCAACTGCTGTGTCACACCTTGGAAATGGCCTTGCAAGTAGGATTTAATGTGGTAGAAGTATTTTCAGGCTTTGTAGTAGGGTACTGATAGAGTCCAGACTAGCAGCCATGTAAAAATGGGGAAAGAGTTAATTATCCTACAGTAGTTAGCAATATTATTAATTTTTTTCTTAATTTGATTCAATTATAGTACTACTAATAGTAATAATAATAATAATAATAATACACTATTATTTATTAAACCCATATCCTGTGCCAGAAACAGGCCTGCATTTTCTTATATAATCTTCCCAAAATTTTCTAAGGTAGGTACTTTTATTAGTCCCATTTTTTAGATGAAGCAATTAGGTCCTAAGTGAGCTGTCCACTGTAGCACAGTCAGTAAGTAGCCAAACAAGGGAAATTTGTTTTAAGAAGCTGATCTCAGAAAGCTATGCTACACTACTGCTCTTATGACATACATTTGCAAAGCTTTTGCTTTAAGGTATAAACCAATATCAATAAAAGCAAAAACAAAAACTCTTTTCATATCTGTACTATGCTATTGTGTTTAGTCCAGTTTCCATCTGTAGCAGAAAGTAAGCACAGTGGGTATGTGTATTCTGACAGCTTTTACTCCAAACGGTAGGCATCTCATGAAAAATGCCTTTGATCCTTAGACATAAGGTGGTTTTCACCTTATGTTTACTATGATCAGATGATGCCAACTTGTTAACAAAACTGTGAGAGGGTAAAACTGAAGACTGACGATGTTATAACTTTTTTTCCTCCTTGTAGTTTGGTTCTCTGACACAACACAATAAAAAAAGAAATAATGGGAAAAAAGGGATGTATCTACCCCTTTGATTGTTTGTGAAAAACCACAACAACTCTTCTAAGCACAAGCATCTGGGGTAGTAATACTTTCAATTTTCAAAATCCCATTCAATACATACACAGAAAGGTCAGTTACTAAAATTAGGCAAAGTGCCACATGTTTTATATATATAACTCACAGTTTCTGTAGGTGACCATGTCAGCAAGTACCATAATTTAAATTTATGGTAATCTGAAATAACTTTAGTAAATAGTCACATACTTGTTCTTCAGCAGACTTCAATGAGAGCAAAAGTTCTAGAGTTGCTGACAGTTCACAAAACTGTCTGCCTTTGATTTCTATCCTTTTTTCAAAATATTCTATCGTAAGTACAAAAAACAAACAAAACCCAGAACTTCAGAGCTGTGAACTAACTGCCTGCCAGCCAGCTCACACAGAACCCATCACTGCGGTACTGATAGTCTCTGACATGCTGTAGCAGTACAACTGATAAAACTTTTAATGGTACTGAAAGCTATGAGGCAGTGGCAGAAGGGAACGCACTGGAAGTTACAATCTCTCAGACTTTTGAGATTTTGGGGGGATGAGTAATTATAAGAACCATGGAAGAGAATGACTGTGGCTGGAGGATAGCAATACACTGGAGAAAGAATAAAAGGCTGAGGAAAATCAATCATCAGCTTAAGGTGAGGTATGTAATACACGGTTTCCATGGCAACACATAAAAAAAGTCTCCTCTTCTACAGTTGCAAGACAGAAAAAGCTGAGGACTGGGCCCTGTATTTAATTATAAGGATAGCACATCTTCAAACAAGGTTGTGTTCACAACCCCATGGTTCTATTGAACCGTGAAACTGGGACTAATGACTTCAAAAGTTGGGTACATAAAGTGGCATCATGTCCATCTGTTGCAGTGAGGAAATATGGAGAATGCATAAGACATGGACTTTTGACCCAGGTCTGCTTCACAGTGGCTCCACTGAGTCATTATATGCAACTCATGGCAACTTGCATGGACCCTGAATGTATAGTTTGAATGTAAGCTTGGTAGATTCCCCCACTCTGTTTCTTGGTGTTTGTGGTAAGAACTCTCACATCAGTAAGGAAGATCAAGTGGTTCTCTCTCTACCCTCCTCTGCCTTAGCCAAGATAGTAAACCTAAACAGTATCACTAACATCAGTAAGATAGAGAACTAAGAGGTCCCACTCAGCCCTCACCCCTATAAAACAATGATTTCACAATAATAAACAATAACAAACGAAATCGCTGCAGGAGAGTGCTGGAGTTCAGTTAAGAAGCTGCAGCATCTCAGTGGACACAAAACCTGAGAATGGCCATTAGAGAAAGGAAGCGAGCATTTGACCTGTGCCATCCCCTTCCCTAGGCCAGCACAGTCCAGTGACAAAGAGGAGTCCTACGCATCGTGATGGCAGGGGTCAAGACAACAGAGTGACCCCAGCAGCCCTTGCTACAATCGAGAACCCCACAGCCTTTGCCACTGAGGCCTGCCACAGTCTTGGCCCATGTAGAGCCCAGTTGTCAGAGACAGCAGAACCCCTGCTGCTAAACCTCATCAGGAGAGAGTGAAATGATTTATTCAAATTACTGAAAGAAAAACTACCAACAAAGAATACTACACCTGGCAAAGCAATTATTAAAAAATGAAAAGAAAAAAAACAAACCAAAACAATAAAAGGCTTTCCCAAGCAAACAAAAACGGAGAGAGTTCATCACCACCAGACCTACCTTAGATAAACTGCTAAAAAGATTTCTTCAAATTGAAACAATAAAACAAAAACATGCTAAATAGCATCATGAAAGCATAACTCTCACTGGTATAAAGGTAAATATGAACTCAAGTACATACACTGTAATGGTGGCATACAAAGTTCTTCAAACCCTAATATCAAAGTTAAAATACAAAATATTAAAAATAACTATAGTCATAAAAATCATTAATGGATATACAATATAAAAAGAAGTAAACTCTGGCTGTAAGTACTCAAAGGGGAGGGGAGTAAAAAAATGTTAAGTTTTTGTATGTGATTGAAGTTAAGTTGTCATCAACTTAAACAGATATAACTACAAGATATTTAAGTAAGCATTGGGGTAACCACAAAGAAAAACCGATAATATACACAAAAGAAAAAGAATCAAAGCAAATCAGTATCAAAAACAAAAACAAAAAACAAAAACATCAATAACAAAGGAAGACAAGAGAACAAAACAACTTCAGAGCAGACAGAAAACAATTAACAAAATGGCAATAGTAAGTCTTCATTTGTCAATAATTACTTTAAATGTAAACAGATTAAACTCCCACAATAAAAACACTGCTGGGCTTAATGGATTAAATAAAGAGACAGAGAGAGCCTGTGATATACTATATATAAGAGATTCACTTTAGATTTACAGACATAATAATAATAGAAATAACTAATGAATTCAGTAAAGTTCCAGTTCGCACAGCAAAAGAAACAAGCAACAAATGAAAAGGCAACCTATATAATTGAAGAAAATATTTGCAAACCATATGTCAGATAAGAGGTTAATATCCAAAATATATAAAGAACTCATACAACTCAATAATAACAACAACAAAAAACCAATCCAATTAAAAAATGGGCAGAAAGGGCCAACCAAGTGGCTCAGTTGGTTAAGAGCTTGCTCAAGAGTGTGAGCTCTGAGCAACAGCAGTTCGATGCCCAGACCGAGCTGAGCTACTGCTGAGCTGCCAACAGCTGGAAAAAAAAAAAAAAAAAGGGCAGAAAAACTAAATAGGCACTTTTTCAAAGAAGACATCTAAATGGCCAACAGGTATATGAGAAGATGCTCAACATCTTTAATCATCAGAGAAATGCAAATCAAAGCCACAATGACAAATCATATACCTGTTAGAATGGCTCTTATCAGATAAGATAGACTAAATGTTGGTGAGGATGTGGAGAAAAAGGACAGCTTATACACTGTGGGTAGGAATGTTAATTGGTTCAGTCAATATGGAAAACAGCGTGGAATTCCCCCCAAAATTAAAAATAGAGCTACCATATGATCCAGCAATTCCACTTCTGAGTATATTTCTAAAGAATATGAAAACAGAATCCCAGAGATCTCTGCACCCCAATTTTCTGCAGCATTATTCACAATAGCCAAGATATGGAACAGCTTAGGTGTCTGTCAGTGGTTGAATGAAGAAAGAAGAAATGGCATACACACACACACACACACACACACACACACACACACACACGACTATTGTTCAGCCATGAGAAAGAAGGAAATCTTGCCATTTGTGACAACATGGATGGACCCAAAGACATTATGCTAAACGAAGCGAGTCAGACAGAGAAAGACAAATACTGCATGATCTCACTTATGTGTACAATTTGAAAAAGCCAATCTGGTAAAAAACAAACAGTACAATGGTGGCTACCAGGGGCAACGGGTGGAGAAATGGGAGATGTTGTTTAAGGGTACAAACTCGCAACTAGTAGATCAATGTGCCCTGGAGATCTAATGCACAGCATAGGGATTATAGTCAACAATACTCTATTATAAATTTCAAAGTTACTAGAGACTAAATCTTAATTGTTCTTACCATAAAAAAATGATAATCATGTGATATGACACAGCAGTTAGCTAATATTATGGTGGGAATCATATTGCAATATATAAATGTATCAATAAACACGTTGTACATCTTCAACTTAACACAGTATTAAATGTCAATTATATCTCAATAAAAAAATAAAGTTTAATTTATAGGAAAAATGATTTATTGTCCATTCTACCAAAAGTGACGCTACAGACTCAGTGCAATGCCTATCAAAATCTCAGTGGCATTCTTTACAGGAGTAGAAAAACAATGATAAAATCATATAGAACCACAAAAGGCCCCAAATAGCCAAGATGACTTTGAAGAAGAACCAAAAAGCTAGAGGTATCACACTTCCTGATTTGAAGCTACAGTCATGCGCTGTTTACCAGGCAACCTTGTCATGGTGCAGCCATCAGAGAAAGTGCTAACATACACCTGGAGGGCACAGCCCACCACATATCTTGGCTGTGTTAGTTTGGACACCCGGTTAGTTTGCTCTGGTTCTATGGTGCTAACTAATGGGGCTCCTGCGTTCTTTTCTGCCAGGAACATCTCAACCACTCTGAATCTACACCTGGCTTTTTCAGCCATGGTTCCAGGCAGAGTAGGCCTAACCCATTATGGAGCAACCAGAGATCCAGAAAGATACTGAACTTTTATTTTTTGACCACCTGATATTCTTGAGATATACCCAAAAGCAAAGGACTTTCTGATGTAATGGAATCAACCCCTTGAAAACCTTGGCATTGCTCCTGAGATAACCACGCTAAGCACACACGCTTAATGTGATTGAAAAGGACGTTCATGATCTGTCCTCCATCCTCCCAGGCACTCAAGTCACCTGTTCTCTGTCCCTTATCTCGCTCAGTGATTCAACCACACTGGCCCTATCCATTCTCAAACATCCGCAAACCCCTTCCAGCAGGCTGTTGAAGGAGGCAGCCCTCCCCTTGTTATTTTTTTAAAACAAATTTTAAATTCAATATTCATACTATACTTGTTACTTTGAAAAGACATATTATCTTAAATGTGTCAGGACTCACTGAAGATATTTGGATTTAAATAACTGAAAGAGAAAATTTTACACTAGTGATAGCTTGTTGCTTATGGAGAAAGCACACACTCATTTCTTACCTCTGGGTCACATGGGGGCATGTACATCTCACCCAGTGCAGTGTTTTCTAAGTCGTCACAGAAAACAAAGCTGTGGAAACTCTGAGGTACGAAGGTGGCTGTGGACTCATTTTCTTCAATCAGAGTTTTGTATATCTGTGTTTGTGGCCGAGCGAGGCCTTTCAGTATTACATAAAATCCATCATTTCCAACCACTGAAACGAAACAAAACCAAGAGATTTACTACTGGCTTTATTCGCCAGCCCTCTGATAGAGGAATGAGTGGCACACACACTCCATGTGCTGTGTTTTGGGCGGAGTCCTTGCAGTTTAGACAGTGACACTGACTTACTGTAGCACTAAGGCATTCACGAGTAATTTACTTAAATAAGACATGTCTCCACATTTATGGAATTCTTTTCTGACAGTATTATCATAATTAGCCCTCTTAGCCTAGAATCTGCTAGGACCATGGTAACATATCACAGATACAGATTTCAGACAGTATGATGAAAAGGAGACCAGAAAAGTCATTCAACTTTTTTAAATGTTTATCTTCCCTTCAGAAATGCCACTTTGCCTGTTTTATATTAGTAACAATATCCACCTGCTGTTAACTTTCCTTCCTCTCTGCTCTGCAAATGCTGACAATTGCTCAGAACTTCGTGGAGAAGAGTGTGGAGAGGGAGATCATTCATTGGCAGGCAAGTGTGTTCCACTACCTCTCCTACAACACACTGCAGCTCTCTTCAGAAAGTTCGGCCACATACTTGTAGGGCTGGCAGGCCTTTGCCCTTGGCAGCATTGTGAGTGCAGCTAAAACAGTTCCAGTTCCCCTGAAGCCTGTCCTTTCACGGGGGCAGGCATGGGGACAGGATGCAGGCTCTTCACTACTCAACTCCTTATACGGTTGTAGCTAGTGATTCCAGGGTTATGAGAAGATCTTTTGCTTATACTCTCCTTACTAACCTTTTAGAGAAGCTTTATAAATCAATTTTCAGGGACAATTGTGTTTCTTTTTATGCCCTAAGTGATGCCAACTGCTTGCCTTCTGTGCTTTCATCTGAATTGAGTGCATATCAGTGGAACTGTCTTGGTCATGGTGACTACAGGAGAGAGTGATCTGCAGTCTTCTCTAAGGCAACGGTTGTGTTTGCTTGGATGACTGAGCTTAAAATAGATTCCTTTCTGGATAGCACAGTATCACTCCTTATGAAACATGGAATGTATGTGGACGAGGGCACTTCAGAAATATTGCTTTTTAATAGCTATCAGGTAGGCTGAATGAGAACTACATTGTAGTCAATAAATTGTAAAGGTAAAAGATAATACAACTGTGTAAGAGCAGTAAGGATTTTGACCAGTTACAAGAATGTACTAGAATGTTACTAGCAGCTTTGTCATAACAGCTAAAAGCTGGAAGCAGCTCAGAAGTTCATACAGAAGAAAATGTATAAAACTTCTGGTGTGTCCATGCAATGGAATACTACTCAGCCATAAAAATAAACGAACCATTGATTCATGTGACATGAATGAATCTCAAAAATGTTACGCTGATGGAAAGACGGCTTTCACAAAAGTACATATTGTTTGATTTCATTATAAAGTTCTAAATATGTCACATAAAACTGATTTATACTGGAAAAAGGGAAAAAATAAAAAAAAAACACAGAAGAGCAGTTGCCTCTGGCGGGTGGGCATGCAGGGACCAGGAAGAAGCATGGAGAGGCATTCCTGAGGTGACAGCGAAGTTCTATATTTTGATGGGGGTTTCGGTTACAGTATTTGTCAAAACTCATCAAGATTGTTACAAAGTTCAGTTCAGACATTAGCTGTCAATTATTTCCTGAAATTAACATAGCTAGTTTATGTACAAGTCTATCAAAATTAGTTGGTATAGATTTGAAAATAAATGACATTTAAATATGCACATTACTCTTTGTAATTTTACCTTAAAAAATAAAGGACCAGAAACAACTACTGAATGCTACGTAAAATTGAAGTGTTTAGGGTGAAATGTCCTCCTGTTATGGTGACCCAATAGAATGGAATGTGATGCAAACAGTGGGGAAACTGTAGGCAAAAATGTGCAACTACAAGATGACAGCAAATGTGCTTGTCCTCTTTCTGTCTTGAGCCAGACGCTGTTCCAAATACACTTTGTGTATTAACCTTTTGTGTCCTCGTAGCAATCCTATGAGTCAGGTACTATGATGGCCCCCTGTTATAACTGTGCAAACAGAGGGCACTGAGAAATTTCACATTCTGCCCTCACTCAGGGACCCAGGAGCAGGAAATACAACAGACGGCAGCTCCCTTACTAGGCTAGACTTTGGAAGTCAATGTCTATTTGCATTCTCTTTCTCCCTCCTCTATCCCCGCCTTTCTTTTCTTCTCAAAATATAATTGGTAGTAATACGGTTACAATTGTGGTAAAGTAAGACTATATGTATGACCTAGACAGATATGTTTCATTTTAAGTGGAAAGTAAGCCCATTTCAAAGTGATATATTGGGTTGTCAGACAAGTCATGATGTATTTTTTTCTGTTTTTCATTGCAACAATGAGTCATGACTTTTCCGACAACCCAATATGTTTGTTTAAAATGTTAAAAAGTAATCAATATATGTGTACCTATGAATACATGTTTATGGTATAAATATTATATAACAAAAACAAGTCTAGAAAGGGATTTGATTGTATAGTTGTCCCTAAGAAAATGGAGTGTAATTTAAATAGAGTTCATCAAAAAGGATAGTATTAATTATTGAGCAAAGTAATAATGCTTGATTAAAATGGCAACTCTACCTTTCCCTAGGTTTTCTCCATAAGATTATTGTCTTAGATCTTAATAACTGGGTTGATAGAGTATTCCTAAAAAAAAAAAAAAAAAAAAAAAAAGGCTCATAAGGAAAAAGCCTTTCTACAGATTTTCAAAAATGGAAACACGGCTGTTCCTTTCCCCAAATGTGCTATACTTGCCATGGAGAACAATTATCACAGACTGAGCATCAATTGTTTACCATGCAGTGTGCCAGGTGCTCTAACACAAATTCTTTTAATAATCATGAATGTCATCTATCATTAGTCCATTTTTCAAGTGAAGAAAGTAAGGTTCAGAATAATTAAGTAACATCAAAAGTCACAAAGTACATTAAGTTCTGAAGGTTTTCAAATATATTTCAACATCTGAAGGATACACACAAACTTGCAAACCTACAAAAACACATATACATGTAGGAGTGTGTGTGTAGCATATTATAGGTATATGTATGCATGTTATATGTGTATACATATATAGATGTTTATATGTATATACACACATATACTTAGAAGATAGTTTTATAAATTTTATAAAGGATCTCAACAAGGATTAAAAGAATTCTAACTATTTTGTTACAAAGTTCAGTTCAGACATTTTATTTCCTGAAATTAACGTAGCTAGTTTATGTACAAGTCTATCAAAATCAGTTGGTATAGATTTGAAAATAAATGAATTTAAAAAAACTTTCAAGAATATATGCAGAATGAGATGAACTTTGGGGTGACATCTTTATACAAGTACTAGGGGAGAAAAAAAGAAAATCCTCCTTTGAACAAAAAAATGGCGCAAATTTTGTTAAAAATGAAGAATCAAGAAAAAAGCATGAAATATAACAGAACAATTTGCAGAAAATTCTCAGATAGAATTCATGTAATACCTGAAATTAGCTCTCAAATATACTACAAATGAAATAAACACCATAAAAAATGTCTAGAAAAAGATTGCAGTACAGTTACGCTCCCAGGTAATAATTGAAATGTTACTTATAAATTACAAAGTGGTATTAAGTTTATGAATTATGACAAAAAGATATTTATTGGGCTGGCCGAGTGGCGCAGTGGTTAAGCGCTGGCTTGGGAAGCCAGCGGCCCCAATTCGGTCCCACATATGAGGGCCAGTGACACTGCCCTCAAAACAAACAAACAAACAAACAAACAAAATATTTATTAATAATGCAAGATGAGCGTAAACTTTTGAAGTTCCTAAACAATGGGAAGGAACATATAATATAAATTTCTTATTCAAGTTTTCAAAATGCACAAATTTATTTCATGTAAATTTTAAGATTTAAAAAAAAATTCCAATTATCAAAGAAAAAATTGAGTATAAGAATTAAAGTGATATTAAAGTGGAACAAAATGGCATTAAATCTTTATTCACAAACTTCGAAAAAGTAAAGGAATTCGATAAAAATCAAGTTGGCTAGGAGTACATTTCCTAAAATTATTTATCTAGCCAACCTCCATGACACAAAAGACAAAAGAAATGTTTTCATAGATCTTGAAGAAATTTCTTGTTCAGTAGTACCTCATTATTTTAAAATATCTCTTGTATTAGTTGAACAGTATACATTCTGAATGAATTAAGAATACTAATAATGGAAAATTTAATTAATCACTTTGGTTGTGACTTTTCAAAAGGTTAAACGCCAAACACAAAGTTTGATTAAAGCAGACATTTGTGAATTCCTTGCTAAGGATCTCTCACTCTGAAACACAGAGCCTGCAGCTGAAAGCGACTATTCTAAACAGATCTAAATGTTTCCAAGAGCTACAGTTGAATGAATAAAGTCATAGTAGCACCTGGTTACTTCTTACTTGGCCTATAGAGTTGAGTGTGGGTGACTTTGCCCTCTCCTGCCCTCTCGCTCCCATCCTCCCCGGGGTCTCTCCTCACAGGCCTTCTGTCCCCACTCTGCGTTTCCAGCCTCTGCCAGTGGACAGCATTTGTGGAAGGTAAGGACAAGAACCTCTGACTTTGCTCTCAGTATCTCCAGCCCACAGCACATCACCTGAATGATTTTAGGCAGTTAGCAAATACCAGAATGAATGAAAGCTTAATTAATGCTTCTCTACTGTATTTCTCTCCAAAGAATCTTATAAAACATTTGGAGAACAACTCTTCTTTTTTTTTTTCTTTTTTTCTTCATTAGAATTCCATCCTTTGAGAAATGAAATAAAACTCCTTGATGGCCCATTTTCTTCTCAGACCATTAGGGGGATGCTTAAGAAAGTATAAGAAAGTTACGAATTTTAAGCCAGGTGGTTTAATTCAATCTCCACTCTAAGGACTAAACGGTCCCAGAGATCACATAACAAAATCAACGAATGGCCTTTTTATAGCTTTTTTTTTAAGGGCAGTGTCACTGGCCCCATATGTGGGACCTGAAATGGGGTCGCCTGCTAGCCAAGCCAGCGATTAACCACCGCGCCACTCGGCCGGCCCTCATAGCTTTTATGATATCTTTGTAGATGGGATTTTGTTCTTAGGGACAATTTTTCTTCTCTTTAGGTGCCAGGAGTAGTTATTTTAAGGCATTATTCTGATAACCTTATTTAGGTTATTTCTATAATTTGTGGAAGGTAAGGTCCAAATGAAGCTATATATTTAAGATTTTTAAAAAAGAATAAATAAATATTGTCATAGGGCTATTGTAACTAGAAGGGATGAAAATAAATTCAACTTATTTTGGGCTCAGACCTTCCACTGGAATCACCTCTCAATATTAAAACTTCCTGTTAAATATTTTTAAAACTTTCATAAAGGGACACTTTATAACTTTATACATTGTTAGTGATTATTTTAATAATTTTAAAACATATTATTTGTTAATTTTTTTTTACTTAGTCTTTCTTACTAAGAAAAAACACTAAGAAAATTTCTTATTTCAAAAATACTTGTTTGGGGCCGGCCGAGTGGTGCGTGGTGAGGAGTTGGCTTGGGCCACCAGCTCTGAGCAGCAGGGCCCCGGTTGGGATCCCACATATGAGAGCCAGTGATGCTGTGCCCTCTACAACTAAGATGGTGAACAACAGCTCAACCTGGAGCTGGGCTGCCGTGAGTCACCAGGGACAGCATAGGCTGCAGCACCTGCTTCAATGGGTTGCCATGAGCTACCATCAGTGGTTGGCAGCCAACGTGAGCAGCCAGCAGCGGATGTAAGCTGCCGTGAGCCACACCATAAGAGGCCGTCCAATGACCTGTGACCGACTGCCTCAGCCAGGAAGAGTGCAGTGATCACAATATCAACATGGGCCAGTAAAGTGACATCCTCCGCAACTAGACTGAAGAACAAAAAGGACAGCAACTTGTCTGTTACCCTTCCCCGAATCCCCAATAAAATCTTAAAAAAAAACAAAAACCACTTGTTCATATCCATACATGCATATTAAGGTCAAGGCCTTTGATTTTTTGTTGTTGTATTTAGTAAAGATTCCATTCATTCATTTAGACTCTACCTTGCTATCTACAAGGAGTTATAATAAGTAAGCTTACAAAAATACATACAATATTGCTTTAAAAGTTAGTGAAGAATAGAATGAAGAAAAATTGGGTGAGAAAAGAAAAGATAAAGGCAGGAATAAATTAAATTACAAAACAAATTCTGTGAAATACTATATATTTACAAGGAGATAGTACTGGGTAAGGAAAGAATTTTTGCTCCATTTGCCTTATTTAAAAAAGAATTTTAATGTGTAAAATGTCTATCCAAATAATACCACACATATTTTAAATCAAATAGTTTATAAAGGCTTATAAAAATGTCACTAAGTTATCTCACATACAATACAAAATGGGAAATATGATCTGTTACTTGATTTAGCAACTATGAGAGAATTAAAAAACGACTTTCCTAGAAGTCTCAAAATCACTGAATATATTCCTCCCAGAAGTTCTCAAAAAAGGAAAATAATGTAGTGTAAATACAATTAAGCAAGGCACATTATTAAAATACAGGGCATAATAGACTACTTCTAAGGACTTAAAACGCATTCTATATGAGAGGACCAAAAGCATGGCCTATATGACTGTGAGATTCCCTAGTATAATCCAAAGAGAAATGTTACTTTTTCTGGAAGAATGAATAAGCTACATCTATTTGGGACTATCATTCAACAGGAATTATTTTGTTTCTGAACAAACTTCAGGAAAGCATTGTGTATTCACAGTAATACTGGTTGGAAATTACATGCAGTACATCCATTTATCAAATATTTATTGAGGGGCTACTATACCCAATCATCTTAACCTTCTTTGTTTATATACCAAACTAAGACTGTATGTGGCAAGCAGCCCTGCTGGGTGGAGCTGGGGGAGGACAGATGCTTCAGAAAGCTGAAGAGTTTGAGGCCAAGTCATAACTGAAAAAGGTGTGTTATTTACCCTCACCTCTAAAAGTAAATGGAATAACTGGAAACTCCTACAAACACACACAGAAAGAGTTTTTCCTGACCCTCAATCATATGCAGTTCAGTATTTTAAAGTAGTTATCAAAAGATCATCTGGTCTATTAAAACAGAAAAATCTCAGAGAAGGTTTTAGAAAAAGATCTACTCTTAAGAAATATAACTTTCAGGTGGATTCTCACTACATTCAGGTTTTAAAATATATCCCTGGAAAACAAGAAGAATTTGTTGTTTACAATTACCAATAAAAGCCAGTTAATCATGAGGGAAATCTACATAAATAATACTTTGAGCTTTACAATTAGAATTATTGGTTTATCCGAAGCCTGTCTTTCTGAGAATAATTAAATATCATGAAGAGTTGTCTATTAAAGCCAATCTTTCTATTCTCTACAATAAACAATTTATAATTAATTGCTTCATACATTAACATTTAATAGTTCCTATGGCTATATATTAAATAAAATTGATTGCAAAGTTCTATTTTAAATATACAAATAATTTTTATGCAACATTGTTTACTCCAAACTTACATTCTAACTTAAATCATGATCAAAGTGTATAAAGTGCATAATGACTCAAAATATTTTTAAATTTTAATCCTAAATGTATCAATTTCAGTGAATTTTAAAATTTATGTGGAAAACTAAATATTTATGGGTACAAAACTGACTGATGATTTGACTCGTTTCCCCTACAAATTACAAAATTTGGGGCCAATACTTCATTTAAAGACCTTCCATTATTTCATTATTTTACATGTTCTTCTAACATCTGTTTTATTAAAACTGAACATGATCACATTTCCAATGCTCTATTTTAAGTTTTAAAATAAACATTTCTATATTATTTTCCTTTGCTATTAATAAAATCATCTTAACCTTCCTATTAGTGCTACTTTTACAAAAGGTCACAGTATACTCTGTAGACGTTTAAAAGACTAAATTTTACACTAAACATTAAATCCAGGTCAATGCCATGAAACAGATATAGTCCATCAAGAGCCATTCTTCTGATGGGAGACAATAGCTTCACTAGACAGAACTGTTCTCACACTACAGAGGATCAGAAAAGCACTGGTGTTGCTTGCCATGATCCATCATCTGAGCAGACATCCTCCATTATTCACCAAAGACGGTTATCAATTAGTGCTGCCTATCACCCTAGTGAAGCCCTCTGATAGAATGCCTTAAAAATCACTGTTCCGTAATACTATGGACTTTCAGGAGCTTAATTCTGCCTATGGAATTTAGTATTATTATGTTATTGTTATTGTTATTAAAGAGGCAACAAAAGGTAGGAGATAGCAAAAAATTGGCTTCAGATTCAAAAGCCTTGGTTTTCCCCTTTACTAGAGTTGAACTAAGACTTAGTGTCAAGTCTTCAAGGGGTGCTCCTGCAAAGCAAGATTATGTCTATCAAATGATGAACAGTGGTAAAAGGAATTCCTGGATCATGAAACAGAATGTTGTTCTAATATAAGGCAGTAAAGAAATTCTAATAAGAGAGAAATAAACTTTCTCCTATGACAGTATTCCCTCAAGTATGTTGCACACAGCTTCTTCCTGAGAGAAAAAAATAAACAAAACACTGAGGTAAGGTGTGTTTCAGAAGTCATTTTGTGTAAGTGCAGGAAATATTCAACACACGATGGCATATGTTAGCCTCTGAACATATTGATATTTTTAAAAATGACTTATCCTTGTTTAAATCATCATTTCACAAATCTATTTCCTCAGAAAACTCATTTCCATTGGTTTGTTTGTGTTTTGTATTTTTAATGTTAAACAGATTTGCTAAGGGAAATTGACTTCAAATCTCCAGGAGCTGGCAGAAGTCTCCAGTAGTTTCAAATTGCTCAAAAAAAGAAGTTTTAAAAATTTTACACAATAAAATATTATTCAGCCATGGAAAGGAATAAAGTACATGATACAATGTGGATAAACCATAAAAACAGGCTAAGTAAAAGAAACCAGACCCAAAAGGTCCCATGTTGTGTGACTGTACAAATGAAATATCCAAAAGAGGTAAGTCCATAGGCTGGCTGGTGGCCACCAGGTGCTGGCAGAAAGGGAAATGTGAAGTGACTGCTTGATGATATAGGGGTTCATTTTGGGGCAGATGAAAATGTCTCAGAACTAAATAGCAGTGATGGTTGCACACACTGTGAATGTATTAAATGCCACTGAATTGTATACTCTAAAGTGGTTCATGGTTAAAATTGTGATGTAAATTTTTTATTAAGGTAAAAAAGGTTTTATTCAATTCATCCATGAAATTCACCCTTTTAAAATGTGCAGGTCAGTATCTTTAGTATATTCAGAGATGTGCAATCATCATCACAAGCTAATGTTAGAATACTTTACATCATCCCCCAAAGAACCCATATTCATCAGCAGTCAAGCCTCTTACCCCACCCTCCAAGTTCCTAGAGACCATTAATCTTGTGGTCTCTATGGACGTGCCTGTTCTAGAGTTTCAAATTGCTGAAATCATAACTACAGGGACTAGTTTCTTTCATTTAGCATAATGTCTTCAAACTCCATCCAGATGGTATCATGTATCAGTTCCTCATTCCTGCTTATTGCCAAATAATATTCTATTATAAGGGCATACCACATGTAAAGAAAATCCATTAATCTGTTGATGGAAAGTTGGATTGTTTTCACTTTGGGGTTACTATGAATAAAGCTGCTATGAACATCTGGGTACCAGTTTTGAGCGAGTATATGTTTTTGTTTCTCTCGTCTCTAACCTAGGAGTAGAATTGCTGGGTCAAATGGTAACTTCATGTTGAACATTTGGGGGAGCTTTCAAACTTTTCCAAAGTGGCTTCACCATTTTACAACCACACCATAAATGTATGTGAGTTACAGTTTCTCTGCATCCTCAACAATGTTTAGTTATTGTCTATCTTTTACATTTAAACTATCCTAGTAAGTACAAAGTAGTATGTAATTGTGGCTTTGATTTGTAATTCCCTAATGACTAATGATATAGAGCATTTTTATGTACCTATTGGCCATTTGTATATCTTCTTGTGAAATGTACCTGTTCAGATAGATTGCTCATTTTACAACTGGGTTAATTGTCCTTTTGTTACTGATCTGTAAGAGTTCTTTAGAGTCCAGATATCAGACCCTTATCAGATATGTGATTTGCAAAACTTTCTCCCATTCCAAGGTTTTCATTTCCACCTTCTTGATTGTTTCTTTGAAGCTGAAAATATTTTAATTTTTATAAAGTTCAAATTATCTGATTTGTCCTTTGTCATTGTGTTTTCAGTGTCATATTTAAGAAAGCATGGCTTAACTCATGGTCACAAAGATTAATTTGTAAGCTTTCTTGTAAGGAAGTTTTAGTATTTTGTTCTTACATTTAGGTCTTTGATCCATTTCTGGCCAATAATTGTATATGGTGTGAGTGAAAGTTCTAATTTCATTCATGTGAAAGTTCTAATTTCATTCATGAGCATGTGGATATTGTTGTCCCATCACTATTTATTGAAAAGACTATTCTTTCTATCATTGGATTTTCTTGACACCCTTATTGAAAATCAATTGACCATAAAGTTAAAGCTTTATATCTGGACTTCTGACGCCATTCCATGAAAAAAAAAATATATATATATATATATATATCTTTATGCCTATATTATACTGCTTTGATACTGTAGGTTTGTATTAAGTTCTAAAATAAGATGTGTGAATCTTCCAACTTTCTCATTTGTTTTCCAAAAGGTCTTGGCTTTTCTGGGTCCTCTAAATCTCCACATAAATTTTAGGCTCAGTTTACCAATTCTTACAAAAGCACAGCTATCATTTTTGTTAGGGAATGTGTTAAATCAGTAGATCAATTTAGGTAATATTGCTATCTCCGTGACATTAGATCTTTTGACCTACAATTGGATATCTATTTATGCAGATCTTCAGTTTCTTTCAACAAGCCTTTGTAGTTTTCAATATACAAATCTTATAATTCTTTTGTTAAAACTATTCCTAAGTAGGTTATTTTTTTTATTGTTTATTTTTTTTAAAGATTTTATTGGGGAATTGGGGGAGGGGAACAGCGTTGGGGAATCAGGGAAGGGGAACAGACAAGTTGCTGTCTTTTTCTTCTTCTGTCTACTTCGGAGGATGTTGCTTCACTGGCCCATGTTGGTATCGTCATTGCACTCTTCCAGGATGAGGCAGATCGGTCGCAGGCCTCTGGATGGTCGCTCACCGCGGCTATTGGCAGCTCATGCTGGCTCCCAGCAGCTCACGCTGGCTGCCGGCCACTCACTGTAGCCTATGGCAGCCCACTGCAGCAGGGGCTGCAGGCTACACCATCGCCGGGGCTCGCACAGCCCAGCTCCAGGTGGAGCTATTGTTAGCTGTAGAGGGCAGTGTCTCTGGCCCTCATATGTGTGATCTGAACCGGTCCCAAACCAGCTCTTAACCAATGCGCCACTCGGCTGGCCCGGTTATGTTTTTTATTCTATTATAAATAGAATTGTTTTCTTAATTTCATTTTTTAGATGCTTTATTGCTTGTAGTATTGTCCTTTATTTTTTTTTTATTTTTTTTTTTTATTTTTTTTATTAGTTTCAGGTGTACAACACAGTGCAATAGTTATACATTTTACCCCTCAAAGTGACAAACCCTCCCACCCCCAATACACCACCCCACTCCCCCCCATATCATATATATCTATTACTCTTCCTCTGACTCTCTTCCACAGTATAATCCACATCCCATGACTATCTATATATATTCAATTACAGTAGGTATACCACCTCCACTTTAGTAATACAGTGCAGTGATCAAACCTCTACTCCATCCATGAAATGGTCTCCCTAACAAGACCTATGATCATCTGACATTCCACAGAATATTTACAACATTATTAATTATATTCCCCAAACTGTTTTTCCTATCCCAGTAGCAATATTGTAGTTGCCTATTTTTGCTGTCTAATCCCTTCCCCTTCTCCCTCATCCCCATTCCTCTCCAAATTAGCAACCCTGATTTTTCCTCTACATCTATGAGACAGTTTCTGTTTACTTTGCTCATTCATACAGTTTTTCATATTCCACATATAAGTGAGATCATATGGTATTTGTCCTTCTCTGACTGACTTATTTCACTCAACATTATAGTCTCTAGGTCCATCCATATCATTGCAAATGGCACGATTTCATTCTTCTTTATAGCGGAGTAATACTCCATTGTATAAATATACCACAGTTTCTTAATCCAGTCATCTACTGACGGGCATTTTGGTTGTTTCCAAGTCTTATCTATTGTAAATTGTGCTGCTATGAACATCGGGGTGCATAACTTTTTTTGAATAAGTGTCTTGGTTTTTTCAGGATAAATACCTAGGAGTGGAATTGCTGGGTCAAACGGTAGCTCTATTTCCAGTTCTTTGAGATACCTCCATACTGACTTCCATAGTGGCTGCACCAATCTGCAGTCCCACCAACAGTGCAGCAGGGTCCCCTTTTCCCCACAGCCCCGCCAGCACTTGTTGTTTGTTGATTTGTTGATGATAGCCATTCTGACTGGAGTGAGGTGGTATCTCATGGTGGTTTTTATTTGCATTTCCCTAATGACCAGTGAGGTTGAACTTTTTTTCATATGCCTGTTGGCCATCTGTATGTCCTCTTTAGAGAAATGTCTCTTCATATCTTCTGCCCATTTTTTAATTGGGTTGTTTGTTTTTTTGATGTTGAGTTTCATGAGTGTTTTATAAATTTTGGATATTAACCCCTTATCAGATATATCGTTGACAAATATATTCTCCCATTCAGTAGGCTTCCTTTTTGTTTTATTAATGGTTTCCTTTGTTGTGAAAAAACTTTTAAGTCTGATATAATCCCATATGTTCATTTCTTCTTTTACTTCCCTTGCCCGTATGGATGTATCAGTAAAAATATTGCTCCGGGTAATGTCTGCAAATGTACCCCCTATATTTTCTTTTAGGATTTTTATGGTTTCAGGTCTTACATTTAAGTCTTTAATCCATTTTGAATTTGTTCTTGTATAAGGCGTAAGGAGATGATCCAGTTTCATTTTTTTGCATGTGTCAGTCCAATTTTTCCAGCACCATTTATTGAATAGACTATCTTTACTCCAGTGTAAATTCTTGCTTCCCTTGTCATAGATTAACTGTCCGTAAATGCTTGGATTTATTTCTGGACTCTCTGTTCTGTTCCACTGATCGATGTGCCTGTTTTTATGCCAATACCAAACTGTCTTGATTACTGTGGCCTTGTAGTAGGTTTTGATGTCTGGTAGCGTGATCCCCCCGACTTTGTTTTTATTCCTCAGAATTGCCGAGGTTATTCTGGGTCTTTTATGATTCCATATAAACTTTAGGATTATATTTTCTATTTCTGTGAAAAATGCCCTTGGTAGTTTGATAGGAATTGCGTTGAATCTATATATTGCTTTAGGCAGTATGGACATTTTAACTATATTAATTCTTCCTATCCATGAGCATGGTAGGTGTTTCCATTTATTTGTATCTTCTATGATTTCTTTCTTCAGTGTCTTATAATTTTCTGAGTACAGATCTTTCACTTCTTTGGTTAAATTTATTCCTAGGTATTTTATAGTTCTTGACGCAATTGTAAATGGGACAGTTTTCTTAATTTCTCTTTCCATTAGTTTATTATTGGTATGTGCAAATGCCACCGATTTCTGAACATTGATTTTATATCCTGCTACTTTACTGAATTCGTCTATCAGTTCCAATAGTTTTTTGATGGAGTCTTTGGGGTTCTCTATATACAGTATCATGTCATCTGCATATAATGACAATTTTACTTCTTCCTTGCCAATTTGGATGCCTTTTATTTCTTTTTGTTGTCTGATTGCTGTGGCTAGAACTTCCAGCACTATGTTGAATAAAAGAGGAGAAAGTGGACAGCCTTGTCTTGTTCCTGATCTTAAGGGGAATGGTTTTAGCTTTTCCCCATTGAGTATGATGTTAGCTGTAGGTTTATCATATATGGCTTTTATTATGTTGAGATATGATCCCTGTATTCCCACTTTGCTAAGGGTTTTTAACATAAATGGCTGTTGGATTTTGTCAAATGCTTTTTCTGCATCTATTGAAATGACCATGTGATCTTTATCCTTCATTTTGTTGATGTGGTGTATCACATTAATTGATTTACGGATGTTGAACCAGCCTTGCGCACTAGGGATGAATCCCACTTGATCATGATGTATGATCTTCTTAATATATTGCTGAATTCTGTTTGCTAATATTTTATTGAGAATTTTTGCATCTATATTCATCAGGGAGATTGGCCTGTAGTTTTCCTTTTTTGTGATGTCTTTATCTGGTTTTGGAATCAGGGTGATAGAGGCTTCATAAAAAGAGTTTGGGAGCCTTCCCTCCTTCTGGATTTTTTGGAATAGTTTGAGAAGAATAGGTGATAGTTCTTTTTTGAATGTTTGATAAAATTCACTTGTGAAGCCGTCTGGTCCAGGGCTTTTGTTTTTTGGAAGTTTGTCAATTACTGATTCAATTTCCTTGGTAGTAATCAGGGTATTTAGATTTTCTGTTTCTTCTTGCGTTAGCTTTGGAAGGTTGTATGCTTCTAGAAAAATATCCATTTCTTCCAGATTGTCAAATTTGTTGGCATATAGTTGCTCATAGTAATTTCTTAGAATTTTTTGTATCTCTGTGATGTCTGTAGTCATTTCCCCTCTTTCATTCCTGATTTTGCTAATTTGAGTCCTCTCTCTTTTTTTTTTGATGAGCCTGGCTAGAGGTTTGTCAATTTTGTTTATCTTCTCAAGAAACCAGCTCTTGGTTTCATTGATCTTTTGAATTGTTTTTCTGTTCTCTATATTGTTTATTTCTGCTCTGGTCTTTATTATCTCTTTTCTTGTACTCCCCTTGGGCCTCTTTTGCTGTTCTTTTTCCAGTTCCCTTAGGTGTAAGGATAACCTGTTGATTTGAGATTTTTCTTCCTTCTTTAGGTACGCCTGCACTGCTATAAACTTCCCTCTTAGGACTGCTTTCGCAGCATCCCAGAGATTTTGGGTCGTGGTGTTTTCATTTTCGTTTGTCTCGAGGTATCTTTTGATTTCCTCCTTGATCTCATTTGTGACCCACTCACTATTTAATAGCATATTGTTTAGCCTCCATTTATTTGTCAGCTTCCCAGATTTCTTCTTATAATTGATTTCTAGTTTCATAGCATTGTGGTCAGAGAATACAGTTGAAATGATTTCAATCTTCTTAAATTTATTGAGACTTGTTTTGTGGTCTAACATGCGGTCTATCTTAGAAAATGTTCCATGTGCACTTGAAAAGAACGTATATTCTGTAGCTTTGGGATGAAATGCTCTGAAAAAGTCTGTTAAATCCAGCTGGTCTAATGTGTCACTTAAGGTCGCTGTTTTCACATTGATTTTCTGTCTGGAGGATCTGTCCATTAGTGACAGCGGGGTGTTGAAGTCCCCTACTATGATAGTGTTACTGTTGATCTCTGTCTTTATGTCTGACAATATCTGTTTTATATATTTAGGGGCTCCTATGTTAGGTGCATAGATGTTTACTAGAGTTATGTCCTCTTGTTGGATCGATCCCTTCATTACTATGAAGTGTCCTTCTTTGTCCTTTGTTATATTCTTCAATTTAAAGTCCATTTTATCTGATATAAGTATCGCTACTCCAGCTTTTTTCTCAGTACCATTTGCATGAAATATTTTACTCCATCCCTTTACTTTCAGCCTGTATGAGTCTTTGGATCTGAGGTGAGTCTCTTGTATACAGCATATGCTGGGGTCTTGCTTTCTTATCCATTCAGCCACCTTATGTCTTTTTATTGGAGCATTTAATCCATTTACATTTAATGTGATTATTGATAGGTGTGTATTTATTGCCATTTTCTTATTTATGTTCGTAGTCTTTCATAGGTTGTTTTTCTCTTCTACTTAAAGAAGCCCTTTTAGCATTTCCTGCAAAGCTGGCTTGGTGGTAATGAATTCCTTTAACTTATTTTTTTCTGCAAAGCTCCTTATCTCGCCTTCGATTTTAAATGATAACCTTGCTGGATACAGCAATCTTGGTTGTAGGCCTTTATTTTTCATCACTTTGAAAACCTCCTGCCACTCTCTCCTGGCCTGCAAAGTTTCTGTAGAAAAGTCAGCTGATAATCTTATGGGGGTACCCTTGTAAGTAACTTGCTGCCTTTCCCTTGCTGCTTTAAGGATTCTGTCTTTGTCCTTAACCCTTGCCATTTTCACTATAATGTGTCTTGGAGTGGGCCTGTTTGGAATCATCCTGTTTGGAACTCTCTGCACTTCCTGGGCTTGTATTTCAATGTCCTTTGCCAGGTTAGGGAAGTTTTCAGACATTATTACTTCAAATATATTCTCAATCCCTTGCTCCCTCTCTTCTCCTTCTGGTATTCCAGTGACCCATCGGTTATTGCGTCTGATGTTGTCCCCCAGCTCTCTTAAACTATTTTCCATGTTTTTCATTCTTTTTTCTTTTTGTTGTTCCGCATGGGTGATCTCTGCTATTTTGTCTTCTAAGTCACTGGTTCGATTTTCTGCTTCATCCAGTCTGCTAGTGATTCCATCAAGTTTGTTATTTAATTCAGTAATTGTGTTCTTAAGTTCTAGCTGGTTGCTTTTCATGATTTCTCTATCCTTCTTTATATTTTCATTAATTTCCTTGAACATTCTAATAATCAGTGTTCTGAACTCTGTCTCCGATAGGTTGGTTACCTCTATTTCCTCTATTTCCACTGATTCAGGAAGTTTCTTCTGTTCTTTTATTTGTGTTATGTTTCTTTATCTCCCCATTCTGGCTTACTCTTTGTGTTTGTTTCAATATAACAGATAGATCCCCCAGGTTTCTCAGTCTTTTCTGGGTAAACTTATATGGTGTGTGTCCTTTATATTTGAATTACTCAGTCTCCCTATTCTCCTGTGCTTGTATCTGAGGTGTTCCTTGTGTCGTGCGTCCTCACTTGTTGAAGTTTTAGTTTTGATTACTTTTGGTTTGTCAGTAGGTGGGATTGACTCCCAGATTGATTAGCTGCGAGGATCAGCAGCTTCTGCAGTTTATGAGCTGCTGTGAGAGGATTGACCCCCTCTGATGAAACTTGGACCCTATGGGTCTTAGTACCTGTAGTAACTTCTTTTTGGGTGTGACTCTTGTATGTCAAACCCAGAAATGCTCTAGTTTTATCTAAAGTTGGCCTCCGGGTATGATGATTCTTGTGTCTGTTTGTTTGGACCCACTGCTGCAGAGTGATTTTAGAGCATAACAGATCAACAAGAACAACCTCCGCAGCCACCAAAGGAAACCAAATGCTCGCACAAGTAAAAACAACCAACCATCAAACTACAGTCAACTTGTACAGAAATATCAATCATACTAATGAAGAAAACAAACAGAAACAAAACAAAAACCACATACTCAATAATAACAGAAGAGGAAACAAAATAAAATACAATATCCTAAAATAAAAAATAGAATAAACATGAGAAACCAATTAGCTATACCTAAAAAATAAAAAATAAAAATAAACTAAAATAATAATAAAAAAGTAAGAAAAATTTAAAAAATAAAATTTGCAGAAAAAAGGAAAAGAGGAAAAGTATAGCAGTGAGAAGAATGAATAAAATAAGAGAGAAAGTGAGGGTGGGGAAAAAAGAAAAAGAAAAAGAAAAAAGGAAAAAAAAAATATATATATATATATTTGTCTACACACCCATATATATGGACATATATTCACCTATATACACCTATATATATATATGCCTATATTAAATACTACAATATGATTAGAATGAAATAGAAATAAAAACCAAAAACAACCAAGATAAGCAGCCAATAAAGGGAAAACAAAACAGAATAAAACCAAACAAACCAAAAATACCCGTGCTGGTCTAGGCTAAAGTCCACCAAGCTCTCTTCAGTTTGTCTGCTGTACAAAAATTCCTGTGCGTCTTGTGGGAACAGTAGGCCACCTGATGCCTAGCGTGATCCTGGCACTGCAGGTTTGCTGTACTTGAGTGTGGTTGTGACGTGTGATTGGTGGTTTTTACAAAGTCACTGCCTTTTTGCTTTTGCCTGTCCCAAGGCAGGCTGCACCCCCAAAGGCTCAATGAGTGTCTCTGGGCACCCTTTGGGTTGACAGCCGTGAAGAATTAAAGAATTCCTCACTACCAAAAGCCTGCTGCTAAGAAACTGTTAATTAGTGCCTCAGCAGATGAACCTGCCCTGCCTCCCAAGCCTTGCCTAAAGGTGGGGGCGGGGTAGGTAGTCTCACTCTGCTGCCTTTACTGGGTGGAAATTCTCAACCCCCTGCAGGTAAGGATATCTTCCCAGTCTGCCCCTATTGCTCCCTTCAGGAGTCAGTTTAAGACTGTCTTGGCGGGGGACAAAGTTTGTGGGAGTGGGTGAGTTATTGGGGTTTTTTTTTGCTTTCTGTTCAAGAGTAGAAAAAGGGGAAAAAAATAAAAAACATAAAAATAAACAAAGCCACAGTTCCAACACTGTTTCAAGCTAAGGCCTTTGCCTCTTATGCTCCAGCGGAGTTCCTGCTGCTCTCCCAAAGGGTCTGCCGGGATTTAGGGAATTGCGCGCACCCTACCGTGTGGCCAAGATCCCCGCTCCGCGTCTCTCGGGGACCTGCGTCTCTGCCCGGCGCGCTGCGTGTCCGAGTGAGCCTTCTTTTTCCCCTGCTCCCGGGTTTCAGGCTTCTGCCTTGGAGCCGGCGCGCGCCCGCGGTGCTCCTGCTGCTCTCCCGAAGAGACTGTCGGGGTTTAAGGGACTGCAAGCCCCCTGCCCCGAGGCTCAGATCCCCGTTCCGTCTCTCGGGGACCTGCGTCTCCACCCGGCGCGCTGCTTGTCCGAGCGAGTCCTCTTTTTCCCCTGCTCCCGGGTTCCAGGCTTCTGCCTCGGAGCCGGCGCGCCCACGCGGATCTCCTTCTGCTCTCCCAAACGGTCTGCCGGGATTTAGGGGACTGCGCGCACCGTGCCGCGTGGCTCCGATCCCCGCTCTGTCTCTCCGGGACCTGTGACTCCGGCCGGTGCGCTGCGTCTCCGCGGGCGAGTCCTGTGTTTCCCCTGCTCCCGGGTTTAAGACTTCTGCCTTGGAGCTGGCGCGCGCCCGCGCCGTTCTCCTGCTGCGCTCCTGGAGGGACTGCCGCTGGGGTTCAGGGGACTGCGCGCACCTTTCCACGCGGCTCCGATCCCTGCTCCGTCTCTCCGGGACCTGCGTCTCCGCCCAGCGCGTACTGCTTCTCAGTGGGCGAGTCCTCTGTTTTCCCCTGCTCCCGGGTTTCAGGCTTCTGCGCTCCACGGACCCGGTGGGCACAGAGACTGATCCCTGAACTGGGAGGGTGCAGGGACTGATCTTGCCCTGTCGCTGCGGGGTTCTGCACCCTGCTTCCTGGGGACCGCGGGTGCAGCTCGTACCTCTGCACAGTCGTCTCCTCTCTCTCCTCCCGCACTTGCCCAGCCTGAGGCTTTTGCCTCAGACTGCAAACCGATGCGCTCTTGCTGAACTCTAGGTGGGCCGCGGGCCGCAGGGAGCGAGCCGGGGAACACTCACCGTGACTCAGCAGCCGTGGGTGCGGGCTGCACCTCACGCATCTCCCCACCTTCTTCCCCTACTCGCCCGGCCTGCCCACCTTCCAGTAATCCTTGTGTGGAACTCTTAGTTGCTCTGTGTGATGAGTAGATGTCTCTTTGAAGCGTATTAGAAGTTCAAATTGTGGATATTTCCAGGGGAGATTTCATGGAGCCCTCCTCACAGCCGCCATCTTGCCCCTCCCTCCATTCATTCTTGTCCTTTAAATATTTGGTAGACTTCACTCATTATAAAGCCATCTGGGTCTGTCTGGGCTCTGTTTTGTGGGAATATTTTGAGTTACTAACTCAATATATTTATTGGAAATAGATCTACTCAGATTGTCTATTTCTTCTTGAATTAGTTTTTTTTTTCTTTTGACAATAATTTTTTCTTTTTAAAATTAAAGATTATTGGGGTGACAGTTTCGATAGCTTGTATCTTTTAGAAATTTGTGCATTTTATTTAAGCTTTGTAATTTTTTGGCATACAGTTCAATATACTTCCTTATAATCCTTTTTATATTTGAGGACAATAGTGATGTCTACTCTTTTATTTCTAACTTTAGTAAGTTGAATGTTCTCTCCATTTTTCTTTTCTCTTTTTTTTTTTTTTTTTTTTTTTTGAGGGCAGTGTCACTGGCCCTCATATGTGGGACTGAACTGGGGCCACTGGCTTCCCAAGACAGTGTTTAACCACCGCGCCACTCGGCCGGCCCCTCTCCATTTTTCTTGATAAATCTAAATAAAGGTTTGTCTATTTTGTTTCTATATTCTATATTTTATATTCTCTATTCCACAATGCCACTATATTCATTATTTCATTCCTTCTGCTTGTTTTGGGAATACACGGCAATTCTTTTATTGTTTCTTAAGACGGAAATTTAGGCTATTAATTTGAGGTCTTTTTTGTTGTTTTTTTAATACACAGGCTCTGTGAATGGGCCTATTCCTGGAAGACAGGTCAAATCATGACAAATCTCTTGGATTAAAAATTTGAAAGAAATCCAAATCTATCCTGCTGCCCTCAGTGGCTGTTAAGCTGATTTTTTCAGTTACCATAGTTGCAAGGCTGAGTTATAGTATCGTGGGAATAGGGCAAGCAAAAGTGCCACAAAACTCATTATTCTTATCAAGACTCTGCCATTTTTCTTGAACAAACACTCCTTGGATTGTTGTGGGTCTTTTCCAGAGTTCTGTAAAAGTTGACATTGACAGTTTTTGCCAGCCTTTTCATTCCATCTGTGGATCTTTGGAGGCCCTTACCCTACCATTCCCAAAGTGCATTTCTGGTTTGTTTATTTCTGCAGCTGTTTGTTTTAGCTGTAGCTGAACTCCATGAACACTTTAAGAATGTTGTCCAAAACACTGAAGACAATATTATTTTCAAAAGCCATATTGCCTTTTAAATATTAAATTAAGCATCATTTTTCAATTCTTGTCTTGCATATTTACATAGTATTTATATGGATGCATTACCTGAATACTCTTCCTTTATTACCTTGTCTAGCTTATTATTCTGTTCCTTAAGTTCCTCTTATACAAAATGAAGTAATAACAATATGCTTCATAGAGTTTTGAAAAGATTAAGCAAAGTAGTACTTATAAATTATTTAGAAAAGCACTAGATCAATAAATATTATATAAAATATATAATTAATATTACTGTAATCATTTCAATAATCCCTCTTCCAATTTCCAGCCCCTTTAATTCCTGTTCTCTGTATATTTTTTTATAAAACTTATTTCCTGAAATTATATTATGTTTTCATTTGTTATTTATTTCCTGTAACCCACAATAGAAAATAAGTTTCAGTGACAGTCGCCAGCACATAGCAAACACTTAGTATACAGCTGCTAAATAAATGAATTATGTTCATGCTATTATGGGAAATGGGAACCAGTTCAATGCAATGTTCTTTGCTATGCATTCAACCCTATAGCACATTGCATTTTTGCACATATGACAAAAGTACATAAAAAGCTTTTATTTAAAAACAACCCCTCACGATTGGACAGAGCTGCCAACTCTTCTGAAATATGGCAATCCAAGAATTAGCCTAAAGGGGTGAACAAATATCAGTTCTACTCTTATAATTTTTCCAATAAAATAAAGTAGGTTTTTAAAAAACTATGAAATTTTAGATACTAAGTAATACAATTATATAAAGCAGCCTTTATTAATTGAAAATATTCCAGTATCAGAAATGGAGGAAACTGTGTGAGGGGGTTCTATTTCTGGTGATGTTACTAATACACCTATTGCGACTATTCAAAGCAGGCATTGTGATTGGAAAACCCTGTCTGATCACACAGTAAATATTTCAAATATCACCCCTGCTTATAAATTTCACCCTTTAAAATTAATATTCAAAATGACAATGACAGAGAGAAACATCATGGCAAGGTTCCCTGGCATTTTCTTGATATTAAAAAGCTGTTGTCATTATTGTATTCTTTTCTCAAGAATACAATCATCTCCTGGGTAGGAAAAGTAGAAACAGAATTGGGTTCTCACAATGAAAAAGGGCTGAAAAAGATTCTGGCCAGCTTCCAAGGACGATCTTCATAAATCACAGGAAACACCATAGTTGCAGTGAAAGCAGATCCAGCGTTGGGATCGATGCACATTCTTCACCGCCACGTTTACCTTCAAGGCCAAAGTTTTTATGGTCGGACTAAGTAATTTGATTACTTCTATTGTAAGGATGCATTGTTTGAATTATAATTAACTTACATGTGGAAAAGATGCTCACTACATTCTTACATGAGATTTAGCTACTATGTTTTTATAATATGTTAAATTTAAATCACAATAGAAAAAAAAGTCTATGCAGGTTAAGAAAATGGTAAAAATTCAGTAATATGAAAATATTTTAAGTATTAAAAATAAATATTAAATTTTATTAAAATGAAGGGTTATGGTATATTTTAGATATAACCTGATCGAAGTTGGGAGTAAAATTAAATAAGATGAAAGAAACAGAAGAGAAATAACACTGTAAAACTTAATAGACTTCAAATAAAGAAAACAGAGTAAAGATGATATAGATAATAAAAGAAAAAACCCTTATATCAATCATTTCATGGGACTATTTCAATGTTAATATAAAGGTAAAGAGTAATAAAATTTTGATCGAGAATCTAATTCTAGGTTAGCTGCTAAATTGGATTCTCAAGCAAGCTAATTATTTCAGCTTCCACGAGCTTTATGTTGCCAATCATAAAAATGCCCCCTGCCCAGGCCATAAAATAAGAGATTCAATGGAATACTCTTGATATCATTTGAATTATGTACCTATATAGCACATACAAACAGATTATCTATAATATTTTATTATAATAACGCAATCTTAATATAGTAATCATGATTTCGTAGATATTCACCTAAGCTAGAGATATGAAGGTGTGTTATTCAGTACTTCAAATCCTAATAATGTTATCACTGTTAATATGCTATTCTTTAAGAAAACCGAATGAGAGGCTGAGTGAGTAAAGGTAAACTGAAGAAACTGCCTTAAATCATGAAGCCCCAGAGAACCTGTGGTCAGAAGAGACTGAAAGATGCAAACAGCTGCTGGAACTGCAGGCAAGACACCAAAGCAGGTTGAAGGTCAGCAGCCTGATGATGAGGTGCTACAGGAGGACACCTGAAATACCAGCAGTCGGAGGGGAATCATCCATGAATAAAGGAAAGGGATCAAAAAATACCTTGTTAGGATTGTTTTTTAAGTTGGATAAACAAAAAGATTTACAAAAGTCACATATTTAATGAGTTGACTGCCTTGGTGGTGAAACAGATCTGAGCTGTCAGAATTACTTCTTAAAAACTCAAGAGAAGAATTTCGAGACAGGTAGATGTAAACAGAGAGACTTCTAAATGTTTTTAAAGTATTTGAAAGAATGTCCCATTGAAATGCTATTTAATATATAAATGATCAATTAAAGTTGATATTTGTCAAGGAATGAAAGTTCATATTCTAATAATTAATCACTTATGTTATTAAGATACCAACAGAAAATGATATTTGCTTCTAATTATAAGTTTTAAAACTTTGTGAATAAAATAAATGTGTAGTTACAAACATTGACATATGACTGTATACTCATTATGGAAAATTCAACACAAATATATGAAGAAGAAAGTGTTCATTTTTCCCATTCACTGCATCTCAATTCGTCTCACCTCTACTAAGGTAACAATATTAAATATATGTATTTTTGGACCATACTTCTGGATCTATTCCTATATATTTTTTACTATGTATTTCATAAGTGTATATATATAATTTATAACATATTATATTATATAATGTATATATAATTTATAATATATATCATAATATATAATATATATAATTTATATATATGTATATATTTAATTTCAGTATTTATGAAAATATGATCATTATTTATATAACTCTACAGTCATTCTGTTTTTATTTAGCTGTCTTTAATACGTTTCCAAGTCAATATGCATAGATGTACCTCACTCTTTTAAACCCCTGCCTAGAATTCCACAGAATAGATGTATCACCATGTGTGCAGTCTATCATCTATTGAAGGGCTTTCAGAGCATAGTTTTTACTGTAATAAATATAATTATAGGGATGTATAATAAAACAATTTTTTAAGTACTATCCTCAAGCTAACAATAAAGCAATGTTGAATGTTTTTCTTTCTTCCCTTTCAAAATCATTTTCCTCTGCAAAACTCCTGATTTAATTTTCCAGGCTTGATGTCAGATTAAATGAAACTAATTATGAGAGAGGACCATAGGGAGAAAACTCTCGAAATATGTAAAGCTTTTCAATAGATGCATATTTTCCAAAATTCCAGTTAGATTTTAAATGTCCTGATCGCTTCAGAAAACCAGAAGCATAATGGATCAAGAATGAGTTTAGCATTAAAGCTAATGTATGTTTGAAATTCCATTCTAATCAGAAATACTCCGCAAAATATTTTGTGCCTTAGGGTCCTCATCTGGAGAGAAACATAATATCTACTTTTATTTGTTACTGTGAGGAATAAATAAGGAATATCATACAAAGAATATATTAAATAAATTTAGTTCCTCTTTTCTAATAGGTACTCATAAATGAAAACAAAGTTGAACACTATTGGTTTGGATATATGTGTGTGACTCTGCATGTATTTATTTGTATGCTGCCAAAATTAAAATATAAATGCCTCTATTAAGTTAATGTATCCAATATATGCTTGGTAAAGAAATAAGAAGTTACAACTGGGAATCTGAAATCTGTCTGGAGAGGCCTTTTTCCAATATCGGATCAATGTGTGGATCAGTCAAATAATCACTTTGACTGCTTTCTGTCTTAACTATGAAAACCAATGCCTGATTATTATTCAATGTGTGTATCAATGAATGGATTTCAAAGTGTGGTCCCCAGACTAGCCCCATCACCTGGAATATTATTGGAAATGCAAAGTAAGCCCCATCCTTAACCTACCAAACTGAAACCTAAGAGTTGAGCACAGCAATGTTTCAGTGAGTCTTCTGGGTGATTGTGATGCATGCTCAAGGTGGAGAAACACTAGTGTATATCTTTAAAATATAAGTACTAAAATGTGAAATCATATTGCTTTCACTATGTATGAACTTACAAATGAGATATATTTAAGCAGTACATTTTTATCAGGTCAAGTGAAATTATAAGTATTAAAACAGCAGAGAGCTCGAAATGGTGACATGCATTTTGTCTTGCCAGATATTCTCCCAGGTTAGTCTGTTACCTGTGCTGCCTTTGACCCAGGTTTCAGAAATGACATTCTTACTAAGTATTCTCAGATGCTCATCAGTTTGTTGAGAAGTTAAATCTGGAACTGTTTTCAGCATCTTCCATACAGTGTTGTGTTCACGCAGTGTCCTCTGAATGGGCCTTTAAAAAAAAATGAAAAAAGATTGCAAATTGAGAGACCACAGCATAAATAAAAGGAAACAAACAAACAAACAAAGAAACAAAAACCCCAAGAAATTCTTGATTTTTGAGCTTCCAAATTTGTATTTCTTTTTCATTTAAGGGCTGCTTACAGACACCTGTGATGTTTTGTCTTAGTAATAATCAGCTTTAGAGTTATTATTTGTTCTCCTTCCAACATTAAAATGTACCTCAAAAAATGTTACACTTCAGGAGATTACCTGTACCTTCTTTTTATAGAAAACTCAGTGCATCAATTGCAAAGTTATGTCTTTTATTATTATCCTACTTGGGGTTCACTGAGCTTCTTGGATGAATGCTTGATGCTTTTCATCAAATTGGGAAGTTTTGGGCCATTCTTTCTTCAAATATTCTTTACCCCTGTTCTCTGTCCCTCCCTTCTTGGGACCCCATAATGTTTATGCTGATACACTTGATGATGTTCCACAGATCCCTAAGGCTCTATTATAAGTTTTATTCTTTTTCTTTCTGTTCCTTTGACTGAATAGTCTTAATTCATGTATCTTCAAGTTTGATGAACCTTCCTTCTGCCATTTTAAATCTGTTATTGATCCCCTCTAATGAAATTTTTATTTTAGTTATTATAGTTTTCAACTCCAAAATCTGTATTTGGTTCTCTTTTTTTTTTTTTTTCAGTTCCTGTCTCTATTGATATTATCTATGTGGTGGGATATCATTATCATTGTCATACTTTCCTTTAATTTTATAGCCTGTATTCCATGTAGTGTGCAACTACCTGTCTCTGCTTATTTCACTTAGAGACCATCTATAATAATAATTGTTCAGGGATTTCCTTAAGTGCCTGAACCAGTATGTCCCTCAACTTTTGCTGATGGGCTGGTTATGCAGTGTCAAGTTTTCCATTAATTCTTTAGACACAGTATCCATTATTTCTTTGAACCTATTCATAATTGTTGATGTAAAATTCTTTATCTACTAAGAATCAACATTTGAATCCCTCTGGACTTTGTTAGCTATTGACTGCTTCCCTCTCTCCCCTCCCCCGCCCCCAACATACAGGGCACACTATTTCTTTGCATGGCTCATAACTTTTGTTGAAAACTGACTATTTTAGATAATATAATATGGCAACTCTGGAAATAAGTTTCCCCCATCTCTCCAGGGTCAACCAACAGCAATGCCCTGTGAATGGGGCTTGTGCAGGGAGCTGCCAGACAAAGCCACACTGTGGCACTGCCTTGAGGGTAGGGCTTTTGGAGGAGCTCCTATCCAGTCTGCCCCTCCAGGGGCTGCAAGGCTGCTGATTTCAAGGCCACCACAGAGCTAAAGAAAGGAGAATTAAAATAGGTCAAGACAAAAAGCCACACACACTGTTCTTCTCCCAAAGTTATACCATTTTTCTTTTAAAAAATTGCTCCTCATATTGTTGCAAGCATTTGATTAATTTTCAGTTCTGGGGGAAAAAAAAACAACAAACACTTATTTTGACAATTTTGCCAGCATGTCATTGCTTTTATGAAGAAGCAGATATACAGAGACCCTCACTCTGCCATTCTGGAAGGTCTGCACTCCACAGAGACTCTTAAATCCTACGTCAACACCCATATATGTCAAGTGCCTAATGAAAAGGGACAAGGGAAGTGTATGTGACCATTGGTGGTGGGACAATCGAAAATATTTGGTAAAAATACTACTAACAGAAGAGATTAGAAGAAATAATGTTTAAAGCCTGGAAGTCACTCAGCTCTTGATCATTTTGATAATGGAATGGGCTTGTTATTTACATATTCTGACTAAACATGCAAAACATTATTTCCTACAGTTAACCACATTACTCCAGAAATCCTATTCCTGAGAAATTCCTATTTTTCAGCTTCCTTCTGCCTTTCCTACATGGGTACTCAACAACTTTCAAACATTTGGAATACCATGCTTGGATCATCACGAAGCACACAGGCGGGTAACTCACCCTGTCTAATCTCTTATCACCACCATGTCCACCTTGTTTGTACTGCCCCATTGGGTACTGGTCTTAAGGGTTCCCCAGACTGCACCCTGACATATGATCAGCATGTTCCAGTCCTGAAATCCACCCACAACTTTTCAGTTGATTCTAGCACACATGTCTGTGTTTACCATCCTCAGGGTGGCAAGTGGAGGCATTCAGTTTCTCTCTTTAAACTCAATTCTCTCTCAATCTCTACCGTTATCATTCATCAGGAACTTCCTTTACATACATAATACCTACTCCTTCCTTAATGCTGCTTTCTGGCCTACTCTCAACATACAAAAGCTGCAGTAAAAGAAATTAGATTAACAAAAACATAGCCTTCTGTTCATTTGTGGTCAACAGAAAAAAAAGAAGAAATTCTGATTGCAAGAAAGACTTCATTCAGAAAGAATTGCCAAAAGGCCCATTAAGGTCTCTCAAATTGAAAGTAAACTTTAGAGATAATGACTATGTTTTATTCCTCAATGATTTATGAACATCAAAGAAAATATCTCTAGGTCCTATCATAAAACAATCAATTTTTAATTGAAAGTGAACATATCTGGGGATAGAGCTGATTCATATATTTGAAGAGCTCTCAAATTAAAGAGGGATTAAGATTATTTTGTCTAAGAATTTGAGTAACAATTATAAAGAGGTCATTTTTTCTAATTATAAAGTACAATTAAAATATTAAGACAATGAATGTTACCCTTGGGGAGGCATATACAAAATTCAAGTGTTAGTTCCCTATCAACATCCTCCTGCTGTCTGAGTTCATATTTTCTTTTAATATTAATTAAAAACAACCAACCAAACAGAAATCTGCATGAGGTTGCGGTACTAAGAAAAGCTTAATAATCCTCTAATATCTCAGAAATTTGAGGTAAGTTTATCTTTCTCCCACTTGTTTCTTGTTGATTTCTTATTTGTGCTGGATGCTTAATCTCTGATCTACAGGCAGAATTTGCTGTCAGTTTCATTGTGTTTTCTTTTAAATCATGTCTTATCATTCCTACATATAAGATTCAGGTCAAACAGACAATAGATCACCATTCATTTTCAATTTTTAAAATATTTTCACTAATGTCACCATGTGATTCTTTATATAAGGATTGGACAAGAGCGGTAGTGTTCAAATACACACTTATACCAACAGTCAAAGAGCACTTTGTTCAAGCTAAACCTTACATTGAATGAACCAAAATAAAGGCAATAAAAGCAGAACCATCCTAGTTTAAGGAAGCCGGGATAGGTCACTTCACACATATAGCCGAAGGAGCCATGAGGAATCCAGAGGGCTGATGTAAAATTACAAGAAATCGGAGGTTCCTTGCAACATGGACATTCTATTAATTAGTTGATTTTCCACTATATTTTATTTCCTTTGTTCTCATACAACTACAAGGAACTACAAGGAATAACATTTCCTAATCCAATCTCCTCCTTTTAAAATTAGAAAGTTGAAGTTTAGATATGTTAAGTAATTTGCCCAATATTACACAGATAATAAATTATGAGACCACATCATCACATACTGGAGCCTAGGTTCCCATCCACTTAGTCATTACACTAAGTCAAATCTTCACTATAGTGATTTTTATTTATTTTGAATTATGGGCTAATTGAGTTAGGACAAGGACTATTCCGGGCTTTGTTAGGTGTGACACATAAAATTAATAGAACACAAAGTCATAAATTAGAAAGTCAGTAGAAATGTGAATGTTTAGAAAAAGAAGAAAGCACAACAAATCACAAATTTCTAAAAGCTGGATAATTTTAAAATATCACAACATCCAGAAAAATTCTATTAATTAGCTGCCTATTTATCTCTATTTATTTATAATTTTTTAATGTACCTCTTACATAGTCTTACAGTTTACGCTTCATCACTTTTAGGGTTAAGGTCTTCATTACCTCTAAGTTAAGGTCAAGTTATTAAGCAAAAGAAAGAATAAGAAAACAGGATCAGAAATCATGCTGCTACTGAATCTGCCGTGAAAACAGACAGGCAAAAAAAAAAAAAAAAAAAAAAGCATGAAGTAAGGGGCCCAGAGCAAAGCACAATTATGAGCCTAGATCAGATTCCATGTAGGAATTGGCTCAAATTTACAGTCTGGGGGGAAATGGTAGAAATAACAGTGCGGGTCATCAGCTGCGAGCAGAGTATGTGGAGCTGATCACATAAGGTTACATCAGGTCACATCTGTCCTGAGAACACATGTTCTGTGTGCCCAGGCACATGAGCTCCTCCAGGACCCCCAAACTTGCTAGGATTGGATGTCCTCACAATTGGGACACATAAGCATTTTCAGAAAGTGCACAGCTCGTCTTTGGGTTGTAGCAGGCACATAACATTAGATTAAATGTTCTGTGACCCACAGATTAGTTGGATAGAAAAATCCAGCTCCAAATATCACTTTAATTAATGGATGCACATATACTCGTATGTACAATAGGCCTTAACAGCTCTGAAAGCAGCATTTCTGACAGCTATAAAATTATTTAAAATAGTTAAAATTTGATTCCTCCCCCCACAATTGCATTTATTTATCCATTTTCCTGTATGTTTTCAAGTGACTCCCTCTGAAACTATTTTCCTGGACTGTAGTGTGTACATGAGTTTTCCTTGAGTCATTAATCATTAATATGCTCATCACCTTCTGCCTGACTTCTCCTGTGAATTGCCTAGTCAGTGAAGGATGGATGAACAGAATAACAATTGATTTTATTTGATCATCCAAATTCATATGACAAATGTTGATCATTATCAGTTTTTCCAGAAATTGGGTTTGGTCATTCATGGAGTACAGACATCAGAGTCACAGCATGACTTGGACTCACTTTCTATCCCTACACACAGCTGAAAATTGAGAAGATCAGTGATGGCAACTTTGACTCTTCCTTTCAAGCCAACAAAAACCAAAAACCTTTTATGATTAGAAAATAGATTTGGGGTTTTGCTTTATTTTGTCTCTCCTTGTTTGGGGAGACTGGCTGGGATTTTTCTTGTCAAGGGAGAGACATTAAAACATGCTTGTACGCCCAAAGTAAAACAGCAGATTTCCTTTCATTTCACAGGGACAGGACTAAAGAAAACAATAAACTAGGATGCTAACTGAGATTAAAATAGTTTAATTGGTCTCCATATTTGTGATTCCAACACCAGACTTGAGAATTTGGGGAATTCTCAGGACAGGTGTCTCATCAAAGAGCACTTATGAGCTTCACTCACAAAGGGGCCTCAAGTCCTGAGAGGTTGACAAAAGCCACATAAAAGGGCACAGGAAGGTCTCAAAATCCCTGAAGGTCTCCTGTAATCCTGCTTCCTGAACCCTCTGGGCAGCAGTAAACAAGGTGGATTTCTGAAATACACAGGTGCTTAGAGCTTTTATTTACGGCTTCCTACATCTTTTGTGCTTAGACAATTGAAAGAGTGGGACACAAAGATGATGAAATGGATTTCTCTGCAAAACACACTGACAGGCATCTGAATTATGTTTAATCACTGTTTCGCATTTCTGTGCTCAAAAGAATGTATTCACTACATGTCAGATTTAGAAGGGCAAGCAACAGCTTCTACCCACATTTTGGACTTTTGGATCACTTTAAAGTTCATTTATTTATCCAGCAAATACTTTTGTGAATGGTTAGTTTTCAGGTACCACTCTACATGTTAGCATACAACACAGAAAAAGACAGATATGGTGTTGCCTCATACAACTTAAACTTGACAAGGGATGTCAGACATTACACACAACTTCTGCCTGGACAGAGTTAAAAAGGCAGAGTTCTGTGTTCTGCAGAAGGTAAGAGAGGGACACACCTAGTCCGGGGGTCAGAAAACATCCCAGGAGTGGGGGTGTGTAAGGAGACACCTGAAGACTGGGTGGGGCAATGGGGACAGGAAGGGTCCAAGGCTGCAGGCAAGAGGAGCTGCTCTTCCAAAGGTCCAGACCAAGTACTCAGGAAATACCTGGCAGAGAGAGCCCAGGGTGGTCGCAGGTGGGAGGGCGTGAGACGTCAAAGGGGGGTGAAAATGACAGGCAAGGTAGAATGCTAGAGGGCACCGGAGATATAGAAGAGAATTCCAGACCTTGTCTCAAGAAAGGGAAAGTCTCCTAAGGGCTTTATTCAGAGCAATAACTGACCAGACTGGCATGTTCGACAGCTCACTCTGGCACGCAGCGGGGGGCAGCTGTCCTGACTCTAATGCATGGGGACCCTTCACGCCTCTACTACAGGCATCCTACCACCGAGATGTTATTTTTTCCTCATTTCTGAAATCAATGAACTCACTGTGAAATGTCATCTCCACCAACACATATGATATACTCAGCAGCAATAACAAATAAGTAGCATGCCTGACCTGAGAAGAGAAAGAAAAGAACCCAGATTTCTGAGCACCGTGTTCAGGCGGGGAGCAGGCTGCACAGAGAAGAGACGCTGGTCAGAGCACAGAAGGGGTTCCGTAGGACAGCACCCCAGCCTTGAGACGTGGGTGCTCGTGACCGTGCTCGCTGAGAATGGTAAGGAAACAGATTGGGGCCTCACCCTTTTTGCAGTGAAATGGATTGCCTGGTCAGACAACTAGATTGCCAGAATTATTCCCCTGGTTACGAGTCCCCTAAGGTGGCAGCTGTGGCAGCGCAACAATCCACTTCAGGGTGGAGTCGTCTGGCTTGTAGAGACTTCTGAAAACATTGGTTCAAATGTATTTGTCTCTCTCCTGGGTACTTAGGTCTAGAAATTGTCTGAGTGACTGAGGCTACCTAGCATGCCATTATGGAGTTCGATCCGGACCCTCGTGCGCAGAGCTGGGGAATCTGGGCAAGAGATGACTCAACAGCTCAGTGGGCTGCCTGGTGACGTTTGCCACAGGGACTCTGTGGTCTGGAAATTAAAGACCATCGCAGTGTATCCGTCTGCTCGTGCCTCTATACTGCCTTCCTCCATGGCTGCCACGGAACATGCTGAGTTCAAATCTAATTCTGCCTCTTCCTAGCTTTGTCTTAGAAAAGTCATTAAACCTGTCTGAATCTCTTTTCTACAAAATAAACAGCAATAATGATAAATCTTTCAGGATCCCATGAGGAATGACCAACTTTAAGTGTATCATTATGTATGCATGTTTATTCATAAAATCCAATATACAGTAATTCCAAATTAATTCAATGACCAATCAAATCACCTCTAAGGCAGGAAAATTTCTGAAAAATGTAAATGTTTTATAAAAGACTACTACCGAGCATGAAACCAGAGTGGAAGAAAAAAAAAGATTAAATCCTGACAAGGTTGAAAGTAAGAAATA
Source organism: Aselliscus stoliczkanus (assembly GCA_033961575.1). Classification (NCBI taxonomy): domain Eukaryota; kingdom Metazoa; phylum Chordata; class Mammalia; order Chiroptera; family Hipposideridae; genus Aselliscus; species Aselliscus stoliczkanus. The sequence continues at coordinate 70,900,935 of CM066731.1, read as the reverse complement.
TGACTAATGTACATATTTAATTTATAAAAGTGCTATTCAGAATAAAATATTTCCCTGAGGTACACAAAAGTTAATCCAATGGCTATATGAAAATACATGAACTTTTCCTACATGGTGATGTATTTCCTTCAATATAGTGTTAAAATGTCAAAGGAAAATCTAATTGGATATGTGAAGAAAAAAAAAGTAGCTTAGAAATTTCAGAGAATCTTTTCAGAAAACTATTCGGCATGAAACAGTGAAAGTTTATACTGAAAGTATGAAAACAAGAATAATCACAAAAAATTAGAAAGTAAAAATGTGAAAAATTTAGAGGGTATTATAGTTTTTAAAAACACAGTTCAATCCATCCTTCAATGCAGAGGAATTTGCTAATAAATGGATCTTCCCTGATATTTTTTTTCTTGCTTAGGGTGCTCAAAGTTAAAATTTATCATTCTGGAAGTTGCCCACAGTTTCATGTACTAAAAAGAACTCTAGATTGTATCATATTCAAATTCTGTTTGACTCGACAGAAATAAATTACTATACAGTTTTTACAATTTTTCAAAGTTCAACCAATTTAGTAGAAATTACTTTGAGCAGTATTTCAAATTAGTTTTATGTTAATTCAAACATTTAATAACATTTACAAATGCAGTCAGAAATGTACCTTTTAATTCTTGGATGATAAGGCCACTAGTTATTATTAACAAAGAATCATATATTAACAAAATTGTCCATATAAATGAAATGTATTAATTAAAAATGGTTGAGAAGTATTTTCTTCATGCATGCAACCAATAATTAATGAACAAGATCCAAGGGCCAGGTACCCTTCTAGGGATTGGTAATACTTTAGTGAAAAATAAGTATGAGGTGACTGCTCTCATGGATGTTAAATTCTGGGTACAGCAGGTAGGTAGAGAATATTAGATAATAGAGAAGAAAATATCTGGTAATTCAACATATTATGTAGAGAAAACATAGGATAATTTAATAGAGAGTGACAGGGTGACTCTGATCATCAAAAAGGTCTTTGAGAAATGACATTAGTCTTAAATATGAGCAACATAACGTCAGTCTTACAAAGATGGGGGCAGAGAATTTCAGGATGAAGAAACAGCCACCACTGACGGTGTAGTGGTAACGGAGGCAATGCGGGCGAGGATCTTTGTAGACGGACACAGAATCTGGATTTTATTTTAACTGTAAGTCATCCACTGGAAGATTTAAAGAAGAGGATAAACATAATTTGTACTTTTTAAATATACATTTTAAAAAATCACTTTAGCTACTCTGGTAAAGAAGCTTCCCGGAAAGCAAAAGTGGAAGCAGAGAGAAGAGTAGGAGACAAGCAACTTGCATGATGGTGGTCATAGACGAAATGGGAAGAAATAAAACACTCAGGACACTGGGAGAACGTCTACTTCACAGAACGTGCCAATGGAGGTAGGAGTGAGGGAAAGCAGAAGAAGGGTAACTCCTACATTTGGAGTGCGGTAAGCAGGGTGACGGTACAGTGTGATTACTGAATGGACAAGAGAAGAGGACAGGCCTGGGAGGGGAGGGAATTTGCTTTGGGTCCTTTTATGTTTATCAACATACAGATGATATGTAAAGACATGGGACTCAATGAAGTCCCTAAACAACCTAAGTGAGGTTTAAAGCATGATCTGAAAAGCTGAGATGAAAGGTACAGGGGAAATGACTTACCAATACCCATTTCATTGTTTAGTGATACCCCTTTGGGGCAGGTCACATCATCATAGATTAGGAAATTTAAAAAGTAAAAACATAGAAATAAATATATAATTGGGTACCTAGTTCTAGTGTAGAGAATTTGATTAATAGTTTTCAAATAATGTAATGACAGTATATAAAAATGTTATTTATATGAAAATGTGTTAGGATTTTCAGGAGAGTGAATAGCAATACCAGAAATTTAATTTCACTTGAAAAAATAAAAAAGTTGATTATAATAATTATAAAATGGAGCGTGGACACCAGACACTATTAGGTTTTGGCAACACAGAATCTAAATACCATTTATATTTAAAGAAAATTCCAAAATATGTGGGGTCAGGACTCGACCTTCCAATAGAGAGACAAAAAGGGAATAGAAAACAACAGGTCTAAAGTTTGAGCTCCAGGCATGAACTCCACCCCAGGACTGTTCTGTATCAATGATAAGGTAGCTGAGGTGCCACTAGTATGCAGCAGGCAGGAGCCTAAGGACTGTCCATTCACACTGACTACAGAGCCTCAGCATTTTTGTTAAGTGTAAGTCGGGACTTTGAGAAAATCTGGTACCCCATGAACTGGAGTCAGAATAAAAGGAAAGAGTCATATACTTTCAGGACCCAGAAATCCCAAACCCTTCTCAATAGCTTGTTCTTGCTGAAGATGTATTAATTAACCTCTTGCTTCATTGAGTTTAAAGTTAATCGGTATCTTAAACATTCTTGGAATAATAAAACTGGTTTTAAGTCTACTCAACCTCCATCTTACACATTGTTGTTTTCTGTTATTTTATTTTCACCCCTGTATATTTAATTGAAGATTACTGATCCCACCATGACCATTGTAATTTGCCTATGATTTCTTCTTGCACTTTCAACCTGGGGTCTGGGATCATTGCACTTCTTCCTAAAATATATCTTTTCAAACTTCCTTTGGTGAACATAGATTAAATTTTGTGTATCTGAAAATGTCTTTATTCTAAACTTGACGTAAATTGTTCTCAGGAATTTAAAGACTGATATTTGGTACCTATTATGCTATTGAGAAATCCACCCTCAGCCTATTTTTTCATTCCTTTGTCATTGATGTGCTTTTTTCCTCTCTTTCAGCTTTTAAGATTTTCACTGTCATTATTGTTCTGCAAATTCACTACAAAGCACCTAAGTAAGACTCTCTTTTGACATTGTCATAGTACTTCTTGTATATTTGTCTTTAAATATGTCCAGAAAATCATCACATATTATGTTTCAAATAATTATATTCTTCCATTTTCTTTATTCTCTCTTTCTGGAGCTCTAGTTAGATGTTAGTGTTCATGTTAGCATCCATATTTCTTAATCACTTTTTCAAATTCTATATCACCTTGTATTTTTTCATTGTAGTCTTGTTAAAAAATAGCTGACTGAACAGCCAGGATAGTGAAAATGCCTCACTAGATTTTTCAGTCTGTCTCTGGAACCCTATTTATTTTTAATCTAAATTTCTCCAAAATTACTGATGGATTAGAAGTAAAAAAAAAAAAGTATCATTAGTTGCACACAAACTGATTAATTCTATGTAATTATGAACATGGAAGAGAGACAAAATGCACGTTTTTTGCAAATGTTGATAAATGCCACACTATATGATATAGTACCAATTTAATGTGATTTTTATATTTGTTCTATATTTTATTTCTAAACTTTTTATAACATTGCAAAAAAAAAGTTATATGTATTTATGTGAAGTCCACTACAGTTAAGTTAAATATTGTGAATGCTTAAACAATTCTGGCACCATGTGACTTCATACGCATCCTGAACTTCATAGTTAAACATTTCAACTAAATTGTCACTAGTTTTACCTTTCACAGGTTATCTTAGTCCTCCTCAGAGGACCTTTTTGAGCTGCAAAAGCCTGCAGCTCATTTTATCTACACTTGCTTGAAGCTCCTGGGAAAACATCATATAACTGTGATGAAGGACTTTATTCCTTGATTATTCCCAACCTCACTATTTTTTACAAAGCTTTTACCCATCTATATACAGCATTCTTTCTTATTTGCTGTAATAGCTCTTGCAAATTTTGACATCTCTCAAACACAACCCTGCCACTCATTTTCTAAAGGTAACCCAATGACCTCACTTTGTTACCCACTTTGTTCTCTTTGCTCTCTCTTGCCAAACATTTGGACTCAAAAAAATGTTTGACAAATACATTAATGCACAAACACACTATAAAGAAGAATGAAATCGTACCATTTGCAACAATATGGATGGATCTAGAGACTATTACGTTAAGTGAAATAAGTCATTCAGAGAAAGACAAATACCATATGATCTCACTTATATGTGGAATCTGAAAAACTGAATGAACGAGCAAAGTAAACAGAAACAGACTCATAGATATAGAGGAAAAACTGATTGTTGCTAGTTGGGAGGTGGGTGGGGATGAGGGAGAAGGGGAAGGGATTAGACAGCATAAATAGGTAACTACAATATTGCCATAGGGATATGAAACACAGTTCAGGGAATATAATAATGTTGTAAACATTTTGTGGGGTGTCAGATGGTCACATGGATGGAATAGAGGCATAAGCACTGTACACCTGAAGCTTATGTTGTATAATATTGTATGCCAACTGTAATTGAATATATAGATAGTCTTGGGATGTGGAGGGGAGGCAGAGGAACTGTAATAGATATGTGTGATATGGGAGGGGGGAGTGGGGTGGCAAACTGGGGGAGGGGGTTCGTCATTTTGACGGGTAAAAAGTATAACTATTGCACTGTGTTGAATACCTGAAACTAACTAAAAAAAAGTTTATTTCACAATAAAAGAATTTTAAAAAAATACACAAACACATCCAAGTAAAAGTAAAGGAGAGTCATGTAACAGCAGAATGAGAATATTCCAATTCGTTTTATGCAACAAAATATTTCATAGTTAAAGGAGTCTCTTATTTTTTTATTTTATTTATTTATTTATTTTTTTATTTTTGGCTGCTGAGGTTTTTATTTGGAATTGAAGTCTTTTTTAAATTTATTTATTTATTTTTAATTAGTTTCAGGTGTACAACACAGTGCAATAGTTATACATTTTACCCCTCAAAGTGACAACCCCCAACCCCAAATTCGCCACCCCACCCCCACCCCCATATCATATATATCTATTACTCTTCCTCTGACTCTCTTCCACAGTATAATCCACATCCCGTAACTATATATATATATATATTCAATTACAGTAGGTATACAACCTCTGCTTTAGTTATACAGTGCAGTGATCAAACCTCTACTCCATCCATGAAATGGTCTCCCTAACAAGACCTATGACCATCTGACATTCCACAGAATATTTACAACCTTATTAATTATATTCCCCAAACTGTTTTTCATATCCCAGTGACAATATTGTAGTTGCCTAGTTTTGCTGTCTAATCCCTTCCTTTTCTCCCTCATCCCCATCCCCCTCCCAATTAGCAACCCTGATTTTTCCTCTATATCTATGAGACAGTTTCTGTTTACTTTGCTCATTTATAGTTTTTCAGATTCCACATATGAGTGAGATCATATGGTATTTGTCTTTCTCTGACTGACTTATTTCACTTAACATAATAGTCTCTATGTCCATCCATATCATTGCAAATGGTACGATTTCATTCTTCTTTATAGTGGAGTAATACTCCATTGTATAAATATACCACAGTTTCTTAATCCAGTCATCTACTGATGGGCATTTTGGTTGTTTCCAAGTCTTAGCTATTGTAAATTGTGCTGCTATGAACATAGGGGTGCATAACTTTTTTTGAATAAGTGTCTTGGTTTTTTCAGGATAAATACCTAGAAATGGAATTGCTGGGTCAAACGGTAGCTCTATTTCCAGTTCTTTGAGATACCTCCCTACTGACTTCCACAGTGGCTGCACCAATCTGCAATCCCACCAACAGTGCAGTAGGGTCCCCTTTTCCCCACAGCCCCGCCAGCACTTGTTGTTTGTTGATTTATTGATGATAGCCATTCTGACTGGAGTGAGGTGGTATCTCATGGTGGTTTTTATTTGCATTTCCCTAATGACCAGTGAGGTTGAACTTTTCTTCATATGCCTGTTGGCCATCTGTATGTCCTCTTTAGAGAAATGTCTCTTCATATCTTCTGCCCATTTTTTAATTGGGTTGTTTGTTTTTTTGGTGTTGAGTTTCATGAGTGTTTTATAAATTTTGGATATTAACCCCTTATCAGATATATCGTTGACAAATATATTCTCCCATTCAGTAGGCTTCCTTTTTGTTTTATTAATGGTTTCCTTTGTTGTGAAAAAACTTTTAAGTCTAATATAATCCCATATGTTCATTTTTTCCTTTACTTCCCTTGCCCGTAGGGATGTATCAGTAAAAATATTGCTCCGGGTAATGTCTGCAAATGTACCCCCTATATTTTCTTTTAGGATTTTTATGGTTTCAGGTCTTACATTTAAGTCTTTAATCCATTTTGAATTTGTTCTTGTATAAGGCGTAAGGAGATGATCCAGTTTCATTTTTTTGCATGTGTCAGTCCAATTTTCCCAGCACCATTTATTGAATAGACTATCTTTACTCCAGTGTAAATTCTTGCTTCCCTTGTCATAGATTAACTGTCCGTAAATGCCTGGATTTATTTCTGGGCTCTCTGTTCTGTTCCACTGATCGATGTGCCTGTTTTTATGCCAATACCAAACTGTCTTGATTACTGTAGCCTTGTAGTAGGTTTTGATGTCTGGTAGCATGATCCCCCCGACTTTGTTCTTATTTCTCAGAATTGCCAAGGCTATTCTGGGTCTTTTATGATTCCATATAAATTTTAGGATTATATTTTCTATTTCTGTGAAAAATGCCCTTGGTAGTTTGATAGGAATTGCATTGAATCTATATATTGCTTTAGGCAGTATGGACATTTTAACTATATTAATTCTTCCTATCCATGAGCATGGTAGGTGTTTCCATTTATTTGTATCTTCTATGATTTCTTTCTTCAGTGTCTTATAATTTTCTGAGTACAGATCTTTCACTTCTTTGGTTAAATTTATTCCTAGGTATTTTATAGTTCTTGACGCAATTGTAAATGGGACAGTTTTCTTAATTTCTCTTTCCATTAGTTTATTATTGGTATATGCAAATGCCACTGATTTCTGAACATTGATTTTTATATCCTGCTACTTTACTGAATTCGTCTATCAGTTCCAATAGTTTTTTGATGGAGTCTTTGGGGTTCTCTATATACAGTATCATGTCATCTGCATATAATGACAATTTTACTTCTTCCTTGCCAATTTGGATGCCTTTTATTTCTTTTTGTTGTCTGATTGCTGTGGCTAGAACTTCCAGCACTATGTTGAATAAAAGAGGAGAAAGTGGACAGCCTTGTCTTGTTCCTGATCTTAAGGGGAATGGTTTTAGCTTTTCCCCATTGAGTATGATGTTAGCTGTAGGTTTATCATATATGGCTTTTATTATGTTGAGATATGATCCCTGTATTCCCACTTTGCTAAGGGTTTTTAACATAAATGGCTGTTGGATTTTGTCAAATGCTTTTTCTGCATCTATTGAAATGACCATGTGATCTTTATCCTTCATTTTGTTGATGTGGTGTATCACATTAATTGATTTACGGATGTTGAACCAGCCTTGCGCACTAGGGATGAATCCCACTTGATCATGATGTATGATCTTCTTAATATATTGCTGAATTCTGTTTGCTAATATTTTATTGAGAATTTTTGCATCTATATTCATCAGGGAGATTGGCCTGTAGTTTTCCTTTTCTTTGAAGTCTTTATCTGGTTTTGGAATCAGGGTGATAGAGGCTTCATAAAAAGAGTTTGGGAGCCTTCCCTCCTTCTGGATTTTTTGGAATAGTTTGAGAAGAATAGGTGATAGTTCTTTTTTGAATGTTTGATAAAATTCACTTGTGAAGTCGTCTGGTCCAGGGCTTTTGTTTTTTGGGAGCTTGTCAATTACTGATTCAATTTCCTTGGTAGTAATCAGGGTATTTAGATTTTCTGTTTCTTCTTGCGTTAGCTTTGGAAGGTTGTATGCTTCTAGAAAAATATCCATTTCTTCCAGATTGTCAAATTTGTTGGAATATAGTTGCTCATAGTAATTTCTTAGAAATTTTTGTATTTCTGTGATGTCTGTAGTCATTTCCCCTCTTTCATTCCTGATTTTGCTAATTTGAGTCCTCTCTCTTTTTTTTTTGATGAGCCTGGCTAGAGGTTTGTCAATTTTGTTTATCTTCTCAAGAAACCAGCTCTTGGTTTCATTGATCTTTTGAATTGTTTTTCTGTTCTCTATATTGTTTATTTCTGCTCTGGTCTTTATTATCTCCTTTCTTGTTCTCCCCTTGGGCCTCTTTTGCTGTTCTTTTTCCAGTTCCCTTAGGTGTAAGGATAACCTGTTGATTTGAGATTTTTCTTCCTTCTTTAGGTAGGCCTGCACTGCTATAAACTTCTAAAGGAGTCTTTTAAAGCCTTTGCCATGAACCTACCCAATTTTAAAGAAATAATTACCTCATAAATGTAATCTGTGCACATGACTGGCATTAATTGCATATGAGAGATTTAGTGTGGGCCCTGAGTATTGTAAAATTTAAAAAGAGATTGTTTCCATTTTTTCAGAATACAAAACATAATTGGACAAAAGTTCAGATTGAAACTTGTGTGAATGTTCCCAGAGGGCCTTTACAAACTGATCTTGTCCTTCATTTTATGCGTGAGGTTAAGAGTACATCCGTTGCTCTTCATTTATCTAATAGTATTATGATCATTTTATATTTTCACCTTTTCAAACTATTATTATTTGAAAATATAATACATGAAGGTCAATAAAGGATATATTACTGAAATAAGGTATATTTAGGATATTCCTAAACCTAGAGAATATTAAACATGGTTGGAAAACCATCTGTCCTAAACAGGATAGACATTAACATGACTATAATTAGGAGAACTGGCTGTGTGTTCTGCTTTTTTTGACAATTTAGAAGATAGGTCCACACATGTACAGCATTAACTTGTTATGATATGATTGCCAGAGAGAAAAGAATAAAAACATACATATTTATACAGTTCCTTCATGGGATAAAGAAATCAACACCAAAGACAACTCACACACTTCCATTTAGTTAGTGACTAGAGCAGTGATTTCTAAATCATTCTATCACTGGACACATAGAAGGGGTGTGGAAATATGCCAAACTAAGATTTTATAATAGGAGAATCAATTTTTATGTGTAGGTACAGAGTTAAATGGAAAACAGGTGGCTTGTTTAAAACTAAGGCCACTTCCACTTGGTATATTAACTCTGAAAAACCCCATAGTGAAGACCATCTATGAACTGCAAAATAACAATGTTGATACACTATTTTTTAATGTTCAAAAAGTAAAGACTTTAAGAGACAGTTTCCTTTTATAGCCTTTTTTTAAAATCTTAGTATTTGCTAAAAATAGCAAAAGATTTAACAGACCCACAAAGTAACTTCATAGTATTTACGACAGGAAGGCAAGGCTCAGGAATGAGTTGAGTCCTGCAAGTGAAATGTGATAACAGCCGCTATACACACTGTCACAGCTTCTCTGGTGCTCCTTTCCATTTCATCCTGTGATTTTTTTTTATTATTAAAGTTTCTGATTATATATACTACGGTATCTTGACAACTGAAATGGCTGAATCTTTGAATGTTTAATACTCTTAACATAAACCTCTTAATACACTATAATTTTAAAAATTGAATATAAAAAATTACAAAAAAAAACCCTTATTTCTCTAGACAAAAGTTCTGTTGTGATCTCATCCATAGCATGACTCTATTCCATATTACTATCTCCGTGAATCATTCTGTTTAATATTAACAAACCACCTAAATCCCGAAGAATCTTTTAGATTTAATATTTTAGAGGATAGTCATCTTCAAGCTTAATGTTTTAAAGTCATTTACCAGCAGTGAGTAAGAAAATAAAATAGATTATGTTTGAGTAATTATCAATCCTTTCAGGCTAGAATAATAAATGAGAAGAACAAAATCTCTGAAGGAAAATAGACCCAGATTTATATCCTATTCATGCCATTTATCACATGGATTAGATCAATTTACATAACATCCTCAGCTTCTTCACTGGTTAACTAGGAATGTCTGTATGGGGTATGTGACGGGGGGGGGAGGAGGGTTGCGGGATGAGGGGATGATACAAAGTGCATGGGTGCTGATCTGTGTAATTACTATGTACCCAGCCATGAATGAGGAGGTTACGTTTGTCAGCTTCAATGTACTGCTCTGTGTAACGGGTCATCTTAGAATAATCACAAATGTTATCTTCCTCTGCTTTTTAGAGCACAGATCTTGGTAAAACCAATGCAGCAAGTAAGACATGTTGATACCAAGCACTCAAGAGTGCAAACATAACTTCTCATCTCTCTTAAAATTACTAATTCAAGCCCCCACTCCAACTAAGGATGGGCAACACTTGCCAGTCAGCTGCCGTAGGAACTGACGCTGGACAGCTCCCTTGACCTTGGCTCCCAGGAGAGGCCCTGGCTTTTGCTGTCTAGCGGAGGGGCTGGCATTCTCACAGCATCATCAAGCTGTAAAGCAGGTCCTTGGCCTGAGTTAGCCTGCACCAGCTTTTCTGGACCTCAGGCTTGGTTGTGCTGCCATTTGTGGCTACCGCTTCCATTGCAACCACCAGAGACCTTCAAGTTGTCAGATCAACTAACTTCTCAGGTCACTGGATACTGCAGCGGCTCACCCACGTTGTTCCGGCTGCAGGTCTCACTGGTGGCTCTTAGCCTCCCTATGCAGATATGTGCCATCTGGTCAGTGTATTCACCTGCTGCCAAACATTGCTCATGTTCTTCAGGAAACGCAAAACTCAATCTGGCTTCCTGGTTTCCCCTCCTGCCCTCACATTCCTACACAAGTCTGGGATTTGTTTGTGTGGTGGGAACGGGGCTGGTTCCTCCCTGAGATAGGACCCTTTGCAACTCTTACCCTATTCGGTTTTCTGCTCTTCAACCAGTTCTATGAGATATTCTATCTTCTACCTTTGTAATAATAGTGAAAACAGTGATAAACCCATAACTGTTTCTGTTCCACTTGATATTTATGCTGCAACCTCCCTTCCCTGTGGCAGGTAAAGCCAACATCTAACTTGAGCTGGAAGAACTAAAACGTAAACAAAGGCATTGCAGGGATTATAAAAAGGGAAGATTTTATACCTTCGCACCATCATTCCTTCACTCCAAGATTTATAATGAAGAACTGTGAAAAGGGGGGCACTACCCCAACCAACAGGTATCAGATTCTCTCATCATCTCTAGCTTGCTAATTTAAACATTCTTTTTCCACATGATTCTTTCATAGAGAAGCTCAATCTTTCTTCTTCAGTAAAGCCTCCTACAGTTAATCATAATTAACTTGCCTTATGGATATCTAAGTGAATGATTCACTGACATTCGTTTCTTGATTCATCCATGGGGCATTTATTAAGAGTTTGTTATGGGCCAGGATGTCTCCTGGAGGACAGAAGTCCACAAATGCAGACGTGGTCTCTTATCTCAGATAGCTCCTAGCCCAGTGGACAGGACAATCCCAGAACAGAGTTACAACATGATGTTACGTTTGCATTTCCATGTGAATTCCAAAGGGGAGCACTGACTCAAAGCTAGGGAGGTGGGGGTGACTTCCTAGAGGAAGTGCTATCTGTTACATGGGAGAGGGTTAGCAACTGTTAACTATGAGGGCCTGAGGACACACTTCCCAGTCAGCAGCAGGAACAGATGTCACAGTGATGCGTGTGGGGACCTAGACGGCCGGCCACACCACAGAGGCAGCGTAGGTGATGCTCCCGGACCAGATAGGCACCAGTTAAAGAACTTGGCTTGTTTCCCTAGGGTGACACTAAGAGACCTTTGAGGGGGACCCAGCAGGGGAGTGGTAGGATCTAACTGCCCACTGGTAAGCTGCCTGGAGACGGCCACACACCTGACTTCCTGTGCCTCCAAGCTGTTGTCTAGCTGTTCCATTGCACTAAGCTTTATTGTACTCGGTTTGTAACCTCCTGTACTGTCAGAATAACAGTTCGTATGTAGATGCAAAGAAAAAGATGTTGAATCAAAAACTGAACAATAGGAAGAAAAATGTCTGCCTCTGTGTTCTTAAACTGGTGAGATGAAGAAAAGCCTAACTGGACATGGGGTGCCCCCTCCTTCTTCTGTGTCCACTAAACTCTCTGCTGACAGCTGGGGGAGAAAACAGCAGGTTTCCTAAGAAATAATTTTAATTAGATTTTTTTTAAATGGGGTGAATTTAAAACATAATAGGGGTTATGATTTTTTCTTTTTTTTCCCAAAGGGCTTCAAGAACAAAAAGCAGAATTAGCTCATTATTATACAACCATAGTTCAGAGAAACTCTGAAAAGTTGTTATTCTACTACTTCATGGAAGAAATACACACTAACCATCAAAACTGCTTTCTTTCTTAGTTAATAGCTTCCACTTACAGCAGAGATTTTTTTTCTATATCCTATCATTATAATTGTTGTTTATCCAACTCTTCCCAGTTGTATGCTTTTCCCTTTCTTCCCATAAAATATGGGAGTAAAAACATCAGCAATTCTTGTTCACATACTCCAGCATGGATTATAGCTTTCTAAGAACACAGTTCCACATAAGAGAATAGTCATATTTTCCACTAATTGCAATGTTAACAGCAATTGCAGATGTAATTCAAATAATATCATCCACTTTGGCCTACCTGACAATCATAAAACTCTACATCCAGAGACCAAACTCCAGAATAGACATTCTTTTCAAGGGCACATGGAAAATTCACCAAGACAGACCATATACTGAGCCAAAGATAAGTCTCAATAAGTTTAAAAATATTAAAATCCTGCAAAGTATGTTCTCTGACTATAATTAAATTATTTAGAAATTAATAACAGCATTGTATCTAGAATAAGGGCAAAAAAACGACACTTCTGAAAAAAAATTGGTTAAAGGAAAACTCAAGAAAGAAATTTTTTAATATTTTAAATTAAATGATAATAAAATAACAACCTGACATAAATTATGGGATATAGCGAAAGCAGTGTAGAAAAGCATTCATTTTTTTTCTAAATATATTTACATGATAAATAGCTGTTGTCATCTTTAATGTGAAAAACTAAATGTACATTTTTTTTGTTTAATGTCAGTGTTTCCTCTTCTTCTTGGCTTGTCTTTAATTTTCATTAAGTTATGAAGATACACAAATTATGTGCTTGGCATAGTGATACCAGACACAGAGTAAAATTGTGTTAGAGTCAAACAAGCTCTCCTTACACACTCACAAATATCATGGATGTGCCCACTTAAAAATATTTCTTGTAATAAACACACACATATATACTCAATCTTCTTTCAATGAAAAGCAGAACTGAATTAGGGAAATCAAATTAGTGCTATGGATTTGAACAGTGGTTTAAACCTCTAACATAATCCATATTAACATTTGAAACTATTACACAGCCATCCAAAGTTATTGGAGTTTCTCCATTACTGTGTCTGTGTGATGTGGGTAATATTTTGACAGTATTAGAAAATATTCATAACTTGTGAGCAGCAGAACAAACCACGGCCATATGTGGATTAAATATGGACTCTAAAGCAAGGAGAGCTTTGTGTCCTCTAAAAGCCTTTGAAGGAGTGTACTCGTGTGTTCTTATACACAGATTTTATATATACTCTTGTACACAGGTTACATATATAAACACATAGACAGACACTGTTTTAAAAAGCTGTATTACTGTCTTTCACTCCTTCAAATTGCTCCTCACTTGCCATTATCCTAAATTGCTGCGATGTGACATTCACACAGGATGGACCACGCACAGATTGGTTGTTTTTCACCAGGTCTAATTTAATCTTCTATCACAAAAGAGTCCATAAAGATCTGACTCACCTTGATAGCCCACAGCACAGACAGACCCATTTTATTGACCACACCATGTGATTGTACCTGATAAGCAAGCAGCACGCACCCGGATGTCCCGTCCCGTGCCTGCTTCAGGGGACAGGAAACATTGCCTCATCAGCAAAGGTTTCAGGGTTCTTTCAGGGCGCGCTGGGAGGAGCCTCAGGGTAAAGGACCAGCTCTGACACCTGCACTTCCTGTCACCCTCACAGAGAGACGTGCAGCACCTGCTGGTTCTCTTCAGGTGGGGGAGGAGGTGTGCAGCCCCTGGAATCATTGCTCTGATCTGTGTCTCAGGCTTCGCGGGGGTCACGTGTGAGTGGGGCTCAGCAGGAGAGGGCGTGGGCGCAGGACTAGGCTGCCCATTGCATAGGTCCCACGTCTATAGTTCCCACGCCTGCAAGGATCAGAGACAGGTAACAACTCTGTGTGTGGAGTCCCTGCCAAACCCAGGACTACCTTCACAGGGCAGACGCGAACACTCTGGAGCAAGTGGGAGCCTGCGACAGAGAACCTGTCACCACACCACAGCCCTGGAGAAGGTGGTGAGGGGAGGGCTCCCCACAGGGGCAGGTTGTCTGCTTTCCAGGAAGAGCAAAGGGGCCCAGGTAAGAATATGAGCAGGCTTACTGACAGTGATAGCTTGCCTGCTTGGTCAGAGAGCTGGAAGAGGTGAAACTGGAATGTCGGGAACAAGAGGGTTTGGGGACAAGACATACTGTGAACAACAGCAAGACAGGAATGTTTTGTTCGTTTTCATTCCCCATTATTGTCACATGCACCTAGCAGGATTCCGTACAGAACAAACCCTGACTTTCATGTTTCCTGCCCAGCTCCGGTGTACTAACTCAGCTCTGTTTTGTAATGAGTGTTACATGAGCTGAATATGGCAAATATTTCTATTGCATCAGATGTAAATCAAAGCATATACAGCGCTCCTATTTCTTACCCACAGTGTGCCGAAGCTGCCTCACACAAACACACCATCCTCAGTCTCTGTGCATAAACACTGATATCAAAGGTCTACCAAAGGGACGCATGCTCAGACTGAATTGCCCTGCAGGGTCCCTGGGACCTGGAAATACCACCACCTGCAGCTGGTTTCATCTCTGGGTTTATTTATAAAGGCAGAGATGAAACTTTGGGTTTCATCTCTGCCTTTATTTATCTCCCCTCAATCAGAGACAATATTAGATCATTTACAGGAGCTGAGATGTCCTCAATTTCATCTTAACCTCTTTGCCAGCTTCATATAATCCCAGTTTTGCTATAATTGGATCTAGTTTTGATTATGGACTTGGATAAGCTGAATATATTAACTCTGTCAGTCAGTTAAAAACAATAATCCATAAGCAGAATAAAGTAGAGGGTAAAATTAAATGAAAATAACATCCTGCCTGGGGCCGGCCAAGTGGCTCAGTTGGTTAAGAGCTCACTCAAGACTGCGCGCTGAGCTCTGAGCAACAGCAATTTCGATGCCCAGCCTGAGCTGAGCTGCTGCTAAGCTGCCAACAGGTGGCAGGATGACTCAGCTAAAAACAGAAACCAACAATAAAAAAAGAGTGCGTGCTCTGAGCATCAGGGTTGCTGGTTTGATTCCCAGCCTGAGCTGAGCGGCCGTTGAACTGCCAATAGGTGGCAGGATGGCTCAGCTAAAAAAAAAAACAAACAAACAGAAAATAAAATAACATCCTGCCAGCTGTATACAGAGCTTTTATCAGATGCTCTGTGTTACCTATGAAGGGATCCACTGTGTTCCTACAGAGGCCACAGGAGTCATTTGGGTGTGACACACCCCCAGAGATTAAAGGAACTGAAACCCAAGAAGAGTATTTCGCTGCAAACCAAGGAAAGTTATAAAAAATCCTCACACAAGCCAGAAACGCCATTATTATCATTAAGATACGAGGAGATTACGGGCGAAGAAAAGGCAAGTAGTCAGATGTACTATATGTAGACAGTACCGAAATTCCAAATGTATGAAGGAGGTTAAAAATGGAGATGACCCCAGACCCCAAATGTTGGGATTGTTTTAATGCTCCCTCAGTGAGAACTCCTAAGCTTTTCCTCCCCAAAGCTCCTTTAATAAATGAATTTGGAACTATCTGCAGAGGAAATTACTTGGAGTATTGGTTCTTAAGAGTATGTATAGGAATCATCTGTGAAGGTTTTAAATAATGCACAAACACCAATGGCCACAACCCAGACCCACTAATTCATAAGCTTCCAAACTGGAACTAGTCATTTGTGTAATTTAAAAGCCCCACGAGATTCGTTTCACATGTATCTGTATGTCAAATCATCCCATTGTACACTTTAAATATATTATAATTTTTATTTGTCAATTATACCTGAATAAAGGTGAAAAAAAGAAGCCTATGAAGGAAGAAAGCCCACCTAAGACTTATCCCAGTTTGACCACAGAGCGAAAGAACACAGAACATTTTACCTGATGTCTCATTTGAAATCATAGCATTAGCATTTTACTTTAGACATATTCCATTGGCCTAAAGAACTAGCTGGAAGACTGGGCAGGGAGCTTAACCACCACTTATATACATATATCACGTGTGGTAAAGTATGACTGAGTGCCAGTTTACCCACAAACCCTTGGTACACAGCTATGGAGAACCACCTATACTCCCGGTTATTATGTCATTAATGAGAGAGCTCTTGTGCCAGTTAAGAAGTGATTCATTACTACTACATAGTTATATAAGTATTATGGCATCACTTCCTTTCTAAGAGAACCAAACAAATAGAGGTATAAGTAGGTATATTATGTGCAGAGATACATATCTGGCCAGAAAACAAGTTGATGACAGAGATCATAGGGCACTCAGATTGGTCAGGTCCTGTGGGTCTGTACGCTGCAAAGCATGGTCAAATCAGCTGTTTCGGGCCTTCCCAGAAGAGCAGCTCCAAGTCTAGACCGGTTCCACTGATAACACTTTCCAGGGAGGCCAACCCCCAGCACTGAAAGACAACTCTAAGGAAGTGGCCTCATCAAAATAAAATCCTAAGATACAGTCATTCATCAAATATTGATCATATACTTACCAGGTACTAAATTAGGGAAGAGAGATATAAGGATGTACCAGATCAGTGTGATTTCTACCTACTTGAAGCTTCTTCTCTTACAGATAAAACAAATAAAACAGTTCCAAGCTAAAGCAAACAGCACGACGAAAACACAAACATCCAGGATACAGAAACAGAGACTAATGGACAGGAGACAGGATGGCCCCAGAGGAGCAGTTGGAAGGGGTGGGGTCTGTGAAGGTGCAGTGCTGCAGCTGAAATGAAAAGGAAGAGCCTGACAGCCACAGAAGCCAGGGTGGACAGCATCCTCCATGCGGAGGGCTTGCTACAGGCAAGAACTAAATGGAGACTAAAGCTGCTAAAACCTATGGAGCCAGGGGGAGGCTGGCAGGAGGCAATGGGTGAGGTGGTAGCAGAGGTAGCACACCTCTGATCGTGAAGAGATCTGCTATGAGACACTCAGAGCCCAGGTTGCGGGGGTACATAGTACTTCTGGGATGTCAGTGGAAAATGCAAAAACCATATAAAAACAGGAGCACCCCAGGTAATGCACTGAAGAACACCTGTCTCAGAGGATGGGTGTAGGACAGGAGCCAGAATAGAGGCCAGTGAGACATCCAGGGAGGCCGGGGAGAACAGGTGTGCTCTGTGTTCTTGTGGCAGAAGCTTCAAGGCAGAACAGAGGGGACAGAAGGAAGGTAGAGGGGCGGACAATTGGCTACAGGATCTCAATGAAAACATTGCAAAGTTCAGGGTGGTTCTGAGTATCAGGACAAATTAACAGTTGTTATTTGATTATAACCTGAGTATACTTCCTATAGACACATCTGCTGCTTGTCTCAATGCTAACATGGAAACTGTTCCCACTGCAGTGTGGTCCATGGTTAGGGAACGAGGAGGAACTGTGGCATGTGAGACCTACCTGATGGGTCAGGAGTTCATGCGGCCACCCTGCCTGCCAAAGTTGCACTTGGTCTCTAGTCCCTGTGGGCTGATCTAATCAGGTAACTATGTGACAGTGAAGAAGGCCCCACTGACAACATAACCACATGCTCGGGACAGCGGCTCTTCTGCTGACACTGCGGGGACCTCATCAGAGGGCCAGGAAAGGCCTCGGCTTTGTTAGGGTTAGAGTTGGCACCCAAAACAGGATCAGCAATTTCATGTGCAGTGTCCAAGACCCAGTCCATGAAGGGGCCACCTATGGAAGTATCTGCTCATTCCTTCTTCCAGCTGCCAAGTTTACTGGAAGGACAGGAGCGTTCCCTTTGCTCGTAGCTCAGTGGGAAGGCTGAGACTTTGGCATTTAC
Organism: Aselliscus stoliczkanus; assembly: GCA_033961575.1. Lineage (NCBI taxonomy): Eukaryota > Metazoa > Chordata > Mammalia > Chiroptera > Hipposideridae > Aselliscus > Aselliscus stoliczkanus. The sequence continues at coordinate 70,882,896 of CM066731.1, read as the reverse complement.
TGCACAGATTTCGAGGCTCACCCCCTCTGTAGTTTTCTCACTTCCATTTTCCCGCTACTCCACCAGGTCTCAACTCTGGCCTCTGATAACTTAAGCCTTTACGACTTGAATTTCTGGGGCCAGCTGAGTGGCTCAGTTGCTCAAGAGTGTGAGCTCTGAGCAACAGGGTCACCAGTTGGATTCCTGGCCTGAACTGAGCTGCCGCTGAGCCGCCAACAGGTGGCAGGATGGCTCAGCTAAAAAACAAAAAACAAACAAAAAAAACTTGGGTTTCTGCTAGTCCCACTCCAGATTAAGAAGTCCCATCAGGACAAAAAAAAAAAAAAAAAAATTGCAAAGACACAAATCTCATCTGATTTGGCTTTCATTTTTCAAGGATCAGATTCCCTCCACTTTCTACTTATTTTTGGTTATTCTCCAGCTCCTTCAAATGGTTGTTTTGTTTTAAAACATCTTTAAATATTTTATCAAAATATTATTGCCTGCAGATTGGTTCGTATGACAAAGTACTCTAGTGCCAAAAATCATAGCCCCAATTCTACAAAAAAAATTTTGTTAGCATCACCAGTGGCCCCACATCACTATATCCAATGGTCAATTGTCCATCTTCAGCGTATCCAAACTTTCAGCAGAATCTAACCCCTGCCCCTGTGGTTACCTTCCTCACCTGCCTTCCAGGAAAATATTCTCTCCTGCTTTCCTCTCTCCTCACTGGCCTCTTCTTAGTCTGTTTTCTTGGCTTTTCCTCTTCTTCCAAACCTCGTAACATTAAAAATATGCCATGAATCAATTTTGCAAATTCCATTTTCTGTTTACAAGCATTTCCATGGTGATGTCAACCAATCTAGTGGTTTTAAAAATGTCCAAATTTATAGCTATTCTCCCTGAGTTCCAGACACATTTCTAACTAACTCGCTGCTTATCATGTCTACATGAAAATCTGTTAGAGAGATCAACTGTAATTATGTCAAAACCTGAACTCAGAATATTACATCACCCAAACACATTTAAGCTGCATTCCTCAATATGTAATTATTGAATGGTTATTCCAAACTTCCATTTGCTCAGATAAACAAAAATGTGCAGGTCTTCCTTGAATGTTTCCAAAATGTCAGAATATTTTAAATGCTCCACTCTAAAACTACATCCAAGACAACATCTGCTACTTGCTTTGAAGCTGGTCAAATACATCCTGGTCTTTATTTCTTGCTTTGATATTTGCAACTGCCTCCTTATTGATTTTTCAACTTGTACCATTGCCACCCCACTATTTTCCTCAAATCAGTAGCTAAGTCACCTCTTTAAAATATAAAAGAGGGCCGACAGAGTGGCGCATTGGTTAAGAGCTGGTTTTGGGATGTCAGCGGCCCCCCGTTCGGATCCCACATATGAGGGCCAGTAACACTGCCCTCCACAGCTAACAACAGCTCCACCTGAAGCTGGGCTGTGCGAGACCCAGCGATGGTGTGGGCTGCAGCCCCTGCTGCAGTGGGCTGCCATAGGCTACAGTGAGTGGCCGGCAGCCAGCGTGAGCGGCCGGTAGCCAGCATGAGCTGCCAATAGCCTCGGTGAGCGACCATCCAGAGGCTGGCGACTGATCTGCCTCATCTGGGAAGAGTGCAATGACGATACCAACATGGGCCAGGGAAACAACATCCTCCGCAACTAGACTGAAGAACAAAAAGACAGGAACTTGCCTGTTCCCCTTCCTCGATTCCCCAACGCTGTTCCCCTCTCCCAATTCCCCAATAAAATCTTAAAAAAAAAAAAAAAAAAAAAAAATATATATATATATATATATATATATATATATATATATATATATATAATATTACTGATGTGCCCAAAACAAACAAACAAACAAACAAACAAACAAAAAAACTGTTCCATGGCTTTCCATTTCAATTGCAATAGAAGCCACAGTGTTTACAATGCCTACAAAGTCCTCTGTGATCTGGCCCTCCCTGATCGGTTCTATTGTTCTCCGCTCTGCTCAGGACAGGCTGCCATTCTTTAAAGGCTGCCTTTAGCTTTGTCCAATATTTGAAATCTGAATTTTCCCAACAGCACTGATTTTCTTGTAGAAATGCAATCCATTTATTTATTATATTTAGTTGTTTTCCCCCACTGAAATATAAGTATGAGGATAATCATTTTGGGGTTTTGGGTTTGTTTGTTTACCTCTATGTTCCTAGAACCCAGAATAGTACCTAATACAAGTTTGGTTAGGAGCAGTTATTGAATGAATAAATAAACAAATGAATCAAATCCATATGACTTCTCTTTGATCTTTGGATAAAGTCCAAATTCCTAATATGTTCTATAATTTTCTGCATAATATTATGTCTAACAAGGTCCATGTCTTCAGTAATAGCTTTCTCCCCACATGTATAATATATATTCATGCTTTTAGTCTTGTCTTTCAGGAAGTATCTTAGTTTCTCAGAGCCACCTCACCCCCAGTCTGGCTTAGTTTTATATTTTTCCCAGGATATCCATCAGTCATCGTAGCATTTGTGTATTCATTTGAGACTTAAAACTGTAAGTCATGAGTAACAAGACCACCTCCCTTGTGCACTATTATATTCCAAGTATTTGGTCAATATAATATTTGTCAAAAACTGTAGTTAATATTTGTCAAAAATAAAACCTGAAAAGCATTACTGCTGTTAACCTATAGATTTTAGAGGTGAGCAAACTAAGGCTTGCTTGTGGCTATAAAACCATGATGTGGAGAAGACAGTATCTGAACCCAAGTCTTTTGAACACCACATTCTTTCAACATGAAAGTTGCATAATTTTCTTATAGGAATGGTTAAATCACAAGGTATCATAGCATATTACACCTTTTTTTTGCCCCAATATGATTTATTGATCATCCCTGGGAATTTTTTTTTAATATAGTGAGCTGTTTTTTTTTCTTTAGTGATATGCAAAGGGTGGCATACAGATGTTACTTCCTCTTTAGACATAACATGTGTATATTTCATCAATCTTTAAACCACTAAAAATACTTTACAAGGACTGCACATCACAACACAGTGTGAATTATGATGACTCCAGGGGAATCTAACAGCTCGTGAAGTTAATTTAGCTGTGAGGGTGCCATGGTTGCAGATGGTAGCTGCTGATCACCCCAGAAAGTCCCAAAAAGCTAGCCCCTGAGACAACACGGAAGAACGTGTGAGGCAAAGCACAGAGAAATGCCAGGTTGTGTACTCAAATCTGCAGTGGCACACACTGTACTAAAATTCTTCAGAGGACGGCAATAAGACTCAAAGCTCAACATGATGAAAATTAATGATGAACAAAGTCAAAATCATCATTAGAAGGTTATTCTTCCCTACACAACATACATCAAAGCAGAAAACTGCTTTCTGTCCCGCTGTGAAAACTATAATTATTTCTAATGGTTGATAAAGGCAGAGCTGGTGCTTGTCAAGTGAAGAAATAAATGTTTTCCTTGCTGTACACTGAAGCGTTTCTGTGAAAGACAACATGAAGCAGCTTCCCCAGTTGGGAGATATGTGCTATCCACATGTTGCATAAATTGTGTTTCTTCTTTGGTCAATTGCAGCAATATTTTTCCTCCTCACAGCTCTGGGCTCAAAAATTAGTCTTAAACAATATCAGTACAAAATTGAAAGGAAGATTATAGGATTAGCGTCCTTATACGAAGAGACACCAGAGAGCTCTCTGCCATGTGAGGATTTAGCAATAAAGTGGCCATGTACAAGTCAAGAAGAGAGCTCACCAGGAAATGAATGGACCAGCACCTTGATCTTCATTTCCTGTCATAGGCATGGGAGAACACCTGGGGCTGAGAGGTCTCTTGGACATGAGATAAAAATGGGAATTAGTGGAAATGAATGAGGCCAGTGTGGACTAGGCCCAGAGCACGTCAGGCAGAGATGGGAGGAGAGAATAACACAGGATGAAGTTGGAAAGGGAGTCAAGCTTACAGTCAATGCTGAGCATTGGGCTCTCCCTGCTGAGTGACACACTCGAACCTGGGATTTTTGGTAGTCACATAAATTTCATAAGCTGACACAGGGAGGAAAGATGATGGAGGGAGACCAGAGTGTCTGCAGAGAAGCAAGACGGGAAGTCATTACCACCCTCCAGCAAGAAGCAACCCTCCAAATACAAGTGTGATGGCCATGGATGGAGAAGAGTGGATGTATTAAACACGTTGTTTAAATGAATTGATGCTCCAGCATCAAATATTAATAAAAAAGCTTTGAAAGTGTTCTTTACTGCATTTTATAAAGGAATGGCTTGAGGGCTTTGCACAAAACTCACTAAGAATTTTCCTCTTAAATCCCCTGCAGAGAGGCTTCCTTTCTGTGATGGCTGATTTTATGGGTGAATCAGCTAGGCCAAGGTGCCCTGTGGTTTGGTCAAGCAGCCGTCCAGATGTGGCTATGAAGGTAAGTTGTAGATGTGACTAACATCTAAGTCAGTAGGCTTTGAATGAAACAGCTTACCCCTCATAATGTGCTCAGGTCTCATCCAATCAGCCTTGAGAAGCCTGGGTTCATCAAAGCTCTGTTATCTATGACATTGAGTCATAAGTTGACTGCAGAAATACTAACACCGGAGGAGTTCCTTTGGACTGAAAATGTGGGACAACAAGAACTTCCCTACTATTGGGAATAGATAAAGTCACTCTTCCAGGACCGAAGACTGCCTGGAGTTAGAGGTGAAATCAGTAGATCTAAAGCCCTACTTTCTCTATTTCTCTGTTATATCTTTGCTCTGGCATATTCTGATTTTTCTGTGTCTTAGTTTTGTCTTCAGTAAAATTAAATTAATACATCCACCTGCAATTGTTAGGTGTTCGAATTAAATCAATATAATGAATTTCAAGAATTTGGTGTATAAAAAAGTGTTAATTGCACAGTGTATATATATGTCAAATCATCATATTTACACTTTAAATGTATATTTGTTAATTATTCCTCAATAAAGTTGAAAAAACTTAAATTAAAAATAAACATATTTAACTTTGAAGATAAGCAAACTAAGAATCCTGTTACAGATGTTTTACACTAATTGAATCCAACTATAAATGTGTTATTTAAAAAAAATACATCAGTTGTTAATCAGTGACTATTGGTAACTGATGCATTCTGATGAATCAATATATTTCCAATGACTTCCTCATCTTCAGCAAATATTGGTGAACTCTGCATTGTCATCAGTCAACCAACTTAGAAGGATATTAACTTCCACACAAGGCAGTTTTTCAAGATAAATTAACATTCTCCAGAAAACATATTAGAGAATGACAAGAAGGAAATTACTTGAAGCTCTCTTTATAAGACATGCACTGCCTCGCACATTCTCAAATCATTGCTTGCTTATCTCTTGTGTAGTATTATATTTATCCCCCTCACTCACAAACTATATGTTAATGAAATAGTAATTAAATGACATACTAGAAACATTACATTCTTTGAAAGGGTGTACCAGAAGAATCTAGTGATTAAAAATGAAAATGTTATAAAGATGTATTCACTTTACATTTGCATTTATAGAAAAATAATAAAATAGGAGAATGGGAAAAATAGAATGAAAATAAAAAGAAATATGTCCAACCTGAATTTCCTATTCCTACCTGTAAATTAAGACTGTGTATCTGAATAACCCGAGGAACTGCTGAGCTGTATTATCAAATATCTACAAGTTATTAAAACATTCTTTATGAACAAGTAACATTTTCAATATGACCAAAATCTAATACTATAAAAGTTTTTAAATAGAAAGAAAGAAAAAAAGTTATGGGAGAAAAGGCAAGAATAAATTATAATTCCAAATCCGTGCTCTCACATCTCTGCCCCTTACCCTCAAATCTCTGAAATTTGATCTCGCCATCTCCCACTAAGCCTTCTGAAGCCCAACCCAATGACTTTCTTCTCTTTGATGTCTTCCCTAAACCTCCTTTGTTGAAGTCATCTCTTCTGTGTACTTAAGATCCTGTGTATTACGAATACAGCCCATATCAGAAGCAGCTGTATACATTTATCTAGGTTCATGTGATATTTCTTCTATAAGACTGTCAGTTTTGTTGACCGAGATTCTCTTTTGCTTATACTTGTCCACCAAAATACCAAGAACAATATAAGTGCTTCATTATTTTTTTAGTTATATTACATTAAATATTTCAATTTACTTTCAAGGAGACTTGTCATATAGAGTCATTTGTTTAGAAAAAAATACTCTTTTACCTTTAATATCAAGAGATGTAGGATTGATGAGGGCTTTGGTAACAAAAAGCTACTAAACCCAAGGTCAAAATTTACTCCTGCCTAGTATTTATAATCATAATACTATTACCACTATTAACATAAAATATCTCCTTCAAGTGTAATTTTAGAGTGTCTTGATTAAATACTATTAAAAGTTAAATTATTTAGCATGCTCTTTTAAAAACAAGCATTACTTTAAAGAGTCAAAACTATGAATGTCAGGGTACAGAAAAAGTGATAAAATTACAAATGACTTATGAAAGTCACAAATGTTCTCTTCATATTATCCTGAAGGACAGCTATATCACATGTATTGTATATACAAACCAGCCTATGCCCTCAGCAGGCACAATATAACTAATACCACTTAGCGTTGCTATAAAAAAAGCATTTTGTTGGTCATTTCATGCCAAGAAGGGCCAGTTGAGTCACAACAATCTATCATTAATAGTGCATTAACCTCTAACATTGCTTAATATTCATAAGTGTTAGGTGGCAGTGTTAAAGGTGAAATATTTGACAAATGTCTTTGAAACAGAGGCGACTAAAACTAATATGACTTTCAATCTGAAAGTTGCATTCCTAAGCAGGCACACATGTGATCTGGACTCTGAACAGGAGGACAGAACTTTTGCAACCAATTTATCACTTCAAAAAGGATGATATTTAGTGACAAATGACTTTATGTGCACATAATGTGATCATAACTTTTTTCCTTTTTCAGCATAAGCACAGGCTAATGGAAAGAGCTATAGACTCAAAACCAAAGAAGCTGCGATTGCCCCCTGGCTTCAGCACCTCTGGCCCACATGGCCTCTGTCAATTCACTCAGCATCTCTGTCTCTGTTACCTCATGAGAAAGGTGAGCTCAGTGCCCTTTCAGGTCGCCCAAGCACTCAAGTATTAAAACTCTCAGGAATATATTCCAATTGAAGAATCTCCAAGACTTTGCTCTGACCATATCCCTTAATAGCATGCTTACTGCATTTTTGCCATATATTGCCATATTTTCTTCATGTACTCCAGATCCCCAAAGTAGACACTTTGGAACTTTGCACCTATTGGGCACTTGAAATCTGTGCAGAATGGGGACAACAGGCATTTCACAGGCATCCATGTTTCCACTTTGCAGGTATTCTTGATATTCATCTGCATTTGATTTTATTCTAAGGAAGCTAAATTTGCTGCCACTTTCAGGAATCACTCCTGATTTGGGCCCACTCAGGGAGCATGTGGCATCCCCCTTGAGGACAGTGATGGGTTCCGCGGTAGGTGTGTGACCAGACCTGATGTAAACAGAGTAGACCCTGAGTTTCTTCTTTGAAGGTTGGGACCTCTTCTTTGTCTGACAGTATTGTGCCCACGTGTAAGGTCTGGAGGGGCTCAGTAAGACAAAGGATGGAGCTGACACTGCAGGAAGGCGAGGGCAGGGGCTGCAGAGGAATGTCAAGCTTCCAGCACCTTTGGTTCAGCCAGAGCTCAAACCTCTCACTGTGCTGGTTTTATGGGAAAGTGAATTTACTTTTCTTTTAAGGCAGCTTAAGTTGGATTTTCTTTTATGTGCAACTGAAGTGTTCAAATGCAGGCAATTAACAAACTTGTAAAGGACCTGATTTAGCCATGCCACAGGGGTCTCTGCAACACTGAACGCTGACTATAAAAATGCATCACTTCAATACTTCATTTTGTTTTATGGTTTGACATTGAATCTATAATTTGTATTTTCAGTAAATATAATCCCATAACTTAAAGAGTCCTCTCCTTTTTCATAAGACTATCATTTTGAAAACAGTGTTTTGGCCTCTAAAAGCAATTTTGTAATATTTGTCTTGCCCAAGGGGCATTATTTCAAACAGTACCATCTGAAAATCTGAATAAACATTGCTTCAGAAATAACTCCATACACTTGTTACAAAATATTTGATTCCCATATACCTTCCTTTCGTACTTTTAAAAATCCTATTTACATTCTGTTTAGCAAGTATAAAGGTCAAAAGAATGACTCACCCATACTTTAACACCCAGAAAAAGCCAAATAATCTACAAAAGTATAATTAAAAAATAAATAAATCAGAGAGCAGAGGTTACAGGGCAAAAAACTCCCCTGTGATTTCAGGAAAATCAGATGCCTCCAAGGAGAGAGTGTAGCTGAGGCAGAGCATGGGAGAAGAGGCACATAAGTGACTGTGCTATCTGATAAGAAAAATCCAGTTACAAAATCACTTAAATTTTCCTGAAAAGACTGAGAGAGGACTGTCGTAAGAGTATAAAACCCTTGGGCACAAGGGGAGTTCACGTCCATTCTCAGGCCCTTCTGTGACCTCCCAGGACGTCAGGGGAGAGACCAGTGGTGGTAAAGAATGAAGAGAGCATCTCTCACAGGAAGACAGGGAAAAGGAGAGGCACAGCTGCTGAGGGGAGCCTGAGATACGGTCTGGGTCCCTGCGCCGTCTCTCTGCTATGGAACTAAAGCACACGGCATCCAGGAAAAGCAGCAAACCCCATCATCCCATTGCAGTTGGGGACTGCAATAAAGAAACAATAAAACCGTCCTCCATCTCTGTACTTGAGCAGGAAAGGAAAATGCCCTGAGTCCAGACAAGCAGACATACCCTTCTTCCTTTGGGTGGGGCCAGAATCACCAAGAAAGTCCCACTCCTCAGACCCAGGGACAAGCCTGCCTGAGACTCAAGCTGAATCAGGACCACATCAAAACGAGAGTCTGGTCTCCGTATTAGGCCCTGAATCTATTGAGTTATTCCCATGGCATTTGTTCTTTGTGACTTCACTTAGAATGGGTATTTTATCAACAAATACTGCACTCTGAGAAATGAAACCAGTTACATTTATACACTGCTGTCAATAGAAACATTACAATTCCAGCAATGTTCCCCCCAAAAAGTCAAATTGCATACTCATATACATTCAATTGGTGTTTCAGGAAATTTCTGAAAGTACTCATCTAAAAACAGTAGATAGCTGAACTGGTCTCATGGACTCTCCAAGACACTTAGAGACACTTGCTTCTCTGGGTCTATAGGTCATAAAATATTATACCCTGAACCTTGCCTAATCCTAATCAAACCCAAACTAAAAAATAAAAATAAAAAAACCATAAATATCTTGCCTTTTTCCACCCCGTTTGAAACACTACTTATCTCCCTTTCTGCAGGAGCAATAAACTCCCATTTGTTTCCTCAATAGGTTATTTTGGTGATGTTTTCAAGGAGCAAACACTTTACAGCTTATTTTATTTTATTTTATTTTTTATTTTTTATTTCGAGGGCAGTGTCACTGGCTCTCATATGTGGGCCCCGAACTGGGGCCTCTGGCTTCCCGAGCCAGCGCTTAACCACTGCACCACTCGGCGGGCCCTACAGCTTTTTGACATCAACAAAGTTGAGACATTTCAGAATGTTCAATTCCTCATTCAAATCATGTACAATAAGACAATCTCAAAGAAGTCAATTCATAAAATCTCTACTTTGTTTTTTTTTATCATGAATGTCCATTACTAAATTTCTCAAATAAATTTCTCAGTTACACTGTCCTAACAGAACACCCTCAGGGTTTTACTGCATTTAACTAAGTGAATAGTTAACTAATGTAATTAATACTTTCATAACACTATCTAATACTTTATTGCAATCAGGGCACCTTATAAATTATAAAAACTGTAGACCAACAATGACACCAGCCAGAGTCCTATGAGGAAAGTGGCCATATCTCCTGCCTCGAGCCCTATTAACACTGATGCAGATACAGGCACACATCATGGGTCACCACTCGTGTGGATCTTAGAAATGAGGGCATTTCTCAAAGGTTTAAGCAGAGCTGCTCTCTGCCCTGTCGCTTAAGCTTGTCTGTAGCTCCCACACACTTCATGTTGGATGGTACAGCTTTTCAGGAGTGCTGAGCCTCTGCCTTCCTCTCTCTGGTCCCTTCTGCATGTCCTTCATAAATGCTCCAAGCTGCTACATGTGTAAAGCATCCTGATTTACACCACCGACATGTGCATTTTTCTTTAGCAAGTCAGTGGAAATTTGAAAGACAGAAGCTAAACTCATGGACTAAAGAAGTCTCTCTCGACTTTGGGCTATTCTGGGCTATTAAAGCCCAAAATAACAAGATAAACAGAAAAATATTCCCCAAGCCTCTATGTATGTACAGTTCAAATATATATATGGCATATGGGCATACTATATATTTTTACCTTACTAACTAGTTGCAAAAGTGCAAATAAAAGCAACTTTTTTTCTCATTGAGTATTTTTAAATGAGTGATTAACTTCATATATGCTTACTACGTGCCAGAGAGTATTCTATAGAATAATATTTTACAAATATAACTTGTTTAATCCTCATAAAATCCCCAAGAGATAGGTACAACTATTATTCCCACATACAGATGAGCAAACTTAGCTGGAAGTTATGTATTTTTCCCAAAAGGATACAGTGAGAATTCCAAGAGCCAGGAGCCATGCTCCCAACCCCTGAGTGACACTGCCACACAGTGCCCAAACTTCCACAGATACTTCCAGAAAATGGAACAGGAGGAAACATTTCAGAGTTTATTTTTTGTGGCAAGTAACACCTTAAAAACAAAACCTGGCAAGGACATTACAAAGAAAGGAAAATTAGAGATGAAATTCACTCAGGAAAATGAGTCCAAAAAATCTTATATGAAATATTAGCATATTAAACCCAGCAATAATCAGGAAGCTAACACATAAGGCCAAGTTGGGTTTATAACAAGAATCAGAGTTGCTGTAACTTTCAAAAACCTACCAATGAAATTCATTATTAGCAAAATGAAGAAGGAAAAAATCCATATGATCATCTTAATAAATGTAGAAAAATAATTCAATCAAATTGAACAAATAAAAAAAAATCAGGAAACCAGGAATACAAGGGAGCCTCTTTATTTTAATAAGGGAAATATATTAAAAAAACAAACACCTATCATACATAAAACTGAAAGTGTTCCCTCTAATAAGAGACACAAAGAAGGATGACACTTCGTGCTGCTCCTAATGGCAGTGGACGTAGGTCCAATGTAATAAAGAAAAGAAATAAAATTTATATGACTAGGAAATATAGAAAAGTGCTGTCATTGTTGTCATTGTTTGCAAATAGTATGATTGCACTAGTAAAAAATCCAAAATAATCTAAAGAAAATTTAATAGAAATAATGTGTTAGTATTGCTGAATACAAGGTCAATATAAAAATCTACTGTACTACCAGGCCTCAAACAAACAAACAATTTTAAAGATACTGTACACAGTTGCATCAAAAATATCAAATTGCTATAAATCAAATGAATTTAATAAATTCAATATAGAAAAGAATAAAACATTATTGAGAGAAACTAGAAAAGGTCTAATTAATAGAGAAACAACTTATTTTCAAAAATGGGAAGACTAAATACTATAAAGCTGCAAATTCGCTCCTGAGTAGTCTCTAAGTGGGAACAAATCCTGAACATTTACAGGTGAGTTATAGACCTAAATGTGAAAAACAAACCATAAAATCTAGAAGATAGTGTAGAATGTTAGAATTTAAGAAAAATATTTCTTAAACAAGTCACAAAAATTTCTAACCAGAAAGGAATACATCAACACATTAGACTTTATTAAAATTAAAAATTGTGTTCATTAAATAACATTAAGAGACTGAAAAGCCACACAGTGGGAGAAGATATTTGCAACACATATAACCAAGAAAGAGTTTATCTCCTCAATTAGAAAAACTCAATCTAATTTTACAAATGGGCAAAATGTTTGAACAGAGATTTCATTAAAGATCATATTTTATTTGTCAATAAACAAATTAAAAGGTGCTCAAACGTGTTAATCATCAAAGAAAGCCATATTAAAACGCCAATCAGATATCTTCACACCTACCAATATAGTTAAAACTAAAGATTAATCAATATTAAGTTGTGGTGAGGATATGGGACACCAGAAACTCACACACAGTAGTTAGGATCTGAAACAATTGTATCAATTTTGGGAAACCAATTGGTAGTATCTATCAAAGTTAAAATCTCACCTCCACTAGGTTCTAACAATGTCACTCACAGGCATATACACAAAAAAAGTGTGGCATGTGTGAGCTAAAAGCATCTTTAGAATCCATGTAGCTGTGTTATTCATAATAGCCTTAGACTGGAAACAAGCCCACTGACCAACAAGAGTAGAATGGATAAATATATCAGGGTATATTCAGACAAAAGCATTTCATGCAGTAATGAAAATGAATAAATAACCTAATTACAGCTACATACAACAACATGTGTAAATCTCATGAACAATGTTGAATGAAAGAAGCTACACACCAAAGAATGCACACTCTATGATTCCATTTACAAGAGGAGTTTTAAAACATGCAAAGCTAATCTCCAATATTAGAAATGAAGCAACTGGTTACTTGGGGAGGACAGGGAGTGTGTAACAATTCAGAAAGTCAAGAACGCTTCTTATGGGGTGCTGGTAACACTCTGTTGTTTGATGTAGGTGGTGATTACTTGTTGTTTCACTCTTGTGATACAGTTTGAGCTCTACATTAATGCTCTTTCCATTTATGCAATTTACTTTTGTTTTTTAATTAAAAGACATTCTTGGGAAAAGTTCCAAGAACAAAACAAATGGCTAAAATTAGTATCTATACAATGCCTGATTAACACACAAATAAAAAAGGCCCTGTGCTTAGCTTTTAAGAGAGAGAGAGAGATGAGAGAGAGAAAATGAGAGGTGGGGGGAGGGGCGAATGGAAGGAGAGAGAGAGGGAGAGAGAGAGAGAGAGAGAGAGAGAGAGAGAGAGAGGGAGACAGAGGGAAAGAGATGCTTGGTTTCATTTATTACAAGAAATGCAAACTTTTAAGTTAGATACTCTGAGATTTAAAAAAATAACGAAAGAAAACTAAAACATATGATAAATCCAAGCTTTGAAAGATAGCAAAATCACAGTGTTCATAAGTTAGGTCTTACAAAGCTTTACTGGAACAAATCTTCCCAATTTACTAGAACTTGTCCTCTCTCACTTACACACACTCCACCATGACCACCACATCCAGCCATCTCTAAAGAAACCAGGTATAGGTTTTGGGGGTCTGAGAAGACACATAATATACATCATGCCATTCTCAGAAACCACCAATTCTTACCAATAACACGGTCTTGCCTACCTCCCTCTGTATTTTTTTTTTAATTTTTTTTATTAGGTTCAGGTGTACAACATAATGCAATAGTTATACTCTTTACCCCCCAAAGTGAAAATCCCCCTACCCCAGTTCGCCACCCCACTCCCCCCCCCATATCATACATATCCATCACAACTCCCCTGACTCCCCTCCACAGTATACTCCACATCCCGTGACCATCCACATATTCAGTTGCAGGTGGCATACAATACTATACAACATCAGCTTCAGGTGTACAGTGCGGTGATCAAGCCTCTACTCCATCCATGAAGTGGTCTCCCTAACAAGACATGTGTCTATCTGACATGCCACAAAATTTTTACAACATTATTATATTCCCCGAACTGTGTTTCATATCCCTGTGGCAATATTGTAGTTGTTTATTTATGCTGTCTAATCCCTTCCCCTTCCCCCCATCCCCACCCCCTCCCAACTAGCAACCCTCAGTTTTTCCTCTACATCTATTGAGTCTGTTTACTTTGATCGTTCACTCAGCTCTTCAGACTCCACACACAAGTGAGATCACATGGTACCTGTCCTTCTCCGACTGACTTATTTCTCGCAACATAATAGTCTCTTCACAATATTATCAATTACATTCCCAGAACTGCCCCCATCTCCCTGCGGCAACATTGTAGTCCCACATACACTGTCCAAAACCTTCCCCCTCTCCCTCTTCCCCACTCCCTCCCAGCCAGCAACCATCAGTTTTTCCTTTATATCTGCTTGATATGACTTCAATCTTCTTAAATTGTCTCTCTGGGTTAGCTTGTTTACCCCTTTCTTTTGTTTAAAAAAGCCCTTTTAACATTTCTTGAAGTGCTGGCTTGGTGGTAATGAATTCCTTAAGCTTATGCTTTTCTGAGAAGCTCTGTATTTCTCCTTCAATTTTAAGTGATAGCCATGCTGGGTAGAGCAATCTTGGTTGTAGGCCATTATTTTGTGTCACTTTGAATATCTCCTGCCACTCCCTTCTGGCCTGCAGAGTTTCTGTAGACAAATCAGCTGTTAGTCTAACAGGAGTTCCTTTGTATGTAACCTGCTGTCTTTCTCTTGCAGCCTCTAGGATTCTGTCTCTGTCTTTAACCTTTGCCATTTTAACTATGATGTGTCTTGGTGTGGACCTGTTTGGGTTCAGCTTGTTTGGAACCCTCTGTACTTCCTGGGCATGTATGTTGATTTGCTTCACCAGGGTAGGGAAGTTTTCAGTCATTATTTTTTCAGATACATCTTCGACCCCTTGGTTCTTCTCTTCTCCTTCTGGTATCCCTATGATTCGAAGGTGGTTGTGTTTCACCTTGTCCCATAGGGCTCTTAAACTATTTTCATTGTTTTTTATTCTTTGGTCTTTTTGCTGTGCCAACTGGGTGAGTTCTGCTACTTTATCTTCCAAATCGCTGATCTGCTCCTCTGCTTCATCTACTCTACTGGTGATTCCTTCGAGTGTGTTCCTCATTTCAGTTATTGTATTCTTTAGTTCAAACAGGTTGTTTTTTATGATTTCCCTATCCTTCTTAATGTCCTCGCTAAGTTCCTTAAACATTCTTATCATCAGTGTTCTAAACTCTGTCTCTGAAAGGTTGGATCCCTCTGTTTCATTTGGTTCCATTTCTGGAGATTTCTTCTGATCTTTTACTTGTGACGTGTTTCTTTGTTTCCCCATTCTGGCTGTCGTTCTGGGGATTGCTTTGATGTATTAGATAGATCACCAGGAGAGCCCTGGCTGGATCACGCAGGCACACAGCTCACGGCCCAACACTCCCAGGAAAATTCCCAGTCTCAGCCTGTCCCAATCAGCCACTTGCAGATCAGGCTGAGCAGCCCGCCAACCAATCACCAGCCTGGCAACTCTGCAAGCGCAGTGCGGAGAGCGGGGACCCGAGGCAGCTTGCGCACTCCCGTGTCTCAGTGAGCAGCCTGTTGGAGCCGGATCACTCCCACTAAGCGTTTCCCTGACAACGCAGCACAAGCCGTGCGGAGGGTGGGGATCTGAGGCGGCTCGTGCACTCCCGGGTCTCAGTGAGCAGCCTGTTGGAGCTGGAGGGCACCTGCCCTTCGTTTCCCTGGCAACGCAGTATAAGCCAGGCGGAGGGTGGGGATCCAAGGCCGCAGGCACGCGCGCACGCACACACGTACTTCTGCGCCAATTCCACCAGACCGATGAGGTCTCGGACCTGATCCTTCATGGGAGGGCCCAAGCCTGATAAAATGGCATCCTCCCCACACCACTCGCATGCAGGCTCCGCACCACAGGAACAACAGTTCAAAAACCTGCAACCTTTGCACCAAAGGTACTCAGTTCAGTCTGTCCCCGCAGGCTCCCAGCTCACACAGCCACTCCCTCCACCAGGAACCAGGTAAGTGCTCACCGGCGAGCAAGCCCGGGCGCTGGCCCCACTGATTCTCCAGCCACTCTTAGCCTCACCGAGCTGAGCAAAGAGAGTCCTTACTAATTTACTGCCAGCTATCTTAGAACTTCTCTCCCCGGCAAAGGAGCTCTGGGCTGGTGAGCTTGGTGTGCGGCCGGAGGGTCTCTCCCCCAACCAGAGAAGTCTCTCCACAGCTGGGGCCTCCCTCACGGGGCTCGCCCTCTCTCGTCTCCCCCCGTCCTACCAGACCCGACACAGCTTCCTCTTTAAGTTCTTCGTTTAGTGGTTCTGTTCCTCCAGTGTTCCGGAGACCTCGAGGGTTGAATGCTGTATAATTTGCTTGTAATTTTGGTGTGATCCTGGGAGGCAGTTAGCACAGCATCTGTCTATTGTGTCATTTTATCGGAAGTCTCCCCTCCCTCTTTATTTTTAGGATTAGTGTTTATTGTTCTTACCTGAAAATTCTTTAGCATTTTATACCAAGCATGATAGAAGATTTTAATGATGGTTTACTTGTGTCAAACATCAAACTTAAAACAGGTTCTGAACAACTATATTTTCCTTCTGATGTGGTAGTTTTATACATGTACTTATTCATTGATATCCCCCTTGGTTCAAAAAAAAAAATGAATGAGTAAAACACTAACATGATTAACTAGACAGGCTCAGGTTAAAATCCTGGCCTAAGAACACATAAAGTGAGCACATATAAACACTGACATATTAGTAACTTATTTAATCACCTAGAACCTCAGTTTTCTTATTGTTCTCAATATAAAACCCACCTCAAAGTTTTGCTGTGAAGATTAAATTAGGTTAAAATGGAAAGACTATTGATATTTCCTTCTCAGAGCTTTTAACCCACTGAAAGTAAAAACAAAAACAAAAACAAAAAAGAATTTTTCTTGCCATTTTAAGAATATATTATTTAAAACATCATTACATTTATTCACTGGGAACACATTTTAAGTGCTCCTGTAGGTGCAAGTCATTTTTGAGCTAAGTGAGAGCTTTGTCAAAACATGATGAGAAAACAACATCCATCTCTGAGGGCTTCTGCACCTGCATGGGTGACCCAGGAAGTGATGTTTGCTTTGTGCTGAGGTCAGAATTACTGATGCAATTAAAAAAGCAATTAAATACTGAAAGAACAGACGATGATTAATGGTCCACACCTCAGAATGCTTACTTTTAAAGCCTAATTTGCTAAAGCTATAGAGGAGATTATTTGTACATCTTTTTAGTATATAACAGTTACTCAGTATTTGGGGGTAATAATTTCCAAGAAAAACTCTGTTGATAACTATTCTTAGGTCAAACTAGTCTCTGCTATTTGTGAGTGATTATTTAAATTCCTTATTGGAGAGGAATATTTTCTTCGGGTGAAAACACTAAGTATATTACGAGGCATGAAAAAATTACACAGAGAAATAACACACTAGTAGAAATCATATTTTAAAGAGGCAAATTAAAAAATACAAGGTTATGAATTAAGTACTGAGAAGTACTGAGTGAAAACAGATGGCCTTTGCTCACTAATTTTAATTTGTGAAGAGTGAAAAGAATGCTCTGACATCTCTAAAAGCAATGCCTACATTTACACTGAAGAAAGGAAAAATGTGGGAACAGATTTAAATATTTATGACTAAATACAATTGGCTTTTACTTTGAAATCCAATTCCTTATCTGCCTTATTAAATTTTTTCTATTATTAAAATGTGCTCAAAAACACTACATGTCAAAGAACTTAATAACATCTTCAAAAACCAAAGGAGAAACACTCCAGTTGTGTACAAGGAGTGCTCTCTGGGAGCACCAGGGGAGTTTAAGACCCCCAGGGGAAGTCGGAGCCCACCATGAGACTGAGTAACCCCAAGACGACTGCACAAGTATCAGAGTGGACCTCTATGCTTAAAACTTACCATGTCTGCACTCCGAGAAAAGTTAGCTCTGTCTCCTTTATTTGTCATCCATTTCCCCCCAAGCTTGTTCACTGGAATTAATACAGTTAAATTGTCGATGTTTGAAGACGTTGTTCACATAAAAACACCAGATGTAAGCTGTTTACTATTACATCTCTAAACAAATGAGCTCAACTCCCAAGGGTGTCACCCCATAGAAGTTATGGGGCCTCTGTCTGTGTCCCCCACAAATGACGGTGGCACACAAGTGCACTGTACTTGAGTTAAAAATACAGCCTGTACAATGTTCTTTTCCAAATCTACATGAATCACAGTCATGACATTTTAGATCTGGAAGGAGCCATCAATATCATCTAGTCCGACTTTTATTTTACAAACAAACCCAGAGGTGCCAACTCTCTAGCTTGAAGACATGAAGAAGTGATCATATTATAGAATGTAACACAATTAATAGATTATAGAATGTAAAAATAAAATAAAACAATGATTGTGTTAACATATGCAAATATATATATATATATATATATATATATATATATATATATATATATATAATTTGATTCCCAATTTTTGAAATAACTATTAGCTTTTAAAATATTAACATGTAATAGAGGTACTTTGCAGAATCTGTGACATTCTAAACATGTGGATTTATCAGTACATCCAGCAACAATGATGTGCATAACCTCTCTCTGGAATTAACCTGCCCACGCAACCCACGTATCATAACTGCTCACTATAGAAACAAAACAAAACAAGAGTGTCTGTAATTTTTTGCTTTAGAGGCTTTGTAATCCCCAATCTCCAGTCAAGTGTTCTGGGTATTTCTTCAGGAAGGTATGACCAGGATAAGGAGCTGTCTACCCCAGGGCGAAGAAAATGGCAGCCTTGGAATTTATCCAGGGAAGAGGTCTCTGTGGCCCATGGACTTAATGCCTGCTAGGCCCCGGGACTGGGGTAGTCCGTCACATCCAAATAATTCTTGTTCTGATTGCCTGTCACCTCTGATTCTAGTTCATCTTTATTCAGCCATTTACCAACAGTCATAGAAATCATTAAACGGCTGACATGAACCTTCTAGTCTTCATGATAGCTTTATTTTTTAACTACAAATGTATAAGCTGGTACTTTGATTTACACATTACCTTCCATGAGGTTGGTATTGTGACTCTGTTCCCAACAATTTCAACCACGATTATGCTGACAACCCTGGGCCACTAAGCCTGCAGAGATGAAGCCTAACCTGGCTGTGGTGAATCCTCAAATCTGCCACCAAGTCACAGACTCTGGTCCTCAGTAAAACTCTGGGGACATCTCGGAATCACTGAGCATTGTTCTTTGAAACTTAAATATAGAGGCCAGTGGGGAAGGGTCACGTGTCGGTGAAGGAAATGTGCTCCCAAGTCTGAGAGAGCTGGGTCTAGTCCAGCATCCCCACGTAAAGGCCTGTGTCTGTGGGCAAGCCCCAGATTACTCCTATTTTGATGAAAAATTTGGAGGATAACTCAAATGCCTGGACAAAATATGAAAATATTTACATGAAGGCATCAGAGGGCTAATAACGCCATGAAGAAAAGGAAGCCAGGATTTGGAGTTGCCTTTCCCTTAGGAATCCATCACTTTCTCAAGTTTAGAAATGGAAAATGAGAAACAGAACTTGGAGTCCATACCTGCAAAGGGTCGCTGAGTAAATACCCTACAAATTGGTTGGTAGCCCAAAGGCTATAGTTTCAGAGTAGAGTAAACTATAAATAGGACCACAGAGGGACTGTAGCCCCATGTTAAATTATTTCAGTTCTGTAAATTGAATTTAGAAGTCCAGATTACCAGTGCTCCTGCAGAAGCAATGTAAATCTTTTCTGGAGAAAGATAAAATCACTAGGTCTTATAATGTTTCTACAATTTTTCAAATGTAGTGGCTCGCACATAAATAAATAAATAAATAAATAAATAAATAAATAAATAAATAATCAGGCCCAGGGGGAGAAAGACATCATAAACCAACAAAACAGCAGACAAACAGACAATATAAATAAACCTATAACAACTCCAGATATCAGAGTTATCAGGCATAGCTATAAAACAAACTATACTTACTATGCTTCAAAGAGGCATAATAGAGTCATAAAAAGAGACAAAGTTAAACTTCTGAAGAGAACTGAAAAATCCATAAAAAGTATATGGAAGAGTTGAAATTATAAAACTAAAAAACACAACCAATTTAACTGAAATATGGGAGTGACAGAAAAATAATATGGATGTAGAATTTATAAACCAAGCCGATCAGAGGAAAACAGGCAGATTGACTCATGCATACACAAAAGAATAGACAATAGAGAGGGTCATAGACACAGACGAGGAGATGGGAAGGTCGAACATAAATGTGACTTGCTGCAGAAGGAGAGGATGGAGCAGAGCACATTGTGGATAGATAATGCCTGTTTAACTGAAGTGATAGAAGACAACAGCCCTCAGGTTTAAAAAGCCCATGGAAGACAAAACAAGATAAGTAATGAAAAATCTACCTACACCCCAGCAGTATCCAGAAATCCACTCCCAGAGAAAATGCTCTTTAAAAGTGAAGATAAGTAATAACATTTCCAAACAAACAAACAAAAGAAATTGGGTAACTTGTCATCTAAAAAAATATGAAGAGGGTGTTCTTCAGATAAAATTGAACATATGAATAAAAAAATACTAAAAGACAAATAAAATTGGATATATGAATAGAAATAAAGGGCAACAAAAATGTAATATTGACTTTGTAAAATAATAACATCTTTGAAGCTAAAAATATAAAGAAATTAAAATACATGAAAAAATGACCTGTAATTCAGGATGGAAGAGAGTGGATTTACAGTGTTTTAATTCCCTTTCCTTCCCTACAAGAGAATAAAATATCAGTTAATATTATACTTCCACCAGTCAAGGATACATGTGCTAATTTCTGGAGCAACAAATGAAAAAGGTAAAAAAAAAAAATCTATTAATTTTGAAGCTAATATACTAGAAAATCACATACAAAGAAATATCCAAAGGAAGACATGTGAAGAGAAAAACAGAATATAGAAAATTTTAAATAGAGAGCAAGAGAGCTAACTGATTTAAAGCCAGATGTTGGTAATTTGGGTAAATATCAGTAGACTAATATCTGTAATAAAGTTTGCATGGAGTTTAAGGGGGTCCCTAACCTGGTTGCCAAGAGCAACATTTTACTGAAGATAAAGCCAGTAAAGTGGCAACACTATGGGGAGATGGCATAAAGAGTGGAAAGAAGGGGGGAAATTCTCTACCTTCACAGATGATAAGATTATGTATAGGTAAAACATAGAGAGTGACAAATAAATTATTTGAATTAACAAGTGAGTTTAACAAGGTGCTAGATATGCTATCACTATACCACAATCAACTGAATCTTCATATAGCAACAACATGAGTAAATCAAATGTAATTTTTAAAAGATGCCATTTATAATAGCATCAAAATAAGAAACTCCTACAAATAATTCTAACAACAACAAAAAAATCAAGTCCTACCTTAAGAAAACTATAACTGTAACTAAGAGAAATATTGAAAGATCTAAATAAATGGAAGGACAAATTTATTCATGAGTGGGAAGAACAATATTGAGAATATGTCAATTTTCTTCAAATCGATATATTGATAATGGAATCCTAAACAAAATCCCAAATCTTCTCTTCTAGGAATAGATTTGATTGTGAAGTTTGTATGCAGAGATTCATGGAATAAGAATAGCTATGAATCTTGAAATTAAAGAACAAGATTTGAGCACTTTTATCAGATATCAAGCCTAATTACAAAGTTAAGTAATTAGGCGATACAATCTTGGCATAAAACTATACCAACGGCTGTGTAAGAGAACAGAAGCCAGGACCAACCACCTGAATATACAGGCACTTCAGTTAGGCAAAGATGGTGCTGCAGAGCACTGAAAACCGGTGGTCGTAACAAGAAGTGGTGCTGGGGAAACTGGCTATCCATGTGTAGTCCACACACGCTGTCAGAGCCCTGATAACACTGATCCAGTCAACACTCCTCCTTCCAGTACAGAGCCCCTGTGTATCAGCTATCAGACCACTCTGTCTGTTCTCATCTATAGCTAAGTTCCAAGGGTCCCTGAACAGTTCATCATATGAGATGGCTTGTAGACCACTCACTTTTATGGTTATCTTATTGGCTACAATTTGCTGACTGCTCTTTCAGAACACATAAGCAGAAGGAAAGACATGCTCTGAGTGGTTGGAGTCTGCGTTAGAATTTCCTGGGTTTCCCTTGTGATGCAGTTAACACAGCTGTGTGTTAATTTTCTTGGGACCATACCAGTTAGATGGCTCATATTAGATTATAATCAGCTAAAATCCTTTTATATTGCCACATGTATTGTATTAAGACCCGTGTCCTTCGTTTTTAATTGTAGAGTTGCAAAATGCTTTTAACCATTAAACCCTATGAAATTTAAAGAGAAAACGAGGTATGATGTATAAAGCACTTTAACATGGTATTTGGTTTACAATAAACAATTTAAATATTAGCTGTTAAAAATGTTAATTATTCCTTAATAATTTAGGCATAGTCTAGGAAGAGGGCAAAAAGAGCCCACTTACATGTAAACACACAACACAGATATGCAGATGGGCATTGATGTGTCAATTTTTCTCAAGCCTAAAATTAGTGTTGAGGGCCGGCCGAGTGGCACGGTGGTTGAGCGCTGGCTTGGGAGGCTGGTGGCCCCCGTTCGGGTCCTGTATATGAGGGCCAGTGACACTGCCTTCAAAATAAATAAATAAATAAATAAATGAATAAATAAATAAAATTAGTGTTGAAAGAAGCTGGCATGGTCAAGAATTTTTCACCGAACTTAACTTCACCTTGAATGAGAAAATATAAACCTACACGGAAACTGGTAGTAACCCTAGTTGACATTGCGGACCTCTGTAGTTGGCTAATATGTCTGAGTGAATATTACCACTTCCCTGGGAGTCAACTTGCTAACAAGAATTTTTCACTGAACTTAACTTCACCTTGAATGAGAAAATATAAACCTACACGGAAACTGGTAGTAACCCTAGTTGACATTGCGGACCTCTGTAGTTGGCTAATATGTCTGAGTGAATATTACCACTTCCCTGGTAGTCGACTTGCTAACTAGCAAGGATCTTGGTTCACATTCACTTGGCTGGTGTCACATCCTTGATGTCGCTAACGGCCTACTCTCACCCATGGACAGCTGACTACCTGTGCTCAGCTATCATTGCTCACCTGAAAATAGATCCTGAATAACACTCATCATTTCATTTTCACTGTGTGACTTGGCTGTGCTGACAGGACATACACCACCGAGGAGGATAATTACAGAGATGCCTGCAGAGAAGCCATGAGGACCATCGTGTGGCCCTCTGTCAGAGCTGTATCCTCTTTTTTTTTTTTTTTTTTTTTTTTACATATAATGTAACTATTGGGGGGAAATGTGTCTGTACATATTATTTTGAAAATATATTTTCTAATGGTTTTCATGTTCTCTGAAATACACTTGCTTGGAATGCATGAAACAAAGACCAACTAAGCTATTTGAAATGACATCAGCTTACCCCACACTCCTTAACAACTCGCAGAACTGGGCACACATAACATATTCAGGCCTGATGAACTCACACTAAACAGCTCTTTCAAATTCTGAAAGGGGCTCCATTAAAAATATTAGTAAGTTCAACATGAGTGTAAATGATTATAAAACCATTCTGGAACATCAGTGGGGATGGAGATTAGGAAGATTACATCTTTATGATTAGAAAAGAAAAATTCAGAAGGAAAACAATAGATTGGTAATTTGTGGGGATCATAGAGGACCATAAAAATATCACTGTCTGCAGTATTATTCTGCAATCTGCTGTCACTGCAATCCTACTCAGCCAAATCCACAGGAATTTTCCACTTGAAATAACTGATTTGCCCTGATTACAGACACTAATCCTGTTTAGTCCTTCTTATCTCAGGGTCTCCTGCTTGTCTGTTGTCAGGTCTGATTTCAGGCAGGCCAGCACTGATTGGTAGGTGTGGATCAGAACTTTCTTCCTTGAGGACAAGAGAATCAAGGACAATACTTACTGCAAGTAGCCATAGAAAGTTTTATTGCCACTTGACAACCTTGAACTTGGTTTTTTGGAAAGGAATCCTGCACTAAAAGAGGAATTTGAGTTTCATTGCTATTGAAATGTGGGCTTTACAAATTACTCTTGGGATAAGCCAGAGGCAAAAGGGAGTCACTACGGTAATCCCCTCTGTCCTTCATGGTATCTATTCCTGACCAGCTTCTTCCTTCATGTGTAAAACTTTCTTGATATCAAGTTTTATTAATCTTTTGTGAATTACAGTCTTTACAATCAAGGTGCCAGATAGGCCACCTGGAGTCTTGAGGAGGGAAGAACACACCCTAGACTCCTTCAGGTGGTTGGCAAGTTTTATTTTCTTGCATTTGTGAGACTGAGGACCCCAATTTCTTCCTTGTCATCAGGTGGAGGATGTTCTCTGGTCTTAGCAGCCACCTAATGAGTTCCCTGCAATGTGGCCCTCTCCATAAGCAGTTACAACATGGTTGGTTGCTTCTCCAAGGGGGAGAGTCTTTCTCTCCAGTCTAAGATTAAGGCTTATGAAATGTAACATAATCATGAAAGTAACACCTATCACCCTTGACATATTCTGTAGACTAGGAATAAGTACCAGGTTCTATCCACACACAAATGGAGACATGGATGTAACACCAGGGATGGAGATCAAGAGAGCCATCTAAGAATTCTGCCTACCACATATTCATTTTAAAATAAGTTTTATGATTATATCAATAGATACAGAAAAGCATTTGACAAGATACAACACCCATTTATGATAGAAAACAATAAAATAGGTATAGAAGGAAAATATCTTAACATAATAAAGTCCATATATGACAAACTCAGCTAATATCATAATTAACAGTGAAAACCTGAAGCTCTTCACGCTATGGTCAGGAACACGACAGGGCTGTTCCCTATTACTGCTGCTATTCAACATAAAGTCCTAGTCAGAGCAATCAGGCAAGAGAAAGATATAAAAGGCATCCAAATTGGGGATGAAGTTAAATTGTCACTTCTTGTAGATGACATGATGCTATATATAGAAAACCCTAAAGACTCTAACAAAAAGCTATTAGAAACAATAAACAAATACAGTAAAGTTGCTGGCTACAAAATCAATGTACAAAAGTCCATTGCATTTCTATATGCTAACAATGAAATCTCAGAAAAAGAAATAATAACAATAAAAAAACAATTCCTGGGCCGGCCGTGTGGCACATTGGTTAAGAGCTGGTTTTGGGATGCCAGGGGCCCCAGTTCAGATCCCACATGAGGGCTAGTGACACTGCCCTCTACAGCTAACATCTCCACCTAGAGCTGGGCTGTGAGCCCCGGCGATGGTGTAGGCTGCAGCCCCTGCTGCAGTGGGCTGCCGTAGGCTAGGTGGCCAGCAGCCAGCGTGAGTGGCTGGCAGCTAGTGTGAGCTGCCAATAGCCGCGGTGAGTGACCATCCAGAGGCCGGGGACTGATCTGCCTCATCTGGGAAGAGCACAATGAGGATACCACAATGGGCCAGTGAAGCAACGTCTTCCACAACTAGACTGAAAAAAAAAAAAAAAAAGACAGCAACTTGTCTGTTCCCCTTCCCCGGTTCCCCAACGCTGTTCCATCCCCCAATTCCCCTATAAAATCTTTAAAAAAAAACAAAAAAAATTCCTTTTGCAATTGCAACAAAAAGACTATAATACTTAAGAATAAACTTAACAAAGTATGTGAAGGACCTATACACTAAAAAACTATATGGCATTTTTAAAAGAAATTAAAGAAGACACAAAAAAATGGAAAGACATTCCATGTTCATGGATTGGAAAAATCAGCATATTCAAAATGGCCATATTACCCAAAGCAATATACAGATTTAATGCAATCCTCATCAAAATCCCAAAGGCATTTTTTAAAGAAATAGAACAAAAAATCATCAGATTTGTACAGAACCACAAAATACCCCAAATAGCCAAAGCAATCCTAAGAAAAAAGAACAATGCTGGAGATGTCACACTACCTGACTTCAGCTTGTACTACAGAGCAACATAATCAAAACAGAATGATATTGGCAGGAAAACAGACACACAGAACAATGGAATAGAATTGAGAACCCAGAAATAAACCCACATAAATATGGACAGATAATTTTTGACAAAGAAGCCAAACACATATAATGGAAAAAAGACAGCCTCTTCAATAAATGGTGTTGGGAGAATTGGAAAGCCACATACAAAAGAATGAAACCAGACTGCTATCTGTCACCGTACACCAAATTTAACTCAAAATGGATCAAAGACCTAAACATAAGACCTGAAACAATAAACTGCATAGAAGGAAACATAGGTACTAAATTTATGGGCCTTGGGTTCAAAGAGGAATTTATGAATTTGACCTCAAAGGCAAGGGAAGTGAAAGCTAAAATAAATGAATAGGACTATATCTAATAAAAAGTTTCTGCACAGCAAAAGGAACCATCGACAAAATAAAGAGGCAATCAACCAAATGGGAGAAGGTATTTGCAAACAATGCTTCTGATAAAGGGCTAATATTAAAAATATATAAGGAACTCATACAACTCAACAACAAAAAAACAAACAATCCAATTAAAAATGGGTAGAGGACCTGAACAGACATTTCTCCAAAGAGGACATACAAATGGCCAACAGGCATATGAAAAGCTGCTCAACATCACTAATCATCAGATGCAAATAAAAACCACAATGAGATATCACCTCACACCTGTAAGAGTGGCTAGCATCAACAAGACAAATAATAAGTGTTGGAGAGGCTGTGGAGAAAAAGGAACTCTCATACACTGTTGGTGGGAATGCAGATTGGTGCAGCCGCTACGGACGGCAGTGTGGAGGAGGTTCCTCAAAAAATTAAGAATAGAATTACCATATCATCCAATCCCTGTCCTGGGTATCTACCAAAAAAATATGAAAACATTTATCCATAAAGATATGTGTTCCTGTGTTCATTGCAGCTTTATTTACAGTGGCCAAAACATGCAAACAACCAAAGTGTCCTTCAACAGATGATTGGATAAAGAAGACATGGTATATATACACAATGGAATACTATTCTTCCAGAAGAAAAGAAAGATGAAATAGTGCCACTTGCAACAACATGGATGGATCTGGAAATTATTATGCTAGGCGAAGTAAGTCAGACAGAAAAAGTAGAAAACCATATGATTTCACTGCTACGTGGGATATAAAACTGAAAACAAGAAAGGAACAAGACAAACAAATGAAGAAACAAAAATTCATAGACACAGACAATAGTTTAGTGGTTACCAGAGGGTAAAGGGGAGGGGATGGTAGGTGAGGGTAAAGGGGATCAAATATATGGTGATGGAAGGAGAACTGGCTCTGAGTGGTAAACACACAATATGATATATAGGTGATGTATTACAGAATTGTACACCTGAAACTATGTAACTTGACTAACAACTGTCACCCAAAAAAACTTTAATTTAAAAAAATAATGTTTTGGGCCGGCCGAGTGGCACAGTGGTTAAGCACTGGCTTAGGCAGCCAGCGGCCCCGGTTCAGTCCCATATATGAGGGCCAATGACACAGCCCTCAAAAAAAAAAAAAGAAAAGAAAAAAGAAAAATGTTTTACGATTTTTTCCAAACATTTATTTGCAAACAAACCAATGTCGTCTTCTCAAGGAGGCTTTTCTGAACAGCATGTCTACACTTGCCTTCCCCACTCCTCTGGCTTCTTCACTTTCCTTCACAGCCAGCTGCAGACTATACTATTTGTTTTGTTTTTTTGCTGTAGCATTTTTAAATTTTTTACTATTTTTTATTTGTACCTTTTATTGCCTGCAACCTCCCTAAAAATATAATCTCTTTTCTATATTTGAGCATGTTAAAACAGGTTTGTGTTACTTTGGTAACCTATTATAAAATAATAAATTATTTTAATTAGAAACCACAATAATATACCATATAGAAATTAATAATAGGAAGAATACTTCCAAATAAAATATAACATTTCATATCTCAACAGAAGATAGAAAAGCTTTATCTTATTCCTAAATAAAAAACATTAAAAATAGGGGCCGGCCGAGTGGCACATTGGTTAAGAGCTGGTTTTGGGATGCCAGCAACCCCGGTTCGGATCCCACATGAGGGCCAGTGACACTGCCCTCTACAGCTAACAACAGCTCCACCTGGAGCTGGGCTGTGTGAGCCCCGGCGATGGTGTAGGCTGCAGCCCCTGCTGCAGTGGGCTGCCATAGGCTACAGTGAGTGGCCAGCAGCCAGCGTGAGCGGCTGGAAGCCAGCGAAAGCTGCCAATAGCCACGGTGAGCGACCATCCAGAGGCCGGCGACCGATCTGCCTCATTGGGGAAGAGCACAATGAGGATATCAACATGGGCCACTGAAGCAAGGTCCTCCGCAACTAGACTGAGTAACAAAAGGACAGCAACTTGTCTGTTCCCCTTCCCCGATTTCCCAAAGCTGTTCCCCCAATTCCCCAATAAAATCTTAAAAAAAAAAAATTAAAAATGAATCATTTAAACATTCAACTCAACAGTCAAGAATAAGAACCACAAAATAAAAATAAATTACATGTTAAGAATTAAGACAAGAAAGTTAACATATTTGTAAATACTTTAAAAAAAAAGAAACAGTAAAAGTGAAAATAAAACCAAGAGTGTTTTTTTGTTTGTTTGTTTTTAAAGGACAATAAAACAGATAAATCTCTGGTAAATTGGACAAAAACAAAACAAAACAAAAACAAACAAACAAAAAACAACTATATCTAAGGAAAAAGTTGAAACTTGTAAATACAAACATACTTAAGAAAATGGTCATCCACTAAGTAAATCAATAACACAAATTCAGTAAGAGGTAGGAACTGTAATAAAAAAAAATCACTTTTGAATTTAAAAAATCTACATGCATAACAATCACCAGAGATTATTAAAATGTGACTATTCAATAGGTCATCAACTTCCAGTTGAACATAGCAGGTTGAAGATATGTATTATCTTCACTCCTGAAATAACACAACATAAAAATAAAAGAATTTTAAAAGATATACAAATTCAAACAGACACAAAATATGAAGAGCTAAAAGAAGACAAGAGAGGTCCACAAAATTTTAGAAAATGAAAACAAAGTGGACAATAGTAAGTAAGTTTCAATTTTCTTTGTTCTGTTGAAAGTCTACACTTGGGAAGAAGCCCACAAGAGTAAAAGGTTTACTACACAGGAAAAAACTCAGGAGACAAGAGGTTAACTGGTATCACTCAAGGTGTTGTGGAAAATGGAGGTCGGACTGCTAAAAAAACCAAGAAAGGATGCTGATTGAACACGAGCATAAAAATATTAGACCTGTAAATTTCCTTCTCATCCCACACAGGCAGATGACTACCCCTCCCAGCCCCAGATTACTGTCGATGTGTACAATTTGTGCAGGTTCTGGGAAGCAGAAGACAGAATGAGGCACATTACTGAAAACGGGGTGTAAGTCTGCATATCCAACTGTGAGAACCCCAATCTCATCCAGGAATGCAGGTTGTGAGACTCTGACCCACCCTGCCAATCTGTTAAAGCAAACATGGATGTTGGCAGTTTATGCGTTGCTACCTGACACAGGACTACTTAACCATCATATGCCTAATTAGCCAGGGGTCTTTGGACACATTTCCATGACACGCTATATATTCCAAGGTGATCATTTGGTAATTTTTTTTTTTTTTTTTTTTACTAACATGCAATGTCACTTCTGCCTTCACCATTTTTCCCATTGCTAATCTCCTGGGACAATTATCTGTTGATTGACTACACAAATGCCATTTCCAACCTCTTTCCCCTTGCCATAGCACATTATATGTTGATGGTAGAAAGGCTTGTTTATATTTTTTTCAAACTTTTTTAAAGCTAGGAGCATCCAGACTCAATTGTGAAGCACAACCAGAAATACGGTTGGGAAAAGGGCTCCTGGGAAAGTCCTTCCTTCCTTCCTTCCTTCCTTCCTTCCTTCCTTCCTTCCTTCCTTCCTTCCTTCCTTCTTTCCTTTCTTCCTGCCGTGAACACAGACATGATGGCCAGAGCTGTGTCTCCCTCCATCGCATTCTGGGATACAGCTGAATCACTGCAGATCCTGCTTCAGATAATGTGGCAAATGTGCATTTTTACTAAGAATACTAATGACATACCTCATCACTGAGTAAATTGTGAGAGCACCAAAGTACACTGACAGTTGTACTTCAAAACATTTTGAAATATTGAAGAAGTATTTAGTCAGGTAGCTTAGGAAGAGTGGAGGAGGGGAGAATGAGCAAAAAAAATGGAGTCCACAGAGATAAAAGAACAAAATGTAGCAGATAACTTTCCTGTACCTGGACAGATGTCTGGAATATTATAATTTTCCAAGTTCCCTCAATACCTCCCCAAAAGTAGGCCAATCTATAAAGAAAAACCAAAGTGCTAAGGTACTTAATAAGTATTACAAGGATGTCTAAAACTGCTTCTGTTTTGTTTTGTTTTTTGTTTTTTTTTGAGGGCAGTGTCACTGGCCCTCACATGTGGGACCCAAACCGGGGACGCTGGCTTCCCAAGCCAGCGCTTAACCACCGCGCCACTCGGTTGGCCCCTAAAACTGCTTCTGTTTTAATGCTTATTTCTCCCATTTTCCAAGCCATGCCATCACATCAAAATTTGAGAAAATGTAAGTATTCTTACAGCTGTCAAAAAGTGTTTATGTTTTTAAGTGGGTATTTTAAATCCCATTCATCCATAAAGCATGTGAGACAGTTTCCATGGTTACTTCTGTTAACTCCAGCAGCCATAAAACATTTAGCAAGCTGTTTAAAACAAATTAGTGCCATCAAGCATTTTAAAATTTTTTTTAGAAATGTTTATCTTGGCTACTAAGCATCTCTGTTGTATGATGATAATAATTCTAAAAACTCAGCAGATGTGTTAAATTGAATGAACAATATGCAGCATTGACTAAGAAAATGCATTTCTAAATTTATCACATTTATTCTTGATTTGTGACTCCAATTTCTATATGAAATGCAGAAGACACATAAATGTGCCTATCAGAGTATATTAAAAATTAGATTGACATGAATTAGTTAAGGTCTTCACTCTTATGGTAGATTATAATTATTCTATATGTTAAAAGGCTCAGACTTTGTACTTTAGAAAATTAATCCCTCAAAATGAAAATACATCTTTAAAACAAAACCTTATAACTTCACAATTTAAATATAATAATTATACCAATAAGCTAATTAAAAATTAAATTAAGACATAAAATTATATATAAATTATTTCTTATAAATCTCTTTTTCCAATGATACTTTTTTTTTTTCAAACAGTACTAAAGACCTCTAACAAAATACCATGAGACCCTTTCTCACTCTTGTCTGTTTGTCTGTCTGTCTGGGCTCTCTTGCACTATGCTTCCCTCTTCATGTAATAAATTTGAAAGAATATTTTTAGGTGAAACATATTCAGGTTTCAAAATGGGGAAGACAAAAGAAGGAGACTGAGAAATAGATGTGAGAACACATTATCAAAAAAATTATCAGGACAAACAAATGCTTTTCTCTCCTTCTATTTAACTTACCTATTTAAAACCAAATATTTACATATGTTTTAAATTAAAGTAGATATTACAAAAATCATTTTTAAAAGTGTCTTCTATTCATACATAGATTAGTCATTTTGATGAGACTTACTATAATATTCTAATATTACTCTTCTGCTTCCTCATATTGTTTCTAAACCAGGAGTGACTACTGGGCCCAAAAACCTCTCAAAGCACAAAATTGTTCCATAGACCCCATATTTCACCTTGATATATAAATCTATAATCTAAAGATTAGGCAGGTTTTAGAATAGATATTTTTACATACACATTTTTTTAAAGATTAGAAATATCACATTTCCCCCTCAAATTAAAGGAACTGCTTAACAAATAGAGGTACTCTATGTGGGAAGGAAAGAGGGAGGGAGGGAGGAAGGCAGGGAGGAAGGGAAGGAGGGAGGGACCCTCTTCAGTCATAGTCACTCCAGCTCTATTAATTTCAAGGGAGCCATCATTCTAAAGAAATAATTCAGTCCTCCCAATGTTTGCAGGTCTCATTGATTTGTGTGGGGCTGAAAAGACACATTTTAAAAACAATGCTTTGTAACATCTACTATTTATTCTAATTTAAAATACAAACAAAAGTCTATTTAAAAATAAAACGGTGTTCCTCTTGGAAAACTAAGAAAATGTTTCCCACAGAGAAAAAGATGTCAGTCATAATTTGGGACCATAGACTTTATCTCCTTTCCCTTATTCCCCATCAATCCATCCTCTTTATCCTGTATATCCCTCATTCTACCCAACAGCTGACCCCCATACATACAAAAGGATGTTAACTTGCTTTTTGATTACTTTTTAGTCACTTTCTATGTGTTCATTAAAGTTGTACATTTCAAATGAGTCACCTTTTGATTTCATAAACCTTTCTTTTATCCTCAAAAATCAAGTTATTGAGGTTACTCTTATTTTTATAGTTTTATATGGTCTTATATGGCAGTTGCCATTCAACGATCATAGAAATTGTTTCATAGTCATCTAAGCTACAAAATTATCTCATCATTATTTACTTGAGGAAGTCTTTAAAACAAAGCCGACAAAATGAAGTCACAATTATTAAAATGCTATGCTTCATCATTACTATAAAAATCATAACTAACCAAATACTTGATTCTAAAAAGATGTTTCTATATTTTGTGTATTATAATAATTCCTGGACATCTCTATTTTATGTAAAATTTTATTCAGTTATAGTCTATCTCAACATAAAATGTTTAATTTGAAGCTAAAATATATGATAATAGCTGTTTCAATTAATAATCCAAATAAATAACTCCAACATTCTCAGATATCATAATAACCATAAGAATGATAAAGCCCAGGTTTTCTGGCAAGCCAAGACAAGTAGCCACACTAACAAAACATGATCAGTTATCAAGAGAGTGGTGAGGAATTTTAACTCAGTGTCATTAAGCCTGATTGCTGTTCAGGAATACAAGGAAGAGATGGTTAAGATGGTAATTGAATACTTGAATTGAAATTTTACGAAGAAATATATGATCTGATTACTGTTTTGCATACATAAGTAGTATTAAGCATTTCTAAGAATGAAGAAATAGTGCAAAAAATCAAAAGGGTAAAAATAATGTTTGGACACATGACACTAATTTTTCAGATTCAAAGATCACACAAAGTAAATAAAAATACATTATAAAATAAAGTAGGTAGCAAATTCTATAACGATATCTAAGAATTATTACTTGATATATTTCAGACATATTAAAGGTATATTTTATTGTAATAGTGTATCTTAATCTACCTTTATTTTTTTTTCATTTTTTTTTTAAGAGGGCAGTGTCACTGGCCCTCATATGTGGGATCCAAACCCTGTCCTCTGGCATCCCAAGCCAGCTCTTAACCACTGTGCCACTTGGCCAGTCTACCTTTGTTTTTAACATACACATATGTGTTCCATCTACAAGATCCATAAAGTCTGCATTGTTTGTGCATTTTTCACATTATCCTCAACTAATCACTCATACAAAATAGATTCAATGAAGTCATCAATGTAAGTGTAATAGTCTGTCAAATAGAGGAAGCAGAATGTGAGGAAACCCACTGTCTTAATTGGCTTGGGCTGCTATAACAAAATACCATAAACTGGGTGACTTATACACAACGCAAATTTCTCTCTCACAGCTCTGAAGCCTGGAAGTCCAAGATCAAGGCACTGGCAGGTTTGGTGTCTGATGAGAGCCGGAGGGCCATCTTGCTGTGTCCTCACATGGCAGAAGGGACAAGGCAGCTTTCTGTGCTCTCTTTTCACTAAACCCATTCCCAAGAACTCCACCCTTATCACCTAACCATCCCCGAAAGGCCCCACCTCAAAATAACACCCCTATAAGGATTAATGTTTAACACTTGAATTTGGGGACACAAACAGTCCATAACAACTATAAGCCTTTGCTTCAAAGGACCTGAATTCAAGTTCCATCTCCCTAATTAAGACCTGAGTGGCACTAAGAATACAAGTTTCAGTTTCTTTTCATGTAATGGTGATAATAATATCCACATACTAGGGTTACTGTAAGGTTTAAATACTATAAATATTTGAAAATGCCTGGGCTTGCAGTATCATTCTCTTCTTATACTGTCTCCCTTCTTCCCTCACTTCTTTCAAATTTGGAACTGAAATGCTTTATGGTAACGGGCTACCCACATACACTTCAGGGTCTTAAAGACTTTTCATGGCCTCCACCCTCCAGAGAGCAATGGGACCTTCACCCCAGTTGTGACAACCAAAAATATCTCCAGATACTGTCAAATGCACCTGGGCAAAATCATCCCCAGTTGAGAACCACTGGTTTAAATCAATGAATCTAAATTTTAACCTTGATCAAATAAAATGTAGCTATCTGGATGCCAAAAGAAAACCCCTAGAATATCTGTAATTCAAACTAGCTGAAACATGTAAGAAATATAGCTCCCAGTTCATATTTAATTATCCATACATTATGAATAATCCATTGAAATGTAATAGAAATAGTAATACACTTACTACAAAAGCATTTCCAGACAGTAGGAGAGCTTGTTGAACAACATTTATAAAAGTACTTTGAAAGAATAAAAGACATCTGATAAGCTATACATATTGTACACAACCCTAGCCCCACAAAAATCGGTATCAAGAACAACCAACAAAATCATCAACATTTCTACTACAAAGTTAGACAACAAATTTCCTGCCCATTCATCTGCCGTTAAACATGGCCTTTCTAATTCTGTATAGCTTTTAAGTTCAAAGCACAATGAACTGTCCTACAGCACACCTGGATGTCCTCTAGAGATGGTCATCTACATGGCTTTATTTATACTCCAGCACGAGAACTTCCTTAGCTTCACGAAGTATACAAATAGGGTTCCCAGGTATCCGTTAGCCTCTATACACATATTAATCTGTTCTCTTCCTTCAGGCACAAATTATTTCATGAACAATTTTTCTTAATGTCAATTATCTGAGCTATTGGTCTAATATTGTTTATCTTCTGCAGAGTTTCAATTAGTCTTCTGTGAAAACAGTATGAGCCTCATGTTTATTATTTAAATTGCTGTCCTGGAACACACTGACAATACCTAGTATAATTCTGAAACTAGAAAATTAAAAAAAAAAAATGATGTTCTTTCAACACAATGTTTTTGTTAAATCAAAATACTTACTTTTTTCTTATTCAAATGCAACAAAATAACGGTTTACCCCTTTAATGAGTATTTCTTCATTTATCTGGAAAATGACACATGAAAATTTAAACAAGTCCTTCTGCTTTAGCTATAATAAAGTAGCTCTTCTCAGATAAGCATCCCCAACAGGAAAAAAAAAATCATCAAAGTCGGATAAACATAACAAACATACAAAAACAGAATTTTGAATATACCAAAGGAAACCAAAGTGGAGCAGGAGTCAAAATGATGCAGAGAAGGGAACCTCATAGAGATGAGCCCAATAGTTTTTGCTATTTTCTCCTCAAGGCATTTGATGATTCATAAGCTGCACCAGGCAGAGGCCAAAAAGCCTAACAGAAAATAAAACTTAACAGGATAAAATCTAAGCAGAGATTTCTACAGTCTCATTGTGCTAGGGAGATTAAATATTGGAATTCAGGATTGCCAAGAAGGAAAAGACCCTAGTAAACATCCCATATTTTCAAATGAAAACCCCCAAAAGCTATATTTTAGGAATAAGGGCAGAACAAATTAAACCAGCCCCAGGAAAAACTGAATCAGTCCTAAATCCTCCAACTATGATTGCAACATGGTGACCTGCTCCTACTCTCTCTGTCAGAAAAGAATTTAACCCTCCCCTGAAAAAGATATCATCATCCAAAATTTCTACAATGTTTTACACTGTCTTACAAACAAATATTATTAGGCATGCCAGGAGAATAAACGAAAGTGGGGAAAAGACAGAGAAATAAAGGGGGGAAAAGAGAAACATACCTACAAACAATCCAGGTATTATATTTTCAGACATGGATTTTAAATATATTCAAGAAAATAGATGGCAATATGGAGAATTTCCCATAGAACTGAAATTTATGAAAAAGAACAAATGTAAATTCTAGAAAGGAAATAATAACAGAAAAAATTGTTTAACAACAGATTAGACACAAAACCGGACATTAGTGAATTGGAAGACAGATCAGTAGCTTAGAGAAATGAAAGAATGAAAAACAGAGAGAAGAGTTTCAGAAGCACATAGGTCATCAACGACAGGATTAAATTATGCATCTAAAGTGCCCGAGAGAAGGGAGGGAGGGGGGAGAAACAATACTTGAGGAGACCGTGTGTAAAGTGTTTCCAAAACTAATGAAAGACAATGAGCCCCAGATTCATTGCATTTTATTAACCGGAAAAATTCTGTACCAAAAATACCCCAACAAATTAGGCACATTACAGGAACATTTCAAAAAAACAAAAGAAGACATGTAAAAGCAGCCAGAGTGATAGGGGAGGCTATTCCTTCAAACAAGTAAGATTATCAGCAGACTTTATTTCAAAGAAAGAGGAAAGGCGGGGGGCGGGGGGGCTTGGCGGCACAGCCCTAAGAATAATCCAGGGCTGCTTCTCAGGACAGTGACATCTTTAAGGTACTTAAAGAAAATAACTGAATTATCAAATCGGTAAATATATACTCCAGAAAATAAAGGTAAAATAAAGATGTTTCAAATACATAAAAGCCAAGGGAATTTGTCACAGCAGAACTGAGCTAGAAAGAAATACTGAAAGGAATTCTTCTTGAAGAAGCAAAGTGGTCTCAGATCAAGGCATGGAAATGAAGGAAGGAATGGAGAATATGAAAGGGGGTACATATGTTGGTAAACTGAAATGAATATTGACTATAAAATAATAGTAATAAGGTTTGATAGGTGAGAAAATATATATACAATTAAGTGGCAGAAAAAGAACAAAAGGCAAAGAGTTAAATGGTGTGAAATTCTTTGAAGATCATTTCAATTTTCTGAAAGTGGAAAAGCACTAATTTATCACGGACTCTAGTAAACCAAGGATATATGTAGTAATTACTAGGGAAGTAAATGACAGAACATATGGCTAACCAGATAATGTACAGACAGGAAAGAAAGCATGAAAGAGGAAAAAACTAACAATAAAAAAATAATGGATAGTTCAAATAGAAAACCAAGAGTTTTATGGCAGATTTCAACCTAAATATATCATAATTATATTAAATAATGAGCAGAATAGATGTCATAATTAAGACAAATATTGTCAGACTGAGTAAAACATTTAAATTTATTGAAAATATGAACAAAAAAGGTTTTTGCATCAAAGGAAAATATTTTTGCAATATAAATTCCACATTTTGTTTACAAAACTTGAATAAAAGCTGTTTGGCAAAGAGAAGAAATACAGATTCCCCAAGCAAGCTTCCAGGAGCATTCCTCAAGCAAGCTCACAGGAGCATTGTGGCATAGGCCCTTTCTTTCTTTCTTTTTTTTTTAAGATTTTATTGGGAAATTGGGGGAGGGGAACAGACAAGATGCTGTCCTTTTTGTTCTTCAGTCTAGTTGTGGAGGATGCCACTTCACTGGCCCATGTTGGTATTATCATTACACTCTTCCCGGGTGAGGCAGATCTGTCGCCAGCCACTGTATGGCTGCTCACGGCAGCTCTTGGCAGCTCACGTTGGCTGCCAGCCACTCACGCTGTTGCTCACAGCAGTCCAGCTCCAGGTGGAGCTGTTGTTCACCATCTTAGCTCTAGAGGGTGCAGTGTCATTGGCCCTCACATGGGATCGGAACTGGGGCCCTGCTGCTCAGAGCTGGCACTCCCAAGCCAACTCAACCAGAGAGCCATTCGGGGGGCCCAGGCCCTTTCTTTCTTAATTGCTACCCCTGGCTAATGTCAATTCAATTTTGTCTCCTGTGGGAGTTTTGTATGTCCAGCCGGCTCCCTGATAGTTTCTGGTTTCTCCCCAGACTTTGTGGCAAAACTTTTCACTCCGTGAGAACTTAGATGCAGACGTATATTTGACTTGTCAATACCGAGCTTTCAGATAGACATTAAAAACAAACCCCAGCATGTCTAAATTCTAACTTTTACTGGATCACTTTTGCAGGAAGCACTTTGAAGACCAACAAGACATGAAAGTGATAGTTAAGGAAAGACATTACTGTGCAACGCACCTGAGGAACACACTACCTCCAGGTTGACATTCCCTCCAGGTTTCTATGTTCGGTGTTCCTAACACGAAACTCAGCATGCAATGTAAAACCCATAAAACTAAGAGAACATCTAGCAATATGCTCAGAAACAAATGTAAGTAGATTCCAATAAAGATGACATTTAAAACAAACAAACAAACAAAACCACAGAAGGACCCTTAGAGCTCCTACAGGACTTTATAGCAACCCATTATCTTGGCCCTGATCTGACACTTTGAAAGAGAAAGAAATGATAAACCTGCCTCATTCTCCAACCTTACTGTTCCATTAGCATCCCCACCCATCTCTCCTGGCCTCCTTCCAGTTACTCCCACACTCAACACATTCTCAGCTGGAGACCCTCCTACACATTGTTCTCTCTGTCCACAGCACCCTTCACTCTGCCATTCACAGATGGGCTCTCCATCACCCCTCGGGTTTCAGCTGAATTATTACAGCCTCTAACGGGCCTCTTTCCTGACTCCATTCATAGCTCCTAAGCCCCACCCTCCACTCCAGCAATTATTCTCTATCAGAACACCTTATCTACTGAATTCACAGGACTTAACAAAAGAGGTATTATTTACTCATTTACTTGCTTATTGTCTAACAACTTTGTGACACTGCAATTTCCATGAAAATGGACAATGTTTCTGCTTTTTTACTAGTATATCCTCAAGTGACTTATTATATCTCAAACCCAGCACAGCTTCTGGTCCTGAAATTCGTAAACCTCTAGCTAGACTGATCAAAAACAAACAAAAGACAAATTACCAGTTCAGGAATGAAAGAGGGAATGTCACTTGAGGGAATACCCATAGACAAAAGGATAATGAGGGAATATTACAGTGTTATACCTATGAATTTGATAATTTAGATTTCAAGGCATCTTTGCTCCACTTTTTGATCAGATTGTTTTCTTACTGTTGAGTTTTAAGCGTTCTTTATGTGTTTTGGCTAACAATCCTTTATCAGA
This sequence comes from Aselliscus stoliczkanus, assembly GCA_033961575.1. Lineage (NCBI taxonomy): Eukaryota > Metazoa > Chordata > Mammalia > Chiroptera > Hipposideridae > Aselliscus > Aselliscus stoliczkanus. The sequence goes on along the minus strand of CM066731.1, from coordinate 70,843,779 downwards.
TGTGTCTTTTGCAAATACTTTCTCCCAGTCTGTGGCTTATCTTCTCATTCTCTTGGCATTATCTTTCTCAGGCAGAAGTTTTTAATTTTAATGAAATCTAGTTTATCAATTATTTTTTCATGGGTCACGCCTTTGGTGTTCTATCTAAATTGATGAACTTGTTCTACTTTCTCAAAATGTGTTTAAAATCTGAAAATAAACCTACACCAACATGTCAACATTGGGCAGTGAGCTACACATTCACTAAGAAGTGGAGAAATGTGCAAAGCGAACATGGCATAAAACTCTCACCAACCCCTGACTGTGTGCTAGACGGGGACACAAGATTGGTTGGAGGGCCTACATGCTTGGGGCTGGCAGCTGATCGGCACCTTGGCCACACTGCTCATGGCCAGGGGATAATCTGCCTACCGTACCATCCCTGACCATGAAGTAATTCTTTTGTACATTGTTTGAGTTGCCTCACTCTTTAAAGTGATAAATTTCCAACTGTTATAAATTCCAGTGTCAAGTGTGAGGACCACCAGAAATAGTTAATCATAAGAGAAAATAAAGGGAAATACTTGAAAGCTGTTGACAAATCTGCCTTCCAGAACTTAAAAGTATCAAAATCACTTAAAATAGCAAATATTGAGTAACATGTGTATGAAAACACTATTGTTTATTATAATGTAATTCAATCAAAAGCACCATAAATTGTTACACTTTTCAGCAACATTGGAATAATCTAGCATGTCATCACATTGCTCTTATTTCACTGTGTTACTTGATAAAAATTGGCATTGAAACTGAGAAGCAAATAGTAAGTCGTCCAGGCCGAGGCTCTGAGACCATGCGGAGCCTTCAGTACAGACAAGAGCCTCAGAAGCACATATCGTATATATAGAACCTCCTCTATGCAGATGAACCTTTATGCAATCAAACAAACACCAGTTTCTTCTACTGAATACCTAATTTATCTGAAATATCTATCTATTCAGAAATATCTCTAGGAGAATAATCATTTGGAACTAGATACTCAGTGTTATTTATTAGTTCTCATTTCTAACATTTTCTTATTTAAAAACTAAGGAAAAATATATTGCCTGTATTATAAATACATAAGAAAATAAACACTCTTGTTCTTCAGTGATTAATGAAAAGGGCAGTGGAGACTACAAAGGGAAAACGTGACCTGTCAATTTGATTTTCTGAATTAATAACTCACTGATAGATTCAATATTTGAATTCATTTGAAGATATATCAACATTTCTATAAGTAAATAAAAGGAATATGAAAAGGTACATCATATGAGAATATATGTTACTAAAATAAAATTCCACGATATCAGTTAACTATCTGAAATCAGATTACTGTTTTAAAATCAGTGCAGATTGAAAGTTTTCACAAATTTCTCACCATCTGCCTCAGTTCTACCAGGAATAGAGTCAAGAGCTCCCTGAGGCTGTTCAAATTATTAATCCCTGTCTATTTAAGCTCTATGGAATTCCATCTAGTGATATAAAACAGTGTCAATTCAGAAAGAAAATCATGTCAGGGTGGTGGAAAACACATATGAGGTCTGACAACTAAGTACCAGAACTCATTCTAGCTAAAGTGAGTGCTACACACCTCATTGCTGAATATCACTATGATCACCTTTGAAGTACTCCCCTTGGAAAGCTATGCACCAACACCAGCACCCAGTCCACCCTTCAAAGCAATTTGGAACTCTTTTTCTGGAATGGCCATCAGAGTTATCGTTGTATTACCATCGATGTCCTGAATGTCATCAAAATGTCTTCCTTTCAATATTTTCTTTATCTTCAGGTAAAGAAAGAAGTCATTGGGGGGGGGCAGATCAGGTGAGTAGGGAGGGTGTTCCGTTACAGTTATTTGTTTACTAGCTAAAGACTCCCTCACAGACAGTGGCGTGAGAGCTGGTGCCTTGTCGTGATGCTAAGAGCCATGAATTGTTGGCGAAAAGTTCAGGTCATTTTCATCTAACTTTTTCATGAAGCTTTTTCAGCACTTTCAAGTAGTAAATTTTATTACCCATTTGTCCAGTTGGTACAAATTCATAATGAATAATCCCTCTAATATCAAAAAAGGTTAGCAACATAATTTTGACTCTTGATTTGGGCTAATGGAAACTTTTTTGGTTGTGGTGAATTAGCCGACTTCCACTGTGCACTTTGATGCTTTGTGTCAGGGTCATATTGATACACCCATGTTTCATCACCAGTGACAATACGGTCCAAAACAGCATCTTGCTGCTCCAAAAGGTTTTGGCATACTTTGACCCTCCTTTGCTTTTGTTCATTGGTGAGCTCTTTCGGGACCATTTTTGTACACACCTTTCTCATGCCAAAATTTTCAGTTAAGATTGTCCTAAATGTTTCTTCATCAATGTTTACTTGGTCTGCTATGTTTCTTACAGTCAGCCTACATTTTTGACACACAATTTGATGAATTTTTGCATGGTTTCATCAGTTTTACTCATTACTGGCCGCCCTGACCTCTCTTCATTGATGACACTTTCTGTCCCCTCAGAAAAACATCTAATCCATTTGTACGCTGCCTTTTTTTTATGGCATTATCCCCATAAACTTGGACTAACATGTCCCTAATTTCACTTCCACTTTGCGAAGTTTAACAAGAAACTTAATGTTTGTTCATTGCTCTAATTCAAGCTCAGACATTCTCACGATGGCACATAAAAACACACAATAATGAACGCCACTCAGCAAGACACGGCCACCCACTGATACAAACACAGCTGTGAGACACTGATATACCAAGGTTATGAAACCTTACTGAGCTGTTTGTACAGTGCTGCCAATGTAAGTGCATGGTGGCAAGTTCGCGAACCTAATTGTCAGATCTTGTAAGACTTATTTTCACCCTAAACATAATTTCTGAGTCACTGCAGCTTACAATCTTTTCCACAACATTTCAGTTCTAACAGAAATTATATGAATTAACTCCTAATAATAACAAGATTTATGTATTCTGTAACTATTTCTTTAATACCTACTGTATACCAGGAACTATATGCTAGCTATGAAATAAACCATGCTGACGAGACAAGTCCCCGCCATTTAGGGAGAGTCCAGTTTAATCATAAAAATGTAACATTTGCCATGCAAATAAACTGTTCTGATACTAAGAGAAAAGTTTATATACACATCAGCCAGTAGAGCCTCAAACAGGTAATTGTAGATTTTGACCTGGAGTATTAGAAAGGCATCACAGAGGAAGCTGAACAGTGAACAGAAGGAGATGGTCACACCAGAGAGAAGAGCATCAGCAGGCACGTGAAACAGCAGCCTCTCAGAGAACTACAGGCAATTTGGTATGGCCGGGGCCTGAGACAGAATGGAGTTGGTGAGAACCTGTACAGCATTCTAGGGGGTTGCGAAATGCTATATATATTTATAAATGTTTATATAGAACAATGTACATAGTGAATCAAACAGGAAGGAGATTACACACTCCAAGCATAATTAAGAGGAATTTCATGAAAGGATTATTTATAAAAGTACAGACAGTGTTGAAGGAAGCCTACAAGGGGGTGAAGGGCCAGTAGCTGAAACTGGGGACAGGGTCAGCAGGAAGTTGGTACCATTTAAAGACTGGAAGGCACAAGGGAAAGAAGGGTTGTTGAAAACCTGAGAGGCTGAGGTTGAACAAGAGGAGCGACTATGACACAGCTGACCTTGTCTACTTGTAAAGAAAGGAGCCAGAGGAATAACACCTCTGACCTCAGTCTCCTTATTGCCCATTGTCATCTTCTCATGTCTCCCATTGCACTAAATGCAACCAGAAAAGATGTGCAGGAAGAGCAGCTGATGCCCTTTATAAAGGTCATCCTGCTCGGGCACAGAGCAGGCTGGAGAGAGTACAGGGGTGTGCATGTGTGTGCACGCTCGTTTGTGTGTGTACACATCCAAGTGTGTACTCATCTACTATGTGCACAACTCTATACCTCATTGCATTTCATATGAATTGTCTTTAAGCTTCATAAAAACCTTGGAAACTACATATATTTACCATCTTTTTAAGAATAAAGAAATTCAGGTTAGATAAATTATTCATGATCACACACCTAGCAAGCTGTAAGTTGGGTTTTCAACTCAAAACTTTTTAACAAGAATGCTTCTATTCTAAAGTATGTTTCTCCCTTAAACCAAGAGCCAACATTAGTTTGATGAATCATTAGTGGCATACTTTTAAAACAAAATACATAAGAAGCTGCTAATTATCCCCACAATTATTTATTTAATGCTATGGTAATGTTATATTTAACACATTAAGATGATAAATGAAAACAGAATATATTTATTTGAAAGGAAATAAAATAATGATTATTCCCAGACAATATTATGGCACCTAAAAATAATTAAAAGAAAGTAAACTGAAATATTAGAATTGATATATGTATAAGTTCAGTAAGGCAGTCAATTACAAATATACATAAACCTAGTTAAACAGGTTTCACATATATTAATACTAATAATACTTAGAAAATACAATGATTTTAAAGTTGTTAAAAGAATAGACCCTAAAAGTATCCATCACCAAGAAAAAAACTGTTTTCTTTTTACCTTTTGTTTATATAACATGATGGATGTTAACTAAACCTATTGTAATCACCTCACAATATATTCAGTCAAGTCATTGTGCTGTATACATTAAACTTACACAGTGCTGTATGTTAATTATTGGGTTGTCGGAAAAGCCATGACGCATTTTTGCAACTAAAAACATAGAAAACATACATCATGACTTTTCCAACAACCCAATATATCTTGATAAAACTGAAAGAAAAAAAATTCTACCTCAAATAAATTTTGCCCACTAATTTCCTTTGGAACTGAACTTAGAAAATAATATGAGGGCCGACCGAGTGGCACAGTAGTTAAGAAGAGCTGGCTTGGGACACCAGCGGCCCGGGTTCAGATTCCACATATAAGGGCCAATGACACTGCCCTCTTCAAAAAAAAAAAAAAAAAAAAGAAATAATGCTATTTATAATTTTCACAAAATTATATAAAAGTTAGGAAATTATATTAAAAAAATCCTATATGAAACCTTAATAAGAGTCACAAAAGAGTAAAATAAATGCAAAATATATATCATGTTCCTGAATGAGAAAGATACAATTTTATAGATGTCATAAGTTTCCAAAATTACAAGAAATTACCATACCAGATATCAAAGCACACCATAAAGCTAAATTTATTTTTAAATCCATACAAAATTGGCATAAGAACATACAAATTTCAATGAAACAATAGTTATCACAAGTATATAATAATTTTTAAATGTGATAAAACTGCATTACAGATCAATAATTATGATTAAAATGTCTAAGGACTTAAATGATACATGAAGATTTTGGCTAAGAACTGTATACTATAAAAAAGAGTCCCCTGGGAATTTTTAGAAATGATAAATACAGTAACTGAAATTAAGCACTGTATGAATGATATTAACACCCCCAAAATATCACTGGCCCAGCTAAAGAGAGAATTGGTGAACAGGAAAATAAGGAAAAAGAAAATACACAAACTGGTAAATTTCAATGGGAAAAAAAAGAAGATTCTAACTTGAAATGCAAAAATGAAAGTCACCAGAGACAAGAAGTCTCAGCTTTAACATTCACATCTACGTTGAAATAACAGACATCTTATTATGGACTAAGTGTTTGAGTTCTCCCAAAATCCATGTGTTAAAATCCTAATCCCCAATGTGATGGTGTTAGGGGGTTGGGCCTTTGGTAGGCAATGAGGTCATGAGGGTAGGGCCCTCATGAATGGGATTAGTGCCTTATAAAGAGACTCCAGGGAGATTTCTCATCCCTTTCTTCCTTCAGCCATCCATGAACCAGAGAGAGAGCTTTCCCCACACATGGAATCTGCCAGCACCTTGATCTTAGACTTCCCACCTTCCTGAACTGTGAGAAATACATTTCCATTGTTTAAGCCACCCAGTCTGTGGTATTTTTGTTATAGCCACCTGAAAGGACTAAGACATATCTACACAGTAAAAAAAAAAACAATTTTTATAAGAAATATAAGGATATTTGCCTATTTGCAAACAATTGAACAAAGGTATAAAGGTACAATTTTTTTTTTGAAGATTTTATTGGGGAATTGTCTAGTTGTGGAGGACATTGTTTCACTGGCCCATGTTGGTATCATCATTGCACTCTTCTCGGGTGAGGCAGATTGGTCGCCAGCCCCTGGACGGCCACTCACAGTGGCTCTTGGCAGCTCACACTGGCTGCCAGCCACTCACGCTGGCTGCCAGCCACTCACTGTAGCCCATGGCAGCCCACTGCAGCAGGGGCTGCAACTATGCCATCTGGGGGACTCACAGCAGCCCAGTTCCAGGTGGGGAGCTGTTGTTCACCCTCTTTGCTGTAGAGGGCAGTGTCACTGGCCCTCATATGTGGGATCCGACGAACTGGGGCTGCTGGCATCCCAAACCAGCTCTTAACCAACATGCTACTCGGCCGGCCCCAACGTACAATTTTTTTTTAATGTTAGTTCATTTGTGACCAAATAGTAGTTTCTGAAACTCCAGTATAAAAATGTCATTGGTAACTTTGTGAACTAGTGTAAATACATGATAAATAATAGCTAGCTATAATTTATTCATAAACTGTAAAAGAAATGTGCATATTATTTCTTGGGGAATAAAAAATTAGAATATACTGCTATTCTGATACCAGAAACCCCTTTACACTCCAACTGTAGGAAATACATAGCAAAGTCTTTTATCAAAAAACCTCTCAAGATGCATAAGACTGTATAAGAAAGGGAAGGCTGACATGTATGAAGGGTCTTTAAGTCTTTACATTTCTAACTTAATATCAGCTTCACAAAATGATCCTATAAGGTTAATAATTGTGCCCATCTTACACATTAGTGAACTGAGTATCAAGAGGTAGGAATTCGCCCAAGGTCAAACAACTAGTATTTAGAGGAGTTCAGTTCACACTAGTTCCTTCTGATTCCCCAGTCCAGGCATCCCAGAGGTAACTGCCAGGAGAGGCCAAGGTCATTGTCTTACTCTTCTCTTCTCAAACTGCTGCCAATAGGCTTTTCATCCCTGACCTAGCTAACCAATCTCCATAACACAGATAATTCTCTTCCTTCAGTTCCCATTCTTTTTTTTTTTTTTTTTTTTTGAGGGCAGTGTCACTGGCCCTCATATGTGGGACCGAACCGGGGGCAGCTGGCTTCCCAAGCCAGTGCTTAACTAATTCCCATTCTTATGTCACAGATGATCAGTGTCCGTCAGACACCTAAATTACTTTAAGTATTCACACCATTCTTTATTAACCTAGGTTCCCTTTCAGCTTCATATGAAGGCTATCTTTCCTAGGAGAAGACTCCCAGTTTCAGTCAGTTTTCCTCCAGACTCAGTATTTTGAATGAATTAAGAGCAGCACAGAGACTTCTGGTAAAATGGCTCAATAGACAGACACTGTGCTAACTGTCTCCCAGGATCACACCAAAATTACAAGCAAATTATACAGCATTCAACCCTGGAGGTCCCCGGAGCACTAGATGAACAGAACCACTAAACGAAGAGATTAAAGAGGAGGCCACGTCGGGTCTGGTAGGAGGGGCAGAGACGAGAGAGGGCGAACCCCATGTGGGAAGTCCCAGCTGTGGGGAGGCTTCTCCGGTTGGGGGAGAGACCCTCCGGCCGCACACCAGGCTCACCAGCCCAGAGTTCCTTTGGCGGGAAGAGGAGTTCCAAGATAGTTGGCAGTAAATTAGTGGGGACTCTCTTTGCTCAGCTCAGTGAGGCTAAGAGTGGCTGGAGAATCAGTGGGGCCAGCACCCGGGCTTGCTCACCAGTGAGCACTTACCTGGTTCCTGGTGGAGGGAGTGGCTGTGTGAGCCGGACCCGGAAGCCTGCGGGGATGGACTGAACTGAGGACCTTTGATGCAAAGAGTGGAGCTTTTTGGACTGTTGTTCCCCTTGTGTGGAGCCTGCACGCGAGTGGTGTAAGGAGGGTGCCATTTTGTCATGCTTGGCCCTCCCATGGAGGATCAGGTCTGGGACCTCATTGGTCTGGTGGAATTGGCGCAGAAGTGCGTATGTGTGTGCGCACGCGCGCGCAAATGCAGCCTGTCCCCACCCTCCGCCCGGCTTATACTGCGTTGCCAGGGAAATGCTGGGCGGGTGCCCTCCAGCTCCAACAGGCTGCTCACTGAGACCTGGGAGTGCGTGAGCCGCCTCAGATCCGCACCCTCTGCTAGGCTTGTGCTGCATTGCCAGGGAAAGGCCTGGTGGGCGTGCTCCGGCTCCAACAGGCTGCTCACTGAGACACGGGAGTGCACATGCCGCCTTGGGTCCCCACTCTCCGCACTGCACTTGCAGAGTTGCCAGGCTGGTGATTGGTTGGCAGACTGCTCAGCCTGATCTGCGAGCGGCTGATTGGGACAAGCTTAGACTGGGAGTTTTCCTGGGAGTGTTGAGCCATGAGCTGTGTGCCTGAGTGATCCAGCCAGGGCTCTCCTGGTGATCTATCTAATACATCAAAGCAATCCCCAGAACGACAGCCAGAATGGGGAAACAAAGAAACATGTCACAAGTAAAAGATCAGAAGAAACCTCCAGAAATGGAACCAAATGAAACAGAGGGATCCAACCTTTCAGAGACAGAGTTTAGAACACTGATGATAAGAATATTTAAGGAACTTAGCGAGGACATAAAGAAGGATAGGGAAACCATAAAAAACAACCTGTTAGAACTAAAGAATACAATAACTGAAATGAAGAACACACTCGAAGGAATCACGAGTAGAGTAGATGAAGCAGAGGAGCAGATCAGCGATTTGGAAGATAAAATAGCAAAACTCACCCAGTTGGCACAGCAAAAAGACCAAAGAATAAAAAACAATGAAAATAGTTTAAGAGCCCTATGGGACAAGGTGAAACGCAACCACCTTCGAATCATAGGGATACCAGAAGGAGAAGAGAAGAAGCAAGGGGTCGAAAATGTATTTGAAAAAATAATGACTGAAAACTTCCCTACCCTGGTGAAGGAAATCAACATATATGCCCAGGAAGTGCAGAGGGTTCCAAACAAGCTGAACCCAAACAGGTCCACACCAAGACACATCATAGTTCAAATGGCAAAGTTTAAAGACAGAAACAGAATCCTAGAGGCAGCAAGAGAAAGACAGCAGGTTACATACAAAGGAACTCCTGTTAGACTAACAGCTGACTTGTCTACAGAAACTCTGCAGGCCAGAAGGGAGTGGCAGGAGATATTCAAAGTGACACAAAATAAAGGCCTACAACCAAGATTGCTCTCCCCAGCACGGCTATCACTTAAAATTGAAGGAGAAATACAGAGCTTCTCAGAAAAGAATATGCTTAAGGAATTCATTACCACCAATCCAGCATTGTAAGAAATGTTAAAAGGGCTTTTTTAAACAAAAGAAAGCAGTAAACAAGCTAACCCAGGGAGACCAGGAATACAAATAACAAAATGGCAATACATATGCACCTATCAATAATCATTTTAAATATGAATGAGCTAAATGCTCCAATCAAATACAGAGAGTGGCTGAGTGGATAAGAAAATAGGACACATGTATATGCTGTTTACAGATGGAATAAGATATTTCATGCAAATGGAAATGAGAAAAAAAAAGCTGGAGTACCAATACTTATTTTGGACAAAATAGACTTTAAAATGACTACAATAAAAGACAAAGAAGGGCACTATAACCCTAATAAACATCTATGCACCCAACATAGGAACTCCTTATTACATAGAACAGATTTTCACAGACAAAGAAAGAGATCAACAGTAACACTATCATAGTAGGGGACTTCAACACCATTGTCACCAATGGACAGACCCTTCAGACAGAAAATCAACACAGAAAGAGGGGCCTTAAATGATACTTTAGACCAGCTGGACTTCATTGATATTTTTAGAGCATTTCACCCTGAAAAAACAGAATATACATTCTTCTCAAGTACACATGGGACATTTTCCAAGATAGACCTTGTTAGGCCACAACACAAGTCTCAGTAAATTTAAGAAGATTGGAGTCATATCAAGCAGATATAAAGGAAAAACATGGTTTTTCCAGATGGTTGCTGGCTGGGAGGGAGTGGGGAAGAGGGAGAGGGGGAAGGTTTTGGACAGTGTATGTGGGACTACAATGTTGCCGCAGGGATATGGGGGCAGTTCTGGGAATGTAATTGATAATGTTGTGAAGAGACTATTATGTTGCGTGAAATAAGTCAGTCGGAGAAGGACAGGTACCATGTGATCTCACTTGTGTGTGGAGACTGAAGAGCTGAGTGAACGATCAATGTAAACAGACTCCTAGATGTAGAGGAAAAACTGAGGGTGGCTAGTTGGGGGGCGGGTGGGATGGGGGGGAAGGGGAAGGGATTAGACAGCATAAATAGACAACTACAATATTGCCACAGGGATATGAAACACAGTTCAGGGAATATAATAATGTTGTAAAAATTTTGTGGCATGTCAGATAGACACATGTCTTGTTAGGGAGACCACTTCATGGATGGAGTAGAGGCTTGATCACCGCACTGTACACCTGAAGCTGATGTTGTATAGTATTGTATGCCACCTGCAACTGAATATGTGGATGGTCACGGGATGTGGAGTATACTGTGCAGGGGAGTCAGGAGAGTTGTAATAGATATGTATGATATAGTGGGGGAGTGGGGTGGGGAACTGGGGGAGTGGGGTTGTCACTTTGGTGGGTAAATAGTATAACTAGTGCATTGTGTTTTACACCTGAAACTAATAATAAAAAAAAAAGCAGCACAGAATGTTTTCCTCTCATCTGCATATACCCCCAATATAGTCTGAGATTGCAGCTCCTCGTCCTCTGTGCCACTTCACGGGAAGGCAGCAGGGGAAGAGCCATATTGCTCTTGGGTTTTAAACAGCCTGCATTTACAAAGCAAAACTCCTGATGTGCTCTCAGGGAGCCATTCCTCTCAGTTGCCCCTGAGAAGTGGCTTCGCCTCACTGCTCCTTGGAAACATAATAATCTTCAGATCCCTCATTCCTTCAAAGGAAACATCTTTAATTGGATAAAGTAGGAGAAAAAGCAATCAGGCCAAGTTTCCTCAGAGGATCTTAAACTGCTTTTCACAGTTCATTTAGAAATTTATCTCTTCCCCTACCCTTCTGACAACCCCCACAAATACACAGGCATATCACTTTGTTGAAATTAGTCATTTATAAAGAAACCAATATATTCACCAAAGCAATCTATAACTGCATTTTACAAGCTGGTGGGGTTATAGGCAACGAGGTCAAGTGCAGACCTGAGTGCTCAGCATTGTCCTTGTCAGTGGTCAGCTGAGTAGAGGGTCTGACGCCTCCAGGTTGTGAACTGACACCTGCTCATGTCTTCAAAACAGAAAGAGAATCAAAATCTCCATATCACATCGAATTCTCTACAACAGAACTCGGGCCACCATCACCTGTCACCTAAGGCAATCCCACACAGCTTCCTGACTGGAAATCTCCTGGCACCCACAGTCAGCTCTCCACATGTGACCCATTTCATGTCATTCCTAATGTGTCACTCCCATCCTGCCAGACACAGCAAGATGAAAGACGATCTGGTCCCTTCCTACCACTGCAGTTTCATTTACACCAACTCTACCGCACCCTTAAGCACTTAACCCAACCCTAACCTCCTTGCACTTGTGTGTCCTTTGCCAGGAATGCACTACTAGAAGACATGGGGTTGGCTAGCTATCCCACCTCATCAAATGATCTGATCAAAGTCACCTTCCAGAGAGGACTTCTCTGGTCATTTCCATCATGCTCTACATCCCTATTCTGCATTAGTTTTTCTTCCTACAACTTGTCACTGATGTAATGTGTGTGTTCATTCTCTCTCTCTCTCTCTCTCTCTCGCTCTCGCTCTCGCTCTCGCTCTCGCTCTCGCTCTCTCGTAAACTCCCCACTGCAGTGCCAACACTTAGAATATTGCCAGAAATATATGAGTTCAAAAGTATATGTTGAATTCATTAACTCATGAGTGAAAATAAAATCAAATTATTTAGAAATTAAAATTCCAGTTATGTTTTAGCTTTTAATGTGTATTCATGTTTCATCTCCCCCTCCTTCTGAAACACTTTCTCTTTTGAAATGCCATCCCTGTACCATGGGTCCTGCTTCTCACTTCAGTTCACTGCAGTCATGGTAGTGCACTCTTGTCCATTTGTAGTTTCTATCTGGACCTCAGCCTTGGCTTACCTCCCAGTATTTTCACACCTTGAAGGAGAACCATAGCCACTTGAGGCCCTCTGCATCTCAGATCAGAACCTTTGTTATTAGGAAATTGCTACACTGTTATTTTCAGAAAGACCGGGATTTCCATCACCACAGAGAGTCCTGCAGCCAAGCATAACCTGAAATCTGCAGTGAGTGGTTCATGGGTGTCTAGACATTGAAAATGTGTAAGTCAATGCCATTTGAATCAGCAGTATAGTTTAATGGAATGAAAGTGGCGGTAACATCCTACAGCTCCTATAACTTTCAGGGCTTTAGTGATTTTCTACCAGTTAAAGTGGACATTTTTAACATATTCCCTGAACACATTCCAGTTAGATATCCTATTTTACAACTTACCAGTTTAATTATACCCTGTATGGCAGGTGGTTGTGATCTCCTCTGCGACACTCACACCCGTTTCCCTATAAAGTGACTCGTATTCGTTGCATTTATTTCTGGTTATCATGAGCAAAAGCATCACAAATCTGATCATTCTCAAATTTCCTGGAAGGTTTGATCATATTTTTTCTAATTTGCAATTATAATTGTGAAGAAAAGTGCTTCTAGCATAAAATTCTTAGTTTATTTCTCTAGGCATAAATCCAGATTAATTTCTCATTCATGTTACTGGTCTTTCTTTCATGCACAATTCTAGTCTTGACACTTTTACTCTTGGTTTTGTTTTGTTTTTCCTGTTGTCAATCTCAATTCCAATATCACCTTTTCCCACGGTTCTCTTTAAATTTTAATTTTAATCATAAATCCAATATCATCTCTGGTAACCAGATGCCACTCAGATTTAATCCCTTCTTTCTCCTTCCCCTTTCTTTTCCCCCTCCCCCTTCCTCTTCAGGCTGTGCCCTAACCACACCATAAAGCACTCCAGGAAATTAAAAGGAATGTGAGGTAAGTTTATTTAAAACCCCTGTGACGGGGAAGATCATTTAAATTCTCTGAAGAACTGACAAGTAACCATAAACTAAGGAAATCTTACACATAATTTTGATTTAATGTAATCAGTAAATAACACCCATTTTGTTTGCAACTTAAATTGAAATGATGTGCCACATGTAGATAGATCACTGATATATCCACGATATGCCATGAAGGATTGCATTCATTTAGAAACCAAGTCTCCAGTATTTTCAGCTCTCCTGAATGAACCATTAACAGCTACAGCTACAGTACTCTCAGCTGCAAACAACTAATTGAAAAACACAAGCTGTTCAAAAGAATTCTTAAGCTACAGGAAGTAATATGTTAAAAATACTTACAATTTCTTTAAGATAGCCAAGAATTCTTCTAACTGCTCTTCGGATTCTTTGGGTCCATATAAACTATGGTCCCCTCGTGCTTTTTTAACATAGACAGCTATATTGTGAGAGTCGCCATTTTCTGGGCCGTTAGTAGAGTTTCTGAAAAGGAAACATAATATTTTCCAGTATTGCATATTGCACAAAAATTACTGACATGAACATTTACTTTGTTGTCAAGAATAGACATGCACTGCTCTGAAAAACATTTGGCATTTTAATGTATTATTAAAATGTATTACTTTTCAATGCGTTAGTTTTTTTTTCAGTCATCAGTAGTGCAGTTAAGCACATCGCTCTGTTAAGTCTAAAAATTAGCACACATAAAATATTTTCTACATACAGAATTTGATTATAGGTATTACAACTGTTCTAAGTGATTGAAACATCTTTCATAATAAGTTAGGTGTACATAATTTAGGGAACTATCTCAAATCAATTATTACCACCTTTTTCTTTACGCCCAAACATTTATTTTTCAGGGTTGTTTTATTTTAGCACCAATGGTGTAAGTACTTTTTTTTTTTAAACTTTTGTTTCCAGTTAGTAAATTATGAACATCTTAAAACCAGCTACCATATTTTATTCTTGTGCTACAATATGTTATACACTTAAGTCCCCAAGAGATATATGAACGAATGACCATTTCTAAATCATTTCTTTAGTTCCAACCATTCCTATTAAGAGGTCACTGAAGGGGCCGGCTGAGTGGCGTGGTGGTTAAGAGCTAGCTTGGGAAGCTAGCGGCCCTGGTTCGGGTCCCACATATGAGGGCCAGTGACACTGTACTCAAAAAAAAAAAAAGAGGTCACTGAAAATCTAAGGGTAAATAATCTAACAAATGTTGTCCATCATTAAGAAAAAAATAGTAGAGTAGATGATAAAACCCCAAATGACCATAGATCAGTCACCGTTACTAATATGCATGAGAAGATTTAAAAAGTTAAATGTAAGATAAACATTATATGGAATAATAATAACAATAGAATCAAATAAGAAAGAACTGAGTCTGCAAAGTAAAACAAAAGTTTATCTGGAGTGTTTAGGGATTTGAATCTGGGAGTTGCAGATTCAAAAGGAAAGCTGAAAGGTATTCCAGAGCAACAAAGGAAGCCAGAGCTTATAAAGACAAAAATCAAAGTTGTTCTAAAACTTTTCCTATTGGCTGTCTAACAAGGCATTCTGACTAGTCTACAAAGGATTGGCCTACTTGATCCATGGATAAGATAAATTTTAGATAATGATCACAGTTACAAGCAGTCCTTCATCTCATTCTTGTCCTGTACTCACAATCGTTTCCCTGTGTCTCAGCCAGGTCTTCCACTTATTTTCATTAATTGTTCCTGGTGGACTTAATGATTTCTGGTAACCCTATGATGCAATGTTGGTACGCCTGATGTTGTCACAGCGTCCTCTTAAACTAGCCTCATTTTATTTGGATTTTGTTTTCTGTTTGCTGTTCTGATTAGGTGGTTTGTTGCTGCCTTGTCTTCCAAATCACTGATTCGATCCTTTGCTTCATCTAATCTACTGTTGATTCCCTCTGATGTATTCTTCATTTCCATTAATGGTTTCTGAAGGACTTCTATCCTCCTCTCACACGATTGTCTTCCTTCAATATTCAGCAAATGCCCTGACCTCAGGCATTCTCACCAGCTGCCCACTGCCAGGCAGGTACCATTCTTCAAAGTCTTGCTATAGTTATCTGTCACATTGACATTTGTTTTCAATGAATTATAAAGTGTTGAATATGACAGTGATAATAGATACAGGCTGTTAATCATTTTAATAGTGTAGGCATTTAGTGTCTGCCAAGATTCATGTTTCCTCATTGATTTCATGATGTCAAAGGCATCTCTGAGTTACCTGAGCTCTATTCCCATCTTCTGGGGATGTGTGGGTACCTCACATTACATTAGGACCAGTTTAAGCTAAGCTGAGAGAAGATTTATAATTTCTTATACATTTTATGAAATTTATTTTAATTCATTGTAAGGTATTTTTATTGCTACTTTAGAGTAGATTGCAACTTTCTGGCTGAACATAAAATATTTTGTATTTCTTAACAGCCACCTTACTACACACATTAGAGGTAAAAGCATGATTTTACTTTTACTGTAAGATATGGATACTGAATCATATCAAATTATCATACAGTTTCTCCTTGAACTACTAATATTATAAAATTATAATACGTTTTTTAATGTTGAACTTTCTTTGTAGTCATAAGATGAAGCCAACTTAACCATGATGTACAAATTTGCTAATATTATTGTGTTATTTCATTTGCTAATATTTTATTTTGTATGTTTGCCTATATAGTCATAACTACAATTGGTATTTCTTATGCTATTCTTCTTAAATTTTTATAGCAGGGTTATGTGTACATGGCAAACTTACAACCTATTTTTCAATGTGTATACACCAGGAAATTTTAATTGCATAGAAATGATCTTTTCTTAAAAGGAACTTCTAGTGATATAACTTGAGCTATGGGTTTTTTGTTGGTTTGTTTGTTTTTTGAGGGCAGTGTCACTGGCCCTCATATGTGGGACCGAACTGGGGCCGCTGGCTTCCCAAGCCAGCGCTTAACCACCGCGCCACTCGGCCGGCCCTGAGCTGTGGGTTTTTAATTTTCACATTTTTGCTTTAAAAAAATACTTTTAAAGAGTACTTTTCATAGCTTCTACTTACACCATCATTTTTTTAAAATTTCTATCTTCTTGAATAAATTCAGTATATATTTTTTAGAAAATTAACCAATAATATCTAGATTATCAAATTAGCCTTGTTACATAAAGTATTATATTAGAGTTTACAATTTCTTAGTTTTCTCTATCATTTATCGTATTATCTTTCTCATTCCTAATAGTATTTTTTCTTATTATGTTTATTAGATAAGGCTAGTTGTTTATTCATTTTAATGATAATATTCAGGAAGAAACACACATTCATTACTCCCAATTATCATACCACATAATAAAAATTTCTCCAAAGTCATTGTATGAATCTACCCTTCCCTACTGATCTCCACTTCTTTGGCTGCTTCCAGCATGGAGTTCTGGGAGCTAATCAAATAATTTCAGGGTTTGAGTTCCATTTGCTCTTTCATGCACGTGTGCACACACACGTCAGCCCTACTTTCAAAAGAAGACATGATTACCTTTGTCCCTCCTGTTTGAAAAGTTTAGGCAGTCTGTTTTTGTCCTGCAGAAATATTTTAGGATATTACTTTATAAACTTATTGTGAACTGGAAGGATGGTGCACGTATTCCAGCTTTAAAAAGAGAGAGAGAGAAATTAGATTGTAAGTATCATAAGATAATAGCTTCCAGGGGTGAAAAAGGCAAATGGATTAAGAAATACAAATTGGTAGTTACAAAATAGTCCAGGGGATGTAAGGTACAGCATTCAGTATATAGTCAATAATATTGCAACAACTATGTGTGGTGCCAGGTCGGTACTAGACTAGTTAGGGGGATCACTACATAAATTATTTAAATGTCTAACCATCATGCTGTACACCTGAAACTAAAATAAAATAATATTGAATGTCAACTGTAGCTGGAAAAAAATTTTTTAAAAGATAATAGCTTCCAAAGGAAAGATTTTTAATTTGATACATACAACTTAATTCTCTATTATTTAGTATAAGAAGCAAGTAACAAAAATATAAACATAAATACTTTATGCTTTAAAAATACCCACTATAAAAATTGTCTATAGTATGCTTCAGTGAGAAATATTTTAAGAATATCAAATTTATGGCAATGTATATGTTAAAAATTTAATTTTAAGGGAGCATTTGAGATCTTGCTCCCTGGCAATTATCAGTTTGGCTCAAATAAACTCTTAAATAAAAATTCAAAAAAGAGGGCCGGCCGAGTGGAGCGGCAGTTAAGCGATGGCTTGGGAAGCCAACGGTCCCGGTTCGGGTCCCACTTATGAGGGCCAGTGACACTGCCCTCAAAAAAAAAAAAATTCAAAAAAGGATTAATTTTAAGTTGAGCCTTCTTATAATTTTTATTTCTGTAATTGATTAAAGTCTGGTATAAAAAAACAACAACAGATAATTAAAATTCCTCCAAAATGATTCTCATATTGTTTACATATCCATTACTAGAAAGTGTATTTATCTGAATCTTGGCAACAACTTATGAAAATCTCATGCACTATTTTTTTAGGGCTGGAATAAAGATGTTAGAGCAAAAGACCAGCATTTCCTAAATCCAGCAGATCACGGGGGTCATCTGGGTGCCTTTTACAAGTGCAGATTTCTGATGCTTTTCATGATGAAACAAGATCTCTAAGGGTGGAGTCTGAGTGGGCTCAGGTTTCAATCCACTGCAAATATTTAAAATGTCAAAAATAAGACCCACTGTCATTCTGTGTCAGGTAATGACATTTGTTTCTGGAAAATCTGCCTCATTCAATTTTCAGTTGACAACCACGACCAAAAGTTGATCAATTTTTTAAAAATGCTAAACATTCATCTTGAGAGCTTATTTCAATAATTACCAAAAATGATCATACTTAAAATTGAATAATGACAAACATTTTAGTCAATATTTGCCTCATAGTAGTGAATATAAAAATCCTTAAGAGAAGGCTTTTCTTATTTCACTGTCAATGTAAATAGTAACTCATAATAAAATATTTATAACAGTTTTTTTTCCTCTTCGCCGAAGTTCCTAAAACACCTTATTAGTTCTATAAACAAAACAAGTACTATATATATTTTAAGAACACTATTTAATTTAACTTAATTGATTCAAATAATGCAACATGAATACAATTTAATATGGCATTTGACATTTTCAATCCTATTCTCACTATAGAGACCAAAAATAATCAAATCTTTTTAAATCCAACCATTGATATCACTGGAAACTTTCCCAAGATCTTTTTTCCTTTTTTTTTTTTTTTTTCCTATTTGGAAGCCACATTCTATAATCATCTATTTTACATATTTACCTGTTATATATCGTATACTTGTTATGTGCCAAACATTATACTAAGATGTTTACATTGTTTTTGTCTCATTGTATATTTATATAACCTGCAAGATTGGTATACTTTATTGCCCATTTCACACATACAGAAATTGAAAACTTAATAATTTGCCTAATTCATATAATTAGGAAACAGAGATACAAATGTCAACTGAATTAAATTCAAAACTCATTCTCTTAAGTTTCTAGATATACCACCTCACTAAATAATAAAACAAGTTAGTTCTTACCATGTGCCAGGCAGTATTCTAGGCCATTTACATGGACCAGATCATTTAGCTTTTTTTTTTTTTTTTTTTTTTAAGGGCAGTATCATTGGTCCTCATATGTGGGAACCAAACCAGGGCCGCTGGCTTCCCAAGCCACTCAGCCAGCCCTGGATCATTTAACTTTTACACAACAACTATGTTAGCTGATATTCTGTCTTCCCCATTTTGTAGATTCAGAAACGAAGGCCTGAAGAAGTACGAAAGTCTGGTCCAAGGTCACACAGCTGGTAAATGGCTGTGCCAGGGTTCAGACCAGGCAGCCTGACTCCAGAGTGCAAGCATTTAATTCTTTATCCTATGCAAAAAATGTACTGAATTGAGGAGAGGCAGGAGTGCATAGAAGAAAATTGTTCTTAGGAGAAATCCTTAGGAACATCAGAGAAGCATGCCTTTATCCCTGTCTTTGAGAAATAAAGAACAGGAAGATGGATGAAAATATAGAAATAAGTGTTAAGGGGGCATAATATAGAAATGTTTGAAGTTAGAGAAAGTCTGCATACTTAGGGCATTTTCTCAGCAGTCCCATAAAAGATGAGGCTAGGCTCTCTCTTAATGAAGGAAGGTGGGAGGGTGGATGGACATTGATGTAAGAAATTAACTAGTTTGATCATTTCAATAATCCAAGTTGGGTGAATGCATTGGCAAGAAAATAGATTTTTTAAAATTATATCTTCAAATATAACATATCTTAGGAATCCTGAGCTTTGAGTCATGATATTTCCCAGTTCTTTGGCTTCAGTATATTTCAACTAGGCATCTCTTATATACTCAGGATTTGTGATTTCAATCTTCTGTTTAGTTTTGGGTGGCAAATTATGCTTAGAGACTGAGTTTGTGCTTGCCAGCAATTTATTTAACACAGGTTCACTGTGGAAATTTCACAAGCCAACAGCTTATATATACAGGATAATGTCTCTTAATAAACCAATGAAGAAATACAATACTCAAAATCTATAATATATTAATCACACTATTGTTCCAGGCAAGGGGAGAGGAAAGGAATAAAGTCCAAATTTAGCAGAATTAGTCCTTTTTATAGGAAGCACTTGGGAGAGCTTTAACCAACCAAGAGCCTACTTCCAGCTGCCAGCGCAAAAACAAGTCCCTTGTTGCTAGAGCACGTTGCTAGGGAACGAAGGTGCTGGTGTTGGCAGGCAGGCAGGCTGCTCCAGGGCTATCAGTCCAGGAACCAGTGCACACTTTAGAGCCACTGCTGACCAAAGAGTCAGCTTGGCTATGGCAGGAGCAGATGTCCCTTCTCTTCCTGAGACTGCTGCATGGTTGGGCCACTGCCAACCAGAGTCTCACGATCTTCAGAGAGCTGTTTAGGTCAGCAAAGTGTGCCTTGCCCAGATGGAAACTCTCCAACAGTCCTCAAAAATTCTCAGTATTTATAGTCTAAACTTAACCCCTTGCCATAGCTGCTCTCCAGGTCATCTTATTGCTAAGCCCGTAGGTGGGCCCCTCTGTAGCGGGGTGGCAGGCTGCTTAGTGACAACACAAGAGATGATGACACAATTACTTTATTCTTATAACAAAACAACTTTACTTCTAAAAACAACCTTTTTTTGTCTTTGTCATAAACAGGTGGATTAAAACAGCTTCACTTAAGTTATAAACAGGTGGATTTGAAGTCATATCAATACCAATACGCAACACCTTTTTTTTAATTGGTTTCAGGTATAGAAAACAATGTACTAGTTAGACATGTATACCCCCAGAAATCTATTGCCCTCTGACATCATATATAGCTATTACAATTTCATTGCTATTCCCTATGCTCTC
This sequence comes from Aselliscus stoliczkanus, assembly GCA_033961575.1. Classification (NCBI taxonomy): domain Eukaryota; kingdom Metazoa; phylum Chordata; class Mammalia; order Chiroptera; family Hipposideridae; genus Aselliscus; species Aselliscus stoliczkanus. Next base: position 70,823,111 of record CM066731.1, on the reverse strand, counting down.
CTCCACATCCCGTGACATGTATATATTTGTCACTATAATTTGACATACAATATTATTCAGCTTCAGCTTCAGGTATACATTGCAATGATTAGGCACCTACACCATCCATGAAGTGGTCTCCATAATAAGACGTGTGCCCATCTGAACCCCTACAAAATCTTTACAACATTATTGATTATATTCCCCAAACTGTCTTTCAAATCCCTGTGGCAATCTTGTGGTTACCAATTTGTGCTTTCTAATCCATAACACCTTTATAAAGCTTTTTCCCCTATGGCTGCTTTCTAAGTACTCGGAAGGACCTGGCTAGGGATGAGTTATGTTTGTTTCACAGGAAATTGTTTCCCTAAAATATATATTCTGCCTCTTTAATCTGGAGAAATAACCTCTGGTTTTCAAATATTTTTATCTGTGTGGTAAATCAGGTAACTATGAGAGTCAACAATGTTTTATTACTATACTTTATCCATGAAATAAACATATCAATATTCATTTGACTCACAAAAAAGAAATGCATAAATATCTTACCTGCTTTGTAGTCCTCTCATGTGGCATAATGCATTCAACTGACCGTAATCAATGTGCTTAGACATTTTCAGGCCTGCCAAAAAAAGAAAAAGAAAAAGAAATCAATTAAAAATGTGAGTAATTTTTGTAATCTTATTAACCAATTGTGTAAATAGAGCTTAATTGCAAACATTCATCATAACAAAAGAATTCCGTGACTATGAAAGTGAGGTAATAACAGTTTTTGTTTGATATACAAACAGAACTGAATAGGGTGATAAAAATGAGGACAGAATGCAATGTTTTTTGTTGGTGTCAAATTCGATGTGGCATTGTTTGTTTAATTCCAGTGAATGCTGGAGTTTATGTGTCATATGATGTCTCTCCTCTGGAAGCTGGCCTTTCAAAGTCCCGGTCCTGCATCTTCAGGATGTGAACTGGTTCCAGAACTCCAGGTATGACAGCTCAAAATCGAGTTTTCTTGGGGCATGTCTCTCTCTCTCTCTCTCTCTCTCTCTCTCTCTCTCTCTCTCTCTCTCTCACACACACACACACACACACACACACACACACACACACACACACACACACTGGCAATTTTGATTCAGTCCTAAGCAGGCCCCTTTCAGTGTCTGGATTCAGTTTGCAATTCTTGCTCAAATTCAAGTGTAAGAAAATCACAGAAGATCCCGGAAGAGCAAAAAGATAGTAATCACCGCCTTTGAGAAGCACACTGACAGCGATGATCCTTCAGTGCCAGAGAGAACGAACATCCTTCAAAGGAGGGGGGAAGGAAGATAGAGTAATGAGTATGACCAACATTGTTGCAGTGATGGGCTCTCACCTCACCAGCCCTCTCCTTACTCCAGGAGAATGAATGCTGTTAGAAATCCCGTAAAACAGAACACAATAATAAACATGCATATTATTCCTTCCCTTAGTGTAAAGGTACTGAGAAAAATCAGTGGTTTGAAGCATTTCTAAAACTTGTAAAAATGTATTCATTGACCACATTCCAATAATGAAGAATTGACATTTTTTTTTTTTTTAAAGATTTTATTGGGGAATTGGCAGAGGGGAACAGCATTGGGGAATCAGGGAAGGGGAACAGACAAGTTGCTGTCTTTTTGTTCTTCAGTCTAGTTGCGGAGGATGTTGCTTCATTGTTGGTATCGTCATTGCATTCTTCCCGGATGAGGCAGATCGGTCGCTGGCCTCTGGATGTCGCTCACCGCGGCTATTGGCCGCTCACGCTTGGCTGCCAGCCGCTCACGCTGGCTGCGGGCCACTCACTGTAGCCTATGGCTGCCCACTGCAGCAGGGGCTGCAGCCCACACCATCACCGGGGCTCGCACAGCCCAGCTCCAGGTGGAGCTGTTGTTAGCTGTAGAGGGCAGTGGCACTGGCCCTCATGTGGGATCCGAACCGGGGCTGCTGGCATCCCAAAACCAGCGCTTAACCAATGCGCCACTCGGCCGGCCCAGAATTGACATTTGACATGTCTGAATGTATCCATTTTAATTTCAGTTTACTGAATCAAAAAGTTTGCTTTTTTATTTTTATTTGAGCTTTTGTTGATCTAAAAATTAATCATCAATAACAGATACCACTGTCCTAAATAAGAAATTAAAATAAGGGAAACTTAAACAAAAAACTGATTGCTATCCACATAAATCATACCATTTAGTAAATATGAAAGTATTAATTACATGATTTAGGCATTTTGTTGTCTACATTACTTAGCTAAGCCTTAGGAAACCAAAAATACTTGATTGCATTTTAGCATCATATGGAATAATTATTTTAAATGAGCCAAGATTACATAAAAAAATACTTTTAGTATACTAACATTTCTGATATGGGATATTATATAAAATCTTAATGATAGCAGATTTTTAGATACATGTATTAAGAAAAGGCTTCTACCGACTATTTATTTAATCCATTTTCCTGACCCAGTTGAGTAGAGTCAGAAATAGCCCTGTGACTACTGTGGGCAGGGAACGGGGTGGTGCCAAAGAGATTTGAGAAAAGGTCAAAAAGGTTTGAGAAATTCTGACTGAAAAAAGGACTTTACAAAAGTAAATATCTTCGTCCTTCAGATAAAATAGATTATAAAAAAAATTAAAATCATAGGATGGATGTTCTAAATCTAAAGATTGCTAGGAAAGAACAGAAAAATTGAAAAATCACCTTGCCCAAGAAAAGCAATAGCTCTTGAAGGTAAGGCTTTACACTAGGCTTTGCACAGCTGAGAAAACAGAAATCCAGGATGGGTGGGCTATGTGGTACTCACTGTCTAAAGGACCTTTCCAAGTCACTACAACATTTCCTCTTCACTGATCCTGGTTTCCAAGAGGTACTTGTCACAAGGGGTCATTACATAAAGGGTGCTGAGCAGCTTAATGGAGCTTGTCTTTGAAGTGGTTTCATTAAACACAAAAATGCCAAAAGATTTCAACATGAAACTGTAACTTTGCAAAGACCAGAAGTTGAGCTTTTCTGGTGATCAAATTTAATACAAAGATAAAGCTTAAAGAGTTTCAAAGAGTTCCAGGTTTATGTTTATTTTCCCACCTTGCTTTCCCCTATAGCACTAGTGGATATTTTTATCTTATTTCTGAATTTATGCTATTGTTTCTAGTGTTTCAACATTAAATATGAGTCTGTCTTTTGGTTTGATAAATTTACCAGGTTAAGAATAGAAACTTTTTTTCTACTTAAATTATTTAAAAGCAATATTGAATTTTATTAAATACTGTTTTCTGTATCTATGGAGATTACGGTCTTTTAAATTTTGACTTGTGGTAAATTATATGGTTGTAGTTCATAATTGAAATTTCAAATTACTTCAATAATCTTTGTTGTGTGATATTACTCTGTTGATGTGTTTGTAGCACCATATACTTATAATATTAATTTTTTATTTAAAGGATATCAGTCTCTGGTTTCTTTTACATGTTATTATTGTCATATTTGAGTATTTTAATATCTTCAAATACTTCTTCACAAAATACGTATTAATTACAAAAGGGAAAATATTGGATTTTCAGAAAAGTCGTGATGTATTTTTTTCTGTTTTTCATTGCAAAAATGCGTCATGACTTTTCCAACAACCCAATTGTCAGTTGACAGCAGAGCTCTCCATATGGCTCCTTAATCAACTGATTAAAGTGAGTGCCACCAATAGTGGGTGAAGTGAAATCATGTTCCATCTTATGAGATGGGACACAGATTCAGTTCTATGACATTTCTGCCAACAATGTCTAACTTGAATCTAATCACGAGAAGACAAACATCAGACCAACCAAACTAAAGGATAGTCTACTAAACAACTGGTCTGCAGTCTCCCAACATGAAGGTCATGAAAGGCAATGAAAATGGAGAAACCATTTGATAGGGCCCAGGAATGTCCAGCTGTGTGCAGGCTGAAGTATGGACCCTGACTCCCGGGTGGACGGACCTTGACTTCGTAGCCTCCTGCGCATGCACTGGGCTCCGATTACATAAGCCCTTTATGTAAACATGACTTGCACTTGCAGGAGGGAGCATGCACACTCCCGGGCACTCTCCTTCCCCAAAACTTCTACATAAGGGTTGCTATTGCTGATTATAGATGGTGGTTCCTCTTCATGTAGTCTCTGCATGCCTCACTGCCAAAACTGCACACCCAAACTCTAGCAATGACACCATTCCAGACTGAAGGAGACTAGAGGGGAGACGATGAAATGCCCCCTGAGACTTTACATTGGCGCCTTTTACTATAAAGAACATTATCAGAACAACTTGTTAGATTGCAGTCGTATCTAAAAGTTAGATTGCAGTAATTTATTTGTGTTAATGTACTGATTTAGGTAAGATAATGTTTTATTTTTAAGAAATGTAAACTAAAATATTTCAGGATGATGGAGTGTCAAATGGCTCTGGAAAAGTAAGTTTCTTTACACTAAACTACCTCTGAGGACAGGGCACGAGAGCAGGCTCTGGGTTCTGGTGAGGGTGCAATAAGACTATTTTGAGGATTTTGAGATGATTGCAAATGAAAAGAACTGCTGCTGCTGGAATGAACAGCCACTACTCAGGTGAAAAGGACCCACTGCTACAAAGACACTCACTAGAAGGAGAAGGAAACCAGAAACAGAAGACAAAAGGATCAACACTTTCCTTAACTTTCCTCCTGCCTTCCAGTCTCCCTCTAACACCTGCTATTGACAGGTCCTAATAGGAAGCTAACTGGCTTCCTGGGAAAAACTTGTGGTTTGCAATGTCCAGCACCATAGAGCAGAATATGGAAGGGTGGGTCTGAATATGAGACATAATAGCTTACTGACTAGCACATCCATGAATGGGATTTGGGTGTATTCAAACAATTAAATGTAATATAGCCTCTAAAATGAATAAGGTACATATGCGTGTGTTGACATGAAAAGATCTTCACAATATATAATATTGTGAGTGAAAAATAAAGATATGGAATAGGGTAATACAAATGCCCTATCATATGTATCAAAAAAAAAAAAACAAGATTAGGGCCAGCAGAGTGGCGTGTTGGTTGAGTTGGCTTGGGACGACAACTCTGAACAACAGGGCCCCGGTTCCGATCCCACATTAGGGCCAGTGATGCTGTGCCCTCTGCAGCTAAAATGGTGAACAACAGCTCCACCTGGAGCCAGGCTGCCTTGAGTCACAGGTGAAGGCGTAGGCTGCAGTGGGCTGCCATGAGCTACTGTTAGTGGCTGGCAGCCAGTGTGAGCTGTCAGGAGCTGCCGTGATCGGCCTTCCAATGGCCAGCAAGAGACTGCCTCACCCAGGAAGAGCGCAATTATAATACCAACATGGGCCAGTGAAACGACGCCCCCCACAACTACACTGAAGAACAAAAGGACAGCAACATTCTGTTCCCCTTCCCTGATTCCCCAACGCTGTTCCCCTCCCCCAATTCCCCAATAAAATCTTTTTAAAAAAAAGCAAACAAGATTATACACGCATTCTTATACACACAAGTGTGTATGTATGTGTATAATATTCATACATATATACATACATATGTACATTAATGTGCATGGAAAATTTCAAAAATGCTTTTACATGATAGTTACTCCTGAAGACAAGGAGTACTGATTGGGAGAAAGACTCACTCAGTTTTTCATATTCTCCTGCGCTTGATGCATATTTTATTTACAAAATAATTTTCAAAAGAGTCCTAGTCACAAAAATCCCCATAAATTGTATGAGATTTGCTCATTCTTCCTTCCATTTAATGATCATGTTAGGCACTGGAGATACAAACACACATGAAGCATGACCGCTTAGCTCCAGACATTTATCTAGTAAGGATCGTAACTGACCAGAAGGCACATGTACATAAGGTACCTGATGTGAGGTTTGAGATGACCAGAATAATGGGGGGAAGGGGAGCGGTATAAGAAAGGTGCTAGGGAAGTTCAGAGGTAAGGAAGGGACTACTTCCTACTGGAAAGGCCAGGAGACTCTGTGGAGACAACAATCCTGAGCAGAACTTGGAGAAACTGGAATAACAGCAACAGAGAGAGCAGGTAAAGGGGAAGGGGCCCCAGGAGGAGACAGGGACTAGGGCAGGAGGCTGCGGTGAGGAGGAGGATGGTGTAACTCAAGGAGTAACTTCCCCCTCAACATGGGAACGAACTCTCCAGCTCTGCTCCCTGGAGCCCCAATAAAGGTGCGGTGTCAACAGTTGGCTAGATGACACTTCTTACGATGACAATGATCCCTGACAGGCCAGTGGCATCGAGACTACAAAAAGCTAGATGATCTGCAAACTTCATGGAGAGTCGTTGACATTGGCATCCCTGGGTACAGTGATTCAGGTAACTGAGAAGGTCCATGCAGGTAACTTGGAAACAATACCTATGGAATTTCTGTGAGAGATGTTGGCTTCTGTGAGCTATGAGGCGTTTAAGCCAGGGTGATTCAGCACCTGCCCAATGGGACTCTCATGACCTTGAACCTGAACTATGTGGGATGCTGCCCAGGCAGCTGTGAAAACAGCTCACAGAGGGGGAACCCCTCCCGCTGCCCCTCTGGAGACTGATTCTATCCTGAGCACAGGTGGCACATGTGGCCATCTGAATGTTTAATTGAACTTGGGCAGTCCTCCTGGCCCCCAAGCAGCATTGCAGATGAATTGAAAGAATATGGTTTGGCGCTTTCGCTAAAGTGGGAAGTTGTAGCAATGAAGTGTCAAGTCTAGGACATGAGGCAGATTTTAGCAAAATCATGAAAAATTTAAATGCCAGACTGAGGAAAACGGATCATAATCCAAGTTTTGGAGGAGAGAGGACCCTGACAACTTTTGAGTGGAGAGTTAACATGATCAAATTCCTTTTTAAATCACATCAGAAAAGTAATCCAGTCTATACTATATGTTGGAAGGGAGACCTGGGCAGTTCAAAGGTGATGGAGGACCAGTCTAGATGGCTGAAGGCTTTTTGTAGAGGACCAATGCAGGAAGTATTTCTGAGATAGACCGCCAGAACTTGGGTGGAGGGTATCTAGGGTGACTTCTAGTGGGAAGATCTGATTTAAAATGCACTGGAATTTACCTCAACGTTTCCTGCCTGAACCCCAAGTCATAGCTGAATTCAATGTTAAGTTACTGTAATTCAATTTGTAAAGGCCACTCAAGATTTTCTAACAAAAAGCACAAGTACATTGAGATAGTGAAATAGTTATAATATCAATAAAGAAAAAGAAGAAATGCTTGGTTGTTGTTTTTTTCTCAATTAAACATCTACCTTTTTCTCCTTTGAGGTTTAAAAAAAGAAAAAAAAATTGCTTTTACTGAAAAATAAAGTTGAAAATACAATTTTCCAATATTTCTTTTCCTACATTATATGAAGGCCTTAGGGACTATTACTGATTATACAAATACAGAGACATGCACAAACATTCAATCATCTTTTCCATCTTTTATTCCTCCTTGAAATATCCATTCTCGCTTCTTTTAGCTATTTTTTTCAACCTTGCTTTCTCATACATTACACAGTTTGCTTCTCTGTCTTTCTCCTCCACTGGCAACCCCTCCTAGGATTTGAATGGTTTAAATCTTTTATATGGAGCAATATTCGCTTTTCCAGAAAATTCTGTCTTGAAACTCTTTTAATCTTCAGCTACCAAAGAACTGAAAGACTCTCAAATTACAGGAAATGCCCTTGAAGGGTTAGGAAGAATGACAGTTTTTTTCAACTTTTCTGTAAGTGTATGCCATAAAATGAAAGACGAGCCAAGGAAAACACTCACAGAAGGAGCACTGTCTAGTGTCTAACCCCCTTAAATGTCTCTGCTGTTGTATACTTTTTCCTCTTCTACATTCTCATATGTTTTATTTGTTTGTTTGTTTGTTTTTTGTTTTGTTTTGTTTTGTTTTTGAGGGCAGTGTCACTGGCTCTCATATGTGGTACCCGAACCGGGTCCCCTGGCTTCCCAAGCCAGCGCTTAACCACTGCGCCACTCGGCCGGCCCTACATTCTCATATCTTGAATCAAGCAAAATGTACCTATAAATATCTCGTGAAGATGAAACCCTTTTTGTTACTGGAACAATAACAACCACCAAAACCCTTCTGTTAAAGCAGAGAAATTCTTTCTCCCAGAAAACTAGTGGTCAGAATGTAAAGTGCATTTTTGGACTTGTCCTTTCTCAAAAGGATAAGCCTAAAAAGCATGAAGAAAGGAGAGGCATAACATATGAATCCAAACAAAGCTAGCTAACTAGACCACATCCCTATCGTAAGTGTAAAGGGGGTTTCCTCCTGCCAAATGCTAACAGACAGCCCTGCGCCCTCTAGTAAAACAACTATAAGACATTTGTCTTCCTTTTATCTCTTCAGGAAATCAATGTCTAATAATAACAGGTAATCTGTGTACCTAGACCAGACACTTCACCAAGGTGGTAAAACTACTGTAGGCTGTGCTAACTGTAAGATTTTTAAAACAATTCTCATCTAGAATAGAGGGACATCATGTCTTTTTGCTTTTGAGACCAATAATCTCTTTCCAGGGTTAGCAAGCTGTGAAGAATCTGAGACACAAGTCAGAGACACTACAGCAGAAGACTTGAAAGTTTCCAGGAAAAAACTATGTAAGTGACTCAAGAAGCTTAACTAGTTGGTGTCTGTGAGTCTGAACTTCAGAGTAAGGAGACGAGACTGGAGGGGTGTTTAAAGATATGTGATATGTTCTCTCCCTTAAATTAAGAGAGCCTACATAGCCAAAATGCAAATTGAAACCAATGCATCCACATCATTTACCTGGTAAAATGTGCAGCACATTTCAGGGTGGGGAAAGAGGAAACTGGGGTGCTGCTTGGCTTTGCGGTTGTTTTTAGGAGTGAAGAGAATTCCTTGCCTGGAGGATACTGTGATGAGTCTCCACCACAGGACAATGGTATGAACCTTAGCAGGAAACCTACGACTCACTGCCCTTAACTGTAAAACAGACCATGTATTAGCTTTCTATTATTGCTGTAGCCAATTATCACCAACTTACTGGCTGAAATCAACAGAAGCTTATCATCTTACAGTTCTCGAAGTAAGAAACCTGAAACAGCTCTCACTGGGCTATAGTCAAGTTGTCAGCAGGACTGCCTTCCTTCTGGAAGCTCCAGGACAGATTCCATCCCTTTTGCTTTCTCCAGCTTCTAGAGGTGCCCGAATTACTTGGCTCATGTCCCCCACCCCCTCTTCCATCTTCAAAGCCAGTAATGGCCAGTTGAGCCTTTGTCATTGGATCACCTGGCCCTGAATCACATGCCTCCTGCTCCTTGTGAGTACGCTGGACCCACTGTATAATGCAGAATCATCTCCCATCTCAAGGCCATTTGATCAGCAGTCACTCTTCCCCTGCCCATGTAGCATAGCAGATTCACAGATTCAGGGGGCAGGATGTGGGCATCACTTGGGCCATCCGCCATTCTGCCTACAACAGACCTCATAATGTTCTTGTGAGAAATAAATGAAATGACACACAATGTGCAAAATACTTACACAGTACCTATGGAAAGTCCTCTATAAATGTTACTCACATATAAAACCGATAGAGAAGGCAGACATGACTCACTAAACATAATCTAACTAACCTCCTCCACAGTAAACAGGGATGTAGATAATGGTTGGATATTTGTGAGGTCCTTAACTGAACCTCCCTGTTTATAGCCAGTACATTTACATCTCCTTTATGATTCAGGACCAGTCATATCACAGATTGAAAGCATCCTCACATTTGCTTCCAGCAGTGACAGTCAGAGTCTGCTAAGGGAAATTGATGACTTGCTAGAGGTAGCACAGAGATACGGTGACTAAGCAAGCAGGACACATCTCCAAAGAGAAGTCACAGTCACAGAACATTAAGTGGGAACGTCTAAGGGAGAAATTGGGGTTCTGCTGCTTCCCATTATGCTCTGTTCAGTTCTGAGATCTAAATTGCTCCTGATTTTTCATCTTTTAATCACTTCATACAAGTGAAGTGTCCTTGGGAGACACTACAGAGGGGAGCACATGTCTCATCCTATTGATTCTAAATTAATTTGATCTTTTCACTCTCAGCTACTGTGCTTCATAGGCTGCTAAAGAAGTCTCCTTAGGGGGACTCTTTTCTTTTGTACAAATAAAACCTGTGCAGGAGAAGATGTGGGTTTTGGCAAAATTACACTTAATACTTATTTCAACTCATTGAAATACAAAACCTAGAATACGTACAAAAATTTTTTTCACAATAATACAAACAAATAAAAGTAACATATGTAGGAACTTTGGTTTAACATAAGAACTTTGTCTAGCACTGTTCAAAACATAAGTATACCTCTTCAAAGGGTATCAACTGCTGCCTGTCACACCTTTTTCCCTGGACACTATGATCATGAATTAGAAAAAGAAAAGAAAAAAAAAAATATATATATATATATATATATATATTAAACTAACTTTCACAGGAAAATAAAAGAATAGATGGGTTAGCTTCTTCAATCAATACTAAATTTACCCTACTATTAAAATAATACCCATATTGAATAAAGTAAATACTTTACTTAACAGTCAATATGAATTCATTTATTTCATATTCAATAAAGTAAATGCTTTTTTGAAGTTGAAAGGATCACAATTATTACCTTTATTATCTAAAAGATGTTTTAAAAACCTCAACTATCACTAGGACTATTACATATTATTAACCAGTACATTGGTGATGAAATAATAGTTCTATGAATTTGATGACTATGACAAGAAGTCGAGAAAAATATTCCAGGTTTTGACTGACTATATAAAATAAGAAAATACCGACAATTGTATAAATTTCAAAATATTGAACTCTATATTTGGAATTCTTATGGTTTTGTAAATCAATGACTACAAAATAAAAAATAAAATGAAATGGGAATAAATGTCAGAGCAAGAACAATGGAAATTGTCTCTTTTTTTCCTTAAAAAAATTAAGTGAGAATTCTCCCAGTGAAAAATAAGTATTATTTAGTTCATGAAGGCAGTAAGCCTGAGTCTGGGGAGTCACTAGAAGATATGCCAAAACACAAGGGGCCTAATCACTGTGGAGCCGTGTGGCCTTGTTAAGCCTTTATTTTCTCCCCTCTTTAAAAGTATGTATTTGAAGCTCTAAGAGTGGATACACATCCTCTCTTGACAAAGTAAAATCTTGGGACCTAGAAAATTGAAAAGGCTTCAGGTGGGCAAATCAGAATTTGCACATCTATGTTCTTTCCATGTCACTCATAGGCTGTCAGTATGATTCCTAATGTCCCCACTAGCCCTCAGATGTGACCCATTTCTTCTATCTGGGCTGAGCACTACCGGAAACACCACCAGACCCTGGATGTGGTCCCCACTCACTTGGCACACTGCGGAGAGGAGGAGGAGGCACACTCTTAATGGCTATCATGTGAGACAACATGTTTGATGAAAGAGAAGACAGAGGCATCTTGATAGCTCAGAGGCAACTGATTAGAGCCCACGTGAGATGCAAATGGCATCTTCTCCTGGAGCATCATAAAGCAGGGCTCCAGGGAGCTCTCTGATAGGCTGAGTGCTGCAGAACCTCTGTGCTCACAGTCCTCATAATATGTGCACAGCCTTCCCAAAAGGGAAATCTGGACCAGGAAGAACTCTATCCTAGTCTAGTGGGATTTATGAGGGGGCTCCATGAGCTATAGTGGGTAATAAGCATGAAGAAGGAAATGATAATCCACACAGCAGATACAGCAGAATCAACAGGAAATCTGAGTCTGGGGTACATGAAAGAAGGACTCCTTTCCCCAGGGTCTGTAGTCCAGAGCCCATTTTCTGCCTACTGAGTGTTTACACTGAGTATCATAGACCCTTGTTGTGGCAGCTGCAACAGGATATTTTTACTGTTTCCCATGGCTACATACACAAAGCAAAATATCCCTTCTAATTATCATATTCCAATAAACTGATGATGATGATAATGTAGCCAATATTTAATGAACACTTTTTTTCAAGGCATCAGTTTAGACACTCCATACATATTTATCCCTCACAACCCCATGAGGTTGGTACCCTTTATTAGACCTAGGTTAGCGGATAAAACAGGTACATAGAGTTAATTAACTTGAGAAGATCACCAAAGGCAGAGCAGGTCTTACTTTTTTAATCCTTAGCAAAAGGACCAGAGCAGCTGGACCTGACAAGGGATTTATAGGAGCTTGTGGAGAATGAGGGGATTAGGAAAAGATGATGAAACTGTATTCTATCCATCAATCCCAACAACTGCTTTTTCTGTCTACCCCCTTCAAAAAATAATTATATAATTTTGGGATCTCATGTATAAATAAGGATGTCATTTTAATACAGAAAACACTCATGAAGATGAATCTACTAGCAATTTGATTTTTAAAAATTGAAGATAGTTCTCAAAAGATGTGACACCACCAGACAAATGTTTTCTTAAAACATACAAATAACATATTTCTTAAATAACTGAATAATCTTAACCAACAGGATCAAAGTCTTCATCCCAGACCTTTTTATAATAAATATAAATACTGAGCAGGAAAGGCAGTCATGGAGGATGACTGTTCAAAATTAGCAAGATGTTATCAACTGATGATGACTGTAAGTGAAAAACATCTTAAATTAAATCAACTGTTCAAGGAAATAATTAAACATTATAACAACTGTATAGTCTGCAAAACTACCAAGATCAGACCTTTGTCAGATCTGATGGTATTAGCAATTCCCATGATGGCTTTCAGATAAAATTACTTGAAACATGTTCAAGATATCACAAACTTTAAAAAACACGTCCTTTTGCTGACTTTAAAATTCTTTCCCTTTATAGGCAGTCACAAAAGGAATCTCCCATTAAAGATAGATTTTTCCTAAACAAAATAGAGAAAGAGTTCAAAATTACCAAGAATGTTAACCAGAGTAGCATATTGAGCCATTAGTTTTACTAGATTATGAAGTACCCTAGTTTTTCTAATGTCTGTTCAAAATTCACTCTGAAAATCACAAACTCATTTGTGCTTCAAGCTCTTAGAGTTTATCAGGTCAAAGTTTACCTCAATAACATGGTGAGAGAAGGCAAACTCATTGCATTTCTGTTTGAATTTCTGTTCTCATAAGAGTAATAACTGAATGACCGATCACATCTGTGGATTGTATTCTAACTGCCAATTTAAGTGACTTCCGTGAATTAGCGCTTATTTAATTTGATTTTTGCAAAAGTATAGGAGGCAGAAACTGATAGTATTTTCATTTCAAAAATTTGTAAACAAAGTCTTGGCGATGATAAATCATTTCCCAGGTCTTCCTGCCATGGAAATACACTTCCAAGATTTAAATCCTGGCTGACTCTTCAGCCCATTAGTTCAGCACCACTTGAGCAGAGGGAAACATGTTTAACCATCATTTTCCCAGACCTATTACAAAGGTGAATGCCTCTTATTAGAAGGAATTCCCTTTAAATTTAAGCAAGTAAGTGTTCTTAACAAAGACAAGTGGTGCTCCATTGTTCTCACATGCTGTGAATACTGGCTGGCATGCCCTCCTCAGATGCACAATCTATTTTTTTCTCTTGACTTTTCTCCAGATACATTATTTTGAATTCACAACATTTTACTCTGCAGGTGCTCAAAATTCATTTAAACTTAAAAGTACAATATCCACTTTAAGCCCCGGAGGAAGTGAACCATATCTTATTGACCTAAAAAGGAAAAAATAATGTCCCTTTCTCTTTCTTCCTCTCTTGCAGCTTCTTTAGTGACTTAGATATTCTCAAAGATTCACTTAACTATATTCACAACTGCCTACGAAGGCACTAGAAGGGTCACAGAAGTGTGCACAACCCATGATTTCTTGTCCAGTCCTGTCCTGGACACATCCTTACTTTCCAGCTTGTGGGATTATGTGGCCAGAAAAAGACAAGACAGACGAGGCAGCATTCACAGAACCTGTGAATGGCAGGAGCATTTATTTCTTCCTTCTTGGGGTGAGCCTACTGAGTGCCTCCTATTACCTCAACATATGATTCTCCTTTCCACTTGTGCGGCAGACAAAACTGGACCAACTGCTTCATCCAGTCTAGGGTCAACTTTCTGAAGGTCATATAATGACCTAGGAACAGAGTCATGATTGAAGCCCTGATTACAAATTCTTTGCCCATCCAAGCTCTGCCTCCTGGTTGGTATGCCTTCCCTCACTGATTTAAGGGGTAACTACCATTTCCCTCTTCCCACAGTAACTTGCAGTGCTTCCCACTTTACCACACCATAAGTGACTTTTATGGAGGTACTATTCACAACATTAAATGAGCCCCTTGTCATCTTGGTTTCACTCTCCCCACCTAATGTAATCTCATTGTCATTTAGGTTTGACATTTCAGAGATCTGATCTTCAGTTCAGAGTACTATTCAAAGTTGCCTGGGGATATGTGCTGTGCTGTGCTTTCCACAATGATTCAAAGAAGAACATTATTCTTCTTTCTTTACTGCTCTAGTCTTCCACTCTACACTTCCACAAATCACTATAATTTGTACCACACAATGCACTATCTGCACGAGGTGTCCTGTAGCAGCTTCTGAAATGGTCCGTACTATTATAAATCATAGTGCTATTTTGGCATAAAATATTATTTAGGTAAATATCCATTGTTTTGCATATTTTCTCTAGAGAAGTATTAGTCACATTTTATTGTTCAGAAAGAAATCTTGTTACCAATCATATTTTTCCAGGCTTGTGTTGTTATTGTTTGGTGGCTGCTGTTGTTTAAAACTATATCTTAGTGCTTACTAGACAGAATGTCTTTGAACAAAAAACATGCATATGTGTTCATACATTAGTAAACGGTAGGTGAAGTGACAGAGTGCTGATGTCCAGTTGCATATTTTTATTAACCATTATTTTGTTACATGGTATCTGCAACAAACATAGAACAGATTTATTGGCAATGACATGGCTGAGTTAAAGCCCATCCCTGACTTTATTAGGTTAAAAACAAGATGGGGACAGCTATCCAGCACAAGCTGGCTGAAACACAGCTTTGGAGCACATCAGTTCTGATGCTTTATCTATTTTCTGTGATACAACAAATTGTCCTCCAAAATTGTACATGATTCACTTTTCTTGATGGGTTGAATTAAAAAAAAAAATCTGGCTGATTTTCAGAGCTTGAGCTGCTACTTTCTCTATCAACTATACCAGCCAGGGTTTGAACAGGGAAGTAGAACCACTAGGCGATACATGGAATAAAGAGTTTATTGTAGGGATTGGAGCTTACCCAGTGACACAATACAAATCTACTTCATCAACTCATTGCTAATCTTCTAATTTATCTGATTTCAATTTTTCCTTTAAACTACCAAATCACCAAGCAAAATACATTCAGGAGAACAGAGCAACATTATGGTTCAAAACAGTGTCTGGATACCAACTCCAGGATAATTCTTGCAAACTTTCAGTAAAATAGACATAAAAATTCCATAAAAAACAAAATGTATAATATCAAAAATTGAAAGTGAAAAATAACATAATAAAACCTGGGAGAACTCTATGAAATTTTAAAGTATGTAGAGTAGGATTGATGAGAATCTACCTGTTATAACTTCAACTGTGTCCCCCCACAAAATGGTAAGTTTAAGTCTGTTAAAATAATCAAAAGGACTGTTTAGTTGATCTCAGCAAATGTTATGTCAGACTTTACAGAGCAGGCAGTCTCCACTTTCCAGATTTCAGAGAACTCCGAGACAAGGGACAGGGCTGTAAGCTTCTACAGAAGAGGGCAACCAGGGAATGAGAAAGAGCATCAGCTTAAGTTGATTGGTTGGGGTTGTATATATTACCTTATTTAGAACAAGGAAATCATGACATATTCTTGGCAACTGATGATTGTCTGACTGGACATTCTGCATTTCTGGTCAAGGGGATTATTTATAGGAACACGAAAGTTATCTGAGTTTCTGCTGTGATGACATGGCACCACAGCAGAAGTGGCTCCATCTTGGGCCTAGAAATTTATTTCAAGTCTTAACCCCAATATCTCCAACTGTGGACCAATTTGTAAATAGGGTCTTTCAGATATAACCAAATTAAAATGAGGCCACTAAGGTGGGTCCTCACCGGTATATCTTGCACCCTTCTAAAAAGGGGAAATTGGGGACCGGGTGAATGACGTGGTGGTTAAGAGCTGGCTTGGGATGCCAGCGGCCCCAGTTCGGATCCCACATATGAGAGCCAGTGACACTGCCCTCTAAAAAAAAAATTAAAAAAAAATTAAAAACTTTAAAAATAAAAAGGGGAAATTGGGACAGTCACAGAGGGAAGGCGACATGAAGACACATGGGAATAGGATGTCCATATGGCTGGAGTGATGCTTCCATGGGTCAAGAACCCCAAGGAATGCAAGGAAATATGGAAAGCTAGAAGAGGCAGAAAGGAATCCCCCTATAGCTGACAGAGATAGTACAGCCCTACTGACACTGTGATTCTGGACTTGTAGCTTCTAAAATTGTGAGTCAAGGAATTTCTGTTGTTTAAGCCACCCAGTTTTGGTACTTTGTTATAGCAGCCCCAGGAAACTGATACACTACCCATGCGTCATAACAAAGTGTAATTCCCAATATGTCCTACGCCAGGTCTTTTTACATATCCTTCATCCTATGCCACCCTCTTCAGGTTGTTGTACAAACTGCACCACCCAACTCCAGGACTACTCATCCTCTGCTTTGCAAATACCTCAGGTTTGCCTTGTATGTATGTGCTCCAGTAACCCCTGGTTATCAGCTCCCCCCACTTCCACTCTTCTTTTCATTCCCAAATTGGCCCCCAACTTCAATTGGCTCCTTTCACTAGTAGCTCAATTCTGGACTCTCTTCCCCCCACATCTGTCCTTATCCCCCTACTTGAGACCATGCCACATAGTGTGGTCCATTGATTCTGGGCACCACACACCTGGAAAACCACCCATTCTTGCTGCCTCTCACCTTGATCACAGCCAGATCAGAAAACAGTATCATAAGGTGATAGAAAAGCCAATAAAAATATTCTGGGTAGCTGAACTTATACTTTTAAGCGCAAAAACATTTTTAAAATTTTTTCACCATTTTAGATGGAAATCTTTTGAAAATATGAAAAAATTCATTAAAATAACAGAAGGTTCTGACTAGATTTTTGGTGTGCTTGTTGATTTAGAATTATCATTAAAACATCAATTATTATACTATAGCAATGTAACAGTGCCTTTGGAAGCTAGTAAGGTGTGTAATGCTGTCAGAGTCTATTTAAATATACTCAACCTTTAATTTGGTAGAATTCTTTCCAATTTTAACATTTTAAAATTTTTCTGCCAGTAATTTCTTGCATCTGTTAATGTGGCAACTTCTGTCCTGCTAATGTGTTCCTTCTAACCAGCTTTGTCCAAGGATATGGGCTAAGTTGGCTTAGTGGAATGGTATTTATGAACATGGACATGGACTGCCAGAGTCAGAATAGGCTTAGATTCAGCTACAGAGAAAACTGCCTCTCCCGAGGGCACCCGTTCACAGGGGAGCTCACTTCCAGTGACTAATACCTATACATGGAGATAGCTAGATTATAGATATAGACATAGAGAGTGATATTGTATGTATATGAGTGTGAGAGAGAGAGAGATGATATACAGCATGATTCCATATGATTGGTTGGTTATTTGAGAAAAGAGTTTGCCTAAATATCCTAAGATCTCACCGATAACTCTTGCTGTATTTCATTATGTTTGATGAAACCTATCTTTGCAAAACTTTACTACTGTTGTGTGTTTTGACCTAACCACATTGTTTTTCTGAAATTCTCCAAACACTATCTTATGGATTTTATTTTTACACTTTTCATTATTAATGATTTTCATTGTAATTTCTATTAATATGTTGTTTCTTGATTAAATAATAATTAATTTTACTTTTGACTAAACTGGCAATTTAATTAAAAGGACTTTCATCACAATTGGACTTTGTGTTAGGTACTTCTTAGCAAATTCAACTGATTTAGATCATTTTCTACTCTTGTCTTTTCAACTGGTAACAGGAATTGGGAATTTATCTTTCAGCTTGAGTGTACTTCTTTCTTGGGCAATGAAAATGAATCGTGTACTGAAAATGGCCTGCCTTCAACTTAACCATGCTGTGACTTCCCAGTGGGACCTAAGAAGAGACCAGCTCCTTACACCATTTTCCAACTGCAGTGCAGATGTTCTGAAATAACCTGCGCCAGTAATTCTTTTCTTAGATTGTCAACTGCTCAAAAAAGAAATCACTTGATTTAAAAAGTTGTGGGGTTGTATTAGCATCAGTCATTGCTAAGGATGTATTAGCAGTCTATGAATCATTTAAAAACCTTAAAAAGATCCCCAATGTTATACTCACTATTGCATATTAAATTATGACTATTGAACTGAAATGAAGCCTAAGACATGTTTTGAGTTCCAAATTTAGAATGCCATATCTTTTTTTTAAGTTTTAAAAGCAGGTGCTCTGGGAAAAATATCATAAAGATTCTTCAAAGAAGAAAAAAAAAAGACTCCTGTGCAGTCTTGACTAAACATTGAAAAATGTCAAGCTGAACAGTTGACTGATGATGACCCTAGTTGAGATGTCTGTTCTTAGCTACATTTTCAAAAGCATCAAAGTCATTCTGTAGCCTCCTGGTAAATTGTCAAATTTGTCTGAAGTTGCTGTTAGGTTCCAGTCACATCTGCCTAGTCATAAAAAGTTAAAAAACAAAAAACTACCAATAAACTTTGGCCTTTGAATTTAAGTTCTCATCAAGGAGAAGTCATTGTCTATTTTTTCTTTCCTCAGAGTATTTATCCTTTCAGTGTGTTGCCTGGATTACTCTCTACAAAAAAGCAAACTTCAGACAACGTTGTAGCAGCTATCTGAAACAATTAAGAATTCAACCAATATACAATTTTAAATTAAAAGAGATCATCTCCTAAGACTTACAGTTTTAGAATTACTACTTATGGACCTATTGATTTAAGAGTCATCGCAATGCACTTCGGCACTAAAATATCTTGAGAATAAAGATGTACCTAAATACATAACTTAGAATTGAAACTATACAGAGGGGGGAAAGTACTAAATCTAAGTTCAATTCAGGGAACAATACAGCAAGAGGTCCCAGAGAGAGCAGCAGAAGAGTCATTCAAATTCCTACCCATGGAGTGAGGTAGAAGAACCCAGTAACTTGCAAGACAGGCAGGTCACAGGAGAATGGGAGCCCAGACAAGAATGTGCAACAAGGATTCGAGCAAGTCAAAGAGAATTATTAAACAGTACAAGGCACCAAAAGCAAGAATGGAGAAGGAGCTTATTACAAGCAAGTCTGCCCTGGTCTGTGTGTGCCGATGTGCCAGCCTAACTGAGGCAGACTCAGGCACTAACATGACTCCTGATCCTCTGTGTAAATGCACTACTGGAAAATATTTGCTTTTATGATACCATCTGTGGCTACTGCTGGAATAAATGAAAAGATCCAAGAGAGTGATAGTTCTAATTACCTCCGGGTATCCGTTACATCCATCACTTTAACTATGTGGACTCCCTCTCTTCTTTTGAGTCTTTGACAGTGTTTGCAACATACAGTTCTGATCCTGGAAGACAGAGTAGCCTTCCTCCAATTCCTCATAACATTCATCACATATGAGCAAAGGTCGGGAGTAAATCTGTTCAGATGAAGAAGCTATTATGCACTGATGGTTAGATATGTCCCAAAGATTCTGATAAGGGAAGTATTTCTTAAGCCAATTATGATATGATTTTTTTCATAGGTGAATATACACTAGAGAAACATGGATAAGCTAATAATCATCTGAGTTTTCACAGTAATGTAATAGAATAAAAAGATACAGCATCACTCTTTCCCATCAATAATCTTTCTTCTTATTAATATTTGTGCCTTTTAAAATTATAATTATACAACTTCTGTACAGCAAAATGGGAAAGATCTAATTATAATTAGTATTCATCAGTATTCATCATTAGCTCCTCCTAAATACAGTGTACCTTGTCCCCACCGCTACTATTGTTCTTTAGGTGATATGATGCTTTAGGTCAAAAATTGAACTGCTGAAATAAATACCCTAAAAGAAGTGATAGTGAATTTATAATCCTCCCATTACCTTAAAATTGGGAGCAAGGCTAGGTCCTTGGGATTATCGGGGTGGGGCATGGTTGTGAAATTCATTTGTGGATTAAGTCAGAATAAATGACTGACAGTTGTTAATTAAAGTCAGATAATTAGTAGACAAAAAGCACACAACTGACATCAGAAAAGAGCCAAAAGCAGATAAGGCATAGGGAAAGAGCTAGTACTGCAGTCAAGAGAACAAAATTCACTGCAACCCAAAGAACCAGGTAAGGTCCAAAACGGGCCACAGAAAAATGGAGCCTGTTAGCTTGTTCTCTGGGAGAGTAGCAGTTTGGAAATAATGAAGACAGACTGAGACCTTTACTTCAGGTGCCTATACTAATTGGATGTGGCCACTCTCTCTGGAGGATCCCCATGGGACAAGAGAATCATTTCTAATCCTTTAAAGCCATTTGGGGCCACATCATTTTGTCTAAACTCTTGAAGAATATCTTTTATTCCTTGTTATGTCTCCAGTCCATAAAACAGTATCTGGCATATAGTAGACAATAAATATTTTTACTTGATGCACCCCAAAATCATCAGAGGTATCTATGTCCTCCAGGGTTCAATGCTGTCAATGAGCCTTTACAAAATAATACAGCAATACTGTTTCACACATGTATAGCACTTTACAATTTATAAAGCATTCCCACCAATGTTATCCCATTTGACCATCACTGCCACTCCAAAGTAAATATTAATTATAATCATCATTCCATTGATGTGAGAAAACTGAGGCTCAAAGAGATTGAGTGACATGTACAATTGACTTACAGTAAGTAGCAGAATTGGGATTAGAATTAGACTTTTTAGATCTAAGTCCTGTTTGCTTGTGGCTGAGTTCTGATGTTTAAAGTTAGAAAAAAAGTACTATTGAGTTTTTGCTTCTAGTGGCTGAGAAAGGAAAGCATATATTTAACCTCCTGCAAGTTCTTCACAAACATAGGCCACATCTTCAGCCCAACATCAAATACAATGTAGACCACAAATAATACTGGCTCAGCAAGACAAGACAAAAAGTTAAATGAATATAGGCATTTGCAAAAAGAATCAAAGAGAAAAGGCATTTTAAAGAGGGAAAGAAAAGATGTGAATTTAATCTAAGATAAAAATAGGATATAAATATACATGTTTTCCAGGAAAAAAAAATGAGAAAGAAGCCATTTATTTGCTAACTCAAGGTACAGAAATCTTACTTGTCAGAACTGTACAATTCCATGCTATTATACTCTTTGCTACAACATGACAAAAGCACAAAAGCATTAAAAATTACTTTTTAAAAAACTGAGTTGTAAGTTTAAGGTTATTTTAACCAGAAATAAAAAATAAACTTTTTTATATTAGATGCTTTCTTCCTGATTTTGAATTCAAAAGGAAGATACTAGCAGAATACTATATGAAGATGATTGTCTAAATTTCAGAACAAATTGAAAGTTTTCATAGAGAAGCACTTGAATAATCTATTTTAGAGTTGTTTTTCTCTACCTAACCCTATAAGGTGTTCAGCAAAAAATGTGTTTCATGCCTCCAGGGGAAAAATAAGTGAAAAATGATCTCTCCTTCTAAATGGAGAAGTTCCAGTATCTCCCATATTCTGTATTCCCCAAACATGCGGTCAAGTCCAGAGCACATCAGTCTTCTGCCATCTCCTCTGTCTTTGCTATTGGCTGGGGTAGCCACATCGCTCTAAACACATAACCAGTCTCTCCTTGCTGGAAAGTCGGGTCTCTGGACAACTGAAACTCCAGCTGCCGCTTACTGGGGCACGCTCACCAAACACCCATGCTGGGTAACATGACACACGTGACACTCCACCGTGAGGCACATGTGGAAGCTGAGAGATCCTCCCTCAGATGGCTTGTCCCCAAAAGATCACTCTATGACTACTTCTTTCACACAGAAGTTTTTGTTCTTCTCACTGTCCCTGTCCCCAATAAGAAATTCCCCTTTTGCTAGGGCCGTAAGTATTTTTATATCATTTGGGTAGAAGTATAGCCTAATTCCAGAGTGTTAAACTCAACCAAATAAAACTGTGTGTCTGGCCAACTGACTGTCCCTTCTCAGGCAAACAATAAATTGCAGGGTGGCCATTTGTTGGTACATTTTCCTTTCCCTCAACCCTCCACCCTTTGGTGTAAATCATCCCACTCTGTTCTCAGTGGCTGACATTTGTAACTCAGTGACCATATCCTAGGCAGAACCCATGACACTCTCTTAAGAGGAGGGGTAACAGTCATCTCAACAATAACAATGGTGTTCAGGGGTTATTTCATCATTATGGGTGCCCCATCATCAAGAGTCCTGTACTCTTGGAGCACCAATACAAATAATGTGACACATTTTGGCATGACTCATTTAATCCCTTCTTTCCTAGGGTAAGCAGCCATATTCAATTATAGTCATAGTAACTAAAGCCTTCAACTCTTAGAAACTGTAGTCTTTCAGTCTTTCCATTTAATTTTTATACATTTCATGCACCTGTTTAACTAGGACTGATGAAGTAGTAAGTGATTTTGGCTGAACAAAACTTCCCACAACATAGATACAAGACAGAAAGGAACATAGAGAAAGTATATGATGTACATACTTATAGAGAATATTGTTAGAGTCCTTGTACAAGTTTAACCCAGATGAATTGAATAAGGAGAAACACAGACATTACCTGATTCCTGCAAACATACTGGATAAGACCATTAGCAGCATCACGATGACAGCATAGCAATATGTCAACAGTGCTTCCTAATTCCCTCCCTCACACTCCAAAATCACACACATTCAAGGTTGAGTCCAGAGAAATTAACATTTCATTTCAAACTTCACCTCTATGGTTCAAGTATGTTGGGCATAATTGTGGAAACCACATAAAATTGATATAATTTAGCTGGCCTAATGACTGAAAGTTTGAGACAACATATGCCTTCTGAGTTAAAAAAATAAAAAGAGTATAATACAGTTAGTCTTCAAATTCAGTTTTGTTCATAGCAGGTAATTCCATTTTCAGATTTAGTAAAATTCTGAGTTTCTGTAGAAAAATCTGCAGAAATATCAGTGTTTATTTTGATATATTTGTATCACTCTTGTGTAACATGACCAGGCAAATTTCTCAACTTGAATTCACAATTCAACTATGTGAATGAATGAAAGGGAAAGTAAGCATCCTTAAAACCAGTTAATTCAAAATGTCAGTGTAACCTTTTGAGTGTAACATTTTTTTTTTTTTTTTTTAATTTTATTTTATTTTTAATTAGTTTCAGGTGTACAACACAGTGCAATAGTTATACATTTTACCCCTCAAAGTGACAACCCCCCACCCCCAATACACCACCCCACTCCCCCCCATATCATATATATCTATTACTCTTCCTCTGACTCTCTTCCACAGTATAATCCACATCCCGTGACTATCTATATATATTCAATTACAGTAGGTATACCACCTCCACTTTAGTAATACAGTGCAGTGATCAAACCTCTACTCCATCCATGAAATGGTCTCCCTAACAAGACCTATGATCATCTGACATTCCACAGAATATTTACAACATTATTAATTATATTCCCCAAACTGTTTTTCCTATCCCAGTAGCAATATTGTAGTTGCCTATTTTTGCTGTCTAATCCCTTCCCCTTCTCCCTCATCCCCATTCCTCTCCAAATTAGCAACCCTGATTTTTCCTCTATATCTATGAGACAGTTTCTGTTTACTTTGCTCATTCATACAGTTTTTCATATTCCACATATAAGTGAGATCATATGGTATTTGTCCTTCTCTGACTGACTTATTTCACTCAACATTATAGTCTCTAGGTCCATCCATATCATTGCAAATGGCACGATTTCATTCTTCTTTATAGCGGAGTAATACTCCATTGTATAAATATACCACAGTTTCTTAATCCAGTCATCTACTGATGGGCATTTTGGTTGTTTCCAAGTCTTAGCTATTGTAAATTGTGCTGCTATGAACATCGGGGTGCATAACTTTTTTTGAATAAATGTCTTGGTTTTTTCAGGATAAATACCTAGGAGTGGAATTGCTGGGTCAAAAGGTAGCTCTATTTCCAGTTCTTTGAGATACCTCCATACTGACTTCCATAGTGGCTGCACCAATCTGCAGTCCCACCAACAGTGCAGCAGGGTCCCCTTTTCCCCACAGCCCCGCCAGCACTTGTTGTTTGTTGATTTGTTGATGATAGCCATTCTGACTGGAGTGAGGTGGTATCTCATGGTGGTTTTTATTTGCATTTCCCTAATGACCAGTGAGGTTGAACTTTTTTCATATGCCTGTTGGCCATCTGTATGTCCTCTTTAGAGAAATGTCTCTTCATATCTTCTGCCCATTTTTTAATTGGGTTGTTTGTTTTTTTGGTGTTGAGTTTCATGAGTGTTTTATAAATTTTGGATATTAACCCCTTATCAGATATATCGTTGGCAAATATATTCTCCCATTCAGTAGGCTTCCTTTTTGTTTTATTAATGGTTTCCTTTGTTGTGAAAAAACTTTTAAGTCTGATATAATCCCATATGTTCATTTTTTCTTTTACTTCCCTTGCCCGTAGGGATGTATCAGTAAAAATATTGCTCCGGGTAATGTCTGCAAATGTACTCCCTATATTTTCATTTAGGAT
The DNA here is from genome assembly GCA_033961575.1 of Aselliscus stoliczkanus. NCBI lineage: Eukaryota > Metazoa > Chordata > Mammalia > Chiroptera > Hipposideridae > Aselliscus > Aselliscus stoliczkanus. The sequence goes on along the minus strand of CM066731.1, from coordinate 70,798,307 downwards.
TTTTATGGTTTCAGGTCTTACATTTAAGTCTTTAATCCATTTTGAATTTGTTCTTGTATAAGGCGTAAGGAGATGATCCAGTTTCATTTTTTTGCATGTGTCAGTCCAATTTTCCCAGCACCATTTATTGAATAGACTATCTTTACTCCAGTGTAAATTCTTGCTTCCCTTGTCATAGATTAACTGTCCGTAAATGCTTGGATTTATTTCTGGGCTCTCTGTTCTGTTCCACTGATCGATGTGCCTGTTTTTATGCCAATACCAAACTGTCTTTATTACTGTGGCCTCGTAGTAGGTTTTGATGTCTGGTAGCATGATCCCCCCAACTTTGTTTTTATTCCTCAGAATTGCCGAGGCTATTCTGGGTCTTTTATGATTCCATATAAACTTTAGGATTATATTTTCTATTTCTGTGAAAAATGCCCTTGGTAGTTTGATAGGAATTGCATTGAATCTATATATTGCTTTAGGCAGTATGGACATTTTAACTATATTAATTCTTCCTATCCATGAGCATGGTAGGTGTTTCCATTTATTTGTATCTTCTATGATTTCTTTCTTCAATGTCTTATAATTTTCTGAGTACAGATCTTTCACTTCTTTGGTTAAATTTATTCCTAGGTATTTTATAGTTCTTGACGCAATTGTAAATGGGACAGTTTTCTTAATTTCTCTTTCCATTAGTTTATTATTGGTATATGCAAATGCCACTGATTTCTGAACATTGATTTTATATCCTGCTACTTTACTGAATTCGTCTATCAGTTCCAATAGTTTTTTGATGGAGTCTTTGGGGTTCTCTATATACAGTATCATGTCATCTGAATATAGTGACAATTTTACTTCTTCCTTGCCAATTTGGATGCCTTTTATTTCTTTTTGTTGTCTGATTGCTGTGGCTAGAACTTCCAGCACTATGTTGAATAAAAGAGGAGAAAGTGGACAGCCTTGTCTTGTTCCTGATCTTAAGGGGAATGGTTTTAGCTTTTCCCCATTGAGTATGATGTTAGCTGTAGGTTTATCATATATGGCTTTTATTATGTTGAGATATGATCCCTGTATTCCCACTTTGCTAAGGGTTTTTAACATAAATGGCTGTTGGATTTTGTCAAATGCTTTTTCTGCATCTATTGAAATGACCATGTGATCTTTATCCTTCATTTTGTTGATGTGGTGTATCACATTAATTGATTTACGGATGTTGAACCAGCCTTGCGCACTAGGGATGAATCCCACTTGATCATGATGTATGATCTTCTTAATATATTGCTGAATTCTGTTTGCTAATATTTTATTGAGAATTTTTGCATCTATATTCATCAGGGAGATTGGCCTGTAGTTTTCCTTTTTTGTGATGTCTTTATCTGGTTTTGGAATCAGGGTGATAGAGGCTTCATAAAAAGAGTTTGGGAGCCTTCCCTCCTTCTGGATTTTTTGGAATAGTTTGAGAAGAATAGGTGATAGTTCTTTTTTGAATGTTTGATAAAATTCACTTGTGAAGCCGTCTGGTCCAGGGCTTTTGTTTTTTGGGAGCTTGTCAATTACTGATTCAATTTCCTTGGTAGTAATCCTGGTATTTAGATTTTCTGTTTCTTCTTGCGTTAGCTTTGGAAGGTTGTATGCTTCTAGAAAATTATCCATTTCATCCAGATTGTCAAATTTGTTGGCATATAGTTGCTCATAGTAATTTCTTAGAATTTTTTGTATTTCTGTGATGTCTGTAGTCATTTCCCCTCTTTCATTCCTGATTTTGCTAATTTGAGTCCTCTCTCTTTTTTTTTTTTTGATGAGCCTGGCTAGAGGTTTGTCAATTTTGTTTATCTTCTCAAGAAACCAGCTCTTGGTTTCATTGATCTTTTGAATTGTTTTTCTGTTCTCTATATTGTTTATTTCTGCTCTGGTCTTTATTATCTCCTTTCTTGTACTCCCCTTAGGCCTCTTTTGCTGTTCTTTTTCCAGTTCCCTTAGGTGTAAGGATAACCTGTTGATTTGAGATTTTTCTTCCTTCTTTAGGTAGGCCTGCACTGCTATAAACTTCCCTCTTAAGACTGCTTTCGCAGCATCCCAGAGATTTTGGGTCGTGGTGTTTTCATTTTCGTTTGTCTCGAGGTATCTTTTGATTTCCTCCTTGATCTCATTTGTGACCCACTCACTATTTAATAGCATATTGTTTAGCCTCCATTTATTTGTCAGCTTCCCGGATTTCTTCTTATAATTGATTTCTAGTTTCATAGCATTGTGGTCAGAGAATACAGTTGAAATGATTTCAATCTTCTTAAATTTATTGAGACTTGTTTTGTGGCCTAACATGTGGTCTATCTTAGAAAATGTTCCATGTGCACTTGAAAAGAACGTATATTCTGTAGCTTTGGGATGAAATGCTCTGAAAATGTCTGTTAAATCCAGCTGGTCTAATGTGTCATTTAAGGTCGCTGTTTCCACATTGATTTTCTGTCTGGAGGATCTGTCCATTAGTGACAGCGGGGTGTTGAAGTCCCCTACTATGATAGTGTTACTGTTGATCTCTGTCTTTATGTCTGACAATATCTGTTTTATATATTTAGGGGCTCCTATGTTAGGTGCATAGATGTTTACTAGAGTTATGTCCTCTTGTTGGATCGATCCCTTCATTACTATGAAGTGTCCTTCTTTGTCCTTTGTTATATTCTTCAATTTAAAGTCCATTTTATCTGATATAAGTATCGCTACTCCAGCTTTTTTCTCAGTACCATTTGCATGAAATATTTTACTCCATCCCTTTACTTTCAGCCTGTATGAGTCTTTGGATCTGAGGTGAGTCTCTTGTATACAGCATATACTGGGGTCTTGCTTTCTTATCCATTCAGCCACCCTATGTCTTTTTATTGGAGCATTTAATCCATTTACATTTAATGTGATTATTGATAGGTGTGTATTTATTGCCATTTTCTTATTTGTGTTCGTAGTCTTTCATAGGTTGTTTTTCTCTTCTACTTAAAGAAGCCCTTTTAGCATTTCCTGCAAAGCTGGCTTGGTGGTAATGAATTCCCTTAACTTATTTTTTTCTGCAAAGCTCCTTATCTCGCCTTCGATTTTAAATGATAACCTTGCTGGATACAGCAATCTTGGTTGTAGGCCTTTATTTTTCATCACTTTGAAAACCTCCTGCCACTCTCTTCTGGCCTGCAAAGTTTCTGTAGAAAAGTCAGCTTATAATCTTATGGGGTTACCCTTGTAAGTAACTTGCTGCCTTTCCCTTGCTGCTTTAAGGATTCTGTCTTTGTCCTTAACCCTTGCCATTTTCACTATAATGTGTCTTGGAGTGGGCCTGTTTGGAATCATCCTGTTTGGAACTCTCTGCACTTCCTGGGCTTGTATTTCAATGTCCTTTGCCAGGTTAGGGAAGTTTTCAGACATTATTACTTCAAATATATTCTCAATCCCTTGCTCCCTCTCTTCTCCTTCTGGTACTCCAATGACCCTTAGGTTATTGCGTCTGATGTTGTCCCCCAGCTCTCTTAAACTATTTTCCATGTTTTTCATTCTTTTTCTTTTTGTTGTACCGCATGGGTGATCTCTGCTATTTTGTCTTCTAAGTCACTGATTCGATTTTCTGCTTCATCCAGTCTGCTAGTGATTCCATCAAGTTTGTTATTTAATTCAGTAATTGTGTTCTTAAGTTCTAGCTGGTTGCTTTTCATGATTTCTCTATCCTTCTTTATATTTTCATTAATTTCCTTGAACATTCTAATAATCAGTGTTCTGAACTCTGTCTCCGATAGGTTGGTTACCTCTATTTCCTCTATTTCCACTGATTCAGGAAGTTTCTTCTGTTCTTTTATTTGTGTTATGTTTCTTTGTCTCCCCATTCTGGCTTACTCTTTGTGTTTGCTTCAATATAACAGATAGATCCCCCAGATTTCTCAGTCTTTTCTGGGTAAACTTATATGGTGTGTGTCCTTTATATTTGAATTACTCAGTCTCCCTATTCTCCTGTGCTTGTATCTGAGGTGTTCCTTGTGTCGTGCGTCCTCACTTGTTGAAGTTTTAGTTTTGATTACTTTTGGTTTGTCAGTAGGTGGGATTGACTCCCAGATTGATTAGCTGTGAGGATCAGCAGCTTCTGCAGTTTATGAGCTGCTGTGAGAGGATTGACCCCTCTGATGAAACTTGGACCCTATGGGTCTTAGTACCTGTAGTAACTTCTTTTTGGGTGTGACTCTTGTATGTCAAACCCAGAAATGCTCTGGTTTTATCTAAAGTTACCCTCCGGGTATGATGATTCTTGTGTCTGTTTGTTTGGACCCACTGCTGCAGAGTGATTTTAGAGCATAACAGATCAACAAGAACAACCTCCGCAGCCACCAAAGGAAACCAAATGCTCGCACAATTAAAAACAACCAACCATCAAACTACAGTCAACTTGTACAGAAATATCAATCATACTAATGAAGAAAACAAACAGAAACAAAACAAAAACCACATACTCAATAATAACAGAAGAGGAAACAAAATAAAATACAATATCCTAAAATAAAAAATAGAATAAACATGAGAAACCGATTAGCTATACCTAAAAAATAAAAAATAAAAATAAACTAAAATAATAATAAAAAAGTAAGAAAAATTTAAAAAATAAAATTTGTAGAAAAAAGGAAAAGAGGAAAAGTATAGCAGTGAGAAGAATGAATAAAATAAGAGAGAAAGTGAGGGTGGGGAAAAAAGAAAAGAAAGAAAAAGAAAAAGAAAAAAGGAAAAAAAAATATATATATATATTTGTCTACACACCCATATATATGGACATATATTCACCTATATACACCTATATATATATGCCTATATTAAAAACTACAATATGATTATAATGAAATAGAAATAAAAACCAAAAACAACCAAGATAAGCAGCCAATAAAGGGAAAACAAAACAGAATAAAACCAAACAAACCAAAAATACCCGTGCCGGTCTAGGCTAAAGTCCACCAAGCTCTCTTCAGTTTGTCTGCTGTACAAAGATTCCTGTGCGTCTTGTGGGAACAGTAGGCCACCTGATGCCTAGCGTGATCCTGGCACTGCAGGTTTGCTGTACTTGAGTGTGGTTGTGACGTGTGATTGGTGGTTTTTACAAAGTCACTGCCTTTTTGCTTTTGCCTGTCCCAAGGCAGGCTGCACCCCAAAGGCTCAATGAGTGTCTCTGGGCACCCTTTGGGTTGACAGCCGTGGAGAATTAAAGAATTCCTCACTACCAAAAGCCTGCTGCTAAGAAACTGTTAATTAGTGCCTCAGCAGATGAACCTGCCCTGCCTCCCAAGCCTTGCCTAAAGGTGGGGGCGGGGTGGGTAGTCTCACTCTGCTGCCTTTACTGGGTGGAAATTCTCAACCCCCTGCAGGTAAGGATATCTTCCTAGTCTGCCCCTATTGCTCCCTTCAGGAGTCAGTTTAAGACTGTCTTGGCGGGGGACAAAGTTTGTGGGAGTGGGTGAGTTATTGGGTTGTTTTTTTTTTTTTGCTTTCTGTTCAAGAGTAGAAAAAGGGAAAAAAAATAAAAAACATAAAAATAAACAAAGCCACAGTTCCAACACTGTTTCAAGCTAAGGCCTTTGCCTCTTATGCTCCAGCGGAGTTCCTGCTGCTCTCCCAAAGGATCTGCCGGGATTTAGGGAATTGCGCGCACCCTACCGTGTGGCCAAGATCCCCGCTCCGCATCTCTCGGGGACCTGCGTCTCCACCTGGCGCACTGCTTGTCTGAGCGAGTCCTCTTTTTCCCCTGCTCCCGGGTTCCAGGCTTCTGCCTCGGAGCCGGCGCGCCCGCGCGGATCTCCTGCTGCTCTCCCAAACGGTCTGCCGGGATTTAAGGGACTGCGCGCACCGTGCCGCGTGGCTCCGATCCCCGCTCTGTCTCTCCGGGATCTGTGACTCCGGCCGGTGCGCTGCGTCTCCGCGGGCGAGTCCTGTGTTTCCCCTGCTCCCGGGTTTAAGGCTTCTGCCTCGGAGCCGGCGCGCGCCCGCGCCGTTCTCCTGCTGCGCTACTGGAGGGACTGCCGCCGGGGTTCAGGGGGCTGCGCGCACCTTTCCACGCGGCTCCGATCCCCGCTCCGTCTCTCCGGGACCTGCGTCTCCGCCCAGCGCGCGCTGCTTCTCCGCGGGCGAGTCCTCTGTTTTCCCCTGCTCCCGGGTTTCAGGCTTCTGCGCTCCGCGGGACCCGGTGGGCACAGAGACTGATCCCTGAGCCGGGAGGGTGCAGGGACTGATTTTGCCCTGTCGCTGCGGGGCTCTGCACCCTGCTTCCTGGGGAACGCGGGTGCAGCTCGTACCTCTGCACAGTCGTCTCCTCTCTCTCCTCCCGCACTTGCCCGGCCTGAGGCTTCTGCCTCAGACTGCAAACCAACGCGCTCTGGCTGAACTCCAGGTGGGCCGCGGGCCGCAGGGAGCGAGCCGGGGAACACTCACCGTGCCTCAGCAGCCGCGGGTGCGGGCTGCACCTCACGCGTCTCGCCGCCTTCTTCCCCTACTCGCCCGGCCTGCCCACCTTCCAGCAATCCTTGTGTGGAACTCTTAGTCGCTCTGTGTGATGAGTAGATGTCTCTTTGAAGCGTATTAGAAGTTCAAATTGTGGATATTTCCAGGGGAGATTTCATGGAGCCCTCCTCACAGCCGCCATCTTGCCCCTTGAGTGTAACATTTGAGTACAATGTTACTCATCAATCTACTCATCTACTTAAAAATACTTGTATTACATCACTAAACTGTATCAATGATCTGCCCATTGTCTATGACACTCTCCTTATAACTAATCAACTTTATTTCTTAACCCCTTGTTCCCCCCACCTACAAAAACCTCTTCCCTCTTTCAATATTGAGCCCAACTATCACCTCCTCTGTTTTGACATACTTATTTTCCTCCTTTCCAGACATGTAGATGCTCAAAACTCCAAAAAGAAACTCATACTATTTCATTTTATGTACTTCTCCCTCACTACTAGACTGACTCCTCCTTAGGACAGGAAACTTATCATCATGTTATTTATTTAACCTTGTATCTATGCCTGGGACATGTTAAATACTCAATAAATGTCTACTGAATATGTAATTGCTAATATTCAGTTCTTTATACTTACAGAAATGGCAATTTCATATGGTTCAACCTAACAGACTAAACAAATAAACCATGAAATTATCAAGTTCTGAGAGTTATTAAGCAGTTTATATTTGATTTTTATTCCATAACCGCTCTTCCCAAATTTATAATGGTTATAGTAATCTGGGTATACATTGAGTGTCAGCACTGACTGACCTCTGATTACCCAAGCATTCATCTTAATGTCTTTTACCTAAGCAATAGGATTTTGGTGCTATCTGTAGACTCAAAACAAATAATTTTGTGGTATGCTTTATATTTGACATTATGGAGAATACAAAGTTGACTATTTGGCCAATGGGAATTAGCCCAAGAGGAAAATTTTCTATGACAAGTATGTAAGTAAATCAAATAGCTTCAAAGACAATTATGCAAAATGTTGTGCTAAATGCTGAAGTTAAAGCAATAAATCTAGAATACTAAGCAGGAATTGTTTCTTTTCAAGAAAACTATGTAACTATAAACAGGAGAAAAAAATAAGAATCCAAATCAGGAGAATATTGGGTTTTATTGGAGACCAGCAACCTAAAATATATGCCAAAATTTCCAGCCCTCATCTTCTGGTCTTTCAAAATCATGCAGAAGGAGGTTGCCATGCCAACTTATTGAAGCAATGTTTCCATGCCAACTCAAGTAATGAGTAGTAAATGGGAGTTATTTTTCCAGTTCTCTCCTTGAGATGGTTCTCTCAACAGTGAACAGTGAACCTTATCAAGTGTGGCAAAGTGGTGCTTGACAATGCCTCCCTCAAATCTCAGTTGCTGAGACCTGATCAGATTGACTCAAAATGAGTTGGATGGATATATCTGATGCTGTACAACCTTCTAATGTGACTCAGTGCAAGATGCACTGAGATACAGAGTACCTTGTGAGTTAATGCAACTTCCCACACACCAGGTTTTCTCAGAAACTTTAAAAGGGGAGGGAGGAAGGACTTCTTTCTGAAAATTGTATTTATTTATGTGTTTGGTTGGAAGTATTTTACAGTACTGAATTTCTTCTTCTTCAGTATTTTAAGGATGAAATTTCGGTCTGAGTCAGGTATCCCCAAAACCACACTCAGGCTCAATGATTCACCAGAAAGATCACCAGACTCAGTAAAACTGTTAAACTCACATTTCTGGTTTATTATAAGCAAAAGATACCAACTAAGATCGGCAAAGTGAAAATCCTTATGGGGCAAATTCTAGGAGAAACCCAGACACAAGTTTCCAGGTGTCTTTTCTCAGTGGAGTCGCATGTATGCATTTAATTCTCCCAGCAAAAATGTGTGACATGTGCCACTGCTGCTGCCTACGAGGGAAGTTCACTGGAGCCTTCATGTCCAGGGTGTTTAGTGGGGGTGTCAGTAACACAGGCCTCTGGTGCCTGTTTGCATGACTGACCTCAGCTACTCAGACTCTAGCCTCTCAGAGAAGAAACAAATGTTCACCATAAATCTAACTGCTTACGTAAATTATCTGATCAAACTGGTACCTCATGCCTAGGGCTTCAAGCATACAAAAACACTCTTCTCAGGCTAACTACCCCAAGAGCTCAGAGCTCATCTTCTAGGAGCTGGCCTAAGGTCAGTCCTGGAGACAAGCTCTTCTTGGGAATGTATAGGATTTGAGCAACCCCTGCCTGCTGAGTTAATCCTCTCCTGCATGGAAAATTGCTAACTCTTTTATAAAATCTATCACTTTTTCTTATATGGTAATGATTTTATCTGGGCACATGGCAAAACAATTAGAAACTACATTTCCCATTCTCCCTTGCAGCTGATCATGACTATGTGACCAAGCTCTCGCCAATCGATAACACAGAGGGTGCTAAAAAAAAAAAAAAAATGTGTATACATATTTTTTTTTCTTTTTTTATTAGTTTCAGGTGTACAACACAATGCAATAGTTATACTCTTAACCCCCCAAAGTGAAAACCCCCTCCCCCAGTTCGCCACCCCACTCCCCCCCCATATCATACATATCCATCACAACTCCCCTGACTCCCCTCCACAGTATACTCCACATCCCGTGACCATCCACATATTCAGTTGCAGGTGGCATACAATACTATACAACATCAGCTTCAGGTGTACAGTGCAGTGATCAAGCCTCTACTCCATCCATGAAGTGGTCTCCCTAACAAGACATGTGACTATCTGACACGCCACAAAATTTTTACAACATTATTATATTCCCGGAACTGTGTTTCATATCCCTGTGGCAATATTGTAGTTGTCTATTTATGCTATCTAATCCCTTCCCCTTCCCCCCATCCCCACCCCCCTCCCAACTAGCAACCCTCAGTTTTTCCTCTACATCTACTGAGTCTGTTTACTTTGATCGTTCACTCAGCTCTTCAGACTCCACACATAAGTGAGATCACATGGTACCTGTCCTTCTCTGACTGACTTATTTCTCGCAACATAATAGTCTCTTCACAACATTATCGATTACATTCCCAGAACTGCCCCCATATCCCTGCGGTAACATTGTAGTCCCACATACACTGTCCAAAACCTTCCCTCTCTCCCTCTTCCCCACTCCCTCCCAGCCAGCAACCATCAGTTTTTCCTTTATATCTGCTTGATACGACTTCAGTCTTCTTAAATTGTCTCTCTGGGTTAGCTTGTTTACCTCTTTCTTTTTTTAAAAAAAAAGCCCTTTTAATATTTCTTGCAATGCTGGCTTGGTGGTAATTAATTCCTTAAGCTTATTCTTTTCTGAGAAGCTCTTTATTTCTCCTTCAATTTTAAGTGATAGCCGTGCTGGGTAGAGCAATCTTGGTTGTAGGCCGTTATTTTGTGTCACTTTGAATATCTCCTGCCACTCCCTTCTGGCCTGCAGAGTTTCTGTAGACAAGTCAGCTGTTAGTCTAACAGGAGTTCCTTTGTATGTAACTGGCTGTCTTTCTGTTGCAGCCTCTAGGATTCTGTCTCTGTCTTTAACCTTGCCATTTTGAATATGATTTGTCTTGGTGTGGACCTGTTTGGGTTCAGCTTGTTTGGAACCCTCTGTACTTCCTGGGCATGTATGTTGATTTGCTTCACCAGGGTAGGGAACTTTTCAGTCATTATTTTTTCAAATACATTTTTGACCCCTTGCTTCTTCTCTTCTCCTTCTGGTATCCCTATGATTTGAAGGTGGTTGCGTTTCACCTTGTCCCATAGTGCTCTTAAAATATTTTCATTGTTTTTTATTCTTTGGTCTTTTTGCTGTGCCAACTGGGTGAGTTCTGCTATTTTATCTTCCAAATCGCTGATCCGCTTCTCTGCTTCATCTACTCTACTGGTGATTCCTTCGAGTGTGTTCTTCATTTCAGTTATTGTATTCTTTAGTTCTAACAGGTTGTTTTTTATGGTTTCCCTATCCTTCTTTATGTCCTCGCTAAGTTCCTTAAACATTCTTATCGTCAGTGTCCTAAACAGTGTCTCTGAAAGGTTGGATCCCTCTGTTTCATTTGGTTCCATTTCTGGAGGTTTCTTCTGATCTTTTACTTGTGACATGTTTCTTTGTTTCCCCATTCTGGCTGTCGCTCTGGGATTGCTTTGATGTATTACATAGATCACCAGGAGAGCCCTGGCTGGATGACACAGGCACACAGCTCATGGCCCAACACTCCCAGGAAATCTCCCAGTCTCAGCCTGTCCCAATCAGCCGCTTGCAGATCAGGCGAAGCAGCCCGACAACCAATCACCAGCCTGGCAACTCTGTAAGCAGAGTGCGGAGAGCGGGGACTACAGGCGGCTTGCGCACTCCCCGGTCTCAGTGAGCAGCCTGTTTGAGCCGGAGGGCACCCCCCCAGCGTTTCCCTGGCAACGCAGTATAAGCCGGGCAGAGGGTGGGGATCCAAGGCCGCAGGCACGCACGCACACACACACACATACTTCTGCACCAATTCCACCAGACCAATTAGGTCTCGGACCTGATCCTTCGTGGGAGGGCCCAAGCCCGACAAAATGGCATCCTCCGCATACCACTCGCGTGCAGGCTCCGCACCACAGGAACAACAGTTCAAAAACCTCCAGCCTTTGCACCAAAGGTGCTCAGTCCAGTCCGTCCCCGCAGGCTCCTGGCTCACACAGCCACTCCCTCCACCAGGAACCAGGTATGTGCTCACCGGTGAGCAAGCCCGGGCGCCGGTCCCACTGATTCTCCAGCCGCTCTTAGCCTCACTGAGCTGAGCAAAGAGAGTCCTTACTAATTTACTGCCAGCTGTCATAGAACTTCTCTTCCCGGCAAAGGAGCTCTGGGCTGGAGAGCTTGGTGTGTGGCCGGAGGGTCTCTCCCCCAACCAGACAAGCTTCCCACGGCTGGGGCTTCCCTCACGGGGCTTGCCCTCTCTTGTCTCCGCCCATCCTACCAGACCCGATGCAGCTTCCTCTTTAAGTTCTTCGTTTAGTGGTTCTGTTCCTCCAGTGTTCTGGGGACCTCCAGGGTTGAATGCTGTATAATTTGCTTGTAATTTTGGTGTGATCCTGGGAGGCAGTTAGCACAGCGTCTGTCTATTGCACCATTTTACCAGAAGTCTCTATACATATTTTAAGAAAGAAAAGAAGCTATTAAAATTGTAATACTCAATATGTACCAATAACAAAAGATAAATACAAGTCACACTTGACTTCTGCAATTACAAGAGGTGCTCAAAGTGGTTACCATCAGCATCCAGATACTTCTGATTACGGCAAACTACTGCTTGAGCAATGTTGACCAAAATGTCCACTTTTATAAATTTTTTTAGCACACCTGGTGTGAAAATCATACCATACTACTTAAAAGGAAATTGATTTTGCTGGGCTTTCTTTGCTCATTCCTGTGAAACAATGATGGGTGGTCAGTCAGCAACCTAGCTTCAACCTATGACCCAAAACCTCTGTGTCTGATAATACAACCCAAGAAATTCTCATACATGTCCATAACATACAAAGATGCTCATGAAGCATTGCTTGAGGCAGAAGCAAATTGGAGGTAATCTAGTTGTCTGTCACTGGAAAAACACATGAGCAAAATGTGGTGGATTCACACCAATCAGAGTGATGTTCAAAATGTGTAATGAATTTTAAGGCATCAGACCCAGTCAGTCAAAATAAATACCACAATGGCACTGGGGCAGGGTCCTAGGGACCTTCCACTTCCCCTCCCCACCGAAAAGAGCTTAGTGTTAATCCTGTAGATGCTGAATTGTGGAGAGAACCAAAGATCTACTGAAGGAGCTCTCAGGAGACCCTAAGCAGAGACTATTCACCAATCAATGTGGAGACATTTCTATATTTTAACAAATTGAATAAACACATATGGGCATAACACCTAAAAACAGCCCTGTATGGAGTACTAAGCCTTGGTTAGAATAAGTAGACTACATGGTCACATAGCAACACAGATATAAAAATAAGAAATAAAATGAGGTTCATAGCAGAAAACCATTTAAATTAAATATATCTGTACATAAGCAACAGTTGAGAACACATAAACAAAGGGTATGCTTTTTTGCATGTATTACCTGAGCAGAGGGAAATGGCAAAAGGGAACAGGGATGAAGGGGGATAAATAAGCAATACAGGACCTATTGTAAATCAATGCTAATAATGTCCAAAATATTCCATCTACAACTAAAGTTTCTGAATCCAGCCAAATCCAATCATCTTGTCTCTACAAAATGTCTTATGTTAATGAACTTTGCAGAAGAAAGTAACTAGATCAGAAGCAAACTTTTGCTCAGATCATTTGTTTCTACAAGAAAAAATATTTTTTTAACTCAGTTCATAAGAGGGAGATGACTTATCAAGGAATATGAGAAAGGTATATATAGAAGGTGGCATTTTGGATGACTCTTAAATGATAGATAAGATCTCAACTGCAAAGATTAGATAGGACTGGATTTCTGACAAAGGGAAAAAACATAAATACGTAGGGATGGAAAAGCCTGAGACGATAGAAAGAGGGAATCAAACAAGAAAGTGCACAGAAAGCATGAAAGAGAAAAGTGGGAAACACAACATTGAAAATAGTTGGGTCAAAATTCGAAGGATTGTGGATGCTAGGTAAAGAAATTCAGAAGAAAATGGAAAGCAATTCAATGTTGTTTCTATTGCTATTGATGTTATTATTATTAGCATAAGTATTAAATGTTCAAGTGTGATTTGGAGGATTAATCCCACAGCTCTGTTTAGAATAGATTAAAGGAGGAGGTTCTGAAGTGAAGAAACCAGTTTGAAGGCAATTACAATAACTCAGATAAGATATCTCAGAGTCCAGAATACTTTCATCAGAGACTATGAAATGAGAGCACAGCCACAACCACTGTGCCATGGACAAGGTCCAAAATCGTTTTAGCAATCCTACTCAAAAAACTTGGTAATCCTGAACCTGTCACCACACTGAGAGAGTGTATTCTATGACACTTCTCTGGAATGTAGGATAAATGATTGGATAGATGCACAGCCATGCTTTGATTTTACTGAGTCAACTTTCTAGTTGGATCACTCAGAAGGCTTTAGAATCTTTATTAAAATAATGATCCTGTGTTAAAAACAGGATGTTATCTTTATAAGTCATATTTTGTAACTTATTTCTGTTTCCTCGACTTTCTTTCCTCTTCATTTTCTGCAGTCCAGCTGTACACCTGACCATAACTGGTCCACTCTCAAACATTCACCCACACAAAAACATACATTCCTGGTAACTGAGAAGAAAAGTGATTTACTTTTTGTTTTATTTCATCCACTTCAAAATACCCTTCATTAGAGTTGATAATAGAGTTGATGATAATTATTTTTTAATCAAAAGATATTCAATTTCAAAATACATTTTCCATGAAAATTCAGGAAAGCCAAAGGGTGATTAGAGTTTCTTATTGCATTTGTATTATAGATTGTTTCTGTCTTCATATACCTGGATGTGAGATTCTTTAAGAACTATTCATGTTTATAGGGAAGTAGTCAAAATAATAAATAAAAGTTGTCAAAGCAATAAATATAAGAGTAGGAACCTCATATGTACCAACTGAATGTCTAAATTGTACTTAGTGAGACTCAATATTCTCAAAACTATTTCATGTTTAGTAGTGCTATAAAGAAAAGTATAGTTTAAAGCTGACAAGTGTACTGTCAATACTTTTCTTTTCACTCAATAATTCGATATACAAGTAGAGTGTTTTAAGAGATTAATCAGTCTATTTAATTTTATAGATGTAATTTCTTTATGACGGTTCAATTATTTCATAGCAGCAAGTAAATATAGTTTGGTCAAAAGACCATAAAAAGTTTGCCAAAACTGGATGCTTTTAATATGAACAATCACATTTTCTCAACCTCTTTCTGAATTCTGAACTATATAAGTTGAAAATGTTATTGTGGAATATAAAAGCATCCTCCCAACTTCAGTGAATGTAGAGAGCAGCACAAGGCCTAGTTCACAACAGATGTTTAACAAGGGTGTATTAAATTGGATCTATGTTTTGAATAAAAATAACTAAATCATATATGAATTAACTCTGTTTATGCTGAATTCTAAAATTACAACTTCTGTGAGTTATTCAACTTACAATGCTCTGTGAGTACTATTTGCCTCATCTGCATACCACAGGCAAACCAGTAGATACGTTCAAGTTGTTTTTTTTATCTCCTGATAAAGAAGCATAAGAGGACTTGCTTACTTCAGTGATGTACTAGAAAAATTCTGCTTTTCTCAGTAACTATATAGGCAACAGATATCTCTGTTCCCAAGAAAGAACACATAAAACTTAGCAACAAATCAGAAGAGAAAGGATCCAGGCTGAAGTGAACCTTCATGGCTGCCAACTTATTTTAGGTCCAATTTTCTGCATTCTCAGGATTCCTTGCACCTAAATCACAAACATGTGGCCTACATTTTGCCAATTGCATGCATCACATGGAATTTACCAATGTAAAACAAAGGCTGCTCTCTGGGGAACTGATCTGGCAAGTGAGGCGACAAAGGTATGTGGTAAGCTTTATAAAGGATGACATAGGAGTATGCGTGTAATGTTCATGAGCTGACTGCCTTTAGTGGCAGTCATAGAGCCGCTGGTGTCCAGCCCAATTGTCACTGGCAGTGAGCAGCAGTGGCAAGTATCTTCATTACAGAAACCTCCATGTGGTTGGGCAATCATGACTACCAGGCTTCCGTGGCTCCTCTGTGACTCTTCTAGAAATTCTGTGAGCTATGTAAGCTCCATTAATAATTTCTTCCCTACTTAACCCTGCCAGAATGGGTTCCATCTCTTGCATCCTTAATGGAAACATCAGATTCTAGATAGCAAAAAGTTGTGATTCTTGTTTTGGCTCTGACATTCACTAGCTGTATGACTGAAGGAAGTCAGTGACCCTCCCTGGGTGATGTTTTCCTCATCAATATATTTGTATTAGAAAACAAATAAATTCTATTAGTTTCAAAGACTTAAACATTAAAAAAAATGAAGCTACTAAATTTCTAGGAAAAAATGTAAAGTGCATGTATTTACAATTTGGATGTGAAGAAAAAACAACTGAAACACTAAAATATGTAATATTAATCACTTAAATTACAGAAAATATTTTTTAAATGTATAGCAAATAAATACCTTAAGCAAATGGCAAAATGGATGAAAGTGTGTAATTTTTATGACAGACAAAAATCTAACTTTTAGTATTCAAAAGGCTCATATTAATACTAACAAAAGACAATATGAACAGATAGTGCTCCTCCCACCCCCAAATACAAATAAATTTTAAAAGACCAATGAGCTTAGGGGAAAATGCTCAGCTTCACTCATATATAAAAAAATTTGAATCAAAATAAAGAGATACTATTTTTCATCTGTCAGATTGGTAACATGTTAAAGTTGTATGACACCAAGTACAGACCAAGATGTGGGAACAAGGCACTTTCCTACACTATTGATAAGAATGTAAATTAGCATGGCCTTTGGAGAGTTAATGTGGCAATATCTATCAGGAACTTAAAAGCACATATGCTTTGATTAACCAATTCCATTTTGAAGAATTTACTGTAAGGATAATCTTGCAAAAGTCCATGAGCATATCTAAAAGGATGTTCATATAGTCATCACAATGTGGTTTTCTAATAGAAAAAAAAAGGAATAATCTAAAATTCCATAAGTATGACCATAATTTTACAAATAATGGTACATTCATATAATGGAATGCCCTGAAATCAATGGAAAGTATGAGTCTGATCTAGAGTTAACATGGGAGAGATTTCCAGATTAAATATTAAAGGAAAAGAAGTATGGTGTGTGGCATTGTCCCTTTGGTAAGCTATTTAAAGGATGATGTATGAATGTGCTGCTGTTGGTTGCCTTTGGTGGCAGATTGTATTTGAAGTTTTCAGCAATACCTTCCATACCAATTATTCTTCTGACATGTGACCTTGCCACACCCCCATCACCAGGTGGAGTGTAATTCCTCCCCCTACGTGAATCTGGGCCCCTTCATGATTTGCTGGTGATAGATAAATGCAATGCAACTGACAGTGGTTTCTGAGGCTCTGTCAGGAGAGATCGTGAAGCTTCCACCAGGTCCTCTGGCATTCTTGCTCTGCTGTGATCCCGCTCATGATGTTTTCTATCTCTGTCTCTCTCTGGATCGATCTATCTATCTATCTATCTATCTATCTATCTATCTATCTATCATCTATCTTTATTATCTCTCTATCTTACTGGACGATCATCTGTTCTTGGTCTGTCGCGGGAAGAAAATGTACCCCCCAAGAACATGGTGAAAGCTCTCCAGGTGACGTCTGAGACACCTGTGTGGGGCCCACAGACGCACAAGGTTTTCAGTCCTAGCACACACAGCAGACTTGAGGCTTCCTTTGATCTGACAGCACCAACGGATTAGAAAATTCCCACCCAATCTGGACCCAGTGAAAAGAACCAACAGTTCACCGAGAAAGTGGACCCCCAAACCGCCAAAGGGACTGTCCAGACAGCTGGTGGCAGAGGCCGATGCCCACTGGCTCGGGGGGCCCCTGGATCCCTCTGGCTCGCCTAGACTTCTTGGTCACCCAGCGGCAGGTCAGAACGCACGTCTGGCAACCCCGAGTAGACCTTGGAGAAAAGCATCACCTCCACCTGCAACCTCCCAGATGCCTGCAGCTGGTGTGCGGCCCGGTGGAGGCAAAGGGCGCCCAGGTGCAGGAGGCTGCCCCGCTGGCACGCAGCCCTGAGCGTGCCCAGGGCCGCTCTGGTCCAGGGATCGCCATTGGAGGCCACGGCCCAGCTCCTCTGAGGCAGACGGTGGGCAAAGGGCCAACTGAGGGGCGGCCGGGCTCAAGTGGGACGTCCCTGAGGAGGCGCGGCCAGAGGCCCACAGTCCTGAACAGGACGGTGGCCAGGCCCAGCCCAGCCCCGGTCTCCACTCGCGCCGCACCCACTTGACACCCGCTTGGGGTGGCACAAGGCCTGGCCCTAGATCACCTGCGGGACTCACCTCTGGCCGCTCTGCGCCTGAGGCGCCACGGCCTGAGTGACGGGCACCCGCGCCCTGGAGCCCCACGGAGGCCACGCGCTGCATTATCACGAGCACTGCGGCGCTCTCGTGGCCCTTGGGCCTGTGGAGACACCACGGAACCTGGCTTTCTCTGGGCTCCGCGTGTGTCCTCAGCCCGGGGACCGACTGGGTCCCGTGGGGATGAGGGCCTGGACGCAGAGGTGCGAGGCGCCCATGTGAGGAGCCTCGGCTGAGCACGGCCCAAGACCAGGAGGGACCGCCACGACGGAGTCTAGAAGGTTCTTTCATTTTCTTTCTTAAATCCGGTGGAAGCTTGTTTTATTTAGTCTTTTCATGAGAGAGACGTTGAATTCGTGCTTTGTTAAGTGAGAGTGCGCCTCAACACGGGTGCCTGTAGAAGGCTGAATGAAGGCCATGCAGGCGCCTGTCATTCAAGATGTCGCAGGAAGGCAGGGACTTCCCTTAGGTCTTGAGTACCTTTAGCCTCCAAGTCCTGCTGAGGCCCCCTGTTCCCTGGGTCACTTGTCTCCCGTCGGTCACACCTGTCCTGCCCCTCCTCTTGGGAAAGTATGCCTGAACTGAGCATTCCCAGCAAGTCCAAATCATAGAAAAACTTAACCTAAGCTTACTTGTAAACAGTATGTTAGTTATCTTTTTCTTTTACAAATCAGGACCTTGATTGTTAATCCTTTTTTCCTCCCATTCCCAAGAATTTATATATATATAAAATCTTTTTTTGAGGTATAAATGACACATAATATTGTATTAGTTTCAGGTGCACAAGTAATGGTTCGATATTTACACATATTGTAGAACAGTCACCACAATACTCTAGTTAGCACCCATCACCACACATAGTTACAGTTTTCTTTTTTCTTGTAATGGGAACTTTCAAGCTCCACTCTGCCATGTCAACAAAAAAGAGGCTTGAACCTCTCTGTAAATTTAACAAGAGTTTTTATTTGAGCCCAAACTGAGGACTAGCCTGAGAGCAGAGTTTCAACAAGCCTTGAAACACTGCTCTGACTTGGGAAAGTGGGAGCTGCTTATAAAGGTGGAAGAGTGAGAGAGAAGTACATCTGATGCTTCAGAAGTTTCTGTTAGGATACATACATTTCAATGATTAACAGTTTTACATGGAGTGGAGAGAAGGTATTGATAAGATGGAGTTGTCCCAATCTCCTGGCTTCAGGAAGTGTGGGAATAGGGTCAGGAAACAATTAACCAATCTGAAGTTCTTCAAGGCAAACAAACTCCTATCAGAATGCAGAAAGAACAGGCACTGTTTCATATAATCATTTATCTCTAATGTTGTAACTTTAGAAAAGTATATGTGACTTGCAGTGGAATGTCCTGGGTAAGGAATTCAAGAGGCTCAATATTCTCTTTTGGTTATTGATTTTTTGAGCAGTTAAAGCACCCTCTTTCTCACCTAGTTATTTTCAAATATGCAATACAGTCAGTAAGTCCCCGACTTATGAACATTCGAGTTGTGAACTTTCACAGATATGAACAGACCTCTCATTACAAACATTCATAGATGCAAACAAATCGTGGAAGTAGCCCATGTGTCTGCCCGACATTGTCACAGTTGTGCTGCTGTGTGCTTACTGTGCAGTGCGATAGTGTACAGTAGTACAGTGCTCAGTCAGAGCCCAGTATGTCCGGAAGCAAAAGGAAAAGCAGTGGGATGTGGAGGGCACTGCTAGGAAGTGCAAAGCAATAACCATGGAAACAAAAGTGAAAATAATTGAGAGATTGGACCAACAAGAAAAGATGGTAGACATCCTTCGTTCTTATAACATGAACCGTTCAACCATTGCCTTTACATTGTGTACTGTTTTTGTGTCAAAGGTGTATAAGACTCATTTTGTCAGACTTACGAACGAATCAGACTTATAAATGTTCTCCCAGAATTGAACTCGTTCGTAAGTCGGGGACTTACTGTATTAACTAGAATCACCATACTACACTGTACAGTACATCCCCAGGACTGATTCATTTTATAACTGGAACTTTGTACCTCTTGACCTCTTTCACTCATTTCACCCACCCCACAGCCCTCACACCCCCACCCTCTGGCAACCACCAATCTTTTCTCTATTTCCATGAGCTTGGGGTTGTTTGTTCATTTGTTTTTTTTCTTTTCTTTTTTCAGATTCCACATATAGGTGAGAGAGATCATATGGTATTTGTCTTTTTCTGTCTGACTTGCTTTTCATAGCAGATGCCCTGAAAGTTCATCCGCATTGTCATAAACTGATTTCATTTTTTAGGTTCCTTCCATATCTTGGCTATTGTAAATAATGCTGCAGTGAACATAGGGGTGCATATATCTTTTCAAATTAGTGCTTTCATTTTTCTCAGTAAAATAACCACAGGTGGAATTGCTGGATCGTATGGTAGCACTGTTTTTAATTTTTGAGGAACCTCCACACTGTTTTCCATAGTGGCCACACCAATTTACATTTTCACCAACAGTGCACGAGGGTTCCCTTTTTACCACATTCTTGCCAGCATTTATTATCTATTGTCTTTTTGATGACAGTCATTCTGGAGGTGTGAGGTGGTTTCTCATTGTGGTTTTGATTTGCATGTCCTAATGACTAATATTTGAGCATTTTTTAATGTACCTATTAAAATTTGTATATTGTCAATTTGTATATCTCCTTTGGAAAAATATATCTTCAGATCCTCTGCCCATTTTTTAAATGATTTTTTGGGTATTTTTGCTATTGAGTTGTATGAGTTCTTCATATATTTTGAATATTAATCCCTTATCAGATATATAATTTGGAAATATTTTCTCCCATTCCATAGGTTGCCGTTTCATTTTGTTGATGGTTTCCTTTGCAGTGAGAAGCACTTTAGTGTGATATAATCCCACTTGTTGCCTTTTGCTTTTGTTTTCTTTGCTTTTGATGTCAGATCGAAAAACTCATTGCCAATACTTATGTCAAGAAGCTTAATGCCAATATGTCTTCTAGGAGTTTTATGCTTTCAGGTCTTATATTCAAATTTTTAATCTATTTTGAGTGTGGTGTAAGGTATACAATAGTGGTCCAGTTTCATTCTTTTGAATATGGCTGATCACTTTTCCCAGCACTATTTATTGAAGAGACTGTCCTTTCCCCATTGTATATTCTTGGCTTCTTTGTCATATATTAATTGACCATGTTTATTTCTGGGCCCTTTATTCTGTCATATTGATCTATGTGTCTGTTTTTATGCCAGTACCGTACTGTCTTGATTACTATAGCTTTGTGCTATAGTTTGAAATCAGAGAATGTGATGCTTACAGCTTTGTTCTTTCCCAAAATTGCTTTAGCAGTTTGGGGTCCTTTGTGGTTCCATACAAATTTTAGGATTGTTTTTTATATTTCTGTGAAAAATGCTGATGGAATTTTGATAGAGATTCCATTGAATCTGTAAATTAGTTTGGGTAGTGTGGACATTTTAACAATGTTAATTCTTCCAATCCGTGAGCACTGAGTATTTTTGCATTTATTTGTGCCTTCTTCAGTTTCTTTCATTAATGTTTATAGTTTTTAGTGTACATGTCTTGCACCGCCTTGGTTAAATTTATTCCTAGGTATTTTATTCTGTCAATGCAATATATTTATTGATGCAATTGTAAATGGGATTGTTTTCTTAATTGCTCTGAGAGTTTGTTATTAGTATATAGAAATGCAACTGATTTTTGTATATTTATTTTGTATCCTGTAACTTTACTGAATTCATTTATTAGTTCTAACAGTTTTTTGGTAGAGTCTTTGGGATTTTCTATATATACAAGGTATGACTGAAAAATACAGTGAATGTTTAAATTTTTAAAAATATTACAGTAAAAGACACATTGCCATTATTCCCCCTTAAAATACTTCCTTTTGCTTCAAACACACTTATCCCATCATTCTTGCCACTTTCTGAAGTAGCTGTGAAAGCCCTCTTTCTTGAGTGTCTTTAGGTGTACTGTCATCACTGCCTCAATGTCCTGAATCAATTCAAAACATTTGCCTGTCATGGTCATTTTGACTTTGGGGAAGAGCCAGAAGTTGCATGGTGCCAGATCCGATGAATAAGGTGGATGAGGACACACCATAATGTTTTTATTTGACAGAAATTGCCATACCAGAAACAATGTGTGACATCGAGCCTTTCTGTTGTGATCAGCAAATATGGTGAATACTGCTGCCAAATGCCATCCAACGGAAAGGCAGGGATCTTCAGTATGGGAAGCAGCACATCAAACTTTAGTAACAGTAGGTGACAAGTTTCAACTTGTTTGGCACAGTCAGTTGGGTGTGAGCTACAGTTGAGAGAAGGTGTGTTTTAAAATGTGCTGTAAGTCATCCTCCATCACAACAGCACTCAGTGTCTCACATCATTTCTGGTATACAGCCATTTCTGTCAAATAAAAACATTACAGTGTGTCCTCATCCACCTTATTTGCCAGATCTGGCACTGTGTGACTTCTGGCTCTTTGCCAAAGTCAAAATGATTCAGGACGTCAGGGCAGCCATAACAGTGCAACTAAAGACACTCATGAAAGAGGACTTCCAGAACTGCTTCAGAAAGTGGCAAGAATGATGGGGTAAGTGTTTGAAGAAAGAGGGAATATTTTGAGGGGGATTAATGGCAATGTGTCTTTTACTATAATTTTTTAAATTTATACATTCACTGTATTGTTTGATCACACCTTGTAATGTCATGTCATCTGCAAATAGTGACGGATTTACTTCTTCCATTCCAATTTGGATACCATTTATTGCTGTTTCTTGCCTAATTGCTCTGGCTCAGCTTTTCAATACTGTGTTGTATAAAAGTAGCAAGAGTGGGCATTCTTATCTTTCTGGAAAGGTTCTCATCAGTGGCTACCATGGATAAAAGAACTGAGAAGGAGGGAAGCTCCTATTACATATATATATATTTAAAGTATTTAGTACTTACAGTGCTGGATAATTTCACACATATTACCTCTTTTAATCTTCATAACAAATCTAGTGGTTAATCCATGTTATACAGTAAGAAAGTGAAGCTGAGAACTGTTAAGGAATTTGCCAAAGGTCACAAAACTAGTTAAGCAGTAAAGCAAGTATTCAAATCAATGTCTGCCACAGTTTATGCTCATAATTGCCCCACCATCAATTATTCAAGCACTTGTCCAACTTATATTTGAGCATTGTATCCTAGGATAAGAATGAGTCTAAGGCTGTCAGACTTTTTTCATGTTGAAAAACAACAAAAATTAGTTATTTCTGTTAATTCCACCTACAGAGAAAAGTTATTTTTTTTGTCTATGCTGAACAGCCAGCTACTATCCTTTTAAATATTTGAAGACAATTAATATGACCCAATAACTCTCTCTTTGTGCCCACATATCCATGCTCACATGCAAATACATGCGTGTGCACATGTATGTATGTTCATGCATGCACGTGTGCACATGCACAAACAAACATACACACAACATTTCTTCTCCAATGTCTTTAAATCCTATCAAATCAAGTCTATCAATCCTTCCTTAAAGCCACTTCTTTTTTTTCCATTTCCTCACCATGGTGATCTTACTATATTATACCCTCTCACCATCTTAAAACTAAAGCCTGCAAAGGGTAAGTGATTTGCCCAAGGCCACAAAGATGTCTATTGTAGTAGTGAATACAAGACATCTAAATACCACTTTCTTATGGATCAATACCAATATTCCTCATCAGGCACAACCCACACAATTATTTATAGTGATATTTGTTTGTATTTTTCACGTTCAGATGGTTGGATGGATGGATGGATGGATGGATGGATGGATGACTAGAAAAACATACAGATCACCACTTTGATAGCCTACTAAAATAGTATTAGCAGCTTTGGATGAGAATCCAATTATGGAGGAGAAGGCTGAATATTTCAGAAACTGAATGTTTACCAAATAATAGAAGAAATAACAATTGAGATCTTTTAAGTGACAGACATTTCAAAGAATCAGTGTATCTAAATCAATCTGTATTTAGTTATGATTGGAAACAATTCCTGGCTAAGTAACATATGTCCGATTTAAAAATATGCATTTCTCTTCCAGGGAGAGCATTTCACAAGAAAGTTTTATTATGCCTATCATCAAAGTCTATGTATAAATGATATCTTGGAAATTTGCACAGATGTCAATAAAGAGGCAACAGCATAGACTCATATTCAGTCTGTGGCTCCATGCATGAAGAGGAATTGTGTATTGGGAAGAGAGTGATTATCACATAATGTCCACCATAGCTCTCACTTGCCCCAAATAATACTGATAATAGAGCTCCATAGTATTCAACCTCCAACCTCCATTCCTTTCTCCTTGCAGCCCACCCATTTCCCCCTCACAACTCTACAGATATACATTATTTATGGTGTGGGAATTTTACCCATCCATCCACAGCTGTCCATATGATTCTTTAATAGAAGTCTTCCTTCTACTTAATAACAATGGCTACAATTTGTTATTGTAACAAACACAATTTGTTATTATGTGTTATGTTTGTTAGATGTGGTAGAGGATTAACCAACAGAATGACCAGGTGGCCCCACTAAATTATTTTTGCTTCTTTCTCTAGCCCTCCCTGATTCACTGTCTATGGGATACAGTCCTACAACAGTAATACCCATAACACACTGTCTCAGAATATCCTCCTTAAACAACTCTGTTAAGGGATTCAGTAGTCCTTGCCTGAGTCCGTATTTCCTTATAAAGCCCTAAATCATTTTCCTTCAATTTTTTCCCTTGATCATATTCTAGGCTCCATTGCCTTAAAAAAGATTATTATTCTACGCCAACCCTTGATTTCTTAATTATACTAAAAAATGCACTTAAAAATAGTTTATTGTCATGTGCCATAAGCAGCAGTGTTCTTACTCTAATTGATACTACAGGGATTTTTCTCTTCCATTCATTTAAAATATGATTTCTTAAATAGAAGTGACTCTAGGGAGAAAAACTGTGTTTCTTTATTTTCTGAAAATTGTCCAGAACATACCTTATTTCTTACCCAATTCCTTGAAAGAGGTGAGAGCTTTGTCATCTTATTAAGTTTGAATTCTTTGTTTCATGAAAACATTTTCCTGTAGTTGGTGATAATTAATAGCCTACTTATATAAAGCTCTATGAGCTTTTGCATATTACCCTGGAGTTATGCACAGCTTCATAAAAGCCCAGACCATATATAAAACTGACTTTAATATACGACTAATTTACTTGGTCTTATTCTGACACAGCACATGTCACTGTTTGCATCAAAGTTCATAATTCTTGCTTTATTTTGGAAAAGATGATTCATATACAAGTCTCAACCAACTGAATGAAAAACTGAGCTTGTATACAAAATAGGAGAGAACAAAAGTGCATGTGATTTTGGTATATATGTTTTGTTTTAATGGTAATAAACTACTACAAATGGATTTTCATGTTTCAGCTTAATAAATTCCAGTAGCTCATTATTGTGTAAAGTAAAACAATGCCACTGTGAAACAGCAGTTGGAACTATGCTATGAAGCAGCCCAATATTTTTGAGACCCTCAACATTGTATGTATTAAGTTTTAATACAGGATAGTAATATTTTCCCATCTTTAACCTTGAAGCCCAGAAAAATTTCATTTAGCTAAGCTTTAGGTAATATGCCCAATCAATAAGAAGAAAACCAAAATTACCTAATATACACTAAGCATGCACTATAAGAAAGACACCTATACGGAACATCTAATTATGGTCTAAACAGAGTAATGAGACTGGCCAGGTGATTTTTCTC
Organism: Aselliscus stoliczkanus; assembly: GCA_033961575.1. NCBI lineage: Eukaryota > Metazoa > Chordata > Mammalia > Chiroptera > Hipposideridae > Aselliscus > Aselliscus stoliczkanus. The sequence goes on along the minus strand of CM066731.1, from coordinate 70,772,955 downwards.
ACATGAATAGCCATTATTTCACACTTCGGTTATGATTAAATCTCATCTGTTTGACCCTGTCATATTTCTATTCCCACAATCCTCTCAATATTAAAAATACTTGTAAAAACAGAATAGCTTGAATTACATTGACCCTTCCAGGGTGAGGAGTACATTATCAATGTCAAGTAGGAAAATTCTAGTGTGAATTAAGAAAAATCTAAGACACGGGCCGGCCAAGTGGTGCGTTGGTTAAGAGCTGGTTTTGGGATGCCAGCAGCCCCAGTTCGGATCCCACATATGAGGTCCTGTGACACTGCCCTCCACAGCTAACATCTCCACCTGGAGCTGGGCTGTGCGAGCCCGGGCAATGGTGTAGGCTGCAGCCCCTGCTGCAGTGGGGGCTACAGTGAGTGGCCGGCAGCCAGTGTGAGTGGCTGGCAGCCAGCATGAGCTGCCAATAGCCACAGTGAGCGACATCCAGAGGCCGGCGACCAATCTGCCTCATCCGGGAAGAGCACAATGAGGATACCAACAGTGAGCCACTGAAGCCACGTCCTCCACAACTAGACTGAAGAACAAAAAGACAGCAACTTGTTTGTTCCCCTTCCCTGATTCCCCAACGCTGTTCCCCTCCCCCAATTCCCCAATAAAATCTTAAAAAAAAAAAAAAAAAAGAAAAATCTAAGACAAAGAATTTTAATTCCATTAAAGTGAGGTCACAAAATTAAAGAAAGAGGAATTTTCTACACAGGTATAAATATGTGATAATACTGAACAGATGTTTAAATGTTCCCCTGCTTCCTTGAATAGATGCATCACTCACTGCTCTTATTTTGTAAGAAGGGAACATGATAATGAAATAAACAGACACATTTGGCAACAATAGATCATTTTTTTATGAATTAAATTTTTTGAAAATGGAACATTTGGAAAGATTTTACTATAGTATATCATTGTACCTGTTGTAAATTTATAATGTATTGTTTTTTTTCAAAATTGACTAAATCAAGTTAAGTTTAACTGAGATGAAATGAACTGGTGAAAAGCTATTTCTGAATCTTTGAAGTGGTTTGGGCTTTTATTTATTTTTTTATTCAACGCAAATCTATCTTGTAGCATGTTAATGTAAATTATGGTACTGAATGTCATATCTCCATCTCCTCCAACAATCTGCTGAAATATACAACTCTTTTGTAGGGAAAAGAGTTTATAATCTTTTAGAATATTGTTATCAGTACCTCTCCTGAATAAACCGTGTCTTGGAAAAATCTATTCTTCACCAATAACCTAATACCCTGCTCTGGCAGTGTTTCTTGGTGATATCCCCATAAGCTTATAAAGATTTCTTCTGTATTCCAAGAAAGGGTTTTATCAGCTCTTGATAACATCCTCTGTTCCATGAGCATTCATCCACATCAGTGCAGCAGACTGCATTTAGAAATCACCATGGGAGCTAGAATCTCTTCATAACAGAATATTCACTTTTCAAAAGAGGGAAAGATGTCAAAGGGGAAAACAGAGCTTTCAGTCACATCAAGGGTGGAATTAGAGTGTCCTTGAAATCCTGTTTCCCAGAGCACCAACACACTGCCATTACAGCACTCATCAATCGCAGTGTATGGCAGCTATTGGTTTATCCATGTCTCCCTGTATACACTGAGCTCCTTTACAAAGGAAGAGGATTGCCTCCTCTGACTGAGGGTTTCCTCGTGCTACTGTCTCCTTCCTTGGCCCCTATGCACATGGCATGGTGTCTATAACATCAAGAGACTCTGAAAGATGTTTGTCAAATCAATGTGAATTCTTCTAAGTGACAGTGAAATGAAAGGATTGAAACTGCTTTCTACAAAGAAGCAAAGTTAATAATGAAAATGGTCAAAGATGCTCTGTTTTGGGAAAATAGTTTCAACTACATTGATCAATGACTATAGTAACTCTGAAGCTTCCTGAGCCCTCAAGCATTGTAGGGACAATGCCATAAGCAGAGCACAAACTACACATAAATGAAAATGGAAATGTGAGCATTCAGAGTTATAGTGAGGATATGAGGAGTTTATTCTCTTGGGAAAATTGGACATGTAGGTCTATTTTTCCACAGTGACATAAAGAGTCAACAGTATCTATCCTTATATTAGATTACACAACTGTTCATTGATTGCTACATGCAAACAAAATCTTTAATTAATTTTTATACCTATGTTTATTCAACAATGATTTTTATAAGATAAAAAATTTTAAGAGAAAGAATTAAAATGTATTTCATTCTCACATTTCTATTGATAAAAAATTTTAAAGACTATAATATCAAGTCTTGGAAATATGGATTTTGGAACTGTGTTTATTCTTCATTTTAGGGATATTTTAAAGTATATTTGCCCACACATGTGCACTATACTTCAAGAATAAGAACTAACATGTAATATAAATATTGGAGATTTAAAAGAGTATATTTTACAAGAAAAATTACAATCATTACACATAAGCCACTGCAAGCTGTCATGGGGACATATATATGGTTTTAGGTACATTATAAAAACAAGATTTTGCTCAGGAAACATGATAGATCTTCCTGTGCTGTTGATAACTGGTGTGTCAATTAGCATTAAGAGACACTCTCAGAGATTTGCTGCACAACAAAGCATATAAGTGCACATTCAATAAGAAAGCTTTCTGGCTGTGCATTGTCAATCCTCTCCTAGAGTTTTGATGTTTTCAGAAACAGTTACCTTTAAATCTTTACCAAAAAAAAAAAGTGCACATTTTGAGTTCTATGCACCCAAACCCGCCAAACTAGTATAATAAAACTCAACTCATTTATAAAAAGCAAAAGGAAACACATTCCTTGAGCTCAGAGAAGTTTCTACTTGCTTTTCCTAGTTATTTTGTGTCATATATTCTTATATAAACTCTTTCCAGAAAAATAAATACCTGATTGGATCATTCAAATATGATATTTAGAATTTTTAAAAACTATGTATCAGGGTTTTTGCTTAAACTTGAATATAATTCTTTTTTTTTAATTCATTGATGAAAGTCTCAGGAAAATTTTAAACCCAAATAAATCACAAAACCTAAATTCCAAATAAATAACAGGATTTTAACCATAATTGAATGCCAAATTTGAAAAAAAAAAAAAAGAAAGAAAGAATTATTTTGTGTTTCCTCCATGTCCAGAAGTTCATGAAGGGATATTTTAGTTAAGGTTAAAGAAAGTTTGAAAGCTTGTCTGACCACGGAAAGCTTGTCTTTCAGTTTCCTAAAATGTGATGCTGGGCTGTTACCTACATGGAACTGATCTTCCTTGCTTACTTACATGTAGGGGGAAAGAGGAATTTTGGCATAACAAGAGTATCAATCACCTTTAGCAAACCACCATCAACAAAGGCAAAAACAGCAAATTAGGGTTAGTGTTGTTTGCAGTAAATGATATTTAGGAATTGAAGATATGCTGAAGATACATAAGTCAAGCAAAAAAATTCTTTAGATCACATATGTACCTCTGTATGGAATCAAGATGATTCAAGGAGATCTGAACAGACTGTATTCTTTAAAAACAGTGCCTGTTTCATTACAACTGTACAGAAGTAACCCAAATTTCTCTGGATGGCAGTGTGGAACAGTTGTTACCAATATGGACTATGTATGTAAAAACATTATAATGTGCTTCCTAAGGTATTTTCTTATTCTAAAATTCCCAGGCTCCCCAATTAACAGAAGCTAAAAATGGTAATCAAAATAATTTAAAATCTCTAATTTGAAAAATATATATCACAGATTTTTTTATGTTGCATGAGCAGAGAGGGGATGGATACTAAAAGATGATAAGTTATGTAGGTAGATTAGATGATGATTGATAGAAGATAGATAGATAGATAGATAGATAGATAGATAGATAGATAGGCAGGCAGACAACAGACAGGTATATATCACTCATGAATGTAAATTTTTTAAAAAATATATAAACTTCAAGAAACATGTGGCAGGATATGAACATTCATCTTGATTAATAAGGAAACTTAACTGTTTTAGTTTCTCTTTTTCTGTTTAGTTTTCTCTTTTTCTGTATATTGCATTAGAAAAATTGAGTATAAAATTATTGCTCCTCAAGTCACAATAGTGTTGGAAGATTTTGCCCTTCTTGACTTCTAGTTTTCATTGCTAATAATTCAGGCTTAATGGGTCCTCAGTGTTTACAGGGGAAAACAATTAAAAGAGAATGGGGGCTGGCCGAGTGATGCATTGGTTAAGAGTTGTTTTGGGACACCAGCTCTGAGTAGCAGGGCCCTGATTTGGATCCCACATTAAAAAAAAAAAAAGAGAGAGAGAGATAGAGAGAGAGAATGGAAAGATTGGAGTTACAGTGAATTGGGGGAGGAAATAGAGTGATCAAGAAGGTGTAGGGACTACAATCTGAAAGGAAAAGGAGGAAGTGTGGAGGTTACCAAGTGGAACCCTGTAAATTGCAGAGCTCACCCCAGAGAAGTTGCCAAGAAAAGAAGGCCTACTACCAGGCAAGAGTCTAATTAGGGACCAAGAAACGGTCACCCTGTTTCAGTTGCTCAGTCCTTACCTGTTACCAGTTTCTCAGTCAAAATCTCCTACCACCTTGCACTCTCAAGATCTAGACCAGGTTGTCCAGGCATCAGTGCTAGAGAGGACTTCACTCATTCTGTATGCAAGCAGCACCTCACTCTGCTGCCCTTCAGAGTGGCACCATGCATGACAAGACTTCATTTGTTTTTCTAATTATGACATGTGGCCAGCCCTCACAATGCCCCAAAATATTGTTAAACCCAAGACTGTAAGGGACCTGGAAACCTAGTCAAGTCTCCGTATAGGCACCAGATAGGGCTTAATGCCACAGGCCTGAGCTCCCTAAGCTGGGATCTGGTTATTGTTGCTACCTTAGCACATATTGATGTGAAAACTAAATTGAATATCTTCTAAACTTCTCTTAGCAAGTCAGATGACACAAAAGACCTTCCTGTGTCAGAGATTAATCAAAACTTCCACAACTAGGAATTAACCACTTAGTTTCATTGTGGCACCACAGAAGATGCTGTATAATGCACAGTTCCTCTTTTGAAAGATGAAAGATAGCAAAATACACTGGAGAATGTTAAATTCACACAAGCAAGCTTATTAAATGTTAAATGATGCACAACAACAAAAAGTGCCATTAAAGTTTGCACAGTTCTGTGGATTAGGATGTTCAAGACAAGCTTGAGTAAATAGTAGAGCTTGAATTGGGCCTTGAAGAGCAGATAGTATCTGAGAAGGTAGAAAGAAAAGGTTATTATAAATTAGAATATGGAAAGAATAAGGTTGTCTCAAAAGAATCTGGAGTGCATCCCATGGAAAATGTTTATAAGTATGGGTTTCAAACTGTAAGTCAAGTTGTACATCAGATGACTTCAAATGACTCTGATAAACTAATAATGAGTCATAATTGATCATCTACTATGGTCAGATATCATACAAGTCCCCTACTTTTTGCTGAGTTCTATGTTCACCACTCAGGATATAGCTGTGAGAAAAAATAGCCAAGTTTCCTCTTGCATAATGAAGGCAACAGACTTTAATCAAAGATACCCCCAGATTCATATGAGACTGAGCAAAATTAATAACCTCTTATACCTGGAACAGAACAGACTGCTTATTAATTCAAAACTGGTGTCCCAAAGCTGATGGTCATTACACAGTATAGTAATGTCTCTTTTGGGCAGTGTTTCAAAAAGTGGTTGTACTTAATATGACAGAGGAGGGAAAAAAGGGTTTAAGTAATAAGGACACAAATTTTAGTTCAGTGGGTTCCTGTAACAATTACAAATGCCACAAAATTTGACTGGCCTGTTTTTCAGATGAAAATGTAGTCAGAGACTAACTTATTGTCGGCCTGGAGTACTGTAAGGAGAATTCTTGCACTGAAGTCCCTTCCAACTTTAAGAGTCAGTTAAACTATGCTTTTCTTCTATAGGTAACATAGCTCCTGAAATAACAATAAACATTGATCCCTACATGAATACATGTGCAATAAAGTCATTTCAAAAAGTAATAAATAATATGACCTCTACTCGAAAATGACTGGATGTTTATTTAGTATCATTGGTCTTTCCATTGATCATATTATTTCTAAAGTCTTCCTACCCATTCTTACCTGAAAGCTCCTTTGTTTAGTATTCTACTTCAACGTTGTCAAATCAAGGGGAAATTTGAAACATTTGGCTTTCTTAAGCATTTAAATGCTAGACATAGTTATATCAAATTAGTATTCAACATCATTTCTTTAAAACCTTAAATTAAGACTTGATTTTAATTACCTCTCAATTACATCTTGTACCACTCCTGTGAGTTAGCTGTTTTAAAGGAAATGAAGCTACCTGGAAGAATTAGATTTTAAAATGCAGTATGACAACTTTATACTTAACTTCGGTTACAATTATGAAATGGTTCTTCAAAACAAGGCATCTTCATGAAATTTGTTTTCTTTTTTTGATTACATACCTCTCACTTTTCACCTCAAATTTCCACATGTATCTATACCTTTTTCAAAAACAATAATAGCAAACAATAAGGAAGCACTGGCTATTAGATATAAGCCCTACCCACGAAGACCTAAAGTCCAAAGCACAAGGACCTCTGCATTATTGTTTATGCATAGTTGCAAAGACCTTGAAATAGTTAGAAAAAGATTCATAAATATTAACCATTTTGAATTTTATGGCTTTATAATTTGATCACCGTTAACTGACTTCAAAAGTTGTTCCAATGAGCAACATCTCCTGTTAGTATTTACACATTTTTTAATGAGGCAAACATACACAAACAATAGTGGAAATATGACGGTGATGATGGTGATAACAGCTACATTTATCAGATACCTACTATTTTCCAGGTGCAGTTATAAGCACCTTATATGTATTAATTCAGTTAATCCCCACAACTCTTTGAGAAAGATTCTATTTTTCTCACCATTTTATAGATGAAGAATCTGAGGCACATAGATTTCATAGCAAGTGAGAAATAGGACCTGTTTCTAATCCTGGTAGTGAGGCCCCAAAACATTTTAAGCTGGGCAGGCTGAGTGGCTTAGTTGGTTAAGAGTTGGCTTAGAGTATGTGTGCTGCGCAACAAAACAGGGCCACTGGTTCGATTCCCACATGGGCCAGTGATACTGCAGCTGAGCTGAACTGCCACTGAGCTGCCAACAGGTAGCAGGATGGGTCAGCTGGTGTAACAACAAGATTGCCTGTTCAATGGTGGGCTACGCTCACCCTCAACTAAGACTGAACTCGGCACCTTGAGCTGAGCTCCCGCCTGGATGGCTCAGAGGATAGAATGTGCGTTCTTAACAAGGCTGCTGGTTCGACTCCTACATGGGATGGTGGTTATGCCCACCCACAACTAAGATTGAACTCAGTACCTTGAGCTTAGAGGCCATGAGCTGCAGACGGGAAGCCAGATGGCAACTGGCGCCCTCCACAACGAAGATTGAAGAACAACAACTTGGCTGGTCCCCTCTCCCAATTCCCCAACACTGTTCCCTTCCCCTAATTTCCCAATAAAATCTTTTAAAAAAATATATATTAAGCCATTATGTTAATAATGTCACTAATTTCTGACTCTGTCTTAGAAATAAACAGATCACTCCCCCACACCACTTTTTCAACTTTGAATAAAGAGGACAAACAGCTGTAAAATACAACACTGTACATACACTGATGGATTCATACATGCAGACAACTACTCAGGGCTTTATATTGGCAGAAAGTAAAGCAAGAGATTTATATCAGCAAGATCCATAGGACACATGGGACTTCTGACTTTAAAGCAGTGCTTGACCCCTTCTCATCTCAGAAATCACCCAAAACAAGGAGGGAAGAAAACTGAAATACAACCCCTTATGTATGAAACTAGGAGATAACTAGGGGCCAACAAGAACAGAGCACACAGGATAGCTGTGGGAGCATCTCCAGAATGGTTTGTCATTAACGAGAAGCGGGAAGCAGAGATGGATGAGGAATCACGCAGGCAGACTGTACTATTGGGAAGCAGTCTGTTGGTGAAACAGATTGAACGAAAGAGACTACATTATCAGTAGTCCTGGAGCTGCCAATCTGAAATGACTAGAAGGAAGTAAAGACTATGAAATACCTCACTCACACACACTCTTATGTGTTATAAGAATTTCTACCACCCTAAAAGACTACCTTGGCCTTCATATGAACTCCTGGAAAATACGTAGTCCAGGTAGAACCCACCTCTTTAATTAAATGAGTAATAATATGCAAGGACTTTGTACAAAATCTGAGGGAAGGATAATGGCCAGAAATTATCTTGCTTTCAACCAAGATGCTAGTCAGTTTAGGCCAGTCGTTCAGAATCTAAGAACTGCAAGCTTAAATTCATGAGGGAGAAAGCTCTTAGCAGGAATTTTAGACTCTAAATATTTACCATGGTATATTTACTATGCATGTTACCACTGCTCTCAGAGTGGAATTTGAAATATTAACATCTTACAACATTGGAGAAATTTAGATTGGTGACAGATTCATCATCTACTTTTATCTGAGGTTCCTTTTTTTCACATCAGTATATCTAAAACTTTATACATTCTATTGCCCCTGGCAATAGGATTGTCAGGCACTGACAATTAAAACTAAAAACCTCACTAGTGTTTGGTAGGGCATGAAAAATTCAGCTGCCTTATGGATTTGCCATTGAACATTTGTGTTATTTCCCTTTCCTTTGTCTGTCTGTGCTTTCCTGAACATTAATCTGTGGCAACCTGAACAACTGAAAGGTAAATACGAGACATCTCTCTTAAAAAAGAAACAAAATGGTACCCTTCAGTCACTTCTACCTGCTCAGTTTCCACATCCCACTAATGCACCATTTCTCAACGTCTCTTCTCAGTTCTCTCCTACTCCTAAGTTCCTAAAGAGGTTTATAAATGTAAAGTGTGTTCAGAGAACAAAGATAATATTGGAAAGAAGGGACCTGTGGGGAACGATTGAATGGGAGATTCAGGAAGGTACACATTGTTTTCTGTTTTGTTCACTGGGTCATCACAATGCCTAGAACATATTTGGTATATAGTAGGTGCTCAGTAAATATTTATTGAATTAATGAATAAAGATTGGGATTTGAAAAAGGAGTATATGGCAGTAATATGGCTGAAATTAAGGTGATTTCCAGTTATTGTCAAGTGGCTATAAAGTTGGTTTGCAATACCTTCAAGATGTAGCTTTTGTAAATATCATACATTTTATAAAATGCTCATACTGTTTGGTAACTAGGCTTAAAGTACCCACAATTGTAAAAACAAACAAACATTTCCAGAGGCAAAACAAGTAATGAAAAAGAGGCTTAGAAAAGGTCTTGCACACACAACTGATTTATATCTAAATAAGAAAAAATATCTTACAATATGGGCTGTGAAAATCAGACTCTTGGTATTATCTCTATTTTTTCATCACTAGGTACATAAGAAAAAAAATGTTTTTGTAACTTCTTGGCATTGCTGCTAGTATATAAATTATGAAACAACTTAGAAAAAAACAAGAACCCCAGCTCTTAAACCAAATCTATGTTTACACAGACAAAACTGGAGAAATATGGGAGATTGTTAAAACAATCTAACTAGAAGTAAATTTTGAACTGAATTATTTTAGAAAAGTTCTTCAAATTGTTTCTTTTCTGTTACAGATTAGGGGAAAGGGGAGGGGCCAAATGGAGAAATAGCAACACTCAGACACACACAAACTCACACTCACCCTTCCTGGTCACATAGTTCATCCATTCAATTCATAAGTTACCACAGATTGGCAAATCCACTGAGAGAGCTAGGATTTTAGAAAAAGACAGGAAAGAAAGTTCCAGTTTTAGTTTCAGTAGCATGCTGTCATCAAATTCCATTTCCATGGTATTTTTTTTTCATAATCCAAAGATATGACATATCTTCCTTCTTGCATACAGAGATGATCTATGTTGTGAAAACATTTCCCTTGCTTAACAGTTTTTAAAATATGTTCCACATTGATGTTCCAGTGTCCAGGAAACTGTCAAAACTTTACCAGTTATTCTTTATAAAATTGTTGTATATTAATAACCACAGTTTATTGACTGTATTTCCCAGGCAGCATATTTGTAAACTTGTATGTGTTACCTAATACAGCATTTAAAACAGCTCTATGAGGGAGAGAGTAGAAATATTTAGTACATATTTTTAGGAAGATAATTTTTAGGAAAGAATTGACATTCAGAGGTTAAGAAACTCCTCCAAAGTCATTGTGCTAGTCAATAATAGTGAAGCAGTGGGAACCCATCTCCAGCCTTTCCAGTCCCAGAGCCAATTTCTTACTATGTTGTCCTTGTTGTACTGCCTCTCCTTGGATCCCAAGTGATCTTCTCAGTTTATGAGTCATATGTCTGGATTTAAGAGGCTCAGCACACAAGCAACATCCAGAGCACTAGGGGCGGGGAGCAGGGGCCAGGGTGTGTTCTTAATATCAAAGCTCTTATTCACAGTAGCATCTATTTACACATTCTTACATGTACTTATCAATTTACACAAAAAGTCATTCATTTAAACCCCTCATTAGCATATTAGCATACCAATATTTGTTTTATTCTAGCAATCACTCACATTGTCACAGTTATTATTGGCAACTCACATTTTATTGCTACTTATCTTAATATTGCAAGTCTTATTAGTAGTTATGATAATAATCATCCACTGATATTAATGACCAATGATATACATCATAGACAGAACAAGGTGGTAGAGAAGCCATGTGGAAGGCTACTGCAAGGGTCTGGGTAAGAGAGATGCTGGTAATAGCAACAGAAAGGAAAGGATGGACATGAACAAGGCTGCAGGGACAGGGCGAAATGAAAATGTGGGGCCACTTGTTCAAAATAACGGGGGGAAAGCCATTAAAGGCACTAAAACATAAAATTTTCTTTTCTTCCATAGTTTCTCTCCAGATCTTTCATAATAGTTTTTATTTGCTGTGTGCCATTACTTCACATGCATTTAATCTCCACAGTATCTGCACAAGATAGGTAAACTATTATATCAAGTTTACAGATGATGAAACTAGAGGCTTTGACTTTTACAAAAGAAAATTCACTGAAGCAGAAATCAATGCTATTTGCAACTACTGCTTCAAATAGACATTTAGAAACTCTTTTAAGGAAAATTCTCTCTTAAAATGTATTTCCTCTAAATAATACCACTTAGTATTGCTATCTTTTGGAGGATCGTGGGTTATTTTATTCAAAGTAAAGATCGATTCGAAATAAGGATAGATATATTCTAATGTTACAATGTAACCCAGCGAGCAGAACAGAAGACACCACAATTAAAGGCAGAATTAGGAGTCTTTATTCTAATAGCCGGTGACTGTGAGAGGACTCATGTCACTCCAAAGCCTCGCAGCTCCAAAATGTGCTCAGGGGTAGTTTATAAAGGCAAGAACCACATAGGGGAATTTCAGGGAGAGGAATTACGTACGAAGGGAACTGCAATTGGCTAACGTTTTACAGAAGTGAAAATAAGCGGAGTTAGCCTATCCCTGGGTAGATCTGTGGAATTACACCTGTCTCTAGGTAGACCCTGTGTCTGGTGGGGACATTTTGTGGCCGAGTTTATACAAAATGGAGGAGGGAGACAAAATGGAGATATTCCTGTTAAGTTTACTAAGAACTTAATAGAAGATATTCCTATTGTTCAATAAGAAGGATAGATAGATAAGGCAGGAGTTGCATATGTATATATTTTTAAATATAAACTTGGTATATTTTGCTTTTCTTATAAAGCACTTCTTAAATACTAACTGAGAATTTCACAAGTGTGTCTCATCAAAATGAATTAGAAGAAATTCACGTTTCATAGTTGAAAAGCCCCAGCTTATTTCACTATACACTCCAATGAAGCTGATTTGAGTAGGGAGTTGTTTTGAAGTTTGTGGAATTATTCAGGGCAGCATGCCAAGTGTAAAGTCTGTCCTAACTTTAGTCATTGGAGTCTAGACAATCAGACTAAAAATATTGACAATTAATTACTTATTTGTAGGGTACTGTTAAGTTTTCTATATGCATGGTTACAAATTTTGAATTCAATTCCCCAATCCATTGGTAGAGAGCCAGTTTCTTTTATGACATGTGCATTGGGGCAGTAGGTGTTTGGGATAAAGCTCTCCAGTGAATCATGCAGTAACATGATTGAGTAGGGAGAGGTTCATGGCAATGACTTTAATATTTCTGCCCAGATGTTTCCCAGTTACAGAGCCCTAAAATCAGTTCCTACCTAACAGCAGTGGCAACCTAAGCCATTCTAACAGCTGGATAAAACCAAAAGGATACAGGCAGAATTCCTGAAGACCTATCATCACATTTAGTTTAGAGTTTTATTTTTCTAATAATTATGGTGAGGAGGATGATGATGATAAGAGTGACAATTTAGGTGCTAGAGACTGTGCTAATGTTTTATTGTCTCATTAATTTACATAAAATATTCAAAAAGATATATTATCAATCTTCAGGGAAGATGGGGAGACTGAGACTGAAAAAGTTAAATGAATTTTCCCAAAGTTATGAAATAGAAGAGAAAGAACACAGAGAGTTGGCAAAGTAGATCTTTGCAACCTGGGCAAATTGTGTTCACCTGTCTAGCTGCTGGATTTGATGCAGGCTGTTCCCTCAGCCTAAAAGTTCTCCAACTAGCTTTTCCCAGCACGAGTCTCTTTCATTAATGAGAAATGCCGTTTCGTGAGAGTTCCCTCTTGGCCGGGGGTATCCTCTCCTATTGTAACTAATCACCTTGCCTTTTGCCCACAGTATATTTATCAGAGTCTGATTATCATAATGGTTTTTACTTGTTAAAAGTCTGTTTCTCCCTCTTGAATGGAAGCTCCATGAAGACTGGGACCTTGCCTTTCTTTTTTCTTCATTATATTTATAGAACTGAGCATATATACTTTTTAAATTTATTTTTAATTATAGTTGACATACAATATTATAATAGATGCAGGTGTACATCACAGTGATTAAACATTTATGTACCCTACAAAGGGATCACTATGTCTAGTCCCCACCTGCTATCATACATAGTTATTATGATGTTATTGACTCTGTTCCCTATGCTTTACATTTCATCCCTGTGACTTATAACTTAAAGTTTATACTTCTTAATACCCTTCCCCTGAGCATGCATCTTGATACATAACAAATGCTCAACAAATGTTTGTTAAATGACTGAATCTTTAGAAAAATATCTAAGAGAACAGATGACCCCTAAGACCAGGACAATGAGAGCCCCTGCCCATGGGGTCCTCACACACATGAACAAACACACAGCATGAAGAGATGGCTGAACAAAGTGCTGGGTGTCTTTCAGCCACCTCACCAGCTAGCTTCTTATTTGTGGAAGTCAGTTTCTTTGTAGGACTCTCCAGCCATGTAAACATGACATGAGCAACCTCTGAGTGTCATGCCTGAAGGAAGATGTGCTCATTGCAGGTCAGGGTGCAGCCCCGTGGCAGCAGCTGACCCAGGGAGTGGGCAGCGAGCAGACCCTCCTGCTCCCCAGGCCCACTCCTGTCCCTGGAGGAGCCTTCTGCGCTCAGGCACCCTGTCCTCAGCTCTCACTCGTGTGGTTCTGTGTAGCAGCAGTATTACATTTAAAGAAGGATTGTCCAAATGGGCAAATAGTATTACTAATATTATTAATAAAGCAGAATTTCAGGCTTTACTCATGTCTCTCAAAAGTCGGTAAAAGGAATAGGTCATATCCCTCACTGAGCCTTTGTGTCCCCTTTTGCTTCCCCTCCCCCACAATACTCCCCAGAGACTCCTGTGTGTTAATCTGTGTGTCCCCCCCACTTTCCTGCTGTGTCTTCTACTCAGACCACCTCTGTAGTGTTTACAGACAACTTTTCCCTGTTCTGTTACTGACAAAACATCAGTAAATTTTATCCTATCACACCACACCTACAAAAGTACAATTTTTCCTCAACAGTGCAAGGATATATCGTGTGCTATTTCTCTGTTTACTTGCGTACATAGCTATCTTTCATCAAAGTAATCTATCATGCATGCGTGCATGTAGGTGTGTGACTCTCTTCCTAAATCATTAGATGATATTTACTCTGGGAAATGAAATGTTTAACACCCCCCATACGTTGATAGCTCTGAAATGCTTAAGTTGTTGACTATCTACAAAGGAAGGAAATTGCAGGAATGGCAGAAAAATGGCATTATTTCTACAAAAGGAATTTTTACTTCCCCTCAAGTATCATCAGCAGTTCTTTATTTATTACCATAAAGGTTGAGGTACGTGTCCTATTCAGGAACTATGAGTGGTACAAGGAAAGACAAATCATACACCCATTAGTTGTACTAGGAAGTCATTTCAAAATTGTACTTCCACAGTTTCTCCCCAAAGCAAATGGAATACTTTTAAAATGATTTGCATTCACCATACTTTCTTTTCAAAAATAAAACTCTTTCAAGCCAAAATCTCTGCCTGAGGTGGGTTTCTGTCAGAGTATAGCCACAGCATTTCTTTATTTAAAGAATATTTTCAATGGTCCAAATACTATATTCTCCCCTATAGGATGGTCTGATGCATAATTCCTCAAACTATTCTTTTTGGCAAAATCAGAACTGTATTATGCATATATTAGTTACATACTCAAGTCACCAGATGAAAATATATCCAGGAGTATATTTTTTTAATTAACAGAATCTAAAATACTTGGTGAAAGCAGAGGGATGAAAAGCCATGGAAATCATCATGTGCTGCATTGTGTTTAGAATCCTGGACTGTTTCTGCCCACCTGGCACATGCCCCCTGGTGCTGCGGGGCCAGAAGCCTGGAAGCTGCATTCCTCCAACTTCCTGTAGGCAGCTTTCAGGTCAGACTGTGCCAGCCAGAGGCACTTGCTAGAAACTGGGGAGGCAAGAGACACAGAGCATGTTACTGTTTCCTGTTGCAGGCAGACGAAGCCACAGACTGGGGGCATCAGCAGATGGGGTATTCTGCATCCGCTCCAGGTGTTCTCCTGGGAGTCACCTCACTCTGCCCTGGGGGCAGCTAAGAACATAACCAGTAGTTTCCTGTGAGGCTGTAACACCTGAGAGTAAATGGCACTATTCTCACTTTCATACTTCCGACCTTGCCAATGGTTTTGTAAGCAACTAATTACCTTTAGAATCTAATTTATCTGATTATTGAATCCTTTTCTACTTGAGATAGCT
Source organism: Aselliscus stoliczkanus (assembly GCA_033961575.1). Taxonomy (NCBI): domain Eukaryota; kingdom Metazoa; phylum Chordata; class Mammalia; order Chiroptera; family Hipposideridae; genus Aselliscus; species Aselliscus stoliczkanus. The sequence goes on along the minus strand of CM066731.1, from coordinate 70,757,709 downwards.
TGAGTGGTTTTTGTTTTGCTGACCAAACATTGGACAACATATGCTATAATTTTCTAAGATGGTATATGGCTTGCTAAGAAAAATTAATGGAAATATGTCCTTAGCTTTATGACTTGGTTAGGTCACAAGGTATTGAGCTCGTGCCATGTGTTCTGCTGCTGGCTCATGGGACATACTACTCAAATACAATTGTAATGACACTTATATACTCATTGAGCTCTTCTTTTCCTGCAAATGAACAGAAAAAGGAGAAAATGCCAGGGCCCTTGCCCCATAGATGCATAAAACCTAGCAGGGGAAGTAACAGTAATACACATAAAAAATCCTGATCCTAACGAGACAGAACATCCTGTGTCAGAGACAGGATGATTCGCCTTCCTTTTCACCCATCAATCCCATCCCAGCCCAGCCCAGCCCATCCTGGCCCATCCCATCCTGTCTTCCAGTAAATGAACTATGGCCATCTCTAAGAGAAACTTCCAGTGGGACAGCAGGTTTTCAAAAGGCATAGCACAAGGAATGGGGTGAGACAGTGAACTGCGGGGGAGATCGGAGGCAGGGATACTGGGTGCAGGGGTGCATCTCCTAATTGCTAATCTTGCTTGGAGGAAAAGCCAGATGTGAGGGTTGAAACTTTTACCCCTAAAGTCTAAGAAAGGCCAAAGATTACACAATGCCAGCAATCTCATTAAACTGGGACTCTGGAGCCTGGATTTTGATCTCATTTCTGCAACTAAATCTATTACTTTACCTCTCTGAGCCTTCATCTCATGGCCATTAAAATTATGACTTGGACTTGGATCTCCCTGGAGTTCACCTCATTTCTAACGTTGAGGATCAGAACAGCAGTCCATTAGGGTGTGTGAGATATTCCTGCCACTCTTTCCAGTATATTCTAGACAGTTCCAGAATTACCCTGGGCATCTGGCCATGTTCATTCTCTTCTATGTGGAGATTTTTAAAGCCCAAATAGACATGTCAGTTTTCAGAAGTCAGATATTCAATATTTGAAGAGTCGTACAATCAAAGGAATTAAAAAATTATTTTTCTGCATCCAAGGCAAAATCATCCAATCCATTCCATTTGACTCAGGAGAAAAACTCCCCCACTGCAGCTCACTACCTTTTAAATGTACAGAAAGCCAGAAAAACATCTCCCACTGCTCTCCTGGTGCTCCACCACAGGGATGAGGGCGAACCATGTCTCCTTATAAGAAACATAAATATACCCTTTTCTTTAAATATACAACCACCTGAACTTGGAGACTTTCTCATGAATATGTAAGTAATCAGTAAGTAGGGGTAATCGTTCTCATTTTATAGAGCAGATGGGTCTTATTTTTAATTTAAGGGTTTTTTTCCCCCCCTCTGTTAGGCAATCACAACAATTCTTGATGAATGTGTGCTTTATCTGGTAAGAAACGTCTACCAAAATAAAAAGTCACTCTGCTTTGGAAAAAAAAAATAATGCAAAAATTTTTGACCTAATTAAGATGAATATATATATATATATATATATATATATATATATATATAAATTTCCTTTCTATGGATATACAGGCCAAAATATGTAATATTAGCACACACACCTGTATGAATTGAATTCAGTGCAAAATAGAAATATTAAATGTCCCTGCATTTATGAAGGAACCCCATTCTTGAATCCACATCCACCTTCACTTGAACTGCATTACCCACTCACTCCAATGCCTGTTCTTGGGCACTGTCCCTGCCAATTAAACAGTAAATGAATATGCACACTTTTTATATGCCTCCATCCTGATCTGCAACAGGAAGGACAGAAAGATTTACATTCATTTATCTTTACCTTAGAAAGTATTTGGACAGATGAATTAGTAAAGATTGTTGTCTGGGCTTGGAACAGTCAGTTCTGACTTAGGGCACTCCCCTCTTGGGAAGGCTGTACTTGCTACCTGAAGCAGGTGATCTGTGGAGGGAACACCAGTCTCTCCTGCTTCTTGATCCTGTGCCTGAGTGTGGCATCACGGGGCTGCTCCTTTCAGCACAAGCCTAATATGGAGAGTGGCCTTTCATATGAGATTCCATCACTTACTCTGTGCTGTTCAGCACTTACCATACTATGTATACCTGTTGAATACCTGCCTCTTCAGCAAGGTGAGGCACTCTGTGAGGACAGACACCATGCCTACCACATGTCTGTCTCCCCAGCACTAGTATAGCTCTTTGCACAGAGCAGTGTTCCAGAAAGAATAACTATTCTTTATCAACACAAGGATTGCCTAAAATCTGGCTCAAAATAAATCACCCCATCTGTCACTGCCTTTTCACTGTTTCCCAGAATTTCTCTCAGACATATCATTTAAAATGAAGCATTTGTCAGGTCTTCCACGCACAGAACATGAACTGAGTTTGTGAACCATCTCCCTATTATTAACAGTTATTGGATGGCATGGGATATTTATGTTGGAGAGTTATGGGACATATGGCTGAAAATGTATATTGGTGTTAATCTAAGTTAAAAACAATGCGAAAGCTGCATTCCCCTTCTCCTTTTATTAGTTATGCCTCGTAATTTCCTTGAAATAGGTTGTGGGATTTGTTCTTTGTTTTTTCAATTATTTCACCAATTCTTTTGGAAACTTAAATATATTCTGAATAAGATGTAAAGTGACATCATAAAAGGGTCATAGATTTCAGAATCCAGAATGCCTCAGATCAACTCAGTGGCAGCCACTTACATCCATCAATTAAATATACCTCTTCTGACATCTGCTAGGAACTTGGCCTAACATCAGCAAACAATGATCGTTAGTACATGATTCCTGTTTTCAAAAAGTTTGAATCTAGAAGTGGTGGAAGAGGCATAAAAATGTAATGTAATACATAAATGCTACAATTAGGGAAGGTACAGTAAGTTATGGAAACATACAGGAAGTGAGCTTAGATGTACGGGGATCCACTGATGCAATATATGGAATGTGCTTTGTAAATGAAAAACCTTGTACAAGGATGAATCGTTGTAGTCCTAGTCTTAGTTTAATAACATAACATGGTGGAAAGTAGGAATGGCCAGAGAAATCGAGACGTGCAGGCATTTTCCTTTGAAGAACAGATTATTCTTATCCAAGTACTTCTGTAGAGTGTTTGAAAGGCTCTTCCACTTCGTTGTGTTGAAAATCTTCCAATGCTTACCTGCCAAGGAAATTCCCAACGACTTTATTCCAGAAACTATGAGAGTACTGAACAAGTTATAAGTACAATATCAAATCTAAATTATTGAATAACTGATTTACCCCTTTTAACAACCCAAATGAAATATTTTAAGGCAATAATTGACACTGTTTCCAGTAATTTTCTGACATTTTTAAATAAAGTATCTTGTGAAAGAAAACAAATTATATAACACATATCAAATAAAATATTCTTCCCAAGAAAAATATCTGTATAGCAATCAGGAGACCGGTCAAAAAAACCAGAATCCAGTCTAGGCAGTTCACATAGAAATAAACTTAACAAAAGGAGTTATTTAGTGGCTTATGTAGACCAGTTAGAGAGTTGTGGCAGCCCCATGTCATAGAAAGCCTCCGCGGTTCTCAGAAAATCAGGGAGTGCAGGCTTCCATGCCAGCACCACCAGTGAAGTCCGTGACCTGCAGCCTCCCCGTGGGCGGTTCACAGGAGGATGTTGGGAAGCTGCCGGAGGGCTTCCCGAATGCCCACCTGCTGATGCCTGCTACCTGCCTGCAGGAGCAGGCATGGTTTCTGCTGCTCCTCCGCCACCCGGGTCTTGCACAGAGGTCCTCTTGGGTGGACTCTAATCCGGAACCGAGCTGGCACAGATTCGGAAAAACGCTGCCACCAAGAAGTCAGGGGAAAGGGTATGGGGGAAATGGTGCTGAGTTTCCATCAGGCCACCTGGCACACATCTCTTAAATTGCAACAGTCTCACTTATTAAAACTAATTTTCCCAAGTTCATATTAGTTATAAAATTAGCCATTTCCCTCTTTCTCATGCTGTGCCTCCCTATGAAGCTTATCTGTAATATATGAGTTATTCCCTTCCTTTCTCTCATTCTGCATTTAACTGCAAAAAAAAATTAGTCAAGTTAAAAAATATTTCCAGAATCAAAACAATATTTAGCTGCTCTAACAACATGACCTAGGCAAATTAAAAAATGCTCAGTAAATTATGTCTCTCCCGTAATTTTATCCAGAAACCCCTAATAAGATTTTCAATAATATTAAAGTTCATTCAAGTAAATAATTTGTTACTATGTTTAGAGCAGTAGTTATTTTAAAAATTAATAGCATACTGTAGTGTATATTAATTTTTAACATCCTATGATAACCATTAAAAAATAAAACTATAATGTGAGATTATATGATAAGTGTTGGCTTCTAGAACCCAGTATCTAGATTCAGACCCAGCTCTAACACTACAAGTCATGTAAGTTTGGCCAGTTATGTGGCCTCTCCATACCTCAGTTTCTCATCTGAAAATATCGAGAGAATGAAGTAAGGTAATACATGGTTTTTAGAAGAGGGCCTGGCTCATAAAAAGTATGTGATAAATGTTTTCTTTGTGAGTCACAGCAGTAAATATGCCATATCTTTCCCTGGATCTTTTAATTTAACAAACATTTATTAAGCATCTTGTGTATTCCAGACAGTGTTCTAGACAATGGTAATAAAATGGTATTGAACACAAAGACTCTGCCATTCTAGTAGAAAAATTAGGAAACAAACAATAATGCGATGTCAAGAGCGAAAAGCACCAAAAGAAAAAAAATAAACAGGGTAGTGGGTAAAAAAAAAAGGCAGAGGCTGCTATTTCAAGTAGAGGCTGCTGTTGTGGATGGGTTGGCTGGAAGACTTCTCTGAAGGGAACAGGTGAATATGGTTCTTTTGTTTTAAAGCCACTGAGTTTGTGTTAATTTGTTATGCCAGCCCTAGGAAAATTATATATAATATATCAATATATAATAGCTAATCATAATATCTATAAATAATTACATACACTTCTCTCCTACCAATCCTTACAACTCATTTCTTCTTATTTACTTATGGTATTTGTCAGAACACCCAATGTTGTGTAAAACAGCCACAGTGATAGTGGAAATCCTCATCTTGTTCCTGATCTTAAAAAGAATATGTCTAGTTTTTCTGTCAAGTGTGCTTACAATGAGAATTTGGTACATAATTCCAAATTTAAAAATTTCTCATCTATGCCTTATTTCCTAAGGGTATTATAAGAGAATTTATCAAACATGTCCTTCTGAGAATTTAGGATAATTGCTTTTTACCTTTGGTCAATTCATGGGTAAACTAAATTCTCTCTCTCTCTCTCTAATACTCAAATTATAAAAAAGGAAAAAAAACTATTAAAATTATACTGATGGTAACCACTTTGAGCACCTCTTTTAATTGCAGAAGTCAAATGTGACTTGTATTCATCTTTTGTCATCACCATATATTGAGTATTATAATTTTAATACAGTTTTTTTCTTTATTAAAATGTATATACAGTTTTTTTGGCCCCATGTATGTATGTGTGTGTATATATTATATATATATTATATATATATGTGTGTGTATATATGCATCTATGCATTCTTGAACTCTGTTTCATAGTGTATTGCTTTTATACACTATTGAGTTCAGTTGACTAATGTATTATTAATGAGTTTCACATCTGCATTTGTTAGTGAAATGGGCATCTTTTCTTGTGCAATCATTACCCAGTTTTAGAATCAAATTTAAGCTAACTATATAAAACATGCGTGACAGATTTTGCTATTTTTTTATATTCTGGAAAACAACTTTCATAAATTTGAAATTAACATCATCTTGCAAGATTGGTAGAATTTTGGCACAGGTTTCATAAAGAGCAGTCTTTGAATACCATTTCAATTTATTTATATATTTATTACTCTATTCAGTTTTCCATTTCTTCCAATTTTGTACCCTTTTATGCTTTTTCAAGTATGTATATATTTCATTTTTTATTTTAAATTGATTATGCTGGTTTTAATATTCTTTTATTTTTAATCTCTGTTGTGATTATAACTTTTTCACTTTTTCATTCTGTTTTGTCTATTTACATTTCATTTTTTTTCTTTTTCAGTTTTGCCAGAGGTCTCCATATCTCATTAATTATTTCAAAGACCTGTTTTGGGTTTAGTTAATCTTCTCTATTGTCTTTGCTGGTGTTACTTTTGTACTGTATTTCATGGATCTCTGCCCTTTAGTATTTATTTTTTTCTTGCTTATTTAGGTTTACTCTGTTGCTCTATTTGTAACTTCATGAGTTGAATGTTTAGTTGGTTGGTTTGTAATCTTTCCCATTTTCTAATAAAAATTTGAAAGCTCTAAATTACTCCTCCCTACTACTGCTTTAGCTAATTCTTACGGGGGAAACAGTATGTGTCCATGGGGAGCTTGTCTGTGGGCAGAGAATGTGCCAGTCAAGGGCAGGATACCTTCTACACCCCTCATAATCAAACAAACAACTATCATTAATGTAAGGTATGGAGGAACATGAAGAAGAGAATGGAAAAGTAAGAAATAATTAGGTTTACCCATCCACGTTGGTGGGTAAATTGGGAGAGAAGCAATCAGGGGGCAGAATATATACTGACTGTCTTATAGATGTTAGGATTTTGGTCATTGGGACCACTAGCTCTTATGGGATAGTTTTCCTTGTTACTATAGGCTCAGTAAAATGTTTTGTTAATCTGTCTACTTTCTTTCCCCCCATTCCCCGGTCGCCAAGTTTCTTCTGATTCCCAGTGAGATTTAGTGAACCCTTTCTATGCACCAGGCACTGTGTTAAGCATTGGAGAAATAATATTGTAAAAAAGGAGCAGAGTCTTGCCCTGAAAGTGTTAAAATTATAACAACTCATCTAGAATACTAGCTATCCTTTCTTAAATATCTTATATCTAAGAAAACATTTGAATCCTTGTTAATTTTCCTATATTCAAAAACAGGACTCTGTTCTTACAATAAGCCCTATAATGTTTTTGAGCTACATTGAGTAGGATTCTGTCCCTCATAACCAAAGTGAATGGATGGATGTTTTAGTGAGGTGGGAAATGCTAATTTTCTGACTCGGACAGTAGGTCGATGAAGGTGACAGCCACTGAAATATAAAATGTGTTAAGTATAACTGTTGCATTGTTCTGTACACCTGAAACTAATAATAATAATTTAAAAAGCTAAAAAAAGAAAAGAAAAGAAAATTATTAGGAGGCGTAATTGGGAGAAAGAAAACTAATTTAGGTGTTTGCATTTTCTTGTGAAATCTAAATAGAAATATATGAATAGGTCATTAGATATGTTGTTCTAAACCTCAGGAAAGACTTAAGCTAGAGAAAAAGACTTGGGAATACCATCCTAATAGACGTGTATTAAAGGCATGGTTATGGGTGCTGTCACCCAGGAAAGGACCACAGAGTGAGAAGAGCACAGGACCAACCCTGCTTCAAGCCAAGGGTCCTGATTCTCACCTTCCGTGTCCCACAAACCTGGTAGATGACCAGTCAGTACTTGTTTGTTCTGTGCTTCCATCTGCTTAGGCTAAATAAAATGTATGTATGAAAGATCACCAGAGGTCTGTTTATCTCCAATACTGACTATGCCATTTAGCTTCTTTTTATTATAGTATACAAACTAAGCATTCTTTCTTGGTATTCCCAAACCTACATTTCCCTGACTATTGTTTATTGATCCTTTCAGTGAGTGTTTACTGAGGCCTGCTATATGCCTACAACTGTTCTAGATGTAAAGTTCCTGCTCTAGTGGGTTTACATTCTCCCAATTTCCTGGTCTCTTCTCCATTTAGTCTCTGGAATTGCTTCTTCATCTGAATGTAGGTAAAATACATAGGTCTTTCATCTTTTTCTTTTGTTTCTAACAATTTCAATTGTCAAACAATTATCTTCACATATTCTCAAATCTGCCTTTAGTCTTTATCATGTTTCAAAATCTCTGGACAAAAACCAAGCAAAAACAATTAATTCTGTATAGCATTTCATTGTTTGCCCTAGAAAATCACACAAGCATTATGTGTATCATTGTCCTTATTTTAGAAGAAACTGAAGCTTTAATAAGATAGTAACTTTTCTAAAGTAACACATACGTTAAGTGGAAGAGCCAGGTAATAAGCATAAGTGTCTGTGTCCAAAATCAGTGTTTGTTCTATGGTAAGTAGATTGTACCGTAAGAATATCAAACTTATGATATTTAAATAGAATGTGTTAAGTCCACCCTTCAGAATATTTCTCCTATGAATATGAGAGCCATTTCCATACTTTCCCCTCCCTCATACTATATGAAGCAATACAAAAATTCTTCAAATGTTCTACACTTTCACATCCATCTCCTCTGTCTGGCTTGATTGACATTGCCCTAATTCATGCTCTAATGACTTCTCAATGTCACCCATTCATACAAAGAAGCATATCTCATCAACACCATCACTGCTTTCCCTATGGACAGACACCATTCCCCTTCTTTGCCCTACATAAACATCTCTGTATCTTTACCCAAGTTGATCTTTCTTTCTAGCATAATTTATTGATTTAAGTATTTATTGAGTACTATTATGTGCCAAACCCTGTATGACCAGATGCTGGAGGTTAGATTCTAGTAATAGTCATTGTTAAAATGTATCGAATGTTTATTTGACACAAATATTGCTCCACTATTCCTTCCCAAAAGCCTATGAGTTAGATAGTATCAGTAGTATTTTACTATTCTTTAGATAAGGAAACTGAGATTTAAAGAGTTTAGAGACTTGGACCATTGTCAAAACAGAGAAAGCCCATATTTGCACCCAGTCTAAATCCAACATCGTCTCCCTTAATCCTGTATATGAGACGTCCCTTCCTGATACAGATCTGCCTACTGGAGTTTTGCTCTCCCTTTAACGTATAGCTCCAACCTTGACTTCTCCAAGAAACCTTTCTGAATCAAAACTAAATTGATCTTATCCCCCAGTACTCTCAGAATACTTTCTTATAATATTTCTTTATCATAAGCCGTTTTTTTTATGAGTGGATGTTATATCTGCCTGAGTATAACCCAAGTGCATAAATTCTAAGGCCCTGCAGGAAAATGGCCATATTCTGTTTATATTTATATTAGTCAAAGCAAAAGTTGCATGTGCATATAGTAGGGGTTAAACAGGTGGGAGGATATGTTTCAATAAATTTAAGAGAGCAACACCTTCCTAAAACCTGCATTTTTATGAGGTGCTAAATGAGAAAGCCTACATAATACTGTGTGTATATATATATATATATATATATATATATATATATATATATATTTGTTGGAAAAGTCATGACGCATTTTTTGAAACAAAAAAATTGAAAAAATATGTCATGACTTTTCTGACAAGCCAATATATATATATTATATGTTACATGTAATCATAAAGAACTTGCAAGAAGCATCTGTACATATTTAGATGGGGAAATATTCCATAGTATAGATAAATCCAGCCATATCAAAGTGTTATTAAAACAACAAATGTAGGATATTTATTAAAAGTAGAAATTATTATTTGGAAGAAAATAATGACCTTCAATAAATATTTAAATTCATAAAGAAACAAGTTTTTTGCCATCTACTTATAGCCATAACATAATTGCTATGGTATGAACTAGGTATTTGTCAATAATTCCATATAGTTACATAGTTTCAAGATTAAACAACTTTCAAATTCTGATCTTTATTCTTTGGTCTTTTTTTTTTTTAAAGATTTTATTGGGGAATTAGGGGAGGGGAACAGCATTGGAGAACCGGGGAAGGGGACCAGCTCTTAACCAACGCGCCACTTGGCCGGCCCTATTCTTTGATCTTTACATAAGCTTTTCAAGTTTAAATTTCTTCAGAACTAATAGCTCCAAATTCTAAAAGTCAGGAAAATACATAGCAGGTATGTTTCAAGAGCCTTGCCCAAGCACAGATGAGAATTTCAAGTCTATGACAAGAGCCCTTGGGGTTGTTCTCCTTAATTGTATGAGTGCAGAAGAAAACTACCCCAGTTTCTATGACTAATGTCCAGCACTCTTTAACCTTATTTTCTGTTATATCTTGCATATATACTATAAATATGCGGTTAATTCCTGAACCCTTATTTCTCCATACTTTTTAATCCCTCATTTGTGTAAACACAGTCTAATAATCAAAGTTCAAAGTGACTAGAACCTGCTTTAGTAAGTTTACATTTCATGGTAAATTGTTCAACATTAAGGAATTTGTTTAATTTATTAAATCTGTACAATGAGTATGGTCTTGGTAATAAAGGTATAGTATATGTAATATTTGGCAAAGAACAGTGTTCATGACATGTTGTTAACTAAATAAAAGTGGTAAAGCATGTACTGTGTAATCCCAAATATTATATATACTTATCAGTAGATATCTATATCTATATATCCATATAAAGAAAGGGGGATTAAAAACTAAGGTTTTTACAATGATTATCTTGGAAGAGTAGAAGACTGAGTTAATTATAACCATTTCTACTTGCCTGTATTTCTAACATTCACCTGTATTTCTATACTAAACATGCTTTGGAATTTACTTTAAATACTATTTATTTTTAAAGCCCTATTGCAAAGCTTCTCACCTTATACTTCTAAGCTATCAATTTTTTAAAGTGTTAATTTAGTTCTGAAATACATCAGTGAAACAGAAGTAAAAGTATGTTCTTGGCTTTATGTCAAAATCTCAGCCCTGGTGTCCTGGAAGCTTGTAATTGTACAATAGACATACTTCACAGACATCTTTCAAGAGAACCAGGTGAATTCAGCATTGAAACATTTAACAGTAAAGCAAGTAGATGACCTCCAAATAGGGTCCTGATGATAAGCAGATCAGATTTCATCAAATGTTTTGAAAGAACAATGATTTGGGCTGAAATAAAGCTGCCTAACTCTTTTTTTTTTTTTTTTTAGCTGAGCCATCCTGCCACCTGTTGGTAGCTCAGCGACAGCTCAGCTTGGGCTGGGCATTGAACTGCTGTTGCTCAGAACTTAGCTTGCACTCTTGAGTGAGCTCTTAACCAACTGAGCCACTCAGCCAGCCCCTAACTCTTTAATAAATATAATTACAATAAATCCACACTGTTTCCAAGTTTTGAATATACAATGGCCACCATATTGTTTCTTTTAAATTTTTAACTATTCCAGTTCTGCTGTCTAAAGTATTTGATATTCGTGGGCCGGCCGAGTGGCGCAGTGTTTGAGCGCTGGCTTGGGAAGCCAGCGGCCCCGGTTCGGGTCCCCCATATGAGGTCCAGTGACACTGCCCTCAAAAAAACAACAAACAAATAAAGTATTTGATATTCAAGTTCCACCTGGAACTAGCTAATGTGGTTATTATAGCGACAGCTTTAAATATTGTGACAAAAGAGCAGGAATCTCAGTGTCAATGCAGGATAAAGCGGAATTGGCAAGGTGCAGACAGAATGAGCACCGTTAGGATTACATCTCTTTGGTGTCATGGCCCGTTTTAGTTTTGCAAGGAGCTGTATGTTACTAAAGTTAGGCACCAGCAACCAGTCTCTTACTTTTACTCTCTACCAAATAAAAACACAATATTTTTCTGGCTTTGATGTATAAGATCCTTGAGGCTTACTGGACCTTGTCCACAAAATGGAGGTGGATTTTTCCACCCAGTTATTGCTTACTTTAAATATAAAAATATCTGAAGGGGAAAATAAATTATCAAGTATTATATATTCAATTTGGAAAACTTAAATCTAGCAAATACTTTATGGGTTGCCTTTCAGCATGACCATTATCCTGAAGATTTTGAAAGACACACTTGCAGAAGGATTCATTTCTCATCAGTGCATGACCCACAGGTCAGATATGCCCAGAAATGTTATAGAATTTCAATGGGCAAGGCTTTTAGTAACACAGAGGGGGAAAGAAAGACTATATGAAAATGAAATATGAAGGCATTTAAGATCTGGAAGCTTTCACATGGATGAGCTTGGATTGTCCTATGCTCAATACTCTAACTTTCTAATGCTTTTGACTATACAAAAACCCCAAGCCATTTCAGAGTTTACCAAGAAAAAATACGCAGTGAGCAATCCAACCATTCTGGACTACACTGAATTCATATTCCTATTTTACTGTAGCCAAATTAATCTGACCAGGTTTTTGCCCCTAGCTTAGACCCTGAATCCCTATGCGACAAGCAACTGACTATACCTGAAGGAATTGGCAGAAATGCAAATATCAAACAAAGGAGGCCCATCTAGAGAGCCATGGAGATTCAGGAGAAGTGATACCTATGACCACAACAGAGTAGGGGAAGTTCTTCCTGCTGTGCTGAAGATGAATACGAAGAGAAATAAATCTTTCACAGAATGGGCTCCCTGGATCTAAAGACAGGTTCTATCTGCCATCCTGAGGTCTTCTCCCCAGTCCTGTTCCCTGGTCCTACCTTGGCAGAATCCAAGAGCTCTTATCCTCTACACATAAGGCTAAGCTTACTTTGACCCCATTGTCATCTCCTTTATTTCAAAACAGAAGGGGTAAAAAAGCAAATGATATGAAAAAGCCTAGTATTTAACAAAATAATTGCCATATCCTATAATCTTAAAGCACACTCATTTTGTTGACATTTTAATATATCTGAAATTAGGATGCATCGTTTTACCATTACTATAGACCAGGAGTAGTGAACATAATTGTTTATGTTATTTGTATTTTTAGTACTTCGGTTGAATTATGTGCGGTATTGATACTATGAGTGTAATTACCATTTTCAGTGTGTTCAAAAGCTAAACCATGATTCATCATTGGAACTAAGTTGTTACATGTGCAGAAAGACACAGAAAAACAGGAGTGGGGACAATAGATTAAGTAAATAATCATTGTTGGAGAAATGACCACAAATCCATATTTTCTTACAAAGGAGCAACCAAGAACATTATGGCAATTAAGAAATGAAGCATCCTACAAGTGAATAAAGCTTTAGTGCATGGTAGAGCTTCTCTAACTTGACTTACCTAGGATCTCCTTAAACATGTGGATTCTGAGTCAGTGAACCTGGCGTGGGGCCAGAGTCTGCATTTCTGATGAGCTGCCATGTAATGCTGATGTTGCAAGGTGCTGAAGAATTACCTCTCCACACTAAGAAGTGCAACTGGAGGTGGAATCACTTGCCAATTTCCTCCAAATAAATGGGAAAAAATCCAAGCCGTGAGAGACTGGCATGATCAGTTTATGAGTTGCATAGGATTGCCATTCCTGCTGACTTCACAGAGAAGCCCTTACCTTCCAGCTACCTGTGATTAAGTGGAAGGAGAAATCTAGCTATGAGCAGTCAAAGAGGAAAGGACCAGCATAAAACTTATAAAGTAGCTCTCAAACGAGCACTTGTTAAATAGACACTGTGTCATCAATGGTTTTGATGGCACTGATGGTGATAATTGTATTAATGTCTCTCTTGTCCATGGCTCTGAGTTGAAAAATGATTCAGAAGAATAGGGGGTCAGTATGTAAAGATATTTTAAAAAATATTTTAATCAATTTATGTTTCTTATTCCCTTTTTAAATATAGAGGGAATGATAAATATGATTTATAAACTTTACGTTTAAGTGAGTGTAGAAGTGCTCTTTCTGTAAAACTCAAATAAAGGCTTAAGTGCTAAAGCATGTATCATAACTGGCAGGTTTTTTATTAGTTCTAAGTACATCTTTTTCTCATAATGGTGTCCTAGATTTGAAAAAACACAGCAGAATGTCAGCCAAACCTCTTACCTCCACTCCCTCAAGCAGGCACACAGACCAAGGGCATTCAAAATCAACATGCAATAAATTATAATAGATTTTTTTAAATAATAATATTAATAATCACCCCAAAAATCCTTATAAACTAGTAACTGGGGAATTTGGTAAATTTCAGATTGTAGTCAAGATTAGATATAGCCTCTGCAGACAAGGACTGTTAGAACATATAATCAAATAAATTGCATCATCTTCATTATGAAGAAAGAACATATTAACAAAAAGAGAATGATCAGGAAGAAAGACAGGAAGAGGTCTCTAAAGAGAAAGCATCCGGAGTGATCCAGGGAAGGACATAAATCCTGATTTTATAAATAAATACACAGCCCTTCTCACAAACACCACAAGTGAAGATGGATTAACAGACATTTAATCACCTAGTTCATTCCCACTCACCTGGCTCACCTTGTAATTTGTCTTTTTTGCAGTTTTGCTGAGAGGAAATAGAATCCACTCATACCAATATAAACATTCTACTTCACCTGAAAGTTAGATATTTAAAATGATGAGTTAATTAGTTAGAAGTCTGAACAACACACCAGTCTCAGGGATTTGATTTGGTAAGAATGCCCAGAGGATGTCACCTAAGGGCAAGCTTGAAAAATTAATTTCTGGGCCTGCAAAGCTAACCAGACCCAGTAATGGGGTGACCTTATTAAATAATGATTCTGACCTTGTCTCAGCCTGCAACTGGCTTCCCAAGTGTTTACTTCCTTAACCGTAACAATTACGACAACCCACAGAGCCAAAAAATGTCAGAAAAGTAAAAGGAGGCGAGATTTTAAACACCACTTTTTAATTCCTGACTTTTTCCAGGAGGTATTTTCTTAATCAAAAGCTATTCTGTTTTCCTACATTTGAGGTTTATTAAGCAAAATATTGTCAGGCTATTGGTAGATAACAAATTATTCATAATTCCCATATGAGTCTCATTGAGGCAAAATGCAGCATAAAGCTTTACTATGCAGTATTCAGTTTTCTGTCATATAAAATGAGAACTCGGTGAGAGCTTGATTGGGCTGGGGGAGCTGCTGCCAAGATCACTAGATGGCTGTTGGCAGGAGGCTTCATTTCCTCATCACATGGACCTATAAAAAAGGGCTCCTCACAACACAACCATTGTCTTCCCCAGAGAAAACGACTGAAGAGCAAGCAAGAGCGAGATGGAGATAGGACCAGCACCCAATCTCAGAAGTGACATATCATCACTTCAGCCACATTCTATTGGCTGCACAAACCAACCCTGGTACATGTGGGAGGAGACTATGTAAGGGCATGAATAGCAGGAGACGGCGTCATCGGGAACCATCTTAGAGGTAGTCTGTCGCTGACACTAGTCCATAGATGCAAGATGCCCAACTAATCTCATAAAAATAAATGAAGAGAAGTATATATCTAGGCCCCTTGTGGTGAAGCTGCAGCATACCAATATGAGATAGAAGACCTTTAAAGCAGACAAAGAAAAAAAGATTATCTTCAAAAAAGAGAGTTTTAGAGTGAGAGCAGACTTCTCAACAGAAATATTGGTGGCCAGAGGATAATAATCTGTCAAATTACTGAAAGAATATACCTAGAAAAAAATATTTCCCAGGAATGAAGATGAAATTGAGACATTTCAAACAAAAAAAAAAAAATGCAAGAATTTGCCTCCAGTAAACTCTCATGAAGGAAACTTCAATGAATGTACTTCAGGCAAACAGAAACTTATGTCAGTTGAAAGGTCAACAGTGTAGGCAGAAATGGAGGACCAAACATGATCAATTATACATTAAATCAAAAAGATCTTTGACTAAATAATATAATAATATGAATAATGCTTCATGATATTTTAACAAAAGGATAACATTTATGTCATGAAGAGAATCATTGGAGTTAAATGTTCTAAGGACCTTGTATTGTCTTGGAGAGGCGTGAAGGTATTGTGTATCACAGTCTGATAGACTGAAAATAAATGTAGGACTTTTTAGGGTAACCACAAAATGAAGAGAACCAGAGTGGAAACCATCCAAACCATTAGTGGGAGAAAAAAAAGAAGGAATAAAAACAGTATTAAAGAAGATAAGGAAGTATATGGATATATCAAGGAGCAAGGGGTGAAGAGAGTAGTCAACCTCTTATAAGTAGTAAGACAGGTGTATCTAAATTGTATTTAGATAATTAAAAATAATAAGGCAGGCTAAAATTTAGTCGTTTTTTATTCTCACCATACACTTACAGTGCTAAATAATAATAATCTGCAATAAAATATTCCTTACCACAAGAGCAGACTGTTCCCATCACACTCCTCCTTCCTGGTAGGGAAACAAAAATAGGACAAACAGAAAGCATAAAATAAAATTTGACATTCAAACCTAATATTTTGGTAATTTACATTAACTATAAATACACTAAGTGGTCCAGATAAAAATTCTTAGACTGGCTAAAAACTAATACTCATCTATTGCTGTTTATATTCATAGATATATCTAAAACATAATAATACAGGTGGTTGGAAGTATTAAGAAAAAATATATAGTGCAAAATTTAAAAAAGAAAGCTAGTTTAGCAATATTAAAATCAGACAAAATATACTTTAAAGCAAAAAGCATTAGCATAAGATAAAAATACTAAGAAAAGCTTCTTAATTCACCAAAATGTAATTTTAAAAGGTGTACAATATTATTAGATCAAAATATAAAAATCATAAATTAACAGACCTATGATAACTAATTAGTTTACAATCACAATGAGATACTTTAAATATTTGTTTAAAATCAGTAAGGATATAGAAGATTGAATAGGATGATTCACAAATTTGATCTAATATATAGCATATTATACTCAATAAATGAATGTATTGTTACATACAGTATATCATTTCATTTATATAAAGTAAAAATAAGCAAAATTATTATTTAGAAATGCATACAAAAGTGGCAAAACTATAAAGACAAGTAGGAAAGGTCTTATGATAAAAGTCAGTACAGTGTTACTTCCAGTGGGATGGTGGGGTGTTAGGAGGCTACCTGGAAGGGAAAGTGCGGGAGGTCCCTGGGTTCTATCCATATTCTGTTTGTTGATCTTGTTAGTGGTTTTCATAGATGTTTACTTTATAATTATTTGTCAGTTTGAAAATTTGTTTTATATATATATATCAATTACAGTTTATATATGTAAATATATATAATAGTTATATTTTTAAAAACAAGGAAATATTGAGCCTAAGAAAATATAAGTAATTTGCTAAAGATCAATATCATTAGCTTATTAAACTAGTATTAGAACCTAGACATTCTGATTACTAAACTCTCTTCTATGATTTATCCTAAAGTAAAATTATAAAAATCTTCCCCCTAAAACCAAACTTTTTTTCTAATGATTTCTGCCATTCATTTTGCACAGAGTAGCCATGTGAAAAACATGTTTGTCTTCTCTTTTCTTTTTTTGCTTGAATCAATTATTGAAATTCGTAGTGCAACCAGAGCAACTTCACTGTAGACACAGCAGACTGTGTGAAAGCAACCATAGGACCTGTCTCCCCCTCCTGTATTAATGCCATTCCTTCTTTTACTCAGAGCCATCTACACACACAAAGCCTTAAAGCAAGATGAAATAGTCTACCCAATCAAAAAACTGGTTTAACTACAGATTAATGACTACATTGAAGACGTACAAAGAGTTAAGATAACCTGGTATCATAAAACAGATTGAGGGGCAGAAAATGTTAGGGCAGAGATTATAATTTTCTCTCTTTCTGTAGAGCGTAACACTGCAATGATATAAAGCAGGCTAGGTGAATAAAGCTGCTGGTCGCATTATACTGAATAATTTCACCTTGTGTGTATGTGAAGAATAACTTCTCTATATGAGTTATATAGACTTTTACCTGAGAATTATGACATAGATGAGTATACCCCTTATAGATGATTCTTTCTTTTATTATAGCTAATTTTATTTCTTTAATAGATTATTTGAAGGAGAACCACTGATCATTGTAAAAATGTAATCAAGTTAGTAATCTTAATGTTTTCTTAAAAATAATCATACCAGGGACAGCAGATTCTAGACACTGAGGCCACAACTCCTCCCCTTCCATACATCAGACAGCTGTAACTAGCCCATCACAACACCCCTGCTCTGAGGCAGGCCTGGCCCAGCGACCCCCAGCCAAGCAGCCTGAGCAGCCCGCATGTATCCATTGCAGTAGGCGTGGCAGTGGGAACCTACTGAACATCCAATCAGATCTCTTGTTAAAGAGCATGCTGCGGACTTCCGGTAAAATGGCGCAATAGACAGATGCTGTGCTAAGTGCCTCCCAGGATCACACCAAAATTACAAGCAAATTATACAGCATTCAACCCTGGAGGTCCCTGGAACACTGGAGGAACAGAACAACTAAACGAAGAACTTAAAGAGGAAGCTGCGTCGGGTCTGGTAGAACGGGCGGAGACGAAAGAGGGCAAACCCTGTGAGGGAGGTCCCAGCTGTGGAGAGGATTCTCCAGTTGGGGGAGAGACCCTCCGGCCGCACACCAAGCTCACCAGCCCAGAGCTCCTTTGCCGGGGAGAGAAGTTCTAAGATAGCTGGCAGTAAATTAGTAAGGACTCTCTTTGCTCAGCTCGGTGAGGCTAAGAGCAGCTGGAGAATCAGTGGGGCCGGTGCCCAGGCTTGCTCGCCGGTGAGCACTTACCTGGTTCCTGGTGGAGGGAGTGGCTGTGTGAGCCAGCAGCCTGCGGGAACGGACTGAACTGAGCACCTTTGGTGCAAAGGCTGGAGGTTTTTGAACTGTTGTCCCCAAGGTGCGGAGCCTGCATGCGAGTGGTGTAGGGAGGGCGCCATTTTGTCGGGCTTGGGCCCTCCCACGAAGGATCAGGTCCGAGACCTAATTGGTCTGGTGGAATTGGCGCAGAAGTGCATGTGTGCGTGCGTGCACGCCTGCAGCCTTGGATCCCCACCCTCTGCCCAGCTTATACTGCGTTGCCGGGAAAATGCAGGGTGGGTGCCCTCCCGCTCCAAAAGTCTACTCACTGAGACCTGGGAGTGTGCGAGCCACCTCGGATCCCCACTCTCTGCACAGATGGTGCTGCGTTGCCAGGGAAACGCCTAGTGGGAGTGATCCGGCTCCAACAGGCTGTTCACTGAGACGCGGGAGTGCGCAAGCAGCCTCCGGTCCCGCTCTCCGCACTCCTCTTGCAGAGTTGCCAGGCTGGTGATTGGTTGTCGGGCTGCTCGGCCTGATCTGTGAGCCGCTGATTAGGACAGGCTGAGACTGGGAGTTTTCCTGGGAGTGTTGGGCTGTGAGCTGTGTGCCTGCGTGATCCAGCCAGGGCTCTCCTGGTGATCTATCAAATACATCAAAGCAATCCCAGAGCGACAGCCAGAATGGGGAAACAAAGAAACATGTCACAAGTGAAAGATCAGAAGAAACCTCCAGAAATGGAACCAAATGAAACAGGGATCCAACCTTTCAGAGACAGAGTTTAGAACACTGATGATAAGAATGTTTAAGGAACTTAGCGAGGACATAAAGAAGGATAGGGAAACCATAAAAAACAACCTGTTAGAACTAAAGAATACAATAACTGAAATGAAGAACACACTCGAAGGAATCACCAGTAGAGTAGATGAAGCAGAGGAGCAGATCAGCGATTTGGAAGATAAAATAACAGAACTCACCCAGCTGGCACAGCAAAAAGACCAAAGAATAAAAAAGCAATGAAAATAGTTTAAGAGCCCTATGGGACAAGGTGAAGCACAACCACCTTCGAATCATAGGGATACCAGAAGGAGAAGAGAAGCAAGGGGTCGAAAATGTATTTGAAAAAATGACTGAAAAGTTCCCTACCCTGGTGAAGGAAATTAACATACATGCCCAGGAAGTGCAGAGGGTTCCAAACAAGCTGAACCCAAACAGGTCCACACCAAGACACATCATAGTTAAAATGGCAAAGGTTAAAGAGAGACAGAATCCTAGAGGCTGCAAGAGAAAGACAGCAGGTTACATACAAAGGAACTCCTGTTAGACTAACAGCTGACTTGTCTACAGAAACTCTGCAGGCTAGAAGGGAGTGGCAGGAGATACTCAAAGTGACACAAAATAAAGGCCTACAACCGAGATTGCTCTACCCAGCACGGCTATCACTTAAAATTGAAGGAGAAATAAAGAGCTTCTCAGAAAAGAATAAGCTTAAGGAATTCATTACCACCAATCCAGCATTGGAAGAAATGTTAAAAGAGCTTTTTTAAACATAAGAAGGGGGTAAACAAGCTAACCCAGAGTGACAATTTAAGAAGACTGAAGTCATATAAAGCAGATATAAAGAAAAAACTGATGGTTGCTGGCTGGGAGGGAGTGGAGAAGAGGGAGAGGGGGAAGGTTTTGGACAGTGTATGTGGAACTACAATGTTGCCGCAGGGAGATGGGGGCAGTTCTGGGAATGTAATTGATAATATTGTGAAGAGACTATTATGTTGCGAGAAATAAGTCAGTCGGAGAAGGACAGGTACCATGTGATCTCACTTGTGTGTTGAGTCTGAAGAGCTGAGTGAAGGATCAAAGTAAACAGACTCGTAGATGTAGAGGAAAAACTGAGGGTTGCTAGTTGGGAGGGGGGTGGGAATGGGGGGAAGGGGAAGGGATTAGACAGCATAAATAGACAACTACAATATTGCCACAGGGATATGAAACACTGTTCGGGGAATATAATAATGTTGTAAAACTTTTGTGGCGTGTCAGATAGTCACATGTCTTGTTAGGGAGACCACTTCATGGATGGTGTAGAGGCTTGATCACTGCACTGTATACCTGAAGCTGATGTTGTATAGTATTGTATGACAACTGCAACTGAATATGTGGATCGTCACGGGATGTGGAGTATACTGTGGAGGGGAGTCACGGGAGTTGTGATAGATATGTATGATATGGGGGGGGCGTGGGGTGGTGAACTGGGGGAGGGGGATTTTCACTTTGGGGGGTAAAGAGTATAACTATTGCGTTGTGTTGTACACCTGAAACTAATAAAACAATAAATAAAATAAAATAAAAAAAGAGCATGCTGCACTGTGCACATTAATGAGCTGAGATGCCGGGGCTACGGGATTAAATACCACAGGGTTACAGCCTGGGGAAGCAGGGAATGTGTAGTCCATGAGCACTCCATAGGAAGCCAGGCTCTATTCTCCACTTACCCTGTAGCTTTGGCAAACCACGTGCCCTCTTCAGAAGAGGAATGGTCACTGTTATCTTACTGTTTGTGAAAAATAGAAATATTTATTTTGAGTGCTTGGCAAATAGTATGGTTCAATAAATGGTGACTATTACTCTCACTATAGTGGGAAGAGCACAGGTTTTGGATCAGGCAAACCTAAATTCAGATCCTGGCTCTGCTCCCTTACTGGGACTTCTGATAAATTACTTAATCATTGTCTGTTTTCTCATAGGCAGAGAAAGATAATACTGCCTTGACTGGTTGTTTTGTAAGAATCAGTGCTAATCTATGTGTTGTAAATTGCCTCTAAATTGATCAAAGCTTGAACAATGATAGATTTTATTTATTTTTTTTAAGGTCACTGTTGATATTACTCTTCTCACCTCCCTCCCAAAAAAAAATATGGGAAGTAATTGAGAGACTATATGCCAAACTGTTGATGGGGTGAGAGCATGGGGGGGGGGGGGAGGAGCGAGCTTGCAGAGCTTTTGGTATCTACAACTGGCACCTCTGCATTGTTTGAAATTTCCAGCCCTTGATTTATATCTGAAATTAAAAAGCAGTATAATAGTACAACTTTAAGTCTCCTCACTATTCCTTAACATTTATTTAATTAAATTAAGTTGTACCCCAAAGCTGCCCGGCAGTTTGTGAGCAACTCTGGTATGACTCTCACTCAGATCACGCAGACAGCTTTTCTTTCAACAGTCAACTTTAGTCTCTCTGTCCACTAAACCCTCCCATGATATAGAAATTGACCATTGCAATATAGAACATTGCATTTCTAGCACTTAAGAAGACCTGGATCCTTTTATGCTCAGAGTGAACAGGGGAAAACAATTAGAAACTATTTGTATTTAAAGTATAGGGCCATGTGAAACGTTCTGGACACATTTCCCCCCAACACATTCTCTCAAAATTTGCTGGAAAGGTTTCCGGTTCCATATACATGACAGCCACGGAAACGGTCATTTTGTACAGTGTTAGTGTGTCCTCAGGAGGACAATCCGACAGTGACACAATTAGGCCAATCAATGGGGTCCACCAATTTTGGATTGTGAAAGAGATTGTTCTCTCTGTAAGATTCAAAATTGTAACATTCTGTCTGCCAGGTGCTGTTAACAGCCATTTTCCATCATGTAGAGTGAGGAGAAAAAGAAAGAAAACATTATGAGATGTGAAAAGATGAGAATGAGAAAAGAGGAAAATGTTTAACTACCCTGAGGGCAGGACGGCACTCTCCTTGAGATCCATGAATCATTCCATATCCCTTTGATAAATTCACCTTTTTGCTTAAAACAGTTTAATTGGGATTTTCTTATATGAAATCAAAAGAATCTTAAGTAATTTAAAAATGATAAAAGTTCCTAATATACCCTTAATAGGTTAATTTCTAGTTTGTAAAAATTGTCTAAAAACTTATTCTAGCCAGCCTTCCCTTTTATTACTCATTTTTTAAATTTGAAACTGTTATAAATTCTATAACTTGGCTTGATGCCCTGACTTAACCACCTCTCTACAAGTTACTTTGCCTAGAAGTTCCTATTAAAAGGTATTTTCTGGGGAAAACAATCGAAGAAAATAAATATATAAAGCAAGTTTTAGAATGGAGACTTTGATTTGGATTACCAAAAAATGATATTACTTTATTTCCTTGCCATCAAAAGGTAGCTATTCTAGCTACTAATAGCTTGAATCTGTGTCTTGATATGGCACAATGGAGCATAACCAAACGTGCTGCAAAGGACATGAAAAGAACTTAGGTATAGAGGCTTGATTTCGTGCTGTGCTTGGTACCCTGAAACCACTGTATAAAAGACCCCAAGCAAGATGTACAGTAACAGGCCACATGAAGGAAATCAAGAAAGCCTGGACTGAGTGGCCTATCCTAAATCTACCAGCAGCCAATGCCAGCTGACCTGCCTGCTGATTACACATAAGGACTTGTAAAGTAAATTCAATGGTTGTGGTTTTCAGGCACTAAGTGTTAAGTGCGGCAATAGATTATTACACAGCAATAGATAATAATTAACTGAGTGAATTAAGCTCTTTTCCTTAATTTCACCAAAAAGCAAATAAGATATTTAGTCCAAAAAAATCAAATTTTGGAGGATAGACCAACCTTCATATAAATCTAGCTTATTCTCTTACAATTCATAATCATCTTTCCCTTGCCTGGGTGCTTCCACTCAACACCGAATGCAACTGAGTCCTGCCCCATGTCCCACCCCCTTGCCCCTACATGACTTCCCCACAAGTTCTATTTAGATGGCAAGAATCAGCTTTTGGGAAGCCTTCCAAAAACATCATTCAAGAAATTAATTAGTCCATCCTTTATTATTCCTGTATAGCATTTGTACGTCTTCTGCCATGTTAATATGATGATGTATCCACACTGACTCATGCTCCACCTCCACTAGAATGCAACCCTCTCAAATCCAGGGCTGCATCCGACTAATGCAGAGATAGAGTGATGCCTCACAGCAGAAGGCACTCAATACAGATAGAGGTACAGATACAGATATCTCACAGAACTTTATTAAATTTTAATTAATATATAATAAAATGCATAAACGTTAAATGTAGACCTCACTAAATTTTGACAAATGTAATACACCCATGTAAGCATCAGCCCAGCTCAAGAGACAGAATGTTTCTATCACCCCAGAAAGTTCCCTCCTGATCCTTTCCAGTAACCTTCTCCCCATACTCCTGACCTCCCATACTCCTGACCCCACCCCACCACCAAGAGGCAATTGCTATGCTAATTTGTATCAGCGTGGGATAGTTCTGTCTGTTGTTTCACTTCATATAAATGAAATAATGAACTATGTATTATTTTGTATCTGGCTTCTTTTTCTCAATGCAATGGTTTTAAGGTACACTCATGTTGTTGCATATATCACTTGTCTGTTCCTTTTGACTGCTTCGAGATAGTTCTTTGTATGAATAGAACACAATGTTAACTATTTTCTTGATGATGGACTTTTGGATTATTTCCAGATTTGAGCCAATTATGAAGCGAGCTCCTCAACATTGCCATACAAGTCTTTATGTGGACATAAGCACTTACTCCTGGGAGTGGACCTGCTAAGCCACAGGGTAGTTCTGTGTTAACCTATGTTGGAAACTGACAGAGTTTCCTAAGGTGGTTGCAACATTTGCACGCCCACTAGTAACATGAGCGTGTCCATTGCTCCATAGTGATGCTGGTAAGTAGCCAGTAGCATTGCACTGTGGTTTCAACATGTGTTTATAGAAAAGCTGCTGGTCCTCTACAATAAATACTAAACAAGTCTTAGTGAAAATGGTATTAAAATAAGTATACTGATGTATTATATCAACAAGGGTTACCAAGGTTATCAGTTAGCTATATATCTGTGTGGAACCAGCCCCCGCAAGTCCAGGGATGCCTCGGGTGGAACGGAGTTGGCAAGGAAAAAAAAAGAAAGGTGGAGACACCGGAAAGAGTTTCCGCAGGAGTGTCACACTTTCTTGTTATAGCAAGTCCCTTTTATAGGGGCTTCTGACCATTACCTCAATCACAAGATATGTTTCACATGATCATGATGTTTTCTCTTTCTCAGAACTTTTACAGTCTTTACTTTTTTGTAATTGTATCTTTCCAGTGTACACTGTGGCCTATTCTATGTTCAAGGATTCACTGATCGCCTAAAGAGTGGTTACCATGACTACCTTACAGGGCACATACTTGAGCTATTGCCAAGAGACTATCAATGGCTGAGTTTAGGGCAAAAACCATATAAAGTCTATTTTTATGTGATGATAATATTTAGTAGCAAAAGGAGTCTCAAATTTTTCTTATCCTATGAAGGGCTGCATATTATTGCAATAGAGGGTAACATCTGTTTCTCAGTCAAAGCTTCAGTATCTGTTGCTACAGAAATGTACAAAGCAAAGAGTTAAAACAAGGCTGTTAATTAACATATCTCATGGTCAGCAAGCTGTCTCTTATCAGAACTCTCATGCCCTGGAGACCTTGGTTTTCACAGCTGCATAGGCAAGTAAGCTCAAGGACAGATGATATCACCGGTTTTTCACAGAGGCTGTCGGTTTCTCACAGACAGGCTGTCAGTTTCTCACAGACAGGCTTTTGGCCTATGTGACCAGAGGCCTGAGCCTCAGTTTCCAAGGGGCTTCAGTCCCCTATTTCTCAATCTTGGGGTCCCAAAAGGGGGCTGTAGCCTGCCTTGGGTTGTCTCCTCTCTTAGGAGATCGTACCCATCATTGACCTACACAGCCATCTCTCATTGGGGCACCACAGGAACTTGCCATAAATGCAATGAAAGTACTGCCTCCTATAAGATCTGATGTAGAGGAAAGGCACATGGGTTCATAGAGACATTAGAGATATTATGTGACCAACCATATGGCTGCACCCCAGACATCCAGTGCTGAGTGTGGATATTTATTTCAATGTGGCCTTGTCAGACACTGGGGGGCTGGCGGCCCCCAACATATATCTATATTAATGAACCAGAAAAAACTATTTTTAGCATCCCTGTTACTAGGTGCTCAATATGTGCTAACTTTTATTTTTAAGTAGTGTTTATATTTATCATCACAAGTTCTATTGTCAAGCATTTTTCAAGTTGTAGATCACTGTGACAAATGTATCATTTAATTAAATATCAAAAGATTTAATTATGGATGGGGATATGCTAAAGAAGGCATGCATAGCTCCTGTTTTTCAAAGGAAAAAGCCATAGTTCATGCCATCAATTGTGAGTTGCCCAAATCTACAGTTAGGACATGCTGGACTGGCTCTTCAGCCCATACCCTTTAATTTCAAGCCTTTGCCCTGCTAGGTCAAGTTGCCTTTTTCTAATGACTCATGCTGATATTTCAACTTTATTTGAATAATAAATCTATAAATACTGATATGTTAAAAACAGAGTGAGCTCATTGCTACAGATTTCCATAATAATGCAAACAACTTTCTTTGTGGGACTCTGCCTAAGGACAAAAGAATGGACTCATTGACTTTCAGAAACCCTTTAGGTATAATTATTCTGTGAAATCAGTAATTTGATATAACTTTATATGACTGGAATTACACAGCTGGTAAGTACTCTACAGAAATTGAGTGAGGTGGAGAATTTAGGAGTATCTTCTGAATTAAATGAAATAATTCCATGCAGGTAGTACAATCCCCACAAGAAGATTCACTTAATAATTTATTAGATAGATTTACCAATAGCAATCAAAATTCTCTATATTTGTCTACTACTGTAGAGACAGTTTGCAACAACTCATAAAAGTGTCAATTGTTTTAAAATTATATACAGTTTTAATTGTAGGCTGTTTTCACTGAGTATTCAAATTAAAATATATTTCAGGTTAAAAAATGCATTTTCCAATCTTAGGTATAATTAACTAATTAATAAGCACATTTTTTAATTCTTCCCATGAATACATTTATTTATTTAACAGGACATATTGGATACCTACAGCCCTTAAGGCACTGTCAGAGCTCAAAATGGGTGAAATATCTCCGCTGTACAGGTGCTTTTACTGTTCACCTGCTTTCCTGGGCCCCCCACTAAGCTACAGGGTGTCTCCATTTTTACATCTCCATTGTTCAGTGCATAGGTACTCAAAGGCGTTATAGCTTTGGCATCAGAGTCCAAGCTTTGCAGCTTACTTATTAACTGTAACTTGGGGCAAATTAGTTGACTCAAAGTTTCAACTTTTTTAACCTGAATATTGGGGTCAGTAATGAAACCTCTGGTAAGGCATAATGAGCATTAAGTGAAGTAGCACATGTAATGTGACTGGTCTTCACTGTCTCTGATTATTATGTTTAGTGGATCATTTAATAACTGAGTAAATGAGTCCATGAATCAACAGATGGGTGAACAGAAGCATCATCTGTGGTACCATCTAATAAATGATGTGTGAGTAACAAACACAATATTTGGAAACTTCTTGACCTCTAAACTTAACTATAAGCATAAGAGAGCCAGTATAAGGTTTGGACTTGTGCTACCTGAGACATTTGATTAAACTTTTTAGAAATATTAATTTGACAAGGATGTATAAAATAGATTCCATTGTTCTATAGAAAGACAGACTGGTACTTTTTAAAACTGCCAAGGTCATGAAAGACAAGACACATTCCAGATTGAAAGAGTCTGAAGAGTCATGACAATTAAATGCAACATATCATCCTATATTGGATCCTGGACCAGGAGAGGAAAAGGAATGGGGTTAAGACAATTGGCAGAATTTATACAGAGTCTGGATTGGATGGCAGTATAACAGCAGTGTTGAGTCCCAGATTTGGAGGTTTGAATGGTGGTCATGTAGGAGAGGGTCCTTGTTTGGGAAATACATTGGAATGATGGGACATCCTGTTTGCAGCTTGCTCTCAAATAGTTCAGGAAATTACTAATTACTAATTACTAATGATATATATATATATATATATATATATATATATATATATATACATACAGAGAGATAGTGAGACAGAGAGGGAATAAATTTAATAAAATGTGATTCAACTGGGGAGTCTTAATGAAGATACTGATTTCTTTGTAGTGTTCTTATAACTTTTCTGTAAGCTTTAAATTATTTCAAAGTAAGTTATTTTTTAAATTTCTAACATGCGTAGGGAGACTCAACATGAGAGATATTTATAAATTAATTCCAGAACTTATAGTAAATGAAACCAATGACTTCTTTGATATTACAGAAAAATATGCACATTATTCAAACAACTGCTCTGGTGGACCTCCCATTGCCACTTGTGGGCAGGCTTCCACCACCACCACACGCACATGTACACACACACACACACACACACACACACACGAGCTAGCCATCTGGACTCCACAAGCCTTGCTTGCTGCTTCCTCTAGCCAGCCCAGAAGTTATTACAACAGTAAAGCATTCTCGAAGTGCTCAGATATGGTCATAAAAATGAGAATGAAGAAAGGAGCAGAAGTTGTACAGGAAGAATCAAAGAAACAAGCAACTAATTCATATAATAAGGATAAGGGAGGAAATTAAAGAAACAATAGTACCTTAACAAAACAGGAACTCAGAAGAAGCTTCTAGATTGGTGATAAAGAAGATAAATTTGTTTTGACTTAAATGTAAGACCTGAAATCATAAAACTCCTACAAGAAAATATAGGGCGTACATTTGCAGACATTACCCTGAGCAATATTTTTACTGATACATCCCCACGGGCAAGGGAAGTAAAAGAAAAAATGAGCATATGGGATTATATCAGACTTAAAAGTTTTTTCACAACAAAGGAAACCATTAATAAAACAAAAAGGATGCCTACTGAATGGGAGAATATATTTGCCAACGATATATCTGATAAGGGGTTAATATCCAAAATTTATAAAACACTCGTGAAACTCAACACCAAAAAAACAAACAACCCAATTAAAAAATGGGCAGAGGATATGAAGAGACATTTCTCTAAAGAGGACATACAGAAGGCCAACAGGCATATGAAAAAATGTTCAACCTCACTGGTCATTAGGGAAATGCAAATAAAAACCACAATGAGATACCACCTCACTCCGATCAGAATGGCTATCATCAATAAATCAACAAACAACAAGTGCTGGCAGGTCTGTGGGGAAAAGGGGACCCTGCTGCACTGTTGGTGGGATTGCAGATTGGTGCAGCCACTATGGAAGTCAGTATGGAGGTATCTCAAAAAAATGGAAATGGAACTACCTTTTGACCCAGCAATTCCACTCCTAGGTATTTATACTGAAAAACCCAAGACATTAATTCAAAAAAATATATGCACCCCTATGTTCATTGCAGCGCTATTTACAATAGCCAAGACTTGGAAACAACTGACATGTCCATCGGTAGATGACTGGATTAAGAAACTGTGGTACGTTTATACAATGGAGTATTACTCTGCTATAAAGAAGAATGAAATTGTACCATTTGCAATGATATGGATGGACCTAGAGACTATTATGTTAAGTGAAATAAGTCTGTTGGATAAATACAAATACCATATGATCTCACTTATATGTGGAATCTGAAAAACTGAATGAATGATCAAAGTAAACAGAAACAGTCTCATAGATATAGAAGAAAAACTGAGTGTTGCTAGTTGGGAAGGGGTGGGGATGAGGGAGAAGGCGAAGGGATTAGACAGCATAAATAGGTAACTACAATATTGCCACAGGGATATGAAAGACAGTTCCGGGAATATAATTAATAATGTTATAAGTATTTTGTGGGGTGTCAAATGGTCACATGTCTTGTTCGGGAGACCATTTCATGGATGGAGTAGAGGCTTGATCACTGCACTGTACACCTGAAGCTGGTGTTGTATAGTATTGTATACCAACTGTAATTGAATATTTAGATAGTCACAAGATGTGGGTTATACTGTGGAAGGGAGTCAGAGGAAGTGTAATAGATATATATTATATGGGGGGAGGAGTGGGGTGGCGAATTGGGGAGGGGGGTTGTCACTTTGAGGGGTAAAAAGTATAACTATTGCACTGTGTTGTACACCTGAAACTAATTAAAAATAAATATTAAAAAAAAAGAAGATAAATTTGTTTCTAAGTAGGTTGATCGTAAAGTGATTACAATACATTCCGAATTAAACACCCAGCAGACCGTAGGAACCATGAGGCTAAAACCCACAGATATAATGGATTCTAGCTTCTAATTAAAGAACTAATCATCATTGTCAGAAGATTTTCAAATTGTTACGTATTATATTCATCCCTCAGACCTAAAAGACCAATGAAGTTTTCACCATTGGAAAATCTGACTATCGAAAAGTGATAACATCCTCATGTCGAGTCAAGGATTAATATATTTGTTTTGTATGTGTTACCGTTTTTATTGAGATAACCAACAGGTATTATTCATAAGCCAACAACCACTTTCATTAGGAATTGGATATATTTCTTATTAGAACTAAGAACGTCCTGGTATAGCTCAGCAATTCATAAAACATTAGGTTCAGATCACTGATAAATTTAGAAAATGGCAGGGAGGGTAGCGGGGGGAGATCCAGTCAAAAGTACTTAGCTGGGGAGCTAATTGTATATAGACAATCTTCTTTACGGATTGCACTACTCATCTCCTGACTGTGGTGTTCAATTAACTGAAGTGTTTTCAGTTAGCTCACTAGATGACAAAAAAATAAATAAATAAGCAACAGTATTCCATAATTGGAAGCAATCACTGAAGCAGCCAATCAACTTTGTAAAAGAATTCAGAAACTTCCATAGTTACCCCATCCATATTCACATAATAAATCCATCACAACCGGATTACTGTTTATAAAATACTAACATAAGGATTTTTTCAAAACATTTATTCTATTAGTCACAGTCTAAACCAATATAGCATTCATTAGTCACAGATGCCACTAGTTATTAACAATCTCCTGAAGGCATTTTTACCCTCAATATCTGTAACATTAGCTGCTCATACATTTTAATTATAAATTAAAAGAAATGCAAATATTATAAGCAGAGAAAGAGAGAGCATCTCTAGTTTTTGAAATACTACATTTAAAATCACTCAGTTTCAGAAATTCATGTCAACTCATTTGCATTACATCTAGTCACATTATACCTGCAGGTGACTGAAAAAAAAAATCTAAATATTCTAAATTTGTCATCACATAAAATCACACTGGACAATATTTCTAAATAGTATTATACATATTTCATGATAGAAATTTCCTTTGAGTATAAGTTGCAATAAATACACTTTGTAAGATCATTAAATATTTAATATCATCAACTCAAGAAAAAATAAATATATTTGGAAGTTTTCTTTGGATATTTATTTTTTGAACTTAAAGTCAGTGTTTTGCTAACGCTTCAAAAATGAAAGTCCGAGAAAATCAATGTCTTTGGTCCCTTTTGGAAATGATGTGGACTAGTTTATATTTAATGTAAAGAATTATGTGTATACTTCATGTTTATTGTTAGTATTCAGCAGTTGTTTAGTAAAGCTTTGTTGTATGTCTGCTGAGGGTGCTGGGCTGACCACGCTAGTTGCAGCTTACTGTGATATCTTCATTAACTGGACTATGTCTGTATCTGGAGCATCCTCGCTTCCCACCCCTGCTCTGTGCAGGCCTTCTCCTTCAAACTTGTGGTGAGCAGTAACTGCTCGGCAAAGCTTGGCTCTCCTCCATTTTACTGTCCACTGACTTCTAGGCAGATTTGGTCACCTGTTCCTCCATGCTAATGTCACATTACTCACATGCTGCCTTTCTAGAAGTTGAGTTGTAATTGTTCATACATCTTT
This sequence comes from Aselliscus stoliczkanus, assembly GCA_033961575.1. NCBI lineage: Eukaryota > Metazoa > Chordata > Mammalia > Chiroptera > Hipposideridae > Aselliscus > Aselliscus stoliczkanus. The sequence goes on along the minus strand of CM066731.1, from coordinate 70,726,435 downwards.
TCTCTCTCTCTAAGAATCTTGAATGTGTCACTAGACATGTGATGGTCATCTCTGTATACCCCACAACAGCTAGCAAAGCACCTAAAATACAGTAAAAACTCAAGTGTTTATTGTTCAATACAATTATATAATTTAGTGAGCAGAGTATTTTAACTTGTAATGCTCTTCAGAAACACAATTTGTTTTATTCATTTAATTAACAAATATTTGTTGAGAACTTAATTTATACCAGATACTTTTTATATTTCATGATATTCATTAGCTTCTATAACCTTTCCCAAATCCTTAAGAGCTTGTTATTCTTTCTCCTATTTTACAAACGAATGTCATGGGTCCCCTGACAATATGTCCAGTGCTCTTTCCTCTCAAGTATTATAATTGAAAAAATGCTCATAATTTATCTAGTTTCCTGCCTTACTGAATATAACTATTTAGTACAGTAAAATTTTCAGGACTTGGCCAGTGTTCAGGCTTACTATCAGCTTTTTAATCTTCTCCTAAAAATAGAACTCCTCCCAAAACCTGGGGGGAAAACTTCTGATTGTTTCTATTCGAGTTATGGTTTGAGGTTACCTACTATTAGTTCCTTTTATAACTCGGTGGTTACTCTTCTCCTATTGAAATAATATTTAGACTATTTTAATTTAATTTCAAGGGATCGCAGAGAATTTTCTAAATGTTACTTTCTTCAGACATAGGGAAAAACATAACAGTTGTTGGTTTTGGAGTTTGTTTCCAGTTGTCTGCCAGAAAAAAAAAAGCTCCAGCTCACGCCCCCACCCAGAGCCGGAGGAAACCATGATTTGAGAACTACAAGAAAGTTCTGCCTATCCAAAACCTCCCTGTAACAAGAATGTCTGAAATCCCATCACCAAAGATTTCTTCAAAGAAAGGTAGCACATCTCAGACTTGATTCCTATTAAATAGAAACTTTATGATGGACACTCCAGCATTGATTAGAATAATTTTATAGGAATAATATGTGAATATGTTCCAATCTGAAACTAGATATAAACTCCACCTTGCTTGTATCTTTTATAGAACTATAAGGCTAATACCTATTTGTAAACATAACAAAACTAAAAATCAATCAGATTAACACAAGCAACACTGATATGATGGGTAATGCTGTGCTGAAACTAAATTACTAGTCTCAACAAGAATATGGTTCCATTTGCTACTGATGCTCTTTATTTTAGTGTGGCTTTATTCCCATCTTTGTGTGTGTAATACACATACCATATAGATGCAGAATGACACAATATTTAGAATTACTGTTAAATATAAGCATTGTTGTGTCCATTTATAAGCTGTAGTCATGGAATCTAAAGCACTATTAGTGAAATACACCATTATTTCATGATGCTTCTGTTAGCCCACCCCACCCCCAGCCTAAGACACAGTCTCACATACAGTGAGTACTGATAAAAAGCAGTGAGGCCACACACCATTGTTCCTTCACAGACATCTGCTCCGGTTCTCTTTGCATTCCACCTTTGCCACAGAGAACCTCTTTATCTTCACTGCAGAGCTAAGAGATGGTCTAAACCAGGGGTTGGCAAACTTTTGAGACGGAAGAGCCAATCCTGGCCCTCACAACAATTTAAAAATTATTCGAGAGCCATAAAACAAATGAAATCACCATTGTGTGAATAATATCCTTTAAAATTTTTATAAATGAAACTATGATAGTTGTATTTTCATTTTCAATTTTACTTAAGAGCCACATGTACATACCCAAAGAGCTGCATGTGGCTCACGAGCCACAGTTTGCCAACCCCTGGTCTAAACCATCATCCTCTCATCATTTATTCACATTCATGGAGTACCTGGAATGTGCCAGCAGCACTGGGCCAGGCACAAGTGGTGCGAAGGTGGCCACACCACAGCCACAGACTGAAGGAGCTCATGCTCGGTTCAGAAAACAGACCTAGAAGTGATGGGAAAATAAGATGTGATAAAGAGTAGGTGCATGAGTGGCACAAGGCACAGCAGGAACAATCAAGAAGGGACTATATATTCACCTGTTGAGAGGAGAGAAAAAAAAAAGGCAGGAGAAAGAAATACCCAGCTTGAGCTAGATAAACAGGAGTGGAACAGCATTTCAGGCAGAGGAATGATACGTAGGAGCAAGGACATAGATAGACATAAGAAAAGCCAGAGGAATTCAAATTGCTATAAATAATTTATTATTATGGCAGGAGCTGAGAGCAAGAAGGAGGAGCGATTACAGAAGAAAGCAGAGAGTTACGGGCGGGTCAGTTGTAAAAGGCCCACATGTGATGGTTAGGAGTTTGGACCTTATGCCCTAAGGCAGGTGCAGTCACTGAATGTTTCAGTTGGACACACGATCAAATTTATAGTAAAGAACAATAATTTTTATTCACCTTGGCAGACACTGCTGCAGCAATGTGGTAACTGTACAAAAAATTTAGGGTGCTATTGGTGAAAGTCCAGTAGCCCCTCACTCAGAATAAGCAACCCACTTCCTTCCTTGGTCTTCGTGTTGCGTACAGAGCTCCTCTGCAGAACACAAAACCATAGAATTTAAAGTTAGAAGGAAACCTCTACTCCATCCATGAAATGGTCTCCCTAGCAAGACCTATGATCATCTGACATTCCACAGAAATTTCATGGATGGAGTAGAGGTTTGATCACTGCACTGTATTACTAAAGCGGAGGTGGTATACCTACTGTAATTGAATATATATAGATAGTCACGGGATGTGGATTATACTGTGGAAGAGAGTCAGAGGAAGAGTAATAGATATATATGATATGGGGGGAAGTGGGGTGGCGAATTGGGGGTGGGGGTTGTCACTTTGAGGGGTAAAATGTATAACTATTGCACTGTGTTGTACACCTGAAACTAATTAAAAATAAAAAAAACTAATTAAAAAAAACTAATTAAAAAAAAAATTCTTACCAGGAAAAAAAATTTAAAAAAATACAAAAAAATAAAGTTAGAAGGAAATTTCAGTATGCTTTTGCTCAACCCTGCCATCTCCGTATTAAAGCAAAAGACTCAACTTAGCTCACACACGCACTGAGTGGAAAAGAATGAGCCAAAATTCATGTCTCTCGTTCTCGTTTTTTCCAGTTGTCCTTCTTTTGAACTTTGAGACCCCTGACCTAGACAAAGTGAAAATATTCATCTGTAATTTTAAAGCCTGTGTTATTGCCATTCTGTTAGCAAAAATCAAACTGGTGGAGGTATTTTAAATCACTTCTAAAAATACTTTTCTTTTGACCTGTGATAATCCTAATGGTTGAATTGTCAAAACAGACTTCCCAAAATTACAGAACTTACCTAGCACCAAACTTCATTAATATTTCAGCGGATAAAGACATCATCAACAGAGACAAAACATTCTCTCTGGGAAAAACACAAAACCAGAAGACAGCAGTCAGGCACATTTTGGCTTCGGAATTAGAAGGAGGTTTTGAGCATTATATGCAAAAACGTTTCTCATGAAAAGAAGATGGCTCTGTTTGAGGACATCTCCATTTATACTCCCTTACAAAGCTTAAAGACTACCCTGCTCCCCAGTCTTCAGCCAGCCATGCTACATAAATCCATACATTCCAGGTTTATTTGCAGTAAGCAATCAGACAGAGAAGGATTGTCCTGTTAAATACAATCCATAGAGACTCACTGGTATCTTCCCTCTTGTAAATACTATCAGCAGCTTTAGAAGGTGGTCTGATGAGACATTTATTCCTCTGAGAGTCCCAGGAAGAGAAAGAATTGGGTGCAAGCCTGCTGTTAAGCCTTTCTGATGACTTGGCTTTGACGTTTCTGTCATAAATTCAAATATATGTATTTATACATTGTACTGTTGAAGGACACTGAATCCTGACTGCTCACTTGAGTCTTTGAGATGGTTTGGAAGAAAAATCTATTGAAGAATTAATTATCTGTAGTATTTGTATGTCTACACCTAATGTATCAAGAGATAGACTGTGAAAAATAACTTAATTTGTGATGGAAAGTCACCATCCAATGATCTTAGTGCTACTGTTGGATGGCATGGAGAGCTAAAGTATGTCCCCTCTATGTGTGATAAGTGTCTGTATCAATCAAAAGGCTGTGAAGGCCTCATGTTGTGGTGTCCTTGCATCCCAGTACCAGGGTGGAGATGAGTCCCATGGCTCGGGAACGTGAACCACCTTCCTCTGCACCTCCCTTCTCTGACCTCTGGTTTCTGGAAAGGAAAGGATGAGCTTGTCACTGGAATTCTGTAGACCTCTGATGTAGACTTCAGTGACTTGGCCCTTTTACAATTTTCTTTAGTTTTTCATATAGTAATTGGTTAACAGATTGTGAAGGAAATTAATATTCTGCATATCTGGTTAAAATGGTACAAGTGAAATGAGAGCATACTGAATTAGATGATAAAACGATGTTAGGAGACATGGCCCAGCAAAGGGTTCTGACAGTAAAGATCTTTCCACCTATTTGGGGAAAAGACACAGATGCAGGAAAACATTAATGAATGAAGCAGCATATTGTGGTGCCAAGTACTGAGGAAATTGCATAAATTTAAAATGTATTTAATTAGTTCAGTCTGAATTAAAGCAGTGATATACGTGAGGACTAGAGTTGTCATATCTCTTAAAGGGCTTTCAGTTAAATTCTAGCTAGCAGAAGGCTTGAGGTCGAGTTTCTATTCTGTACAAAGGCACTATGGGGGTAAAAGAATTAGGTGTAGTGTCCTCCTCCAGAGAGTTTAACCTTATTGGTTACATGGTGAATCAGAGGGGAAAAAAATCCATGCTGGAGTAAGATACATATTTTTTTATAATTTATGAAATTAATAATCCAATGGAATTATCCAGGTTTATAAAACTAGGAATCACATGGAGAGCATTCATGATATTTCAGTGATTATAAGAAAATAATAAACTTCTAAGAAACAGAATTTCCTTTAAACATACTGTCTCTGTTTTGGGCTGAATTGTATTCCTTTAAAGTCCTAACCCCCAGTACATTGGAAACTGACTATATTTGGAGGTTGGGGCTTTAAAGAGGTAATTAGATTACTCTGTGATCACTGAGGTGGAACCTAACCCAGTATAATGTGCATCCTTATTAGGAGGGGAATTTGGACAAAGACATGAACAGAGAGAAGACAATGTGAGGACCCAGGGAGAAGAGAGCCACCTCTAAGCCACAGCGAGAGGCCTGGAATGGTTCCTTCCCTCCCCGCCCTCAGGAGAAACCAGTCCCACTGGCACCTTTATCTCAGCCTCCAGAACTGTGAGAAAACACATTTCTGTTGTTTCAGCCTGCTGTCTGTGTACTTATTATGGCCGCCCCAGCAAACCGACACACTCTCTTGTTTAATTTTAATGTGCTCATTATAATCAATCAGAAGTGGGCATTTATGCTATTAGAAATGGGAAGTAATATGTCTCATTTTTCATTATATTTTCTAAGAAGTCCATTAATCTAGTCAAATAATAAAATACTGATGCCTAATAAAAATAAAAGAACCATCAGAACAGAAAAGGGAGAGAGTGGTTACCTCATACTGTAGGACGAGAGATGGGAACTTTGGGGGATGAACTGCTGCTTTATGTTATAAGCCCTTATGCATGTTTTATTTGTTAATCATTTGCATGTGTTATTTGATTAAAATTAGATAGATGGGAATAGGTGAGTAATTAGTAGGTGAGTAATTATAAAGAAAACATAAACAAACCAGTGGGCAGTAGGATCACATTAAAACAATTCAAAGCAATGATAAACTTGTGTTTAATCCTCCACTTATAAATTATTTTGTGACACATTTTGACTCCAGAGTTCATAAACAGAATTCAAATTGCCCCAGCAGAAGTAATTTGCTGGTCTTAAGCCAAAGCCCTGACTTGCTTGAGAGCTGCCCCTAGGAATTATCCAGAACAAAATCCTGATTAAACAGCTAATTGGCTTGTCTACTAATGAAAAGAAAAACAAAGTACATTTCTCTATCTCAAAACACAGAGTCAGAAAAGCAGAAGCTTTCAAAACCACCTCTGAAAAGATGTTTAAATCACTGACAATGAAATTCAACAAGGTGCAGCCTGGAAAAGGGGATGATGAGAGTGTGCAAGGGCCTGGTCCCAGCAGCCAGTCCCAGCGGCCCAGGACACAGGTATGCTGCCCACATTCCTCCATTCTCAGCATTTCTTGTCTGGGGGTGGGTCTGAACGAACCCTGAGGTACATAAGACAGCTTCACAGCTTTACCCACTACCATCTGGTTCATGTGCTCTTTGTCTTTGGGGTTTATCCCCATTGCTTTATGTTTACTGTAGATATTTTCTTTAAAACAGAATCATAAATGTTTTCAAGACTATATTAGGATTTGGCAAGGCCAAGTAAGACATCTTTCTCATAGTTGGTTTTCACTTCTGCCATCATCCAAAATGAAGTCATTTCTTTTTTTTTCTTAACGATTTTTGGGGGGAATTGGGGGAGGGGAACAGCATTGGGGAATCGGAGAAGGGGAACAGACAAGTTGCTGTCCTTTTGTCCCTCAGTCTAGTTGTAGAGGACATTGCTTCACTGCTCCATATTGGTATTGTCATTGAGCTCTTCCCAGGTAAGGCAGATAGGTTGCCGGCCTCTGGACAGCCACTCACAGTGGCTCTTGGCAGCTCACACCTGCTGCCGGCCACTCACTGTAGCTTATGGCAGCCCACTGTAGCAGGGGCTGCAGCCTATACTGTCACCGGTGACTCACGCATGGCAGCCCAGCTCCAGGTCGAGCTGTTATTCACCATCTTAGCTGTAGAGGGTGTAGCGTCACTTGCCCTCATGTGGGATCTGAACTGGGGGCCTGCTGCTCAGAGCTGGAGTCCAAATCCAGCTCCTAATGAAGTCATTTCTTGAATAGTAAATTGGCTAAATGATTTAGTTGCAGCAAAGAATGCCCAACATCATGGTCTTGATAAACTACAATTTCACAGTATTTTCTCTAGACCAAGAGTTGTGAATAGGGCACAGTTTTGCCACTTGTGACATTTGGCAGTGTCTGGAGATATTATTGGTCATCACAGCTCAGGGGTAGGGATGTTACTGGCATCTACTGGGTAAAGACTGGAGATGCTGCTAAACATACTGGAATGTTTGGGACAGCCCTTCACCACACAGAATTATCCAGTTCAAAATTTCAGTACTGTTGAAGTGGAAGGACCCTGCTCTAGATAGAGTTGCTCCTAAATCCTAAATCTACCCATCTGTAAAATGAAGGTGATACCTGCTTTGTGATCTTGTTATGCAGAATATAGTATACATAAAGCACATAGAGAGACTTCCCAAGTGACAATTATTATTATTACTATTATTAGTAATAATTTATGTTTATATGACAGAAGCTTTGTGTAATCGAGTCACTTTTTAATAGTATGCTTCCCTTCCCTTCTACTCTAGTAGAATTGACCACTCCATCTTTATGCCCCACCTCTGTCTCTACAAACATCGTCTTATCACTTATAACATTTTGTTGCAGTTACATTTGTGTTGTTGGTTCTCCTACTACAATGTGAGCAGCTTGAAAGCCTATCTTTCCATGTTCTAGCCTTCTATCTTATTTTACTGTGTCCCCATAGGAATATCCTCAGGCATACACTGGCCAAGTCCAGGAAGACATACCTGCATTTCAAAGGAAAGCTTAGACATTCAGATAAATGATGAGGGAGAAGCAAATGAAATCATGGAGGGAAGAGCAAAGAGGGCTGCTCTCTTCTCTCTATCACTTTAAGCTCTACCTTAAACCTGGACCAAGACCAACACTAGAAGTGTGGGATGTGAGGACCAGACTTGGGAAGATTATGTGCAGAGTGAGGCAGCATCCACACTGACAGACACAGAGGGCATCTGCAGCCTGCAAGGCTGACTACTCAGCGGTGGAGCCATGGTGTCACTTAAGTGTGAGGATGTTTATTTTCAGTGTATCATAAACACAGGACCAGTTTTAATGGTTGTCTTGATAATTTGATGAAAACTGTATTACATTTTACATTCAACTTCATTTTTAAGTACATTAATTATGTACAATCTCTATTTTGTCTTTCAAAGGGAGAAAAGAAAAGTAGAATGAAATTTCTCAAAACCAAGATGACTCCATTCACATTGGAAGAATCACACACCAAAATACAAGGTCAGAACCCAAATCTGTAGAAAAAAAAACTAAGGTGACTATTTCTCTGAAATGTGTTGTCTGATGAAACACTTGTTCTTGACCAGGTAAGTAATACAAGGTCACACTTGAGACTACTTGAAGGTCTGAATATTACAAAAACATTATTTCTCCATTCAGTCACTTATTCAATAGATACTTTTTGAAATTAAATTTATGGAGGTAACATTGGTTAATGACATTATATTAATTTCAGGTGTACATTATAATGCAATTACCGTTTGATTTACTGTGTGCTCACCACCCACAGTCTAGTTTCCTTCCATCACCATATATTGAATTGTCAGAAAAGTCATGACATATTTTTGCAATGAAAAACAGAAAAATATATCATGACTTTTCTGACGACCCAATATTTGACCCCCTTTACTCAGTTCACCCACCCCCCACCCTATCCCTCTGTGGTAACCACCATCCTGTTGTCTTTATCTGTGAGTTTCTTTTTGTTTGTTTTGTTAGTTAATTTGTTAGTTTTTGTTTTATTGGGTTATCAGAAAAGTCATGACATATTTTGTCTATGTTTTTCAAAGGTCATTTATTTATATAAAGAGCAAAGATCAATCAATGATATATTGCCCATTTTGTTCGATAACCTTTTGCCATCTTTCAGTAAGCTTCATAATTCCTCATTCATAGAAAGACCTGTCTTTATTTGCAAAAAAGTGAACAAGGTGCTGATTTACAGCCTCATCTGAATTGAACGTTATACCACAAGGAGTTTTGAAGAGAGCAAAACAAGTGGAAGTCTGATGGCACAAGGTCAGGCGAGTATGGTGGGTGTGGCAACACATCCCATCCAAACTCCAATAATTTTTGATGGGTGATCACTCTTGTATGTGGTCCCTCATTGTCGCTATGGAACACAACTCCTTTATAATTAACAAGCTCTGAATGTTTCTGGATGATGGGTTCATTCAAACTGTCCAATTGCTGACAGTACACATTTGAATTGATTGTTTGCTTCCTTGGTAGGAGCTCAAAAACCATGACACCTTTAAAATCCCACCACACTAAGAGCATAACCTTCCTCCATGAATGTCTGATTTCAATATCATTTGAGGCGAATCATCACATCGGGACCAAGACCATTTGTACACTACATTGTTGTAAACAATCCACTTCTCATCACCAGTTATCAGTCACTTCAAAAAAGGATCGTTTTCCTCATGTTTAATGAGTATATTGCAGATGTTTATACACGCCGTCAAATGAACTTCTTTGAGTTCATGCAGAACTCAAATATCGAGCTTGCTTTCGTATCCCAGCTTCTCAGGTGGTCGTGAATGCTTGAATGATATATGTTCAATATTTCTGCAATCTCTTGTGTCATGTAACATGGGTTTGACTCAATCAATGCCTCTATTTTGTTGTCATCGACCTCGGTGGGCCTCCCTGACCAAGGAGCATCGCTGAGATAAAAATCATTAGCACACAATTTTGTGAACCATCGTTGGCACTGAGGTTCTTGCAGAGCATTGTTACCATAAACTTTATACAACTTTTCACAAGCTTGATGCGTGTTCTTCCCTTTATGGAAGTAAAAGAGTAAAATATGGCAAAAATGCACAGTTTGGTCTTCCATCTTCAACTTGTTGTAAAATCTCCAAAACTCAACCAAATTGAAAATTTTTTTTTAGAATGAAGCTAGAACTGTCAGCTGTCAAATGACATAACAATAACATAGATGCAAATGATTCTGGTACTTCCAAAAATGAACTAGTGCCATCTGTCACAAACATGCATCATGACTTTTCTGACAACCCAATATATTCCACATGTGAATGAAATCATACAGTTTTTTTGTCCTTTCTGACTTATTTCACTTAGCATGATACTCTCAAGATCCATCCATGTTGTTGCAAATGGCAGTATTTCATTTTTTTTGTGTGGCTGAGTGATATTCCCTTGTACATATGTACCACATCTTCTTTATCCAGCCACCCATGAGTGGACAATTTGGTTGTTTCCATGACTTGGCTGTTGTAAATAATGCTGCAGTGAACATAGGCATGCGTATATCTTTACAAATTAGTGTTTTCATATTTTTCAAGTAAATATCCAGAAGAGGAATTGCTGGATAATATGGCAATTCTATTCTTAATTTTTTTTTTAAGGAACCTCCATACTGTTTTCCCAACCTCCAACCCCCACACTAGATGCTTCTTTATCACCTACCATGTGCCTGGTACTGTTCTACATGCTGTAGATATAAAGGTGAGCAATATGGGCCAAGTCTGTTAACATGAGCACATAATGAACAATATAATTTCAGATAAGAGTTACAAAATCAATAAAATAGAGGGGCAAGATGGCGGCTGTGAGGAGGGCTCCGTGAAATCTCCCCTGGAAATATCCACAATTTGAACTTCTAATACACTTCAAAGAGACATCTACTCATCACACAGAGCAACTAAGAGTCCCACACAGGATTGCTGGAAGGTGGGCAGGCCGGGCGAGTAGGGGAAGAAGGCGGCGAGATGAGTGAGGTGCAGCCCGCGCCCCCAGCTGCTGAGTCACGGTGAGTGTTGCCCCGGTTCGCTCCCTGCGGCCCGCGGCCCACCTAGAGTTCAGCAAGAGTGCATTGGTTTGCAGTCTGAGGCAGAAGCCTCAGGCCGGGCAAGTGCGGGAGGAGAAAGAGGAGACGACTGTGCAGAGGTACGAGCTACACCCGCGGCTCGCCGGGTCCCCAGGAAGCAGGGTGCAGAGCCCCGCAGCGGCAGGGCAAGATCAATCCCTGCACCCTCCTGGTTCAGGGATCAGTCTCTGTACCCACCGGGTCCCGCGGAGCGCAGAAGCCTGAAACCCGGGAGCAGGGGAAAAAAGAGGACTCGCCCGCGGAGAAGCAACGCGCGCTGGGCGGAGATGCAGGTCCCCGAGAGACGGAGCGGGGATCGGAGCCACGTGGAAAGGTGCGCGCAGTCCCCTAAACCCCGGCAGCAGTCCCTCCAGGAGCGCAGCTGGAGAACGGCGCGAGCGCATGCCGGCTCCAAGGCAGAAGCCTTAAACCCGGGAGCAGGGGGAAACAGAGGACTCGCGCGCGAAGAAGCAGCGCGCCGGCCGGAGTCACAGGTCCCGGAGAGACGGAGTGGGGATCAGAGCCACGCGGCACAGTGCGCGCAGTCCCCTAAATCCCGGCAGACCGTTTGGGAGAGCAGCAGGAGATCCGCGCGGGCGCGCCGGCTCCAAGGCAGAAGCCTGAAACCCGGGAGCAGGAGAAAAAGAAGACTCGCTCGGACAAGCAGCGCGCCGGGTGGAGACGCAGGTCCCCGAGAGACGGAGTGGGGATCTGAGCCTCGAGGCAGGGGGCTTGCAGTCCCTTAAACTCCGGCAGTCTCTTTGGGAGAGCAGCAGGGCACCGCGCGGGCGCGCGCCAGCTCCAAGGCAGAAGCCTTAAACCCGGGAGCAGGGGAAAAAGAAGACTCACTCGGACATGCAGCGCGCTGGGCAGAGACGCAGGTCCCCGAGAGACACGGAGCGGGGATCTTGGCCACACGGTAGGGTGCGAACAATTCCCTAAATCCCGGCAGACCCTTTGGGAGAGCAGCAGGAACTCCGCTGGAGCATAAGAGGCAAAGGCCTTAGCTTAAAACAGTGTTGGAACTGTGGCTTTGTTTATTTTTATGTTTTTTATTTTTTTTCCTTTTTTCTACTCTTGAACAGAAAGCAAAAAAACCCCAATAACTCACCCACTCCCACAAACTTTGGCCCCCGCCAAGACAGTCTTAAACTGACTCCTGAAGGGAGCAATAGGGGCAGACTAGGAAGATATCCTTACCTGCAGGGGGTTGAGAATTTCCACCCAGTAAAGGCAGCAGAGTGAGATTACCTACCCCGCCCCCACCTTTAGGCAAGGCTTGGGAGGCAGGGCAGGTTCATCTGCTGAGGCACTAATTAACAGATTCTTAGCAGCAGGCTTTAGGTAGTGAGGAATTCTTTAATTCTCCATGGCTGTCAACCCAAAGGGTGCCCAGAGACACTCATTGAGCCTTTGGGGGTGCAGCCTGCCTTGGGACAGGCAAAAGCAAAAAGGCAGTGATTTTGTAAAAACCACCAATCACACGTCACAGCCACACTCAAGTACAGCAAACCTGCAGGGCCAGGATCACGCTAGGCATCAGGTGGCCTACTGTTCCCACAAGACGCACAGGAATCTTTGTACAGCAGACGAACTGAAGAGAGCTTGGTGGACTTTAGCCTAGACCGGCACGGGTATTTTTGGTTTGTTTGGTTTTATTCTGTTTTGTTTTCCCTTTATTGGCTGCTTATCTTGGTTGTTTTTGGTTTTTATTTCTATTTCATTCTAATCATATTGTAGTTTTTAATATAGGCATATATATATATAGGTGTATATAGGTGAATATATGTCCATATATATGGGTGTGTAGACAAATATATATATATTTTTTTCCTTTTTTCTTTTTCTTTTTTCCCCACCCTCACTTTCTCTCTTATTTTATTCATTCTTCTCACTGCTATACTTTTCCTCTTTTCCTTTTTTCTGCAAATTTTATTTTTTTAATTTTTCTTACTTTTTTTATTATTATTTTAGTTTATTTTTATTTTTTATTTTTTAGGTATAGCTAATCGGTTTCTCATGTTTATTCTATTTTTTATTTTAGGATATTGTATTTTATTTTGTTTCCTCTTCTGTTATTATTGAGTATGTGGTTTTTGTTTTGTTTCTGTTTGTTTTCTTCATTAGTATGATTGATATTTCTGTACAAGTTGACTGTAGTTTGATGGTTGGTTTTTTTTACTTGTGCGAGCATTTGGTTTCCTTTGGTGGATGCCGAGGTTGTTCTTGTTGATCTGTGATGCTCTAAAATCACTCTGCAGCAGTGGGTCCAAACCAACAGACACAAGAATCATCATACCCGGAGGCCAACTTTAGATAAAACCAGAGCATTTCTGGGTTTGACATACAAGAGTCACACCCAAAAAGAAGTTGCTACAGGTACTAAGACCCATAGGGTCCAAGTTTCATCAGAGGGGTCAATCCTCTCACAGCAGCTCATAAACTGCAGAAGCTGCTAATTCTCACGGCTAATCAATCTGGGAGTCAATCCCACCTACTGACAAACCAAAAGTAGTCAAAACTAAAACTTCAACAAGTGAGGACGCACGACACAAGGAACACCTCAGATACAAGCACAGGAGAATAGGGAGACTGAGTAATTCAAATATAAAGGACACACACCATATAAGTTTACCCAGAAAAGACTGAGAAATCTGGGGGATCTGTTATATTGAAGCAAACACAAAGAGTAAGCCAGAATGGGGAGACAAAGAAACATAACACAAATAAAAGAACAGAAGAAACTTCCTGAATCAGTGGAAATAGAGGAAATAGAGGTAACCAACCTATCGGAGACAGAGTTCAGAACACTGATTATTAGAATGTTCAAGGAAATTAATGAAAATATAAAAAAGGATAAGAAATCATGAAAAGCAACCAGCTAGAACTTAAGAACACAATTACTGAATTAAATAACAAACTTGATGCAATCACTAGCAGATTGGATGAAGCAGAAAATCGAATCAGTGACTTAGAAGACAAAATAGCAGAGATCACCCATGCGGAACAACAAAAAGAAAAAAGAATGAAAAACATGGAAAATAGTTTAAGAGAGCTGGGGGACAACATCAGACGCAATAACCGACGGGTCATTGGAGTACCAGAAGGAGAAGAGAGGGAGCAAGAGATTGAGAATATATTTGAAGTAATAATGTCTGAAAACTTCCCTAACCTGGCAAAGGACATTGAAATACAAGCCCAGGAAGTGCAGAGAGTTCCAAACAGGATGATTCCAAACAGGCCCACTCCAAGACACATTATAGTGAAAATGGCAAGGGTTAAGGACAAAGACAGAATCCTTAAAGCAGCAAGGGAAAGGCAGCAAGTTACTTACAAGGGTACCCCCATAAGATTATCAGCTGACTTTTCTACAGAAACTTTGCAGGCCAGAAGGGAGTGGCAGGAGGTTTTCAAAGTGATGAAAAATAAAGGCCTACAACCAAGATTGCTGTATCCAGCAAGGTTATCATTTAAAATCGAAGGCGAGATAAGGAGCTTTGCAGAAAAAAATAAGTTAAGGGAATTCATTACCACCAAGCCAGCTTTGCAGGAAATGCTAAAAGGGCTTCTTTAAGTAGAAGAGAAAAACAACCTATGAAAGACTACGAACACAAATAAGAAAATGGCAATAAATACACACCTATCAATAATCACATTAAATGTAAATGGATTAAACGCTCCATTAAAAAGACATAGGGTGGCTGAATGGATAAGAAAGCAAGACCCCAGCATATGCTGTATACAAGAGACTCACCTCAGATCCAAAGACTTATACAGGCTGAAAGTAAAGGGATGGAGTAAAATATTTCATGCAAATGGTACTGAGAAAAAAGCTGGAGTAGCGATACTTATATCAGATAAAATGGACTTTAAATTGAAGAATATAACAAAGGACAAAGAAGGACACTTCATAGTAATGAAGGGATCGATCCAACAAGAGGACATAACTCTAGTAAACATCTATGCACCTAACATAGGAGCCCCTAAATATATAAAACAGATATTGTCAGACATAAAGACAGAGATCAACAGTAACACTATCATAGTAGGGGACTTCAACACCCCGCTGTCACTAATGGACAGATCCTCCAGACAGAAAATCAATGTGAAAACAGCGACCTTAAGTGACACATTAGACCAGCTGGATTTAACAGACTTTTTCAGAGCATTTCATCCCAAAGCTACAGAATATACGTTCTTTTCAAGTGCACATGGAACATTTTCTAAGATAGACCACATGTTAGGCCACGAAACAAGTCTCAATAAATTTAAGAAGATTGAAATCATTTCAACTGTATTCTCTGACCACAATGCTATGAAACTAGAAATCAATTATAAGAAGAAATCCGGGAAACTGACAAATAAATGGAGGCTAAACAATATGCTATTAAATAGTGAGTGGGTCACAAATGAGATCAAGGAGGAAATCAAAAGATACCTGGAGACAAACGATAATGAAAACACCACGACCCAAAATCTCTGGGATGCTGTGACAGCAGTCCTAAGAGGGAAGTTTATAGCAGTGCAAGCCTACCTAAAGAAGGAAGAAAAATCTCAAATCAACAGGTTATCCTTACACCTAAGGGAACTGGAAAAAGAACAGCAAAAGAGGCCCAAGGGGAGTACAAGAAAGGAGATAATAAAGACCAGAGCAGAAATAAACAATATAGAGAACAGAAAAACAATTCAAAAGATCAATGAAACCAAGAGCTGGTTTCTTGAGAAGATAAACAAAATTGACAAACCTCTAGCCAGGCTCATCAAAAAAAAAAAAAAGAGAGAGGACTCAAATTAGCAAAATCAGGAATGAAAGAGGGGAAATGACTACAGACATCACAGAAATACAACAAATTCTAAGAAACTACTATGAGCAACTATATGCCAACAAATTTGACAATCTGGAAGAAATGGATAATTTTCTAGAAGCATACAACCTTCCAAAGCTAACGCAAGAGGAAACAGAAAATCTAAATACCCTGATTACTACCAAGGAAATTGAATCAGTAATTGACAAGCTCCCAAAAAACAAAAGCCCTGGACCAGACGACTTCACAAGTGAATTTTATCGAACATTCAAAAAAGAACTATCACCTATTCTTCTCAAACTATTCCAAAAAATCCAGAAGGAGGGAAGGCTCCCAAACTCTTTTTATGAAGCCTCTATCACCCTGATTCCAAAACCAGATAAAGACATCACAAAAAAGGAAAACTACAGGCCAATCTCCCTGATGAATATAGATGCAAAAATTCTCAATAAAATATTAGCAAACAGAATTCAGCAATATATTAAGAAGATCATACATCATGATCAAGTGGGATTCATCCCTAGTGCGCAAGGCTGGTTCAACATCCGTAAATCAATTAATGTGATACACCACATCAACAAAATGAAGGATAAAGATCACATGGTCATTTCAATAGATACAGAAAAAGCATGTTAAAAACCCTTAGCAAAGTGGGAATACAGGGATCATATCTCAACATAATAAAAGCCATATATGATAAACCTACAGCTAACATCATACTCAATGGGGAAAAGCTAAAACCATTCCCCTTAAGATCAGGAACAAGACAAGGCTGTCCACTTTCTCCTCTTTTATTCAACATAGTGCTGGAAGTTCTAGCCACAGCAATCAGACAACAAAAAGAAATAAAAGGCATCCAAATTGGCAAGGAAGAAGTAAAATTGTCATTATATGCAGATGACATGATACTGTATATAGAGAACACCAAAGACTCCATCAAAAAACTATTGCAACTGATAGACGAATTCAGTAAAGTAGCAGGATATAAAATCAATGTTCAGAAATCAGTGGCATTTGCATATACCAATAATAAACTAATGGAAAGAGAAATTAAGAAAACTGTCCCATTTACAATTGCATCAAGAACTATAAAATACCTAGGAATAAATTTAACCAAAGAAGTGAAAGATCTGTACTCAGAAAATTATAAGACACTGAAGAAAGAAATCATAGAAGATACAAATAAATGGAAACACCTACCATGCTCATGGATAGGAAGAATTAATATAGTTAAAATGTCCATACTGCCTAAAGCAATATATAGATTCAATGCAATTCCTATCAAACTACCAAGGGCATTTTTCACAGAAATAGAAAATAGAATCCTAAAATTTATATGGAATCATAAAAGACCCCGAATAGCCTCGGCAATTCTGAGAAATAAAAACAAAGTCGGGGGGATCACGCTACCAGACATCAAAACCTACTACAAGGCCACAGTAATCAAGACAGTTTGGTATTGGCATAAAAACAGGCACATCGATCAGTGGAACAGAACAGAGAGCCCAGAAATAAATCCAAGCATTTACGGACAGTTAATCTATGACAAGGGAAGCAAGAATTTACACTGGAGTAAAGATAGTCTATTCAATAAATGGTGCTGGGAAAATTGGACTGACACATGCAAAAAAATGAAACTGTATCATCTCCTTATGCCTTATACAAGAACAAATTCAAAATGGATTAAAGACTTAAATGTAAGACCTGAAACCATAAAAATCCTAAAAGAAAATATAGGGAGTACATTTGCAGACATTACCTGGAGCAATATTTTTACTGATACATCCCTACGGGCAAGGGAAGTAAAAGAAAAAATGAACATATGGGATTATATCAGACTTAAAAGTTTTTTCACAACAAAGGAAACCATTAATAAAACAAAAAGGAAGCCTACTGAATGGGAGAATATATTTGCCAACGATATATCTGATAAGGGGTTAATATCCAAAATTTATAAAACACTCATGAAACTCAACACCAAAAAAACAAACAACCCAATTAAAAAATGGGCAGAAGATATGAAGAGACATTTCTCTAAAGAGGACATACAGATGGCCAACAGGCATATGAAAAAATGTTCAACCTCACTGGTCATTAGGGAAATGCAAATAAAAACCACCATGAGATACCACCTCACTCCAGTCAGAATGGCTATCATCAACAAATCAACAAACAAGTGCTGGCGGGGCTGTGGGGAAAAGGGGACCCTGCTGCACTGTTGGTGGGACTGCAGATTGGTGCAGCCACTATGGAAGTCAGTATGGAGGTATCTCAAAGATCTGGAAATAGAGCTACCGTTTGACCCAGCAATTCCACTCCTAGGTATTTATCCTGAAAAAACCAAGACACTTATTCAAAAAACGTTATGCACCCCTATGTTCATAGCAGCACAATTTACAATAGCTAAGACTTGGAAACAACCAAAATGCCCATCAGTAGATGACTGGATTAAGAAACTGGTATATTTATACAATGGAGTATTACTCCGCTATAAGGAAGAATGAAATCGTGCCATTTGCAATGATATGGATGGACCTAGAGACTATAATGTTGAGTGAAATAAGTCAGTCAGAGAAGGACAAATACCATATGATCTCACTCATATGTGGAATCTGAAAAACTGTATGAATGAGCAATGTAAACAGAAACTGTCTCATAGATATAGAGGAAAAATTAGGGTTGCTAATTGGGAGAGGGATGGGGATGAGGGAGAAGGGGAGGGGATTAGACAGCAAAAATAGGCAACTATAATATTGCTACTGGGATAGGAAAAACAGTTTGGGGAATATAATTAATAATGTTGTAAATATTCTGTGGAATGTCAGATGATCATAGGTCTTCTTAGGGAGACCGTTTCATGGATGGAGTAGAGGTTTGATCACTGCACTGTATTACTAAAGCAGAGGTGGTATACCTACTGTAATTGAATATATATAGATAGTCACGGGATGTGGATTATACTGTGGAAGAGAGTCAGAGGAAGAGTAATAGATATATATGATATGGGGGGAGTGGGATGGTGTATTGGGGGTGGGGGGTTGTCACTTTGAGGGTTAAAATGTATAACTATTGCACTGTGTTGTACACCTGAAACTAATTAAAAATAAAATAAAAGAAAAGAAAATAAAAAGAAAACAAACAAACAAAAAAAAACACAAAAAAAAAACACACAAAAAAAATAAAATAGAGGTGGATTATGCATGTGTAAAGGTTCTGTGCTCATACCTCTGCTTTTCTACCTTTCAGTGCTCTCCATTAGAAATTGCATCTACTCAAGGCTACCACACTTGTTTCTACATTGGTGATTCCAAATCCATAGCAAACCAATTCCTTTTTTAAGACTCAGTCTAGTATTTTCCAAGTAACCACTGACATATATACCTGTATGTTGAGCTGCCATCCCAAAGAAAGCATTTCTAAAATCAGACTCCTTATCTTCCCCTTCAGATAAGTTTCCTCTCCTGATTTATTTCTATTCCTGGTCCTATCATTTCTTCAGTATCCCAAGCATGAAACCTCATTCATGTTTTATTCCTCCATTTAGGTAGTCCTAGAAAGGAAATTAGTCACCAGGTCTCCTTTCATATTAGCCCTCAAACCCCCTGCATCCCTCTCCAGTTCCACCAATACTCTCCTTGTTAGTAACTCACACCCATGTGCCTCCCAGCTCTCTCCAAGTAGTCTCTTCTGGTTAGGACTCTCTGTCACCCAGTCTCCCCTCTTTCATCCAGCCCAACCTCTGTTCACAGATTACTTTCCATTAAGCACCATTTAGATCTAGCATCCCTGCTCAGGAACCTTCAGGGCCTCCCTCTGCCTTCTGGACAAAATGGGACTTGTTCATCTGACTTTGTAAGACCTGATGCAACTTGCTTGCAGCCCCTTTCTAAGCCTTCTCTCCTGCTTCTCCCCAGCATGGACACTATACATGAATAAGAAATACAGAAATGATAGAAGGATTGCCAGCACAGAATGTGTTCCTGCTAAATACAAAAACATGACATTATTATTATAAAACCAGAGTAAATGTTGGTTTTCATCTGTTAGACAAAGCCTGCATCTGATAATTTTAATGACTTCCTGTTTTTATTAGAACAATTTTTTAAAGTTTTTATTTATTTTTAATTAGTTTCAGGTGTACAACACAGTGCAATAGTTATACATTTTACCCCTCAAAGTGACAACCCCCCACCCCCAATTCGCCACGCCACTCCCCGCCATATCATATATATCTATTACTCTTCCTCTGACTCTTCCACAGTATAATCCACATCCCGTGACTATCTATATATATTCAATTACAGTAGGTATACCACCTCCGCTTTAGTTATACAGTGCAGTGATCAAACCTCTACTCCATCCATGAAATGGTCTCCCTAACAAGACGTATGATCATCTGACATTCCACAGAATATTTACAACATTATTAATTATATTTCCCAAACTGTTTTTCATATCCCAGTGGCAATATTGTAGTTGCCTATTTTTGCTGTCTAATCCCTTCCCCTTCTCCCTCATCCCCATTCCCCTCCCAATTAGCAACCCTGATTTTTCCTCTATATCTATGAGACAGTTTTTGTTTACATTGCTCATTCATACAGTTTTTCAGATTCCACATATGAGTGAGATCATATGGTATTTGTCTTTCTCTGACTTATTTCACTTAACATAATAGTCTCTAGGTCCATCCATATCATTGCAAATGGTATGATTTCATTCTTCTTTATAGCAGAGTAATACTCCATTGTATAAATATACCACAGTTTCTTAATCCAGTCATCTACTGATGGGCATTTTGGTTGTTTCCAAGTCTTAGCTATTGTAAATTGTGCTGCTATGAACATAGGGGTGCATAACTTTTTTTGAATAAGTGTCTTGGTTTTTTCAGGATAAATACCTAGGAGTGGAATTGCTGGGTCAAACGGTAGCTCTATTTCCAGATCTTTGAGATACCTCCCTACTGACTTCCATAGTGGCTGCACCAATCTGCAATCCCACCAACAGTGCAGTAGGGTCCTCTTTTCCCCACAGCCCCGCCAGCACTTGTTGTTTGTTGATTTATTGATGATAGCCATTCTGACTGGAGTGAGGTGGTATCTCATGGTGGTTTTTATTTGCATTTCCCTAATGACCAGTGAGGTTGAACAAATTTTTGAACTGTGACAAATTGAGTTTTTAATAGCCAAAATTTCTATCTCGGAGGAGAAAAATAAGAAATAAGAAATACATGAGAATTAAAGCAAGATCGTAAATAAAGAAGCAAATCACAAGAAAGTTTGTCAGTAAACACATTCCTGGCAGAAGTATCCTCACAATCAAAAACTGAGGAAATGGCCCCAGTCTTGTTATGCTTGACTGCTCCTATTTCAGAGAAAAGCAAAGGATCTATCTATGTGAAGAGAATAACTTAGTATAACAGACAGATGTAGCATAAACTGGAATAACTGGAGAAAAATAATATGTTCCCAGTTGTGAGGATAATATCATAAAGATAGGTTGTTTTTCCTAAATTAGTTTATATTTATAGTTTCATGATCTCTTTACCCACTTTCAACAATAGTTTTAAAAAGGGGGAGAAAACTTTAGCTTTCTTGATTTTATTTATTTACTTATTTGGAAGAACAGCTTTAGGTTTTTGTTATTCAGATTGGAATGTAGAGAACACTTACCTGTTCCTCTCCAGACCAGCTGTTCTCACCACTGTCTCTCTTCTGCATTCTCATCTCAGCCCCGATAGTGGAACAGTATCTTCCAGATAGTCAGCATTTATAATACTTCCTGAGAAAAAAGAAGAAATACATATTCTGCAATTAGTTTGTCCACATGAAAGCAGTTTCATATTGCCTCCTACCAATGACTAAAACTTGCTTTTCCATTGGTACATTATCTGATTTGGAATATTTAGTATGATGTTTCACTGGAAGAGGAAAACATTTAATAACCATCAGGCTCCATTTCTGACAGAAATTCACTTATAGAAAACTTCCACAAGTAGAAAGATTCATATACCAAGAGGATATAATAGAAAATGTGCTATTAACATTTTTTAGCAACAATTGAAACAGTATTTAACCTTCATTTTTTTCAAAAGGAGAGGAATATTCTTCTGTAGATTGTGTAAGAATTTTCAATGCATACAATGAAATGTGGTTAACAAGGGGAGGTACTGAAGAAAAGAGAGCCAGCCGTACAGTAGAAATCAGATCTATACAAGCCAAGGAAAGCCACAAACAAACAAAACCCACAGAATTATCAAGATAATTGAAACTACAATTCTGTTTTGCCATGAATTATTTTATAATAGTGATGTTTTCATATCTATAATTCTTCTCACGTAAAAATGTAGTGTTAATGGCATGAAACCAAGAATCATATCTTTGGGGGCCGGCCGAATGGCGTGGTGGTTAAGCGCTGACTTAGGAAGCCAACGGCCCCGGTTTGGGTCCCACATATGAGGGCCAGGTGACACTGCCCTCAAAAAAAAAAAAAAAATCACATCTTTGGGATGACAAGTTTATTCTTACCCTTGTTATGTTTTTTTCACAGTGTATTTGTAAGCTTAGATTTTCATAGCTGATAATAAAAACTCCTTTGTGGAAACTTCATTTAACAAAGTTGCTATTTGAGTGGGAGAGAAGAAAACAGTCCTATTTAAATCTGCAGGCTTAGCATGTCTTCAAAGATATTAACAGGAATAGCAATTATATTTAAGACATTTTGTTTTGAAAAAGCAAAATTATTAGTGTTTAAAGATAGCCTCTTATATATGCTTGGTATTTTTATGTTCTTCGCTTCAAAACATCCAGGGACAATGTCACAGTATCTGCAGATGTCATTTCTGATTATAGAACTGTTAACTTCTTCATAGCATGGTTTAATTTATATTTGCCTTGGAAATGAGTGCAATACATTTTGGATTCAAATAAAGATAACTTTCTAAAGTCCTCTTTTGATTACAAGCATCTTCCTTAGACTTCCACTTCACTTATATTACATTAAATGCTTCATTAAACAAATGTTTTGATAGAGGATATGTAAATGACTTACCTAATAGTTTATGATACTGTAAGGTGACACTGTTTATGTGGAAATGGATCAAAGTTAGGTGCCCACAGCTGGTATGGTGTGGTAGGCTGAATGACAGCCATTCAGAGACATCCATGCCCTAAGCCCCAGTCTTTTATACATGTTACCTGGGGAAAAGATTGCTGATTTTGAGATGGGAAGATTATTCTGGATTATCCAGCGGGCTTCAGTGTAATCAAAGGGTCCTTATAAGAAGAAGGCCAAAAGGTCAAGGAAGAAGAAGGAGATGGGAGGATGGAAGCAGAGGTCGGACTGATGCACCATGAGGATGGAGGGTGGGGCCGTGAACCAGGGAATGCAGGCAGAGAGACAAGGAGCCTCCAGGGGGCTGGCAGCCCTTCAGGTCTGCCTTAGACTCTGACTCACAGAACTGTGAGAGAGTACACCTGTGTGTTTTAAGCCATTATGGGTGTGGTCATTTGCTACAGCAGTGGAAAGCTAATGCATACAGTTTTAAAATACTCCATGCTTTAAAAGTGACAATAAAAAAATGAAATTGAGTTCTACTCCAAACAGTCATGTCCATTCATAGTAAAGGCAGTATATTATACTAGAAAGAGCACTGGGGTTAGAACTTTACACCCCTGGATTCAAAGTATATCTCTGCTATTTAACAGCTTTGTCTGACCACAGTCAGGACATTCAACGGCTCTGAGTGTCAGTTCACTCATGTATGAAATAAGGATAATACTGTCATCACTAGGTCATGGATACAAATTAAATTAGTTAATATATGTAAAGTGTTTAGCATTGAGGTTTGTACATTCCTATGCTGATAGAAGTCAGAAAGTACAAATGAGGACCATGCATGCCCCATCTAAAGAGACCACTCAGCTCCAGGACATGCCTGCCGTATGGGTGTCAGGGTCAAGGGCTGCCTTACTTTCGATCCTCACTCTGGAGCACCTGCAGATGCAAATTTTCATTTGAAATCTCCCAATGTTAAATGTTGACTTTTATAATACTTAAATATTGCCCATTTTTAAATCACTGAAAGAAAAACCAAGTTCTTGTCAAATGTAGCCCATACAACCATTTTGTGATGTCTGACCAACCACATGGTAGGTACTCAGCATTGTGCCTGGCTGTGAACATTGGCAGCCCTCGATGCAATCTGAATCTGGCAATATTTATCCTCTTCCTCTTCCCTTCCTTTTCACTCATTACCCCCATCCCAGACGTGGTGTTGCAAACAGGCTACAAGTGCTGTGTCCTCCCTGGGCCTCTGTGGCCAGCAGCTCCCCACAGCCAAGACCTGTAGGTCCAGGTTGGACATGACTGCAGGCCTGCAGAGGCCTCCAGCCTCACCAGTCCCAACCTGAGATCCAAACTGGACTAGCCTGTGTCTCAGCCAACCATCAGTTAGGACAGAAATCCAGAAAGCTGAACGCTAAGTTCTAGAGCTAAAATAGCTCTAAAAATAAACTTGATTAATCTTTAAAATAAAGCCAGAATAAAAGGAGAAAAACTCTAGCTTGTTTAAACAGGAAACCACTCCTTGGTCCTTGGCAATAACGATTAACTTACACCATTTAATTTGTCTTGTATGGGTAGGAAAATAGCCAGACTGTTTACTAAAATTAAATGATAAGAACCAGAAAAGGCTTCCCTATATAAGATTAATTGGTTTGATTGGCATGCATGGGATAAACAAGCATGGCTAATTTTAGTAGTATGGGCCACTCCCTGTACCTGTCAGCCCTAGTTGTCAGCTTAGGAAAAGCTGGGAATACAGAAACAACAACAAAAAATGAATTAAACTTTCTAATAAAACTACTCAAGCGTATTTCTCTGTTTCACCCAAAAAAAAGGTAGTCTTATATAGTAAACAATTACAGTTATAGAACTTAAGAAATATCCTTTCAAAATGATGCCTGATGTGATGATGAACAAAGGAAATGAGAAATGAATGAAAATATAACTATGTGCTTTATAGTTTGAAATGACGAAAATCTGTCACCATGCTGGTATGGCAAGGGACAGAGACATAATCAGGGCACCATCATTGGCAAGGGCTCATCACAAGAAAACCTGTGGATGACTGCACTGAAAAACCATTCAGGGATGGAGGCAGCCCTAAGACCTAATTACTTTCTCTGCCTCTCGCTCACAGTCAACACAGCTTCATTTTTCAGAAACATGGCTGCCGTGTTTCTCTTTGCATATCCACTCTGGATTGCTCTCACTCCCGTCTTCTCATTTCCCAGTCTAAATTCCAGAGAGAGCAGTCTGACTGACCTAGATAACAACCGCTATTCCCCCTGGGCAGGGCTCTTCATACCGCCATGCGGGGACCAGCCAGCTGTGGACAGGCCACCCTCCTGGGGCCGGGTGCCCAGCTGTGTGCACAGTTCCCATTCCTGCATGTGACACCATGGAGCACTGCCTGGCTGGAAACGGAGAAGTGGGGAGAGCTGTATCAGCTGAAAGCAGGCATAGACATCACTTCCTGTGTTAAATATCAAATAGAAGACCGGACAAAATTCCTGTTTCCTCCTGTTTTTAAAATTTAAGAGACTAACCCATGTGGATAAGGTGGGGTTTTTGGTTTTTTGGTTTTTTGTTGTGTTTTTCTTTTTCATTTTTTGGGAATAAAATGCCATCATTTTTGTAGTTTGCATGATTTAAATATATTTGCATAATTCAATTAAATCAAACTTTATGCTTTTAGGCTTCTTTCTGCTAAAGAATTCAACTGATTTGTGAGAAATGGCACTTTGCTTTTCATCCCTGATCCCTGGAACCCTCTTGAGTAAATAGAAGCTCCAGCCTGCCCCCCCCCCCACATCTACTGTGCAGACCTGAAAGAGTCAACACAGCTTTTTTAAAAAAGGCAATTTACCCCAGTCTGGCTGGCAGAACATTTTTGTGTTCATATTACATTTTTCTTGAATGGAGTCTTTATCTAATTCTCACAGATTCCCCTGACAAAAGTATTTCTCATTTTATGGATGAGGAAACTGTTATAAAGAGAGACTTATCCAGAGCCACCCAGAGAATTAGTGATGCCAGGATTCAAGTGTCCTCTTCAGCACCCAGCTCTAGTAACTCACCACATCCCTTGATCCCTGTACCTAAAATGTATTTCTAGAGGAGTTAATCCCAATAACAAAAGTCCCTGAAACCAAGCATGCCAGTGAGAGAGGGCAGCATCCCTCTGGCATTGCACCAAAGCTGCTTTATAAGGACCTATGTTCTTGTTTGTTGATTTGCTCATGTCTTTACCTGTGATGGTGTATCTTGAAATAAAAAGTCCTTCAGGACTTTTTAGCCCGTTAAGACTGACTGGAGGACCTCCAGCCTCTGACCCCGCCAGGACCCCAACCCACCTTCCTGCATGCAGGCTCCAACAGAGGCTGCCACTGCCTCACAAAGCATGTGGTTGGCTGTTATTGGGTTGTTGGAAAAGTCATGACATATTTTTTCTGTTTTTCGTTGCAAAAATGCATCATGACTTTTCCAACAAACCAATAGCAAAATGTGTTGTTAGAATGGGGGTTTGTTTGTTTGTTTTGTAAATCCCATTGAAGGATCCTTCTTCTGCCTTCTGGGACATATGAAATAAATCCATTTCTTTTCTATGTAACAGCCTTTCAGAGAATTTGAAAGAACTAGGTCACTAGTTAGTCTTCGATACTTCAGCTCATGAACCAAAGCTCCTTAACCATTCCTCATATGGGTGGTTTCCAGGACTCTCACCTACTCTGATTCCTTCTCCTCTGGATTTTTATGGATTGCATGTGCGCTTTGTAATATAAAATATTCCATTTTTCTGTTCTGTGACGTTTTAGGGCACTCTTTCGGTTTCCATTTTATATGCATTGCTATAATGTCTGTCAGCTTCCTGCATGTCCTTTGACAGTCTACAAAGATATAATAAAATTTCAAGTGTGATCAAAGTGTTAATTATTCAAAGAACATTATATTTTCTAGCAATAAAAAAGTAACCAAGTAACTATAAAAGTAACAAGCTGAGTCAAAAATACAATATTGAGTGCCAGAAAATAATCATTAACCATACACTTCTTAAAACAGTGTTCATTATTTTAACCCCAAATGTTCATTCATTAAGATGCAAATAATAGTATCATTTATGCACCTAATCAGAGTACTCAGACTTAGTATCTATTAATTTATCCAACAGCTAGTTACTCAGGTATTGTTGGGATCTAATAAAAGGAGGTTTGTTTCTGAGACAAAGCCCACAATGCATTTGGTATTTTAAGAATTAGATAGTCAACCAAGTGATAGTGTCAAACACTCCAACCAATGAGACATTTTTAAATCTTCTTTTTAAATCCATCCCCCCAAAAGTTGGACCAATGCCTGTCTAATTCAAAACCTAATCCTCAAATTAGGTTCTTTCTTTGAATCCCTCCTTTTCCAGCAGTTACTAAGTGCCACTGAGAACATGTGTAAGGCTAATGGGTTTCCATATGACTTATTTCCTCATGAGAAGAGGGAAGCAAACATTCTGCACCTACCAGGGTCTCCACGATGTGCTGCTATACAGGGCCAGGCTGCTTGGCAGTGAATTACAGAAGCCTAGAGTGAGATGCTGCCAGGCTGAAGACTATCGGCCAGGTGTACGGAGGAAAAACTCAGGCCTTATTCCTGCACAGCCAATAAAAGCAGCTGTTTCAAAGCACTGGGAATCCAGATTTCACTCTCTGCTGTGGTCACATAGTCAGGGCAGGATTGGACAGAGTGGACTGATGAGATCTGGCAGCTGCTACACCACAGGCAGAGAGCACAGTTGGCAAAAGGACTTATACTTTTTACTTGGGCAGCTACAAAAGAGGAACTCCTGCTGTCCATGTGTGAAGTTGGGAAGAATCACAGTGCGCAGTTGACAGAACTTCACCCACATGCCAGGGCAAGATTTGCTGTGGGTTTCAGACTGCTCTTTCATGATGAGGATGCTGCAGACAATCTGACCATCTGTTCCCACAAACAAGTATCCTGCTACATGGATAAAAAACACTCCCACATGGCCCATAGCTGACAGAAGCCTTTTGTTTTAAGTCCCCATGGGTATTTTTAAGTCATTCTGCTTTGAGTCCAATGGGCAATATCTAGTTTCTCGTCTTCATCAACATGCTATGACTGAGGATTTACTTTGTAGTCAAATTGCTTGCCAACAGAGCACATTAGGCTGTAATTAATTTCTAAGTAGCCTAGACTCATCATCATAGAGGCAGCATGATTTTAGGAGGTCTTGGAACAGACCTGGTAAGGTGTAAGGATCTACTTAGCATTAGTTTAATCCAAAAGCTATGATGATAAATACTCCTTATTAGAATGAGAGAAGAGTGATGGCAGAGCAGCCAGCCATGTAATGGGTACCAGCAGAATAGTGAGACTGCAAGTGTAATGCATATGCTATAGCTTGAATGAGCAATGGGAGCAGCGTACATTTGTGTGCTTCTGTAAGAAATAGTCAAGAGCTCATAAGAAATACTGTCTTATACATTTTGCTTGCTTTATATTCAGACGTTTTCTTTTTC
Source organism: Aselliscus stoliczkanus (assembly GCA_033961575.1). NCBI lineage: Eukaryota > Metazoa > Chordata > Mammalia > Chiroptera > Hipposideridae > Aselliscus > Aselliscus stoliczkanus. Next base: position 70,698,277 of record CM066731.1, on the reverse strand, counting down.
TGATCCTTTTACTCATGTTTCATATTCTATTTCAATCCTAATTTTCTTTTGGGGGAGCAGGTGTTCCCAGAAAAATATATGAACCCAATGGTTCATAACCCTCTTTTGGTCCAGATTCCTTTGAAGAGCCCAAGGTAACACTAGAAAAGAAATGTACATACGACATGCAGTCTCAAGGGTTGCAGCCCGTGAATGCACTGGACATCGTGGCCGGAGATGAAGAACTCTGTTCTGAGATGTCTCACAGTAATTGCTCCAGTGTCTGTGGATTCAGGGAAAAGATTGGGCTGTTGCTTTCTTAGACAGAAATACATGGAATGATGTCAGAGATCTGGAAAATTATTATTTTTTGTTTGATAGAGAGAAATGGGAAAATATGGCTTAACCCAAAACATAGGGGAATAGATCCTATTGTCTTATTTCTAGCAAGATCTTCTTGGTACAGAATGATCAATTGAAAGCTCTGTTTTTCATTCTGAAATCTATTCAGTACTAGTAAACTCACTGCTGTGCCACCTGTGCTTGTACAAATAGGTCCTACCCTGCAACTCCCAGTAAGATGTCATGCAAATAGCAGCATTTCACCTGGAATATAGTCCTTAGACATAGGCATCAAGGACATGAGGACAGGGCGGCTCCTTTACATCCCAGGAAAATGGGGATATTTGGGGAGATTTCTATAAACACTACAGAAGCATACTTACTATTGTATTTCTATCTTCTATGCAAAATTACTGTACTTTCAAAATAAAGGTAGCTAGGAGATGCATAGTGAAGAAAACTGCCTTGGAAAATCTGGGATTTAAGCTTTCTTATTCATTAACTTTTAAAAGGGACTCAATTTTATGATTCCCTTTAATCCCAGAATATGCTCCTGAAAAGTTTAGTACACTTAAAGGATTTTAAATAGATCATAGAATTTTTCAGATTACAGGATTTGTATGCTAAAAACTTTTATGTACAAAGTGATCACCACCCAATCTATCATTTTTGCAAATCCAGATTTTCAATACTGAGTTGGCTTAACTTTTTAAAACTATAATGTCTTACAGTAAAATAAAGGTTATGATTGGACCTTCATTTCAATTTTCTAAGCACAGTACATCCAATTAAAAACAAATTAGAAACTGTGGGTAATGAACAACCATTACATTGTGTTCATTGTATTTCTTTGCTTCTTCTCTATTTTCTTTTCATACTAAGTAATTTACTTTCATTAAAGTCTTCTCTATAATCCAAATATTTACCAGTAAGTTGATTATTCTCTGGGTAAAGTACAATTAAAACTATATTAATTGGAAATTACATATGTAGACTTAAAGGGAAATTTTAATTTTTTGACTGAAAATGAAGGCAGTATATATTAGTTTGTGGTGCTTCCTCAGAAAAAAATGTCATAGCTAAAAATGATCAAACTAGCGATTTGATTGCATTAAAAAAATAGAATCTAAAATTCTAAAATAATGTCATTGACATCATTTCTGCCTATTTGGTTTTTCTGAATTTTGTGGTGCATCTATTCCAGTCATAAATTATAAATACTTGAACAGAACTGAAAGTGCTTTTTGAATGCTGACTCCTCAGTTCTGATAATTTCAAAAAGAAATATACTTTGTGAACTTTTTGTTACATAACCCACTGACTTTAAGTATATTTTTCATCAGCCTGAAGGTGTCTGCTGGTTAACTCCTCTTGCTAAGGTCCTCCTTTGTTTAGCAGGAATCCTAGGGGAGGAGTGTCTGAAAAGCCTATTCTGGGAAAACAAGCAGCATCTCTGTAGCTTCTGTTGTCGAATACAGCTCTGTCCAGAGTGGTATAAATTCTTCTGTCTATGTGTTGTTTTCCTTTCCATAGGTAAATTCTCCAAGAAAACTTCACTCACAGATCTGACCACCAAACCCAACCCTCAGAGTTCAGCAGAGTTAACTGGAACAGAGCCAGAGAAGAAGGAAATGGGGACGGAGAAAGAGGATTTAATCAGGTGAGAATTCAATAAAATGCTTGATATACGTTACAGAGACTGCTCATCCTGCACTGAACAAGTCCCCCATTCCCCCATTTAGCCATAAAGGCAGGAAAGCCACAGGAGTCACATAACACAAGGGTACTGACTGGTACTGAAAGCTTTCTGTCCAGCTCATTGTCCCTGACCAGCCACTCATGGCCACTCACCGGGATCTAGGCAGCCATTTGACTGTAGGTCAAATCTCACCAAGAGAAGCAGCCTGCATGTTTACTGGACAGGAGTTCTGAAAAGAAGGAATGGAAAAGGATGTCTGATTCTTGTCCAAATTCACAAGGAAATAGTTATTTCAATTTGGTAAATATTTTATTCTTCCAGGAGTTGGATTATTATTTCCTTTCACCTGCTAAAGAAAGTGTGGCATAATGACCAAGTATAATTAGAGAAATGGGTAATCTCTATGGCACCGAATGAATACAGTTTTATAAACACTTCCCGCAATGTCACAATGGAAATGTCACAAAAGAGATGGTAATTTCAGTATGAAGTAGTGAATTCACAATAAAACACAACTAGGAGCCCTTCACATTGCCACTTTTTGGCATGTTATTATGTGCCTGCTGTTTCAATTTGAATGCTTAACTATAGTTAATATAATTGCAATGGGTTTATGAAACAGTAAAAGTGAACTCTTCATATTTAACAAGTAAAACAAGAGTTGTCATTTAAAAAAACATTAAAAGTACCTCCTCACTTTATCTCAGCACTTCCTCCACTGTGTTAAAATGGCGCTGCCAATAGGCATTACCATGCAAGTCTAGGACCCGTGTCCTAGACTGACCAGTGGGCAGATTGAACAATGGGCATCAGAAAGAGAGTGCGTTTCCAATCAGCCCAGATTTGGCTGTATGTGAAAATAAACACAAACTCTACCACACACACAAAAAGATGCTGTTTAACAAAATTTAAACTTGGCAGAGAGAAGATGTAGAATCTTACCACTGAGGTAAGTAATTCTTCCTGTTATTTTTATAACTTCTGGTTTGCAGTCATATTGGTGGGTTGTTATTGTCTTCACTCCACAGATAAGCAGCCAAGGCACCAAGAGGTCAGTAGTGTGCCTGTAGTAACAGGGTCCCCCAGCCAATATCACACTGCAGAGGCTGCAAATCCCAGAGTGTACCTCTTCCTTTCTCCCACCAGCACATATAATGCACCTGTAATCAGTAGCTAAACTTCTAACCCAGTCTGTCTTCTTCGCACTTATTTTAGTATATTTGATTTTTTAAATAACCACTATTGATAGGTAGATTTTTCAAAGCCCTAAAAACTAACATTTTTAGGATGTAGTTTTCTGAACCCATTTCCATCCCCAGGATAGTACTTTGACTGTACTACTGAAATGTGCAAATGGAAGTTACCTAGAAAATGGATCAGTCAGTATATCTCAAAGCACAAAACTCCCTGCCATGGCTGTAAGGACCCGCCTGGTCTGTGTCCCACCTGTTTTTACCTTGTCCTCTCCCAATACACAATTTCTCCCCTACCTTCCCATCTTTCTTCTCCAGTCATGCAGTCCTATTTCAGTCTGTTGTACTTGTGGATTGATTATACTCTGGAATCATTGAGTATTCTTTCTGCAACATAGATAGCAATGTGGCTTGGGAATTATTGACAAGCTGAGTAGATCCAAGGCAGCTCAAAGCTCTTGCTTTCTTGTTTACTCCTCAGGATTGAGTAAAAACCAGCTACATTGAAGGAACAACTTAAAAAGGCCAGAGGGAGTTCCAGTGTCACTTGTGACTAATATGACACTGGAATCCTCATGTTCCAATACTGTGTAGAAGTTACCAAAGCCGTCCTGTTTGATTTCATGGACATCAATGGTATGACATCTAGAATCCTAGAAGGCAGACTTTTATTAAAGCTTCATTAGAAAATACGAATGATAAAATAACTTCCTGTTAAAAGCATTATGTCATAATGCTCTCAGTGAGTAAAGATCATTTCAGTATTTGAAGTTATTAAAAACACCTTCAACCTTGGACAAGATCAGATTTTAAAATGCTCTTTTCCCCAGAAAAACATCAAGGATCTGATTGATTGATGGCAGTAAATATACATGCTAGATTAGTGACTGATTCTCATCTCAATTTTTTAAATTTTGAAAAATTTAGATTATTCATCAATAAAATTTTAAAGTAGGTTTCTCATTCTAAATGTATTTACCTTGTCCACTAGCCTAAGCCTTGGGCTGAGTAAGGATTATGCGACAAGGCTGATCAATAAATATTGGGGAGAATGTATATTGTGAGTTTTGCTGTCTCTGTGTGTGAAGTACCATGTAATATTATTGATTACAACTTTAGGTCTGTCACACTCAGAGATGGGCAGAGGTGGTACCAGAAAACCAACAAGATGGGTGGGTGGATGGATGGATGGGTGGATGGATGATAGATAGATAGATAGATAGATAGATAGATAGATAGATAGATAGAGTAATATTTATTATAAAGTACTGGCTCACATGATTAGGGAGGCTGAGAAGTCCCAACATCTCCAGTCAGGGAGCTAGAAACCCAAGAGAGTCAATGGGGTGATCCAGTCTGAGTCTGAATCTGAGAACTGGGAGAACTGATGGCGTAGTTATAGTTCAGAAGCTCACAGGCTTGAGACCCAAGAGGTGTCAATATTTTAGTTCAAGTCAGAAGACAAGAAGAGACCACCTCCCAGCTCAGGTAGGCAGATGGAGTCACATACTGCTCATGAGAGGGACAGCTGTTTTGTTCTGTTCAGACCTTCAGCTGATGAGATGAGGGCCACCCACCTCAGAGAGGGTGGTGTGCTTTAGTCAAATGCTCATCTTATGCAGAAGTACCCTCACAGACATGCCCAGAATAATGTTTTCTTTACCTGGACACCCTGCAACCCAGTCAAGCTGACATATAAAATTAACCATCACACCATCTCCATTACTCACATAAGAGAATTGAAACTCTACAAGCCCTGATTTTTCAGATGCTAAAATACAGTCTTTTCTTACCATTTCACATTTTCCTCCCACATCACCTGCAGTGGACTGAATGCTTGTGTTCCCTCAAAATTCATATGGTGAAGCCCTAACCCTCAGTGTGAGGGTATTAGGAGGCAGGGCCTTTGGGAGATGATTATTCTATGCAGGTGGCCCCTCCATGAATGGGTGCTCTTATGAAAGGGACCCAGAGAGCTCTCTTGCCCTCTTTCTACTCTAAGGATACAGTAAGAATCCTGCAGCCCAGGAGAGAGATTGTACCAGAAACCAGCCTTGCTGGCATGTTGATCTTGGACTTCCAGCCTCCACAACTGTAAGAAACAGATTTCTGTTATGTATATGCCACCAGTCCATAGTGCTGCATTACAGCAGCAGGATCTGACTAAGCTGTCACCCAGAACTCTTTAGCACAGAACCTCTGTACTCTCAGGCATACATAACAAGGGTCTTTGTCTGCATCCTGCCACACAACAGAAAGTCTAATGTTAACGATTCACAAAAGTCGGCATCCTGTTTGTAAAGTACTCCCTTGTGCCCCTATCTCAAATACTGTTTGGTAAGGATAAAAGAGTATGGGCATATATTTAAGCCAAATTCACTTATTATGTCTATTTAGTTCTTTATAGAAACAAAAAGAAAAAAGTGAGTAAAGTTTGCATTATTATTATAAAGATATGAATTTCATAAAACAAAAATCACTTCTCTGATTTTTTTTCATCCAGTCCTTAATAATATTCTAAATGGAGCCTAAAACTAATTTCCTAGATTTCCTAGCCTCAGTAATAATACTTATCTCAAATACGTGTCAGTTAGCTCAGGAGATTTTTTTCAGGATATCCAAATATTACAAATCTACATTTCTGACTGGAATCCATTTGCATTAAACTAGCTTGCTTTCTTCTTTCTCTTGATATCCTTTCACGTTTTTAAATTGTCTATCCAGAAAAAAGAAATTTGCAAATATTCCCCCCCCCAAAAGCAACAAATTCATTATCTTGTCAGATAAATCATTTCACTTCTGAAAAACATGGAGTTTCACCCCTGGGAAGTCCGATTGATGCCATTTGTCTATTACCAAGAAAAACAGCCTGTTTCTGGCATTCCATCTCAGCACAGTCTTATTTTTTAATATAAAAAAGTGTATTTTGATGGACACTAATGAATAGATAGCAAAAGAAGATGTATTTTGCCTGGAAACATCAAATAGCTATGTCTGGAAGAGGAGACCGGGGTGAATGGCTGATGGGTTAAGTGGTTAAATGATGAACAAGCGAGTGAAACATTCGGTGTCTGTGACGGTGGCACAGTGCAAGACTGACTTTTACAGGATAGTGTATGACTTCTCATCACCATTGCTACCCATAAGGCTGAGAAGGAAGGTTATTTCTATGAACAGTCTTCGTGGTTCATAATAGCAATCAGTCTCTATTGGGGAGCATTTAAAATAGACAATCATTTCACAGCAGGAACAACGAGAGCAGAATAGAATTCAGTCTCTTATCAGCACTATAAACACTGACATTTATTATCTTGTAGCTAGATCCATATGTGATTGTATAGTTGAAATGGAAAAGGAAAGTCCACTATCAAGTTTACAAATATAAAGTATAATTTATTTATTTATTTATTTATTTATTTATTTATTTATTTATTTATTTATTTATAGCTGAACCATTCTGCTCAGCAGCAGCTCAGCTCAGGCTGGGCATTGAACTGCTGTTGCACAGAGCTCAGCTCGCACTCTTGAGCAAGCTCTTAACCAACTGAACCACTCGGCCGGCCCTTAAAATACAATTTATACATCAATCATTTATAAGTTTGTAAAAAAAGGGGAAATCAGCTACATATTTGCCTAGTTTGTGGAATGCATAATAAAAATAATAAACTGTTACTTTTACTCCCAAATTAAAATTCCCCTCTATGGTAAGGAATGCTTTTATAATTAGACACTGCAAACACTTTTAACAACAGATTGGTGATTTATTTTTATTAATAATTGCTAACTTCTATTTCTAGCAACATGGCAGAATAAATGTTTATAAAAATTTATTGGGGAGAATATAATTAAAATACTACATAAAATATAAAACCTTTGAATGCATGTCTGAGCTTGTGAAAAATAAAGTCTATTGTTAAAAGTTTTAAGAACTAGTGTTTTCTCTAAGGATTTATTCCAAACTCATGTGGCCTAGATCTAATTTTAAACGTGTCATCAGTAAGACAGAACCCGGGGTTAAACTGATACAAGGACAGGTTAGAGACTCATCCATCAAACTGGGACTCCAAAGGGCAAACCCACTGAAAGGTAAACTATCCCTCAGAGGGAAACAGTGGGAATAGTACCTCCCTTTGTCCTGGCTCTGAGTAGAAAATAAAAAAAGAATGGGGGGGAGGAAAGAAGAGCAGAGAGGAGAAGAGAGGGGAGGAAAAAGAAGAGGGGGAAGTGGGGTTGGGGGAGAAGATAAAAGGGAAAGCAAGGGAAATGAAGGAAAGGGAAGAAAATGAATTCTTAACCATGAGCCAATGTTCAAATAGATATGGAATCAGAATTCCTCTGACATTCATATCCTGGAAAAAAAATGAGGCTACAAAATTATATATTTAAAATGATTAACTTTGAGAGCCCAGACACCTTCCAAAATCAAAACCACTGCAGGAAAAAGAACTTTTAAATCAGGTCTCAAAGTATCCCTATATGTAAAATTCCAATAAACATGAATTCACAGTTAAAAATTAATAAACAGATGGAGAAAGAAATCATTGTGAACAAGACAACAGAAACAACAAACTACAAAATCAGACTTTAATATCTGCCAATGATGAAATGATCAAAAATAGAATATAAAATAAGTATATGTAAGGAAACAAAGAAGAAGTTTGAAAACAAGACAGAGGAACAAGAAATTGTCAAAATTGGCAAGGCATTTTTGCAAATGAACTAAGCAGAATGTCAAGAAATGAAAAATATCTCTAAAATTAGAACTAGACAGCAGATTAGACAGAGTTGAAGAGTGAGTAAAATAGATAATAACCCAAATAAGTCACCTAGAATTTCACCATAGGAAAAAAAAGATGGAAAATATGAGAGAGAAAGAGAGAGATTATGAAGCATGGAAGGAAGTGTGAGAAGGTACAAATGCATATAATCAAAATCCCAGAGGAGATAATAAATGGAATAGTACAAAAATCAATATTCAAAGAGGTAGTACAATTGAATGGAAGACAGTAATTCTCAGATTCAGTAACCAAATGAATGTAAATCAGCATAAATAAAATGAATTGATCTGAAATACATTGTAGTGAAGCTTAAACGTACCAGAGAAAATACACAGAGTGCTGAAAATAGAAGTAAACTGTTATCTGACTTCTCAACAGTAACAATGGAAACCAGTAGACAGTAGAGTGGCATTATCAAGATTCTGAAAGTAACTGTCAACCTAGAATTCTATACCTGGCAAAATTATTATTCAAAAATGAAGGTAAAATACAGATATTTTCAGTCAAGTAAAAATGAAGTGCGCTTAGAAAAATTTTAATGAATACTTGAGGGGAGAAGAAAAATGACCTGAGAAGAGGAGACTCAAATTGGATTACTCAAGGTTCAGTCAGGAAAAAAAAAAATTTATTCTAAATATTTCAAGAAGAATGTAAATACAAGAAATTCAGTTGTTTAAAAATTGTGATAATGGGTAGGAAAACAAAGTTCAAGGATGGAGACTGCAACCCAGAAATTAGGAAAATGCAAAAAGTAGCTGCCAAAACACAACTGTCCCTTAATACTGGAGCTGGAGACTAGCCGTAAACTGTGGAGTCTGAAAAAGGTTCAAGAAGTTGCTGCTGCCTCCAGGAAGCATGGTCTGTCTTCTGCCAGATGACAAATGAGTCATGCCTTCCTGTCAGCTTCCATCTATAGTTGTCTCTCTCCTTGGTGCACCAAAATTAGAACCCTCCTGGCAAGGGGGTTCTTAAAAATAAGGTTCCCAGGCTTCCAGCCACTGCAGTAACATGGGAGAGTGCAAAAAGGAACAGAAACACTACTGATTGCAAACAGACTATCCAGCACAGAAAATCAAAAAGTGAGCAGAGAAAAAGGCAAGCATGTGGATAAACAGAAATAAACATTGACACCATAAAACAATTACAATAATGACTAAATGGAGATTAGAAAATGAGATAGAACTAAATTGTTCCCTCTTCCGTGGGGTAGTAAGCCCAAAAGAATTAAAGGTTTGGGGAATTGTAATAGATATGTATGATATGCCGGGGATGGAGTGGGCGGGGGCTTGGGGGAGGGAGGTTGTCACTTTGAGGGGTAAAAAGTATAACTATTGCGCTGTGTTGTAAAAAATAAATAAATAAATAAAATAAGAATGAAAGGCTTGATTAATTTCAGAACTTCTTAATTAGACATGCTTGTTAAAATAGCTTTGAAAGGGCCTGCCGAGTGGCTCAGTTGGTTAAGAGATTGTTCAAGAGTGGGAGCTGAGCTCTGAGCAACAGCAGTTCGATGCCCAGCCCGAGCTGAGCTGCCGCTGAGCTGCCGCTGAGCTGCCAACAGGTGGTAGGATGGCTCAGCTAAAATTAAATAAATAGATAATAAAAAAATAAAATAAAATAGCTTTGGAAAATACTAAATTAATTAAAACAGTATTTAACCTCCATATACTAAACTTACATGGTTTTAATACTTAAGATGACAGATGAGAGAGAGAGTGCAATCCTGTCAATTAGGAAATGAAATCAATAATTCCATGCTCCTTGAGTGGTGATTTTTAAATACTTCTCTTTGTTTGTTAATAGACGGAGCATTTTTTCTTTTTTCTTTTTTTGAGGGCAGTGTCACTGGCCCTCATATGTGGGACCGAACTGGGGCCGCTGGCTTCCCAATACAGTGCCTAACCACCGCGCCACTCGGCCGGCCCTAGACGGAGCATTTTTAAAGTCATTAAAGATATAGTATATCTGAACAACACAAATTAAATCTAGACATTTAGAGAATGCTTATATCAAGTAACTGAAAAGGAATACAGTTATTTCAAGATTACATAGGATTTATGCAAAAATTGAGCATATACTATGCAAAATACACTGTAGAATCTCCTCAGGAGCTCTTTTAAAATACAAATGTTTGAATTCCTGCCACAGTGATACTGATTTAATTGGTGTGGAGTGCCTTGCAAGTGTTAGTATGCCTTAAGATTTCCCCAAGTGATTCTAATGCTCATTCAGATGGAGAACCATTTCACTGAAATATAAAGTGAGTCTCAACAAATTTTTAAAATTCTCTATCATATTGAATGTATTTTCTAACCACTGTGCAATACGTTAGAAGTTAATTTTCTAAAAAACTAAAAGTTTGAAAAAAACCCAAAAAACCCCATAGTAAAATTTATTTATTTATTTATTTATTTATTTATTTATTTATTTATTTACTTTGAGGGCAGTGTAACTGGCCCTCATATGTGGGACCCGAACTGGGGCCGCTGGCTTCCCAAACCAGCACTTAACCACTGCACCACTCAGCCGGCCCCCCATAGTAAAATTTAAAACACTTTTAAGTGACCCTTTGGTCAAAAATGAATCATGAGTGAAATTAGAAAGCACTTAGAAAGGAACACCAATGAAAATATTGCACATTGAACTTGTAGAATAATAAAAAATAGTCAGATATTTGTTTTTGCTTTTCTTTTTTAGACTTTTTTGCTCCTTTTCCTTTTTTTTTAATTAGAAAGTTGATTATAAAGTTCACTTGGAAGAACAAGCAAGCAAAAATGGCCAGAAAAATCCTAACAAATAAGAGTAATGGAAGTGGTATTATCCTAGGAGATACTAACATTTATTTAAAACCTCTGTAGTAAAAAGAAGCATGGTGTTGGCACAGGGATAGATAATCCATTAAGATAGAACAGAGAATACAGAAATAGATCTAACTGCATATAAAACTGTAGTGTATTTAGGTTGGCATCTAAAATCAGTACAAAAGAAGGTTGATTTAAATCAGTGGTGTTAGAATAGCTGGGTAACCATATGTAAAAAGAACTAAAATTGGACCTGTCCCTCATGCTACACACGAGGATAAGTACCTAACAACTCAGATTTAAATAGAAAATAGTGAAACCAGGTACTAGGAAAAAATATGTGCAAATTCCTCTGTAACGTGGAAATGTACATTAAGTCCTAAGATTCAGAATTCAAAATCAATAAAAAAGAACTTGATACATTTTACTACATAACAAAATAAAAGACTTTGCATTACAAAAAAAAAATCATGAAGAAAATCAGGAAAATTCTCATTGCAAATTTCTTTGAAGATTTATTTTATTTTGGGATTGATAACAGGCATTTAATATTTACTTTCGATACTTTAAGATTGTTAATGATTCACCCAACTTGATATCTTTGTAATATGTTACTACCACTATTTAATTTTCCTTTTCAAAATTTAATACCAGAAGCACAGTGTACCTAATTCATAGCATAGAGTAAACCAACATGTCCTGTAATCCCAGGGACAAATAGTAATCCTGATACTCAATATGGTGCAATCTGAAGGTCTATCCTTACCTCAAAAAAAAAAAGTAATTATTAGTAGTAAATGTAAGTATATGTCATATGCAACATAATATTCAGATATTACATACATATCGCTCATATACATGTGTATTTGGTGCAAATTACCTGCTAGAGCCTCCACCTATGCCTTCTACACTGAAAGGCCATTAGCCCTGCTGCTAGAAACCCAATGGGTGTGCCTGGAAGGAGGGCTAGTAGGAGACACAGCCAGTGCACCCTGGTGGGTGGCTGGACGTGAGTCAGCAGGTGCGTGTGTGTTGTGCCCGAGACAGGAACAAGCTTGCTGACATGTGTGGTCCTGTTTGAAAGTACTTCACTATTTATCATGGAGAGACCACAGATCAGTTGCCCATTGCCATAGAAAACCAGAACAGACAGAACTTGCATCTACTTTCTTTTGGCATAGAAAGAAGGAAATTAGACAACTTTTACATTGTTTTATGGCACCTCGATTATGACTTTCAAGCATGGGTCTTCTTGTGCACCTAGCAATGTCGAGGAACCATAGGGTGACTGATGGATTGATTGAAAGGATTTGAAAATGTCACAAACTCAGATTTCTCTGAGGCAGGCATTCAATACCATGAATAAAGCACATGGGCTGTGGAAATAACAGGCGAGCCTGTTGGTCACAGGGACGGGACAGAAGGTGGACTGAGGGGAACATGAGGCACCTGGAGGGTCTCCCCTACCATAAGCACCAGTCTGTGTGAGAGCACCCATGTGGAATTGGGATCCAGTGATGCCAATGTCATCTGGCTTTTTTCAAGAAAACCTCCAAATTTAGAAGTCCATATTTTGAATCCTACCAGAATAGATTGAAAATCTTTTAAACTACAGGCCAGAGAAAACACAGTTTATCACCAGTTTACCACCACTGCCTTGAAAGAATAGTTCAGACAAGTTCACTGTTACACAACTAGAGATGTGGTCTACAGGAAACGTCCAGTGATGCTCTTCCCCGCATAAAGCTCATATAGAGGACAGAATCCAAACTGTAGGAATAGTCTGTGCTTTTCATCAATAGCTTTGTTGCATTTCCTTTAAGTGTTATTTTTGTTATGTTTAGGATTTGGGTTTATATTGTATGAGTTTATGATAGCATTTTTTTGTTGTCGTTGTGGCCAGTCTCTTTAACAAACTCATTGTAGGCCAAATATGCATCAATAGCAGAGTCTAGAAAAGAGGTTTTGTTAATCCTGTTTGAAAGTTAATTGACTGATGGAGGTGGGAAAGATCTGGTTAAAATACGTAAAATGGAAGCTCCCATTGTGAAAGGATGAATAGATGACTCCTTGAGTTTTTTAAAATCTTCATTCCCTTGGGGAGAGGAGAGTGATTGGTCTCCCCAGGGCTGGCATCAGTAGGAAAAAGGACATGATGAGACAAAGGATGACAGATGGGGAGAGGGACTACTGGTGACAGTGGCAGACAAGGGCTGAATCATTTGGGAAGGATGATTCCTACCTACTGAGAGACAGAGGTTGATTTACAGCATGTAGATTTTCAAGGAACAGCAAAAATGCTGTGTGGTTAAGCTGAAGACAGCAATCTGATGAGCAGCCTGAAAATAAGCTGGCCTGTGGGGTCAGGCAGGGAATAGGGGTTTCTAGACACTTCACTCTGTCTCTCCCCAGCCTTTAAACCAGGGAAGGGCTGGGTGTTTCAGTGAATCAGTCAGCAAAGGTGTGGGGACTTAACCTGTCTGCTAGAGTGAGGCAGTTGCCAGCGGGGTTTATAGATTTCTCAGATGGTTAGCATGGGTCTGGCGCTTACTATATGCCATCAAAGAAAATCACTTTGTGAATAAAACACTGTGTTTTGTTTTATTGAGTTGTTTACTCCAACTCAATTCCTAGAAGGGGAATCGCAAAGTAAAACAAGCTTTTTTTTTTTGAAGTTTCTGATAGAAATTTTGTGAGTATAGTGTTAAGCTTAAATATTGTTCTTGTTTTAAATATAAGAATCTTTGGGCCGGCCGAGTGGCGCGGATGGTTAAGCGCTGGCTTGGGAAGCCAGCGGTCCCACATGTGAGGGCCAGTGACACTGCCCTCAAAAAAAAAAAAAAAAAAAGAATCTTTTTCAGATATGGCCGTTTTCACATCCACAAAATGTCTTGACAGTTCTTCCTTTATATGGAAGGTAATATTTTCACTTTTTATTATCCTCTTCCAGCATCCCATAGTATCTGGCCAGTCTGTTACATAAAACTGAAATCTTCCATGTCTAATAATTCTACTCCAATAAATGTTCACCCCAATTCTGCTGAGACAAGAACAAGTCTAGCTACTAGCTTATGTGCCAACAGCCAGATAGGAAAATGGCTTCTGCCTGGGCTAATGATTTGTTTCAGCCTGTGCTCCTATGACAGGGGAGGAGTGGGGCGTACCTGTGTCTGAGGCTAACTCCTCCTTCTGTGTGATCTTTCCCTCTCACCTACTCACCAGCGTCACTCCAGCAACCATTCCCTCTCTCTCCAGCAACAGTTACCTTGTACTCTTTCTGTTGGCTCACTTCCATAAGCATATTAATATTTTGTGTATTTCTTGCATTTAAACAACAAGAAAACGCCTCCCTGAGCTCCCTGTGAACAGCCCACTATTTCCTATTTCTCTGCTCCCCTTTAGAGCACATCTCCTCCAAGCAATTACCTACATTCACTTTTCCTACATGTCACTTCTTCTGTCCTCCCGTGCCCCTCTGAGCCTGTTTCAACCAGGATTTTATACCTTCATTCCACCAGCTTTTACCTACTGTTGTGAATGCTTTCATTGGCTTTGTCCACGTTTACCACAGCCACCAATGCCCTGTACACTGCAGGATGCAGTGGCCAGGCCTCAGTGCTGCTTTCCCATTTGTCAGCAGCAGTCACAGGTGATCCCTCACTCCTTCTGAAACACTGTCTGCATTTCACTCCCCAGATGCCACTCTGGGAGTGACACCCCAGCTCCCTGGCCGCTCCTCCCTGCTGTCATGATGGCTCCTCCTCATCTCTCCAACTGTGACAGCCCCAAGCATGGTCTGCAGGCCCCTTCTCTGCTCCTTCCACACTCTCTTAGCTATGGCTTTACCTGGCTCTATGGTTTTAGGAAGCACTGACACCCTGATGACTCTCAAGCTTGGATCTCCAGTCTGGATCTGCCTCCAGGGCCCCAGTTCCCCCACATATCCCCACTTCTGTGTCTAGTAGACATGTCAGAATGCCCATGTCCAAAGCCACCTCTTCCTTTCCCTCATTTCTTCCCAATCTACCCTTCTACAGCCTTCCCCATCTCAGCACAAGGCACCTTCATTCTTTCATTTGCTCAAGCCAAAAATCCACCCAGCTCTTTCTCTCATATACTACAGCTGATCCAACAATAAACCCTTTTGGCGATTCCTTTGGGATATATTCAGAATTTTACCACATTTCAGCACCTCCACTGCTGCTCCCCTAGTCCAGCATCACTCACTTAACTACTGGAATCATCTCCAGACCAGTCACCTAGCTTGTGGTCTTCAGCCCACTGTGGTCTGTATTCAGCAGAGCAACCCGGTGATCACGTTGAAATACACTTCACCCCTGGGTCCTGCAGCCTCTCCACTGGCTTCCCATCTCATGTTGAGTGCAAGCCGAAGTCCTCACAATGGCCCATGGCCCTTCACAATCTGCCCCCTTACCTCCCGTTGCCCCTCTGACCTGAGTCCCACCACACTCACCCTCGCACTCTGACCCGGCCACACAGGACAGCCTGTTCTCAGGTAAATCCTCCCACAACTATGTGACTTCCTCCTTCACGTCTCCTCAAGTCTCTGCTCAAGTGTCACCTATTGGAGGGGCCATCCCTGACCACTCTATAGAAAGCAGTAGCCCCTTTCAGTTTCCATCTCCCTCGCCCTGGTTTGTTTTTCTCTTTAGCATTCATCATTACCTAACTTAGTCTGTATTTTTGAAATGTCCATATTTTGAAATGTCTCTCCTTACTAAGTACTTGAGGGTAGGACTTCATCGTTTGCTTCTAAATTTATAAATAAATGCTGAATGAATGAGTAGAGTCTCCAAATTATATGATTTTAGGGAGAAGATAATGTTTTTCCCATAAACTAAAATTCTTAAATTTAATGTGTTGTCAGTTTCTCTTAAGTAACTGTGTACATCTCCTTCCATGAATATATTTGATTGAGCTCCATGTCTAACTTTACAATTTTTTTGTCACAGAATAGCACCAAGTCTTTCCAATGATTTACAGCAACTTCACAATTTAATGTGCTTTAAGCTATTTGGGGTCAAGAACAAAATTGGACCCTTACACTGTAGCTGATTTCCACAAGTATGAGTACAAGTTATGTATTTGATTTCCTCTCTACAACCATTGGTTTGGGCTGCATTCATCCTAATGACTCCTGTGATAACCAGATTTGGAGAGACCACTGTAATCAGGAGGTGATTGCACTAGTTGCTCACCCCCAGAGTCTGGGACGTGATTTGAAACTCAGATGGAAGGAAAATGATGGTTTAAGTCTGGCCTTGAGTGGGCACCAGCCACAGAACAAAAGCACCAGACGGTGGGTCAGAGGAGCCTCCTTTTCAGGGCGCAGCTAATTGGAGAAAGGTCCTGTCTCCACCCTGGACCGGGTGCAGGGCTGGCCACATGGTCACGCTCTCGGGGTTGCTGCACTTTTACCCACTTGGAGCTCAGTGCAGTGTTTTTCTCGCACTAATGAGCAATACACTTATTCACATGCTTTTAAAATTAGAATCAGGGTGTTTTTTAAGATATGAATGCTTTGCTTAAACCATACCAACATGTGTTTTGAAAGTAACTGGAAATGTAACATATGGTTCACGTAGACTTAAATAGGCCTGTTCAGACATTAATCTGAGGGGACGAGGGGCTGTTTGCCTAGTCAGCCCCCTTAGGCACAGCAATCTTTACTCAATCCAATCGTCAGTTTAGTCTCCTTAGATCAGACACTTGGTTTTTATAGGACCTGAAAAAGTGCTTCATTCCCTACTTTGTAAAGACAATTTTAAAAGCATTCACAGAGAAGTATAAAGTACAGTATGAAAGGAACTTCCTGTTCTGATTATGAAGAGGTAATTTATAGGCAACTGTAACTGGATCCCCAGATTTAGCTCACTCTCAGTGTAAGGCCTGGGTGAAGATAGTTACAGAGTTGACAGTCTTCTTGGCAGTGCTGTGGGGAAGGTGCTGCCCAGTGTAACAGCAACAACAGCCAGCTTGTTCTGGGTTTCTGCAGGTCACCCCCTGGTTCTCCATCACCCACTGTTCTATTCCATGTGTCCTGGCTCTTTGCATCCACTCTGTGCACTGGGCCCAATACAGCTGCCCAGCTCACTGCCCACCTGAGGACAGGCCCCTGGCACCAGGTGTGAACCTGCAGCTCATCCCAGCAGCTCTTGTCTTGGGCTGTCATCCCTGAGGCTTCGGGTGTTCCCATCGGCTGTGTCCCTCACGTCCAGTCTTTCCTCAGTGTTCACATTTGATGTTTTTACTGCAGCACCTCTCTGCTTGCACCTAGAGAAGATGGCTTACATGATTCGATTGGGCCCATTGGGATATCCCCTCATTTTAAAGTCTGTAACCTACAAACTTCCTTTTGCCATTAACATAACATAACATCATAATGTAATATAACATAACATGTAACATATATAACAGCATATAACATATAACATAACATGTAACATCACAATGTAACATAACATATAACACATAACATGATACAACACATAACAACATATAACATAACATAATATGACATCACAACATAACATTACATATAACATATAACATAGCATAACAATGTAACATGACATAACAAGGTTCCAGGGATGAGAGTGTGGACATCGTTGGAGGGGCTTTTATTCACACCTGAGGCTTATTCACTCTGGAGAACTTAAATGTTTACTGACCCTTCAAAACATTTTGGTAGGTAAATACAGTAAAAGACTGAACAAAACTTAAACAATGATAATGAAAACTTCCTTAGACCTGAGTTTTAATTAGCCAAGAACAAAAGCTGCTTACTCATTGACAGAAATACATATGAGAATTCTACTCAAAGTGAAATCCTGGCACAGGACTTCAGCAGATAATTGGAATTCCTAGGCACTTTGCTTCTTCTGAGATGCTTTTTGAGAGGTGTGAGGAGAGGGTTTATCACCAGTGGATAATTTGTAAATGCTAGAGCATGGGATAGTTGAAATGAATTCCAGATCTAATTTCTTACTCTAATCTTTCCTTAAGTGTGGCTGCTAGTACCAGAGTTCTAGTTCCTGGGTTGCTAATGACCCTGAATGACAGAGACTGACTACCTTCCTGTCATTTGCTCACAAAGAAAAAAAATGTATATATATATATATATATATATATATATATATATATATATATATATATGGTGTTCTGAAAATCACTGGTGGTTTGAAACTCCTAATGTATTTTTTGCAATGTAACAATGTCAAAAATAAGTTAGGTGCCCGGATTGACGAAATTCAATGTAGATTATAATTTATTTAAGACTAGCGCTGCTGCTCCAAGGAACTATGGACCTGATCTGTGAGACTGTATTCAGCATTTCCCCTGGAATACATCACTGCCACAGTCTCAGCCCCCAGTGGATTAATCAGCGAGGGATCACTCATTAGAGAGGAACCACCAAGGCCCCAAGGTGGTCTCCAAAGCATGAGCACAAAATCCTTCAGAGTGACTTTGGGGGTGACAAGCTACATGGACAGAACTTCCCACCCAGGCGGCCTCAAGGAAGCCTGCTTTCTGGTAACTTACATTTGTCTGTTCTTTTCTTACATTTGTCTGTTCAGTGGGAAGCTGAACTTCCCATTGTTTCAATCAACACCTGACAGACAGCTAAGTTTTTGGCATCCCTGGTTAGCGATACAGGAAAATACGGCCTAATGGATTTTTCCTCCCCTTCTGTCCCTATCATAAACACAATTCCTTTAATGATTTGCAGTAAGTTCTGATTGCTGGAAATAATAAGTGTTAATTTAAAAGCATTTATTCTATCTTATAACATATTTTATATATGTCTACTGTAGGAAATTTGAAACACAGCACAAAATAAAAGCAAAAAACACTCAAAATTCTAACACTCAGATATAGCACTATAGCTACACATCTTTGTTGGAAAAATACAAATGAGTGGATGAATGAACAGGATCCTAGTATAAAACCAAAACAGACTTTCCTTGGTTGTACAATCTCCCTGGCCATGTACTATAACCTGCCCAGCACTGACTCCTACAGTGCAGTGAACGGCTGAACCACAGTGTGGATTAAGTTAAGAAAAAAGCACAGCAGCCTTCAGTTACAACAAAGCTTGAACTCGGCTCAGAACGGGCTTTGAGCAGTATCAAGTTTGTGCCATAAACATGCGCTTACGCTGCCCTCTAGTGCCTGTTCACTAGATGTCATGCAGCAGCCAACATTATTGAAAAAGCTTGCAAAGCTAAGAGATCAAAGAAAAACAGTGACAAGGGGTACAAAGAAACGATTAGAAAATAAATTAAATTGTATGCACTCCGTGGATTTCTATTATGGAAAAATAAATTGTCAAAAAGCTCTCCTTTTTTTCTCCTCCCCACCCCACCCCACCTCCCTTTGCTAACACAGTACCATACACCTTTTTCATTTTGACTATTCCTGTAAGTGGAAGGGAAAAAAATCCTGTAGTCAAGCTATGAATAGAGAAACATATGCTACCATATATATATTTGGATGTGTGTGGCGGGTAATTAGCCTTGTTCAAAATAAGAATATGATTAATAGAAAAAGAATAATACACTAAAGGCAAATGAAGATGATATCAAAAATAACAAGAATATCAAAGATTGTTCAAAGAATTATGTTCATTGTGAGCTCTTTGGAAGAAAAGAAGGTGTATTTAGATCCTCACAGCAGACCAAGGAGTCAAATGGATTTCAAATGGCTGAAATTTAAAACAAAACCAACTTTCAAAAGTTATGAGAAGATAAAAGTGAATATCAAATATGTGGAGAACTGTTTAAGCTGGAAAAAATGACAAAGGAAACTGTGGATAATCCAACTTTATCAAAATAGACACTTTTCTATGTTAAAAAAAATGGCCAGGGACACAATAAACAGAAAATATTTACACATATATAATATATGAAAAGCTCAAACAAAAAGATAAGAAAAAGAATATGACCTCGAAATTGGCAATTAACAAGTGAACAAAATGACTTACAAGTAAATATGACAGCATTCACCTTGAGAGTAACCAAAAGATATTAATTAAAATTACATGCCATTTTTTGGCTTACCAAATTAGCAGAAATGTTTTTTAAAGAATATCCTGTGCTGGATAAGGGAAGGTAAAATACATATTCTGAAATGTTACTGGTGTATCTTAAAAAAATTAGCATGTATCAGAATTCTTAGAAATAGCCATATTCAAAAATATTCAGTGCTACCATTTTTGAGAATTTATTCTGTAAAAAGTTCAGAAATAACAGAATTAAAACCCTTGGGTCACTGAAGTACCAATTAGTAAAAGTTTATTGTGCGTACACCAAAAAGACAGTTTGCAAACAGGAAGTACTCAAACCAAAGCCGGGACTGGGGCACATGGTATGGTGTTGGTACACGGCTCAGGGGGTGAGAAGCAGCTATGGTTTACTCATCACAGTCACTGAACACAGTATCAGGATGTCTCCTTCAGTGACAGAGAACTGGGCACTGGTCACTTCATGTCCACCTTGGAAACAGTTCAAGTTTGGCTCATAATTTCTGGAGGCATAAGCAAGGAATGACCCAGGTCAAGTTAGTCTTGCACAATAAGTTGAATTAAGCTTTGCTTACATGACTAAACTGGTTTTGTCTGCTCAGGGAATTTTCAAGGTTGGTCTCCATTTCTTTTTTATTTCAACATTGTAAGGGAATGTCCTTAACTGTGTATAAAGCTTTATGGTCCAAGTTAATCTTGCAGCATTTTCTACAATGGCATAAGCTCTATATTCCTCGTGAATGTCCAATGATAGAACACTGCACAGGAGCCTTAGGAAGAACAGTCCCACTGGTGGGCTCGGCCACACTGCCATCACCTCACAGAAGCACTGGTCCACTCAGGCCTCAGAGATATAATAGTAACAGGGTCTGAGGTGGTCTCTGCTTCGAGCAGCTTCATCTGTTCCCTTCAGAGTGTCTTACAAGTAGCCATTTTCTAGGTGTGTCTTGATATTTTAAAAGTTTAGGAAGTATTTTATAGTATATACATTAAAATGTTTACAAGCAAATTCTAATAAAAACGTGTTAGGTTATTAACAACAAAAAGGAGAATACAGAGTTGTACATATCAGCTAATTTCAAATATATGTTTTCACACCTATGTAAAGAACATAGACTTGAAGAATATACACTAAATGTTAATGATGATTTTCTTTGTATTAATCTAAAACTCATCATTTTCTCTTCCTTCACTTTTATGTATTTCCAAGTGCTCAATAACAACTACTCATTTTTAATAATTAAAAAGTAATTTTAAAGTCTTTAACTATAAAATCTATAACAAAAGAATACAAAAATACTGCAGGGGAAGTGACCATTTCCAAATGATTAGCTATTGAATGATTAAAAATATGATAAAACCTATCATGAGATAGCATGATAGTGATTGTTCATAAGAGCTATGTTTCAGGTGATACACTATTGCGCTGTCATCTTCTTGTTTCTCTAGTCTTTTAAATTACCTCAAGAAACCCACAGAGGTCTTATCCTGAAAGACTGGATCATTATCTGTCTAGATAAAAGGTGGAAAGGATTCTCGCTTAGGCATAGTTGATTAGAAGACTTCTGAGAAGTCCTTCAAATCTTGTCTTCTGCACCCAAATTCACAAAAAATATGGGTTATTAATAGCATTAGAGTCCCATATGATTTCAGGAAATACTTCAACATTGAGAGAAATTTAATCCCGTCAACTCTGTACTATTATCAACATATTTTGCAATTTTAGATTTAAAATTTTGAAGTTTTAGTCCATACTCCCTTTCCTTCTGCTTGCCAAAGAGATCTTTCTAGAGCCAAGGAATGCATGCATCTAAAAGAAGTTGGGGATAGACACTGTGTGTATGAATTTCAATTCGGATAATTATTAGCTCACAGCTCTTAAAACAGCAGTGGTTCATTTTCATGGAGTATCAAAATATATATATATATTCTATAATATATATAAAATATATTTTAATAATATTTATTATATATATTATATATTTAATATGTATTAATATATAATATATACTTTAACAGGCTGAGGAGGCAGGGATTTTAATGGAACCAGGATTCAATATTTGCAATATTGTTTACATTTTAAATTGTATTGAACATGATAATTATTCAGAAGCCAATAATCAAGATTTTGAAATATCCAAAAACATTTCTTGCCTTTGGTCTACCAGTCCATCCACTTTAGGCTTGTTCTGGTTTTGGTTCATACCATAACCAGTAGGCATTGGAGGTGGGGTGAGAAAGGAAGGTAGAATTTAGATAATTTAATCTTGTTAGTTGTAACTGAGAAACTTTTTGTAAATAGCATATAACATAAAAGAAATAAATCCTATAATAAGAAAAATACCCAGAATTTTAATATAGCTACCATGTAAATACAACTACTTGAAAATATTTATTGATGGAAATTCTCTAGTGGTAAATTTCCTTATGGTCAGTTAAATGGTGCTGTATATAAGTATTTGAAAAAGGCAGGCAAAATAATAGTTTTTAAAGTGTTATACAAATGCTTAGACAGAGCTGAGTTAATCACTGGCAATTTTTTTTTAAACTAACACAAAGGGTTTCCAATGCTTATGTTAGTTAAATGAAAAAATCCTTTAAAAAACATTGCTTCTCACGAGGATGTTGCTCTTATTTTGTAGAAATTAATTCTTAGGCCTCCTTTTCTGAAGTTGAAATAGAAATTTAAAGCAATTAAGTGTCTTTGTATTACTAAAACAAGAAATTGAACATGTTAAACAAAATTTTGTGGTGGTCTTGCTATTTTATTTGGTTTGATTGGGATTGAAGGAGAAAGAAGGAAGGGAAGGAGGGAAAGAAAGAGAGGAGAGGAGGGGAGAAATAAGGAAGGAAGAAAAAATAAATTATATTTTTGGTTCCAGTCAACTCCCCTTTTGGAGTGCCCGAGAATGAAGATTAAAGGATTCCATACTGGCTAAGATTGGAAGATTATGAACACTGTACAAAGAAATACTCTGACTACCCTATAACTTAGCCAAAGGATCTAACACATTGAGATTGAACATAGGGAAATGAAACTTCTATTCAAACTACCTGCACTTTTCAAACAATGAGGGACTCTAAAGCTTTCAGCACTGTTTCCTTTTATTGATTATTGTGAATGTCAAGACATTCGCTATTTATCCTGAGCCAGGATACTATGCAGCAAGAATCCACAGATACTGATGAATGGCTCATTGGAAATGGTACTCATATGCAACACTTTGACACTCGGTAGTTGTAGTTTTATTGTTTATTTATAAAATAAGAGGCAATTAATTTATAATTAAATTATTACTACTTCAATATAAGAAAAGAAAGGTGATTTTTTAATCTTGTTATAATCTCCAATACGACACTAAGCTGCAATAAATGGAATAGGAAAAGAGGCTCAAACTGAGAGGAACTTAAAACTTATACTCTCAGTTGGAAAATAAATTGTGGGGATATTCTACTATTTCATTAAACTTCAAAATGTAAAGGTGTGCCCAAGTGATCACCCCCCTGTCATCGATCACTTATTTTAAAAAAACTAGTATTAACTGGGAAAAACAAACCCAGCACCAAGGACAGTAAGTTCCGTGTCCAAGTGGGTGAGGGATCAATATACAAGGGCTGGGGGCTGGGGGGCAAGGGGCCATGGCAGACAGAGCAGTCAGAATGAGGAAGTTCAGGGAGGGAAGAAGTAAGGGAGATGAGGAAAATATTTTCAATGACAAGCTGTCTTCACTGCCTTAATTGTAAACTTGCTGTGGTCTGGGGGGATCCAGTGTGAAGTGATTAAAATCCATCATCATGGCCCACACAGGGCTTTGACGTCACCCTGGTTGTGATTTTCAAACTGAGTTTTACCCTCTTCATTTCTCCCACATTAAAGATCCCTCCAGTTGACTACTCCCTCCAGCTGATACCCTACTGCCTCCCCCACCCCACACACACACACACACTAACCACTACCACCACTCCAACATCTACACCTCACTCCAAGATCTAAATCTACTTCTAGGGAAAAAATGATCTTGGCCATTTATAGTTTAACATAAATTATATAATACGTCTCCAAAAATCAAATTAAGCCTAATTCTAATTGTGGAATGGAAAAATCCCTTATTAAGAAATTTTGTATATCATCAAACGTGAGGAAGACTAAGGAGGGAATGGAGCAAAGGAACTAAACAATGGGCCATCCTTTACTCTCTTTGTACAAAGTTGTCCTTGCCCCTTCCTGGCATGCCACCAACTGCCCCAGGGTGAAACCACTCCTATTCCAGTGGAATTGGTCTGGAAGGTTAGGATACCATGCTTTTCTTCTAAGATAAAGGCTATGGGTTTATTAGTAAATAGACCCTTCTTTTGCAATGGCATGCCCAAAGGTAAGCATCTGGCTCCATCTATGAAGAATAAGTTTCTAAAATGTGAAAGGAGGAATAGTGTTCGCCAGCAATTTTTTTTTTTTTGCAGTACCTGAACTTTGCTAAATCCTAACTGTTGAGGTGCTACCCTTTGAAAATCTACTAAAAATACATGACATTTCTCCGCAAAATATATATATATATATTGCATATATATATATGCATATATATATATATGCATTTTTAAAATTGTATGCAATTTCAGGGGTTCCTGAAATTTCTGAAACCAATCTGAGAACCTCTAGGTGACCCATGGACCCTCAGTTGAGAACCCTCTGAGACCATAGTCAGCACTCGGCCTGAGAGCTCCAAGCTTTGTGCTCATGCTGCTGCTTCCACTCACACACCCTCCCACCTGGCTCTTGCTGGGCCACCAATTCCATTATCCGACCCCATAATAACCAACCAACTTTACATCCAGATACCGCCCTGAACATATTTCTGCTGGCCCTCTCTGCAGCTCCTATGAGATCCACACATCCCTATCTCCATGCTTCTGCTCACTCCCCCACCCCATTGTTTCCTCTGTTTCCTAAACCCACGTACCCTTCACTCCTCCTGAAGACTGTCTGACAAGTCCTTTCTTACCAGTCATTGTTAGTATCACACAATTCTGTGAATCTGTGAACATAGGTTTTTATTTTGATATACATTATTTAAGTACAAGCAGCGTGACTTGTCTTCTTAGCTTATCCAGATACCTATTTCAACACAGGTACTGATCACTTCTTGGAACTTAATTCATGTGATGTAATGTGATATTGTAATGCTACAACATTAGTAATAGTCACAGTCATTCATCGAGTGAATGAATGGATGGTGGATTTTTTTAAAAATAATTAATTGAGATTTAATTCATAAAATTTAAACCATTTTAAAGTAAACAATTCAGTAGCATTTCATACATTCACGGTGTTGTTCTACCCCTACCTCTATCTAGATACAAATTATTTCCACCACTTTAACATAAGATATTTTATCCATTAAAGTTTCTGCCCCTTCTCTCCTCCCATCATCTCTTACCAACCACCAACATGTGTTCTGTCTCAGTGAATTTATCTGTTATGGCTATTTTATGTAAATGGAATCATACAATGTGACCTTTTGTGTCTGGCTTTTTTCACTCCACGTAACGTTTTCAGGGCCCATCCATATGGAGTGTGTCAGTACTTCATTCTTGTTTTATGGCTGAAAAATAATCCATTATATATACTATAATTAACCTGTTCATCTGTTAATTAAGTACCCATTTTTCATTATTTGGGATTATACCTAAGAGCGGAACTGTGGAGCCATATTCTGTGGTTAACTTGTTGAGGAACGGCCACACTGTGCTCCCCAGCTGCTGACCCATCATGCATTAGCAGTGTACAGGGTTCCGAGGGCTGCAGTGTCTCTGCAACCTCACCAACACTTACTTCCCTTTTTTATTATATGACCATCCTACAGGGTGAGACGTGGATCCTGTGGGTGGTGGATTTTAAAACACTGGGCTGTTTTGAACACATCTTTAACACCTGCAGAGGTGAATTTACTGTGTAGCTAATAAAGCTCATGGTTCAGAGTACCTTGGTGAAGACTCTGATGAAATTAGAATCCATAACTTTGTACCCCTTTTCTTTTAAAGAGCCCTATAAATTACATGTTTACAGCCCACAAAACTTGAGTTTTCCCTGCATGTAGCAAATAAGAATACCTCCTGGTTTGAGTGTACAGCATCATACCTATCTCCAACTATGGTGGTTACTCTTTGGCTTCCGGTATCACCATACTTGTTCTTAAAGCCTTTATGACAGATATCTCATCACCTGAGTAAGAAGCTTAAGAGCCTCATACTCCATGTACTACGAACCATAATAATCTAAGGCAATTACCAACTGCAGGACACACCCTGAGTCCAGGTTCTTACTGGAAAGCCAAACACAGATTTCTGTTTCCCAAAGGCTACTCACATAATTCTGCTGACAATTACCTCTTCTTCACAAATACCGGATTAGAAAGAGCAGAGCCATAGGGTGTCTGCAGTATTTTTAGCTGCAATCTCTTTTGCATTGCTTTTGCAGCTGGCTTGTAGCCAATAGGATTTTGTTACATTCACAAGAGGAGTCAAGCTGCAAATGCAAATTTGTATGACTGTCAATGTCCCTGGTTTCCCTAGAAACCTGTGATGCCCATCCAGGATCTGTCCTGACTGCAAACAGATCAAGTGGGAGCCCCCTCAGCCAGCCCGCTGGCTCAGGAGGAGCTGCAACTGCTCTGTTGTGATGCCAGTAAGAATGGGTTAACCGGGCTGAATGCTCAGTGTAAGCCAGTGTGTTGTAGCCATACACCTTCTCTGCACAAGTTGTGGGAAGTCATTTCAACATAAAATGTGATGAGTGGCCCTGCTCTCTGAAGAGCCTTGGAAATTTGTGTTACAGAACCAAACATGTGTGCTCTGGGCTTCCCACATTTTCCTTCTGAAGATTAAAGTGTTTTCCTGTCATTCACCCTGTTATTCTCCTCTGTAAAATATTAGCTTTACCTGACACATAAGCAAACTAAGTTTGAGTTAATGTCAGTCCACTTTAACAAATTCACCTTCCCGCACATATTGTTAAAACAGGACCCAAATGATTAGATTCTTATTCAGTTTTGTTACATGAACTCTGAGTGTTCGCCATTTTTTTGAGAAGTAATTCACTGTGAGACCATTTCAGCTTCTTAAAATCAAAATACTCACCCTTAAAGGTGAACAAACATTGAGTTCTAATTATTTCCATTTTCTCTTCTAGAGCTCTGTTGTAATTGGTTTATAACCTTCTGTCACCTATCTTCCATACCTGACTTTTCAGTTAGATGGGCTGGGCCTCACTCAGTTAGTTCATCTGAAAAGGGATGTAGCAAAGCCCATCTCATGGAGAATCATGTGTGATAGAGATACAGCTAGATTTCAAGAAAAGTTTGTCCTTCCCTCGAGAAGAGGAAAAAGGTGCTTACGCCAAGGAAAAAGTGTGGCTCCTGCCAGCACTTTACACATTCAAGTCTGCGAGACTACTCTTATGGAGCAGTGTGTCTCAAACCTGAATGTGCACCCCCATTATCTGAGGAGCTGTCAACATGCAAATTATGGTCTAGGGGACCTGGGGGTAAGTGGGTCCTGAGACTCTGCATCCCTGACAGGCTCTCAGGGCATGCCAACGCCACAGGTGGGCAAATCACTCTGAGAAGCAAGGTCAGAGTACTCCGTGGATCTAAGAATCCCGAATGTAACTAAGCAGGGGGCCTGCCATCAGGTTAGTGATGGTGTTTTATTAATTAACTTTTAATTTGAGATAATCATGGATTTACATACACTTATAAGAAATAATATGGAAAGTTCCCTTTATCCAATGGTAACATCTTGCAAAACTGTAGTACAATATCACAAGAATATTAACATTGATAATCCACTAATCTTATTAAGATCACCTCAGCTTCACTGGTACTTATTTGTATGTGTGTATTTAGTTTTATGTAATTGTATCACATGTATAAGTTCATGTATCCATCACCACAGCTAAGATACAAAAAAATCCACCCAGGACCTTTCCTGGTGCCATTTTATAACCCCATGCATCTCCCTCCCTGCCCCCGACAATCACTAACGTGTTCTCTATCTTTATAATGTTGTCATTTCAGGAATGTCACGTAAGTGGAATACGCTATTTAACCTTTACAGAATGGCCTTTAAGCAGTAGAATTCCCTAGAGACTCATGCCAACTGTGTGCATCAAGGATATGTTTTTCTCTTTTTTTTCTGAGTAATATTCTATTACATGATTTTACCATAGTTTAGCCATTCAGTCATAAAGTTGTTTCCAGTTTGGGGTTATTACAGATAAAACTGCTATACACATTTGTGTTCAGGTTTTGTGTGAACACAAATTGTGTTTTCTCTGGGATAAATGGCCAAGAGTGCAGTTATTGGGTCATGTGATTATTGCATGTTTAGTTTTATGAGAAACTGCCAAAATGTTTTCCAAAGTTACGGCACCATTTTACATTCAACTAGCAATGTGTGAGTGACTTAGCCTGCCCACACCCTTGCCAGAACTTGGTGCTGTCACTATTTTTTATTTTAGTTATTCCAATAGGCATGTGGTGATATCTCATTGTGGTTTTAATTTGCATTTCTTAACAGCCAGTGATGTTGTACATCTTTTCATGTAATTATATGCAGTCTATTTTGCCTCTTCTATGAACTGTTCATGTCTTTTGCTCATTTTATAACTGGATTGTTTTGATTTTTTTACTTTTAAGTTTTGAGAGTTCTTTATATATTCTTGAGTTTTGTTGGATATGTAGCTTGCAAATATTTTCTTCCTCTCTGTTTTGTCTTTTCATACTAACAATAAATTTCATGAGAAGTTTTTAAATATTGATCAGATGCAATTTATAATTTTTCCTTTTATGGACCGTGCTTTTGGTGTCAAATTTAAGAATTCTTCTTCTTCCAGGTTCAGATGATTTTTTTCCTAAAAGTTTTGTGGTTTTACTTTTTTACACTTAAGTTCACTATCAATATTGAGTTAACTTTTGTATAAAGTGTGAAGTTTAAGTTGAAGTTCAGTGTCTTGCCTTTGATGTCCAGTTGCCCCAGCACCATTTGTTGAAAGAGCTATCCTTCCTCCTTTGAATTGCTTTTGCACCTTTTTTCAAAAATCAGTGGGTGCTTTTTTAATGGTGGAGTGAATATCCTGCAGGACTGTCCCAGCGGTGGATAACTGACAGCAGTGAAGATGATGGAGTGACCCAGTCAATGCAAATAATTGATGGATATGTAATTATTACCAGGGAAGGAAAGTTATGAGGGTCTGCTTGCATTTTGAGGAAAGTTTCAGCATAGAAGCAGACAGCTGACTAGCACTGACTTTCAGATGTTGTTTAATGAACAACTTGTTTAATACAATCTTGCTCTTTATCAATCTGCTTCTAACAGACACTTCATCCTCTCATTTAGTGACTTAAAGGTAAATGATTACTTAACTTTTACCCACATGTCCCGCCTCCTTCTTTAACATGTTCAGCTTGGGTCTTCAGTGCTTCTGATCAACTTGATGCCTCTGTGAATTTGGAAGAGGAACAGAACACACCATGAATGTGACACTCAGGACATCCCTTAAGTACATGCACTGTCCTCTCCTTTATTTCAGCATGAAGCTGAATATTCAGTTTACATTATTTATTTATTAGATACTGTTAATTCTTTCCCTGGAATATAAATGCTGTCTCTCTATGCTTTCAGAGAAAAGAAGCTGTGCAAATATTTTCCAGCCAAGGAAATGCTAACATTTACCACTCACCCACTGTGAGGAACAATCTGCCCATGAACTTGGCCTCACCAGACACTGAACTTCTTACATTCTAGCTGTACAGGGCTGGGAGCCTAGTCCCCAGGCTTCAGAAGCCGGCCACAATCACAATCACACAGGCCAGCAGTGTCCAGACCTCTGTGCGGCAGTGCTCAGTCAGTGTGCAGGGGCATGGCATCCTCTGCGTCCTATGGTCAGCACCTGGCTTCCGCTCCCGCCCTGGCCTGCTTTTTTCCTCTTTCTGTTGCGCTGAGGCTCTTCTGGGATGTTGCTCATCCACTCAGGCAGTCTCTTGGGTCCCTTCTCTCTACAAACCTCCTCTACTGCGTTACTCTAAAGGGAACCCCTACCTGTCAACCCCCCCCACACACACACACCTATGTACTGGTGTCCCCACTAAGGAATCAGCCTGTGCACCCTGACCTTCTGTCTCCATCCCAGGCCACTGCCACGTGCTGCCACCAAGGCAATGACAAGTCTGCTTCAGGGTTGCTGACATTTGTTTGGGGGAGTTGAAGTTTCTCTACCTTCCTCTTGTCACATTGCCCCTTGCAACCCACCATCTCATTCCCAGTTTATCACAGGGGAGAAGCCACTGACTCAGTCAGAACCTGGCCATTGAGTGGTGGTTGGGGTCACGGTGCCTCTGGCCAGGCAGCAGGCCTTGCTTTTCTCTAGGTGGTTTCTTCTCCCCCTGTAAAGCCGTCCAGGTGCAGTTACTTCTGATGGAAGAGCCCCACTCCGTCAGGGTGGATAGGTCAGTGAGCAGATTGCCTGTGGGAGGAAATGGCACTGTCCTCTTCAGCACATCGCTCCAAACTGAGATTCAGGTAGGGCTGCAGAGTCTACTTAGCCCCAAGGCCTAAACTGAATTTCTCACTTTAGCTTTCCCCAGGGCTCTATGTTCTCTGCCAACAAAATCCAACCTCCTTCATCTGCTCCACCTTTACACCTGTTTATCTTATAAATAATATTTCTGGTGTGAAAGGGAGAGGCCACCATGCAAGATGTGACCCACAAATGGAACATGCTGCTTGCTAAGCTGGCGGAGCTGTGCTTGGAGGGTGATATCTCCCTGAGCAAAGGAAGGACAGGTCCTGTGTAGTGTTTGCCAGCAGGAGCCGAGGAAAGTCATTCTCCCTAGAAGGCCAAGGTCTTGCTTTCTTAGCGTCCTGTTGTGTCAGATGCCAGCCTAATGCTTTTTAGTTATTGGATTTTTTTCCACCTCTGGACACTCTTAGGATTTTTGTCTTTAATCTTAGTGTTCTGAGATTTATATCAGTATTAAGTCTGAGTTTTCTTTCCTTCATCTCACTTGCATTTGTTGACCTTTTTAAATCTGACAACGTGTGCATTTCTTCAGCTCTGGAAAAGGGTTTCTCTATCGTTTCTTGACTAATCTATGTCCTTTTGTTCCTCTATGCTCTCCTTTGGGAACTTATGTAACATGTTAGAACTTCTAGATTTATCCTTCATGCCTTTTTACCTTGTCTTGCACACTTTTACACTCGTCCTTTTGGGCTACTTTCTGGGAGAATCTTCCAACTCACTAATTCTCTCTTCATTTTCATCCATCCTGTGATTTAGCTAATTTCATATCTATTTTGTTGTTATTGTTTGATTTTTGGATGATACAATTTTTTTTATCTCTAAGTCTCTAGTTGATTGTCTTTCACAACAACCTGCTCCAATTAACGTAAAGTAAATACCCTTTCTTATCTCTATGAAGCTAGTAATTATTGTCTATTTTGTTCATTCTGCTTCACCAGGTTTGCATTTTTCTGTTTGTTAACTGGAATGCTTCAGGTAGTGTTGAGGTTGCGCAGTTGTTTGGTAATTCTTGGCTTATGTGAGCATCTTTGTACTTGAGATTCCCCATAACTTATGTAGATCAGGAGTGTATAAAAAGAGGGGGCAACAGGAGTGGTCTGCCTTGGGGATAGGAGTGTTTTATCATTAACATCGTTCTTAATTATCCACACATAGTGATAATAAAAAGCAGACCAACTTTTAGTCCATTTGTAGTTCTTTTTTGTTTGTTTTGTTTTTTAATTCCCTACAGACAATACACCCCTTTACTGTCTGCACCTCGGGAAGCTAATTCCTACTGAACCCCCTCTCACTCACCTCCTCACCCCACCCCACCATGCAGGAAGCCATTGCTGTAGATTCCGTTCCATGTCCTGTATTCCTTGTATAGTGGTTGTGGGGAAGAAGCACTGCCAGGAGGGGGGTCCCACGACTTCACAGTCCAGGCATGGAGCCCCCACTCTTTCCAGTTTACATCCGCCTGGGATACTGCTCTGCCTCTTCAGGCCAACGCCAACTCACGGCCCATCCTGGAGGCAGCTCCCCCTCCCTCCAGTCAGGGCAGATTTGCTGAGGAAGGAGGCAACCTCCCACAGGACTCGGAGTGTGGTTCCCATGTCTGCTCCCTGATGGCTGACCGTGGCCCCTGCTGGCCCCTTGAACCCATCCCCTCCAAGGGCAGAACACGTCCAAAATGCCTCCCACTTTGCAACAAACATCTGTTGCAAGTGTTGTGAGCCATGGTTTTCTTTACTAAAAATAACAGTGGCTGAACTGAGCTCATCACAGTTTGTGAGAATTAAATGAGTTACCATAAACCCATGCTCTTTCTGTCTTAAAGAAACTTCTCAAATTTCCTGTTTTCCAGCTCACAATTTCCTGCTTTCCAGCACTGTAGATTTTTTTTTTAAATTATCTTTTCTGTCATTTCAAGAGATTTATGGAGTTCAGCTGATTATCTTGATCCAGTTTTTTATCTGCTTCTTAAAATAGCTTTACCCCTTTTTTCTAGGCATGCATGCATTCTGTAATTGTCTGCTCAGGCTGCCATAACACAATGCCACAGATTGGGTGGCTTAAACAACAGAAATTTATTTCTCACAGTTAGGAGGCTGGAAGTTCAGATTGAAGTGCTGTCAGGGTTGGTTTCTGGTGAGACCTCCCGTCCTGGCTCTTGATGGCTGCCTTCTTGCTGTGGCCTCATGTGGCCTTCCTTCTGTGAGGAGAGAGAGAGACCGTCTGGTATCCCTTTCTCTTCTTACAAGGACACCAATCCTATCAGTTTAGGGCCTCACCCTTATGACCCCATGTGACCTTCATTACCCTCCTAAAGACCCAGCTGCAGCCACTTTGGGGCTCAGGGCATTAGCATATGGATGTTGGGGGGACAGAATGCAGTCCATTGCGCATTCTGATACATCATTTTTTACATAAAGAAAACAATTTACTCAGAAGGAGCTAATAAGTGATACCAAATGTAAGGGCTAAACAAAATGAAAGAGAGGAAGATTAACTAAAGGACCGTCAAAGAAAACGTGTATCATATTATCTTTCCTCATGCAAAGAACATGTGCAGTAAGTCTCTGTTGAATAAATAAATGCATGAGACATTCAAAATGCACCTCAGAATTTCAAGACCCCAGTTTTCAGGAACATCTGTGAACACCTTTGACTCTCTCTGGCTGCCACTACGTGGAACAAAAAATGATAAAAACATAGTTGTTGCTTACTTTACTCTAAAAAAATATCTGAAATCATTAAGGAATTTAAGGTGTATATTGAAATGATGATACATTAATATTATGACTGTTTTATGTTGATATTCATATATGAACCCATTCTCTTTCCAGATAGGGTAAGATTTGGGAAGGGTGGCTCTTCTTATGTGTGTTGGTGTATGTGCATATATGTGTACATACGGGTTGATGGATATAAAGTTATAATCAGTCACAGTAGTTTTATAGATTATTTTGTTACATTAGTCTTAAAATACTTGTTGAACTTTTTTTTTGAGGAACTTTATTTTATTTTTTTAACTTTATTATTATTATTATTATTATTTACAGATGTACAAAACAATGCAATAGTTATCTTTTTCACCCCTTACAAAGTGACTACCCCTCCCCCCTCCTTTGCTTCCCCCACCCCTAATATCACACATATCTATTACAATTCGATTGACTCCATCCCCGCACTATATTTCAAAGCCACCATGACTATATATGTGTTAAATTATAGTTGACATATAATATTATTCAGCGGCAACTTCAGATGTACAGTGCATGGTAAGGCCACTATACCGTCCATGAAGTAGTCTCCCTGACAAGACATGAGTCCTTCTGATCCCTTAAGAAAAATATTTACAACCTTATTGATTATATTCCCCAAACTGTCTCTTCTGTCTCTGCAATAGTATTGTAGTTATCAGTTTGTGTAGCCTCGTCCCTTCCCCTTCTTCCTCATGCCCACCCCCATCCCATCTAGCAATGTAAATTTTTAACAGAATTATACACCACTACATGTATGGGTCATTAGAGTGTGATTCACTAACAATAAAAATAAACACCATGGACACAGCCGCCAGCACTTACAGATTCACAGAAGAAAAGACCCACAGAGCAGACTGCTGGGAGGGGTTCCAAAACCAGCTCCGGAGCCCTAAATGCATTGTAGTATGTTCCAGGCAGATCAAGAATAATGTAGGGTAGGAAATTATGCACCATACTATCCATATGTACGTGACCACATGCACAAACCAACATGTACCAACAGTCCACATGCACAAGTGGAATGTGATAAACCACTCAGAGTCCTCACAACAGTTAGAGGTGAGGATGATGAGGGGGCACTGGGAGACTTGGTTGAGTTGCATCCATCCTGCCCCAGATTTGCTTAGAATGTGTAGGTTGTGTGGTAGACCACTACAGAGTCAGAATTTTGTAATAATTTCAAGTATTTTCAATCAAAAATTTACTCCTACAAAAATGTTCACTGATCAAAGTGGGCTTCTTTTTTTCAAGTTAACATTTGAGGACAACTGTCTGAATTTATCATTAATTATTGTGAAAACACAACATAAGAAAAAAGACCTGCTCCTCTCTTCCCCTGAAACTCCTCAGAATGGAATGTAATATTCTTTGCATTATTTCTGTCTGTCATTCAACAAGACAGAAATAGCAGGTTTTCAGGGACTTTGATCAACTGGAATTTTTTAATAAGTTAAGTCATTGAAAAATGAATGTAATTCTTAATTAAGCATTAAGAGGAATCTACCAAAGTTTGCAAAAGCCAAAGTTTATTCAAGAAGATTTATTAGAAGAAATAAATACCACTTTTAATTGAGTTTTGGAAATAATGGAAATTCAAAATATTATTTAGAGGACAAAGGCAGATTCTACATACTTTTTTATAAAATGCTTGTTAAGACAAATGGAGAGAAAATGACAAAGCTTTATGACATTAGGTATTTCTCCAACCAATTTTCTTAAAGACTCTGAAGTTTTATTTGCTAGAATGAAAACATCCTCTCTTCCCCATCCTACTCACTCTGTGTGCTAAGTGAGACACCACTTCCCTCCTTCTTCAAACTCTTAGCTTCCCTGGGATTGTGACATTTTCTCTCTGAGATCCATCTCTCTAATTGCCACTTCTCAGATCCTTTTCTTATGCTACTCCTTGAATGTCAGCAAACTGCAAGGTTAGACTTCCCAGTCTTTCCTTGTCCTGTACAGGCTCTTACCAGTCATCTGATGCCTCTCCTCTCGGCAGGCGACCTCTTGTTCTACCTCTCCAGCACAGTCCCCCCTCCTGCTTTCCGGACACACAAACCCAGCTGTCTGCTGTACTAAATGCATTGATCTCCATTCAAACATCAGGTGTAACGTATGCTGATTGAATGTATTTACAACTTATGCCTCCCTGTGAGTCACCCATGTGGCATCACAGTTATCTACCTGTTAACTCTGTAAAATCATTTCCTAAACCTGCCCTAACAAATTACCACAAATGAAGTGGCTTAAAACAGCAGCCATTTATCCTCTCACAGTCTGGAAGCCAGAAGCCTGAGCCAAGGTCATGAGAAGGTTAATCCTCCAGAAAGCCCAAAGGAGGACCTGCTCCAGCCACCACCCCCCACCCCGAACCCACCCCTGGCTGCTGTTGGTGTCCAGCAGGCCTTGGCACTTGTTTGCTTTTGGCTGCCTAACCCACTGTCTGCCTCTGTTGTCACATGACATCTTCCCTGTCTTCAGTTGGCCTCCTGTAAGGACCCCAGTCATTTGGTTAAGGACTGACTCTACTGCAGGGCGACCTCATTTTAAATTAAGTAGTCACAGCAGCAAAGCCCGTTTCCAAATCACGTCACATTCCAAATCACGTCCGTTCTGCGGACATGAATTTTGGCAGAACTCTGACCAAACTTGAGATTTTTCTGCTGTTCCATTAATCCCCATGTTTTAACTCAACTCCCTCCCTTCTTCAAGTCATACATCCTCTTTACTACAACTAATTATCTTTTTTCTGTTTTCAATTATATTCTCTAAGACATAGCTAATAATGTCCCTCTTTCACTTAGAATCCTCCTGTGGTTCCCCATCGATCTCAACTGACTTTTTAAAGCCAAATTAGAGGCGATTTGGGATCCTACATCAAAATGTTTGCCCCTTCATGTGCTCCACAAAGCAGCAACCGACATGCCTTTTCCCAGGCTGTTTGCTTCTCCTGGAGTTTTTCCCTTCACGTGATCAGAGAGTGCTGCTCACCCTTCAGGTTCCACTCAAATATCGCCCCCACACGAACTCACCCTGTCCACCCCCATAAGATCCCTCACCCTCTGTGGGCACTAACACCACAGTCCCAGACCAGGGAACACTCATCGCCTGCTCTGCAGGAACTTCCTAACACAGCTTCAGAAGAATCAGTGCCCAGTCGCCTGTGTGGACTCGTCCTTCAGACTGCCATTCCTGAGCGCACCCATGGACAGTGCTCCTCCCCAGCCCCTGTCACGGGGGCTTTCCCGCTTCCTCAAAGGGAGACTGCCACTAGCCCACCCCAGTGCCTCCAGGCTCCATCTCCTCAGAGTGCAAACACCTCTAAGTCCCCAAACACAGGACGGCGGTTGATTACATCATTTTCTTTTTGCCTGTCTCTCTCATAGAATTATAGCCATATTCCTCATAAGTGAGAAATATGACTATAATTGTATTATTTTTCATCAACTTGTTTTTAAATGAGTTTTCTCTGTACCCTTATCAAAAAAAAGGAATAAATATCATTCTAACAATAATTCTTTATTTTTTCATAGGTACATAAACAAATTTTAAATGCCTCATCCATCTCAATAAGAGATGAGTATCCAATCAGACATTCCTTTCTACATCATAGTTTGTTCATCAAAATTTGTACAATATGAGTATGTCTACTGTTTACCAAATATTTCATCAAGGAATTATGATAAATAATTATTTTAAGATATATAATTGGTAGTATGAATTAGTAGTATAACAAAGCTCAAACGAAGCATTGTTATATAAGACACGTCCACTGGTTTCCTTTTTTACCCCTGTTCGATTTTTCATTTATCTCATAAAATATGTTCTTTCATGTCTATTTGCTTTTTTCTTCCATTCAGTCACAAAATTACCTAAAGAAAAATACATCCTGAGTTTCTTTGTATATAGGCAGGGGAGAAGATGGGCAAAGATTACTCTAGAAAAGCAGCTTGAAACAAAGAAAAGAAGATGAAATAGATTGACATATAAATGCTCAGCTAAAGCAAAAAGGGAAATGTCTACTAGTTGAAATACAGCTATGTATTTGAAATGCTGGCATGCTTTCTAATACAATTTTCTATTTTCAGCATTTTAACCAGGAATTAAGGTAGATTTGTACAGTACAAACTGGTGTTGTTAAGTGGTAATTATATGGTCAATTAGAGCATTTAGATAAATCCAGAAAAAAAAATTGTCCTTAGGTCTTAGGGATTGAATTAGACATTTTGACAGTTTGAATATCTAACTTTACAGTCAATGATCCACCAACCCTCAACTTCACTTTTCATAGATTTTTTTTCAATGCATTGAAGCACATCAAATAAGGTCATACAAAAGGTGAGAAGAAGTGGGTTTATTTAGTCAATAAGAACTTATTAAAAACCTACCATGTCCTAGTTCTTGTGGAGTATAAAGAAAACTTACAGTTTTTGACCTTGAGAACTTCAGTCTGTGATGATGTCACCTTCATACATCTCTTCAAACATCCCATAACCACTGATGACACCAAGATCTTGTCGTCAGAGCTGTATTTCTGAATGTCTTGTGGTTATCACAGGCAAGGTCCTGTCATACCAGGTCCCTCAGGCACCTTGAACCTGCTACATACAAACATGTCCTTTCTGAACTCCTGTTTCTGTTAATGTCATTCCCTCCGTGTGCGCTCTGTCCCAGCCACACCAAATGCTTGCTGACACGTCCTGCTCTCTCACATCTTGTAGTGTGGTCTCTGGCCTGGAGAGCCCTTCCATTTCTCTGCCACAGGCCTTCAAACCCTGTCAGACTTAGGTGCTCTCTCTAGGAAGCCCCTTCTCCATCCCCAGGCCAAGTTCTGTGTGAACATCACACTGTGTACATATCTTTCTTACTTATTTACATCTTGACCTCCCATGAAACTATGAGCATCCATAGGGCTAGTCCCTGTCTAACTCACCTTTGTATTTCCAGTACATAAAGAAGATACTCAGTAACTGATAACAAATTAGTGAATAAACTTCTAGGCACACTAAAATGCTAAGAAGAAATCTGTGAAATGATACATATGACAGTACTTCTTAATCATAAGAAAAAAAAGTTTTTCTGGTTTGGGGGATATTGTACCTCCCATTTCTGTATTGATTAAGATGTACAGATTTTATTCCACTGCAACTCAGTCTTCACCCATTCTAGAGAAGACTGATAAAGGTCTTAGTGGGACGCCTTTGAAGACTAAGGCAGGACTTTAGATATTTGAAAGAGATACAAATTATACTGTGATGATAAGAAGGGAAGGAAGAAAGATACCAGTGGTCTGGGAACCTGTACACAAGTACAGAGATGCTGTGTCTGTGGACCTGGTGGGCATCAGTGGAGAGGGGTTCGTCCTAGGTTCTTCTTCAGTGGACTCCACAGGTATCCAGTCTCCATGTGAACCCCACAGGTTCCAGTTTGCAAAGAGATGGGATGGGGCAGGTATGGGTGTGAGGAGGTTAGAGTGGATGGAACGTGAGGACCTCAGAAAGAAGGTAGAGAGTGAGCGAGAGCTCTGAGGAAGACCTGTGCGAACACTCAGATCTATACGAAGTATACTAGTGTACATCTTATACCCTGTGTTAGTCTGTTTGTTTGTTAGAAGGGAAGCTCATTAACGCACACTAGATACATGCGTGTTTCTATTGCTGCGTAGCAAATTATCACAAACTTAGTGACTAAAACAACACCCACTGAATAGCTCACAGCTCCACAGATCAGAAGGCAGGTGGGCTTGGCTGGCTTCTCTGCTTAAGGTCTCCCACAGCTGAAACCCAGGTGTCGCCCAGGCCTGGCTGGGCTCCTACCTAGAGGCATTGAGAAGAATCTCCTTCCAAGGCCATTCAAATGACTGGCAGTTCCATGGGGCTGTAAGACTGGATCCTTGTTGCCTTGCCATCAGCTGGCAACTCCAAAGGCCTTGTGCAGTTCTTTTCAGGGACTCCTTTCTCAAACGTCAAAAATGCAGAATTCCTAAAGGTAAAAGCCCCCTGTGCTTCAAACCTTTGACTTTCTGCTCAGAGGCCAGCTGGAGAAACTGCTTTTAAAGGGATGTTCACCTTTATAATCTCTTTATCTTCAAGTCAGCTGAGCCATATGACACAAACTAATTCCACCTGTCAAATCCACCATCTTCATGTACCCTGGGTTATGCAGGACGCTACAACCCAGGGCCATCTTAGAATTCTGCCTACCATGCCAGCTAAAACTTTTTCTCTTCTAATGACACAATTTAGTGGCAAAATCACGGCCATCAGGATCCAGTGTGATCAGGAAAGACCATTAGCACCCACTGCGGTTATGACACTTCACTGGCACGTCTGCAGCGCACCCGCGCCCTTCCAACAGCTTAGTGCTTGGGCTGTCCTCCTCAGTTGCAGAAAGAAGTGGTTCATCTCGAGTACACAGGGGAGATGAAAGAACTTCATCCCTTCCTGTGTCTCCTCATGGGCCGCCTCTATTGCCATTTTTTCTTCTTTCAGTCCAAAAAGCAAATCTCTTGGAGCCCCTGTGACAACCACGCACGCCGACGCCCAGCTGCGCGACCTGGTGAGACGGCTGAGGCAGAGGACAGCCCTGTACAGGCGGTGGCTGGCGGAAGGAGACGTGTCCTCCCCCGAGGCCAGCCCCTCAACTTGTAAGCGCGGTGCCACACAGTGCTTGGAGGAGGGAAGTTCGGAGGGGACATGCGTTTCGTAAATGTCTTAGTTTGGGTTCCCCAAAAGCAGACCCAGAGACAATGACTTAGGTTCAGATAGTTGATACTGAACATGAGAGCGAGCAAGAGAGACCGAGACAGGAGCTGAGACAGAAAGGCTGCGTTAATGAGCCGGTCATGGCTATGGACCCCACGCCCAGCTGGACCCGGCTCAGAATCTGAGGGAGTAGGGAGCTGGGGAGCAGTCCACCGACGCCGGCCTTCGCTGAGTGAGAGGTGCTGCAGGGCGTGTGGCTGCGCCCGGCACTGTGGGCAGGCCAGCTGGGAGGAGACCCTCGGGCGGGGACCAGGACCCTCTGCACGATGCCTGCGCCTGTGGCAGGTGCCAAGCTAACGGGCCCACTGCAGCGGGTGATATTGTACGTAGTGATTACGGATACCCACAGTATGCAGAGCGCTTTTTAAAATACAGGAACACTACCTGAGGACACACAGAGCAGAGGACGCCAACAACTAACTGATCCCGAGGGGACGGACCGTTGTCAGCCTCCCTAATAATTACAGAAATGTGCTCATGAAAGTTAATGAGTACAAGTAAGGAGAGCACAGAAGTGACACACGCTGCAATTACATCTCTGTCACATGTTTATATGTGTACAAATACGGAAGAAAGCTGGTTGTTTAATAACAGTTAAATAAAAGTCAAACTTAATTATGTAGGATAGAATTGAGGGTTTCCTCATAATTCTGTGTAAGTCAAGATGGATTTTCAAAATAAACTATGTACTATGTAAGATTTTCTTTTTAAAGAGGAGGCTAAAATAAAGCAGTTGCCATAGTTTGATAAATATGTTGAAAAGAACAGTTGGAGCTTTATTTATCCATTACTGAAAGGATATGTGTGAGACTAAAGAAGCATGAAGCAAAAACCTGTGGAATGGTGTCCATTTGTAATGTTTCATTTCAGTGTGAACCCAAAGCACTGACTTTGTTTATGCTCCAAAATATGTGAGAATCAAGCTCTTTTTTAAAATATCCTATTTGTCATGCCTTTGGCATAACTTGTGAGTGTGCTTTACACCTGCTGTTTATTTCCAAATCCCAGTGTTTTCATTACCTGGGTATTTTCATAAATGTCACTATTTTAAATGTCATAAAATGCCTCATTTGCCTGTATTGACAGGGGAAGATTCTGGAATGCTCCAACTTCCAGAAATACAAGCTTTTTGGTCAATAAGCTAAGTTAACCTCTGAAAAACATTTTCATCTTTCTTTTCCTACAAAGCAAATCCCATAGCCATATCACCAACACAAGAAAATAGTGCTCAGCTAAAAGAAGATGACTGTCACATGCTGGGTTGTAAACTTGAGAAGGCATCTCTGACAGACTACCTCAAGCGAATCAGACTTCCAAGAAGCATAGATGCATACACAGGTATGTCAGAGGTGACTGTCCCTGGGGAGGACTAATGGCTTCCGTCCTCCCCAGCACATGTGCTGATTACTGAGCAAGCGGCATTCAAACTGTATTAAAGTACATTAAGTACACAGCAGGTCATCTGCCCTTCTCTGGTGAAGACAAGAGATAAAATATTCCTGCCTGCTTTTAAAGGGCAGTGCAGGCTCTGTCCTGCCCCTAATTACCTTTGAAAAGAACACCCCAGTTCTCTCAACATCATGGACGCTGACACCCCTCTCCCAGAAAATCACCATGAAGTGTCAGTCTCCTCCTGGGGCTTCACATTGTTAGTTATCCTCATTGAACAAGCCCCCTCTGCCGCCTTTCTTAGGCAGAGGAAAGCAAGGGGTGAAGGGTCGTGGATGGCATTCGTGGGCTGACTCTGCCCTCCCCACCTCAGCCTGTCCTTCAGGGGAGACGTGGCCTCTGGTCCCCCTACCCTGGGTGATCCTGCAGCTGAAGCTGCTGCCACATTCCCCTGGGCACACCAGACTTCTCCTGGGTGTCCCCTGTCTGACCCTCATGGTGCAGTACCTGAGAGCATGGCCTCAGTGGCCACTTCCCTGTGAGACAGAAGGACACACTCCAATGTCAAAAGAGCTAATAAGATCTGTGAACCGCCCTTGTAAAGCCAGGATCCCTGCTCTAGAGGTGGAATTGTGCTATTTAATAGAGCCTCTCACAGCAAATTGTTGATCTCCAGAGGACATTGCCCCAGCTCTGTCTGCTAACCTGAGCAGAATTATTTCAGTGCTTGTCACATACCCCGTGGGTAATTCCAGTTGTTCTCTTTCCAGATCAGTTCTATTTCCTCTGGCTCTTGCTTGTCACCATTGCCTACAACTGGAACTGCTGGCTTATTCCACTGCGTCTTGTCTTTCCATATCAAACACCGGACAACACACACTACTGGCTCGTGACAGACATCGTGTGTGATAGCATCTACCTTTGCGATATGCTATTAATCCAGCCCAGACTGCAGTTTATAAGAGCAGGAGACATGATAGTAAGTGGGGCTGGGGAGAGGCAGAGACTGGCAAGCAGACTGGACTACAGAGAGTATATTCACAGCATGACCATCTCTGCACATGTGGGTCTTTCATCACCGAACACCACCAGAATAATATCAACAATAACAACAACAGCACCGCCATGAGCACTCGCTGTATGCTGGGGACAGTATATCTCCCTGCACCTTAGCGTCCTCTTCAAAATGGGATAACAGTAGTACCTTCATCATGTCACTGAGAAGACTACATGGACCCATGCATGTGAAGTGCCTAGAACTGCTTCAGGGGCCTGAGTGTGTGTGAGAGGGTAGCTCTCAGTGTTGTTCTGGTTAATGTAGTGACAGTGCTCACTTAGTCCTTTCAGTCACACTATGCGAAAGATATTATTAGCCCCACTTACAGATGAGGAAGCTGAGGTTTGGAGAGGGAGGTGATTCAGTGAGGACACAAAGCTGGAAGGTAGCCTGGGGAGGACTCTCACCCAGGCCTTAACTCCAAACCCATGCTCCTTATACCTGTGCTGGTTCAGGTTGGTGAGTTTCTCAGAATTTGATAATACTTGACGGTACAAAGATAATGCCAGTGTGAAATACAGAAACCATACACATAGTTTACCTAAATGATATAAGGAAATGTGCCAAAAGAAATACTATATCCCTCTAGTAACCAAGCCTCTGATAGTTAGGTAGCTGCTTCCTGCCACATTACAATCTGCCATGCACCTCAGTCCTTTTTATAATGAGGGTGTTCCTTCATTCATCAGCTCCTTCCTAGCCTCTGTAGGACACCACCAGTGTGGGGAAGCAGCAGCTGTGACTTTGTAGGACAGACTGTGTCCTGCTTGTCACTGAATAGCCGGCAGTGAACCCAGCACTGCTCACAGTGCCAACACCAAGTCCCCAGTTTTAGACTGGATGCTTTGGGGAAAATCTAACTTAAACCCAAAGCTGTGTGACTCTTTTCATCAGTGTAGTTACTGCTCTGTCAGTAGTGGCCGCTAGCCACGTGCCCATCCAGAAACAGCCCCCATCTCACACAGCCTCTGCCTGTCAGCCCTTCCCAGCTTCCTTAACTACTGATGTGTCCACTGTCATGCTCTCATTATAGTTCCCATGACCGAGGCTCAGAGCAGGTCCTGTGGCGTCACAGCAGAAAGAGCTGAGAGACCAAGGTGATGGCACCTTAGGCTCAGGTGTGTTTTGGACAGGAGAGGTCAGTTCTTCAACCTCCTGAGTATTCTCTTTTGAGTCTCCAGATGATCTTAAATTATTGAAACACTGAAAGGAGTAGCTTTGTTATTTTTTAAAATATTATTTGGTGGGGAATGCCTCCTATATTTGAAATCTTTCCTAGAAAGAAATTTTAAAGACCAAAATCTGTTGAAGCAAAAATCTGTTGACCATATTTCTTATGCAGACATCTGCCTTAGCTAGGTCACCCACGCTGTCTCCGGAGCTCACTGGCAGCTTGATGAATGATGATGGTGGTCGATAAATAAGAAGTAAACAACACACAAAAATGGGTGCTAATTTCAACCTTCATTAGATGCACATGGGGGAGAAAATCAATGTTTGACAAATGGAAAATGACAGAATCAGTAAGTGGAGACTTTTATTTTCAATTTTCTGAGAGGCCTTTGCACACAATGGAACACTAACACCAAGAAAAATAACCAATAAAAGCACACTCAACGGGCCCTATTTAAAATGCATTATCACAAGCTACAAATATAGAACAAGAACTAATTGCTTTGTTTATTCAAAAGAAGTGTAATGGTTTCTTTCATTTAAACTAAGTAGTTTTAGCCTCTGAAATTTGATTACATTCTGGTAAGAAGACCATGCAAGTTGAGTACTCAACCTAGACATCCCACTACCTTTAACTACCTGCCACCTTTGGTGGACACCGCCCAAATATTCATTCATTTGTTCATTCATTATTTCATTCAACAAACATTTATTCAGTACCCACAATTGCCAGGTATTCCAGGACTGGAGGATGGAAATACTAATTTCCCAAGACCTTGAGGCTGAGACAGAAAAGT
Organism: Aselliscus stoliczkanus; assembly: GCA_033961575.1. NCBI lineage: Eukaryota > Metazoa > Chordata > Mammalia > Chiroptera > Hipposideridae > Aselliscus > Aselliscus stoliczkanus. Next base: position 70,653,939 of record CM066731.1, on the reverse strand, counting down.
ACCAGACAACAAATCGAGATACTAAAGGCCACAATAGAGGAAGTCGGGAGAGGTTACAGGTTTCCCACAGCATTCATGTGCAATATCTTCCAAAAATGATGCTGCACACATAGAACAGAATAGTAATCAAGAGCCAACAAAAATGTCTTTTGTCTGTAATTCTCCTTATAAACAACAGAAATAGAGCAGAAATGACAGTGGGGATTATTTAGCTATAAGACTCTCACACCCACAGCACTTTGCCAAAACTGCCCATCACAGGGATCCGTGGAAACACTCAGTCCCATCTAGTGACAGTATCATTCAGACCTGCCATTACAGTCAGCTGCTCTGGGCACTTCATCATCTCAGGAACTGCTTGTAAACTGGCCTAAAGAAGATTAACCACTCCCCTCTCAGCACTCTGTATACTTTACTCATAGACCTGTTATTTAATTGTTAAATAACGGTTGGGCTAATTATGAGGAAGTAGAAACAAACAGACCAGGTTCAGATTCCACCTCTGAAATTTAATAGCAACATTAGCTAAAGAAAATAAATTTACCTTTTCATGGCAGTACCCACCTCGTAAACCTGTTGGTGAAGATGCAGTAAGACGGTGTGTCCACCTAGGCCAGGGTCTGGTTTTGGGAAGGTGCTCAGGAAGCTGCTGAATGAATCAAACATGGGAATGTGCACACACTGCGTCCTCTCGGCTCTGTTACCTGAGAAGCTTCCTGAAAGGAGAGACAATATTCAATTAATATTCTGTGTCCTGGAGCTCAGAGAATGTACTCAAGGATGCTGGGAGGAGTGGATGAACATAAACCTCAGTTCAAGGGTTTTCTTTCCTTGAATAATTTAATCTGCATTATAGGTGTTTTAGATGATACGATTATTTTTGAAACACTCCTATCTGTTCACAGTGAAATTATGAAGCTTTTACGAATTGTTTATCAGAAGAAGTAAATAATAAGTAAACATAATAATGCCTGGGTTGAGCTTCTTCAAAAATTATCTGTTGGAAAGGTTTGTAGGTGCAATTAGCATATCCTTCCCAAAGTAAGCTTCCCCTGCAGAAATGTTGCCTGCATACTGATGAGGCTTAAAAGACAGAGAATTAAATAGGGCGCCATTTGTAAAATGAGTGCCTAATTGTAAGCAGTAAGCATGCTGATCCCCATAGAGCTGATGACACCAAATTTATTTAGGGCTCCATAGGAAAGGAATTTGAATTGCTAGACGGTATTTTCATTGAATCTAGCAAGTTTTAGTTTCATTACACTTATTCAATCATAGGATCATAGACAGCCCTGAAAGGAAAGGGATAAATGTGCTAAAAACATTCTTCCAGGGTTGGGGGTCGGGGTGGGGAACATTTTAACTTAATTTCTTAGCACTTGAAATGTATCCATCTGTCCCATTTAAGCTTTGAAGAAGCTGACTGAGTTTATTCAAGTTGCTCCATGATTGAACTTAAACTTCCATGTATGTCTACCTGTGGCTCAGTAAGCCATTTTGTTTCACAACAAAAATCATAAAATGAGCATGCCGTATATGTTCGGATATATTTCTGTAAAATTTAGTATGTGTGCATGGGTAAAAGTTATAGTCAAAAATGGGGGGAGCAGGTAATGGGAGGCTAACCAAAAAGGTTAGCTAATGCCCTTAACATCTCTCGGCAGTAGTTTAAAAACCTCTGAACTTGGATGGTCTGCATGATCACAGTTAGAAGATGCTGCGTCCACATGTCCCAGGAACCATCCTGTGTCAGCTAGTTCATAATACACAGACGATTCTTCCCTGCCTTTTAATGGAATACACGAAAGCAAGTCCAGCCTCAGCGTTAATCCTGTTAGGGCTGACTGTTAGCAAATGCTTCCCGATTCATCTATCATCAGCACGCACATTACTGAGAGCACTTGCTCTGAGGGAGGCCGTGTGGTAGGAGCTGGAACACAGGCGTGGTCCCTACCTGCCTGAGTAGCTCAGAGGGTGAGGGACCAGCAGAGAAATATGGTGGGTTTTGTGATGTGAGTCCCAACAAAAGTGAGCCTGGGGGCTGTAAGAGGCAGAGAAAACCATGGAGGGGACAGGTGGTCCCAACCCTGATGGAGGAATTTCAGTTATCTCACACCTCCACCCCACTAAAAGGGGAAAGTGTTTCCGGAGCCCTGGGAGCAGTGTGGGCACTCAGCTTAAGGAAGTGCCATGCACGTGGGTGTGGGTGCTCAGGAGGTGACTGAGATAGACAGAGGAGCCTGTGTACCACGAAAGGGAGCTGCGCTTTGTCCTTAATGTCCTGTGGAGTTGTAGGATTTGACATCAATGAGGACTGTTAAATGATCAGCTGTTGAGAGATGCCTGGCTATCATTATCAAACGAACCAAGGGGAGCAAGGCTGAAAGCAAGGAGACCAGGGACAGAAGGGGAGTGTGTGGTTGAGGACCACTGAGCAGTGAGGATGAGGACGCTCACAGGACCTCAGTGGAAGGAGGAGGAGTGGGCTTGAGCGGAGCAGAGAATGAGGAGGAACTCAGGTTTGTGTAGGTTCAGTTTGAGATGAGCAGAAATGCTAAGTGGAGATAGCTCTTGTACAAGCCAACAGCTCAGAAAGTGGCATTCGATGGAGGTTGAGGTTTGGTAGCATCAACATACATGGTGATCTTTGGAAGTGTGAAAGTGGATGAAATTTCCCAGTAAGAAAGTATAAAGGGAATAGCAGAGAGAGCTGAATCCTGGGGAATATTGATTTTAAATGGCAGGCCCTAGAATTTAAGGACACTAAAAAGATGGAACTGCAGAAGTGAAGTAAACCAAGAATGGCATTCAATTCTCTAGAAAGAGAAAGTTTCAAGGACATAATTATCCCCTCAAAATGTCAAATGCTTCGAAAAGTTTTAATCATCTCTTTATTCCTTTATTCATGCACTCAACAAATATTTATTGGACTCCTAGTATATTCTAGCAACTAATTAGATACAGTTGCTGAACAAAATCAACCCTGTCCAGAGATAGATTACCATTTAGTGGAATCAACTGATTTTAAATAAATGGACCAAGAAATATGTGTGTGATTTCAAAACATGGTGAATGCCATAAAGAAAGCTGAGGACTGCAAAGGGTTCCCTGGGTGACTTTCTCACTTCTGGCCTTAATGGAATAAAAAGTAAGCAAAAGTCATTGGCACCAAATTGCCACAGATTGAGGGCTAAACATGAGGGGAGGATGTGGAGTAAAGCACTGAAGTCCGCTTCCTCAAGAAGCTTGAGTGTAACAAAAGAGAACAAAAACAAAGAAAAACTCCAAGGAAGGTTTGTTATTGTTTTAAGATATGGGAAGATAGAACATATTTAGAGGCTGAAGTTGGGAGGAACCAGTAGAGAAAAATAGCTAGAAATATTTTTTAAAGTGAGAAAATAATTGATGAAATTAGGTAAAACTAATATGAAACATAAATATATATTTCAGGTGGATTCACATGAGCTGATGAGGCACTACAGGAGTTCTACAAAATTTCAGGTAGGTGCCTTCCTATCTGGAAATTGTTCAAGCAATCCATTGCCCATTTGATTTTAAGTCCCACCTCTCAATTTCTACCAAAAAAAACTACTTTCTTTCAGAATCATAGACTTTGTAATAAAGTTTAAATAGATGAAGTTTTATTAGACCAAAGCAAGCCTGAGGTTTTACAGGACACATTTGCTTATATGAGCAAGTGTGTAAGTCAACACGTGGGTCTTTATTAGGCAGAAAAATGTTCCTGCTCACGCTGATTCTGATTTAAATGTCAGTGAAGAAGGACGGGGTGTGCCTTGTCTTATCCACACAGAATGCTAGCCTCCGATTCATGTAGCATGATGATGCAAAAGTCGAGAAAATTGCTTCTAGTCCTGTTTCTTTCTTGTTCATATAAGCAAAATAAAAACATAGAAAAGAACAATTATTTAAATGACATAGCACCTTCCTTTCTTCAAAAAACAATATAACCATGTTTTTTCACTGATAATTATTTACAACAAGGTATTTATTATCTTTTATTTGTAACTCTAAGAAATGGGCAGAGATTTGGGGCTTATTCAATGTCACCCAATCTGTAAGCATGAACTCCAACCTCCAATTTCAAGGACAACACTTTAGTGGCCTCAAATTTTGTTTACAAATCTGGGTGTGGGTACCAAAGTGTCCCTAATGGCTATCTATGGTGATTAAAATCTCTTTCAATTTGTTTTCCTCTCCAACTAATTTTCTTTGTAAAAAATATCCACATACCCAGATATATTAATAGAACACCTACACTACTTGAATGAACCCTACAAAGAGGACGAATATATTGGGTTATCGGAAAAGTCATGATGTATTTTTTTCTATGTTTTTCATTGCAAAAATGCGTCATGACTTTTCCAATAACCCAATACTTTTTAAGAGTGACAAGCTTATTCCAAACTCAATCACTTCCTTAAACTTCAGAACACATTAACTCATGTATTTAATTTGGGTTTATAAATGTAAAATTTTACATGTATTTAACTGTGGTCACTCCTCCTTTTGGATTCCCTTTGCACATCCTGCCTGTGTTGTCATTGTGTTAGCTATGTTTATGCTTGGTTATTCCACTATTAGACTGCTAATTTCTTGTGGACAGAAATTGCGTCTTCCTCCTGTTTCAACCATCGTGCTTTGCAAAGCACCTTGTACAGAGTGCGGTGTTGGCCAGTAATCAGTCAATTCAGTTTTCTACAACCCACCGAGAAATGAATCATCTGTCTACATGCTAATGTGACTAGTCAAACATGACTAATGACAGTTTACAGAGAATTCAAGTGAGCAGTTGAGTGGTTGTATAGACAGCAAGGAAGAAGATCGCTATGCTGACAAATTATCTTCATACAGTTATTTTACAGGTTAAAGAACAAGATCATTATGATTTTAACCAGAAAACTCGGGTGCTGGAACAGCTCTAGACGAGACTGGTCAGTCCCGCTCGCCTGCTCTCATTTGTCAGACGTTAGTTACCTTAGTAACTGATCTGTCCACCTCGCAATTTGTGTTGGGCTCAGTATCTATGGGGAAAAATCAATGCATTTGATGATATGATGTCATTTCTAAACCAGTACTTTTAGTAACTGTTTTATTTATAATAGCTAATCTGGGTAATTCAAACCAAAAATTCCACTGCTTTTCAATAGTACAAAGCTATTGTGAAATTCTGGTATACAATTAATTACCTCAACTCTTACAGAAAGCTTTTAACTGCTTCTAATTGTCTTAAATAAATTAAATGTTTTTTGATGTACCCTATCTTTCAATACCATGTAAAAATTAATGAAAATGAGCACTTACCTTACATAAAAGAATTGTTATTGTTATTATTGCAATCAGGAGAGTATGCAAGTATGCACAATTACTAGAGTAATAGAAGGCCAGAATAATGTAAATACATGAGAAATTTAAAAATACATATTTTTAGTTATAATAGTATTTTTTGTACCTCCTCCCATCAGAGCTGCTGATTACTTGTAAATAGGACTGATTTTTTTCCTTTCCTCTCTCAGCCTGCAGTCACTGATAGGTGCTTTCTCAGCAGTTTATTGTTACCAATATGACCTGAAGTAGACAGCAGTAGAAAGAATGAATGAGTCTAGATGAACCGCCAGCAATATAATCAATCCCGGACCCTGGAGAATTGGCCAAAACATAAAAATATATCACTGCAATGAATGTGCTACAGTGTCAAATAAAATCAAGAACAGGCTTGATTTTTACTCCAAGAGCCCCATTTTTAAAACACTATTAAAATGTATTTTAACATTAGCAACCAGGCCATCTTTGAAATATGTGTGACAGTGCAACAGAGATCCCAGAAAATGCAGTGCCTCAGGAGAGATCAGAGGCATGAAGGTGCAAATGGAATACACTGGAAGAATAGTGTTCTTGTTTTCATAGAGCTAATATGCCTTCTAGTAGAACCACACCTGTGTAACTGAAGGCAGTTTTGTATGAAGCAGCAGAGAGTTCGTCGTGACTGGTCAGCTTTGACATGCATTGGTATAATAGAGTCCACATCCAGAAAGCATGTGCACACAGCATAACTATGACTGTGTTCTTCCAACAGCTGGATGTTGCATCAGTAATGCCGTTTGATGTTTTCTACTTCTTCTTTGGATTTAATCCAATATTTAGGACAAATAGGATATTAAAGGTAAGATCACTATATTGTTCATCTTAATTGTCAATTTCTTATTATAATAATGGAAATCTTAAAGTGATTTAAAATATCTTAAAAGTATAATACTCTTTTTTTATCAGCTTTTTTTTTTTTTTTTTTGAGGGCAGTGTCACTGGCTCTCATATGTGGGACCCAAACCGGGGCCGCTGGCTTCCCAAGCCAGCGCTTAACCACCATACCACTCGGCGGGCCCTAAAAGTATAATACTCTTTAACTTTCTCAAACCATCATCCATTTTTCTTCCCTATCAATGCTATGAAATTTAAAACTCAATGTAGGAAAAAAAAAATCATTGTTCCTACTGGTGGAAGTTGTCCTTGGTTGTTTTAATTCTATATGTCAAAACAGAATTTTTTATAATCTAAGATAGTAGCGCTTTGGTGATTATAAATACAACTATAATTACAAATGAATTTTATGATGTTATTCTTTTCTGTGTCCTTTTTTATTAGACAGTCACTGAATGCCTAGAATTCTGCCTGCAAAAGGAGAAAGTTAGATTAGATGGCCTTTAATTTATCTTACTCATGTAAAATTCTATAATTCTAGAAAAAAATACAAACATATTTTTGCATAACAAAATTATTTAACTTGGAACAACTCAAATGTCCATCAACAGAGAACTAGCTAAATAAATTTTGGTATAACTATATAATAGAATATACTTTGCAATGCCAAAAAAAATGCATGAAGAGGAAGTTTTCTATGAACTGGTATGAAAAGACCACCAAGATAAATTACTGAATTAAAAAACAAGCTAGTTACAGAGCAGTTTAGAGAGCAATGGTTACTTTTGTATAACAGAAAGGGAAAAATATTCCACTTTTCTATATTTACATATACAGTGCAAGGCTACAAAAAAAAAACTAATAAAAATGGTTAACTGTGATGGGGATGGGAGGCAGGAGGGAAAATCAGGAGAATACAGGCAGGAGAAAGTGCAAGGCTTGAAGGTATGCATTTGCTATTGTTTTTTAACTCTGCGACCATGGAATGTGGGTCTATACTGGGGCAGAATGTACCATTTCAAGCGCTTAGTGGGCTGGCCATCAAATTTCTGGTCTGACATCAAAGTGTCAGGCAGTCCCTGCTCAGAGATGATGAACTTTCAGAAAGGTGCAGGTTCCTACTGATTTGGGATTTTGTCTGGCATTATCATAAAAACTTAAAAATTTCCAGCTCTTCACACCCCATCTCTGAATCCTCAGAAGGTCCAAAATCCATCTATATTCAGTAGATTTTTGTAAAATACAGAAGACCCTGAAAGTCAACATTGGTCTTCTTTTCATAGCCTCACAGTCCCACAGTCCACATTTCACATATAAGTAAGTACCCAAATCTTTGGGGAAAGTAGCATTTATCTGTCTCCAAGTTATATATGAGAAAACAGTAAGAATATAGATTTTTCTCTCCAGTGAACACTTAAGCTAAATTTTGAAACATGCCTTGGTGCAAATTTCTATTAAGAATTTCTGTTAAGAATTTCTAATAAACAAGTTACCAAAATTTGAAATGATCTAAATCCGAATGTTTGAGGGGCTTTCCCTACTCAGGAATTCTGGAAAAACAAACCATTTATATATATTTCTAGTTAGAGTTATTACTATTATATCTGCTTTTTAATTCCAAATGTCCTACCACAGTCATGACTGCATTGGATGAAATTTTGAACTAAATAATCTTTGAACTACATAATCTCTAATAGTTCCTCCTAGCTGTAAGATCCTGTGAGTCTCAGCACATTACATTAAGTCATGTATGCATGGAACCCCTTTAGGAGGCCTGTCTGCTTGTTGTCCCCATTTCACAGACGAGGAAACCAAGGTCACGTAGTTAGTAACTGGCAAAGGTGTTTGAGGTTCCATGCTCTTACTCTTGTGCTGTACCGCCCAGAGTTACAAAAAGAGCAGGTGAGGAAGACATGCATGTCAGGACTGAGAGCTGAGATAGGAGACGCAAGCAGGAACAACCTGGAAGGGAATAGCAGCTCTTATTGTAAAACAGAATTCTACTATATGCTTTAAAAAGAAAAAGGAAAGAAATGCTTTTAAGCTTGATTTTCAGTAAACATTATAAAGGAGACTCACTAGGAGGTAGAAGTAAAATACAGCAGGAAGCTCTGGACGTTTGGCACCCCAGTAACAGGTGCTGCCTAGAAGGAAAAATCATTAACTGCCTGGTCATTTTAAAGACACATGAATGGAATATTTTCAGTAACAAATAAAATCTATTTCGATAGATGTGTTTTATGTCGATAGATGTGTTTAAGACTAACACTTGGGATTTTTTTTGCTTGTTTTCTGCATAGTACACTTCATTTTTTGAGTTTAATTACCGTCTAGAGTCGCTGATGGACAAGGCGTATGTCTACAGGTAACATAACTCTTTACGCTTTGGGTGGGAGAGAAGCACTAAGTGGTACAGCATTTCCGACAGGAAGAGTACGACCTCCCTGCAGAAGAGAAGGGGATAGCCTCAGATTTTAGACTGCCTAAAATGTAAGGCTATGTTCTAAAACAGATTTGAATATTTTGAAGTAAGATAAGAGTATGAAAATCATATTTGCTTTTAGAAGAAGACAGGACTAAAAAGTAGGCAGAATTACATCTTCTGTCAGGCAAGTACAGACAAACGTGCGCTGTCACAAGCTGACTTGCTGTCTCTCTTAGGACAATTCATCGTAATCTGAATTGCCTTCATTTGCTGTGCTGCACCTCACATGCACAGAGACCTCCATCACAGTTTACTGTAGCGTGAAGCCCCCTGAGCTTCTCAAATACACCAGTTCAATCAGCGTGTGTGTGTGTGTGTGTGTGTGTGTGTGTGTGTGTGTGTGTCAGGACTCAACATGGAAGGTGACCCTCGGGGCGTGTCTTTCAGGGAGGTGATTCACCCCATCAGTCAGAGAAAGATCTGTTTACAGTGTTGGTCAGAAAGCACCCCAGGGCACCATCCCTTTACACTGAGCTAATGAGGGGGAACTGCTCCCACATTTAAAGTTGGGAGCTCTTTGGAGGGAAAGGAAATGGTAAACAGGCTGTGTTCCAGTGGCCACCTGAGGCCATACTTCACTTCTATTCTCCTTACAGAGTCATTCGCACAACGGGATACCTGCTGTTTACTCTGCACGTGAATGCCTGCGTGTATTACTGGGCTTCCAACTACGAAGGAATTGGAACTACAAAATGGGTGTATAATGGTAAAGGAAACAAGTAAGTTCTCGTTCTGTAAGGAACCATATTGAGTCTTAACTTCCTGTTTCAGTGGATGAGTTTTCTTAAGCCAGTGTTTTGAAACTGTAACTCACAACCCACTAATCCACATTAAAAACTCTTCAGTAGGATTTTTTCAGTGAAAGAGGGTAAAGTAGAGAACAACAGGATAGGAAATATCAGAGTGTGTCATATCTAGTATGGGTGTGCTTGTGTGTGTGTGTGTGTGTGTGTGTGCACGCACGCGCGCATGTGTATGCATCCTGGGTTGACCTAGCAAATGCATTTTTTTCTCTGGATCATGATCCAAAAAGTTTGAAAGCCTCTGCTTCAGACAACTGAGTGTTAAGGTAACTTTTAATAACTCCAGTGCTGATTGCTAGTAATGAGCAGTATTAATTATTTGGAGGGCAGGTGCAGTGGCTAATTAGTTTACCCACTGAAGGATTTTATGGGTTTATGAGTCAGTTATAACCACTAACTCAATTAGACACTTAGAGAATAACAAGGATCATACATTAAACTTGACAATTAGACATGCAAGAATCCCAGGAATAAAAGAGATCATTTGAAAAATTTAGTGTAGCAGATCAGGACTCAGTAATGGCAGCAGGGTTATTTAATAGTGAGATTTTCTTTTGGTAACTACAAGGGTCTGGCCCAAAGTCGACCCCACTCACTTTCTGCTCCAGCGAAATAACATTGAGCATATTCTAAGGCGATGTCCTTACTGGAAAAGAGCAGGTCCTAGCGTGACTTTGAAGGGCAACTTGCAGCAGTCCTGGGAAGGAAAGCAATTACAGGATACAGCAAAGAGAGAGAAGATACCTCACAAAATTACATACTGCCTAAGTGAGTAGGACATGTATGAGGGATTATAGCAGCAGCTTTTGAACTTTTAACTGGAACTGATTTTAAAAATTTAAAATCAGAAGGCCCACTGATTAGGAAAACATACATACAGGGTATATCTTATTACTGGAGAGTTATAACCAAATCTATAAGTAATTCTTTTTAGAATGCAGATTAACTTAAGTACATATTTAGTTTAATATAAATAATTTATATAGAAAACTGAATAAGGCATCAACTATAGTAAATATTGCCTGAAAATGAATGTGTAATCCAACATCATTACATGCTCGAGTCTGATAAATGTTTTTATCAAATTAGCAAAATAATAAAGAGTTGCATCAGAATACCTTCCAGAAAACTGGATGCCTCTCTGCAGCATTTCAGTATATGTTGTTCCCAGTGGCTAGAACACAGATAAGTGTATAATAAACACTCAATGTATGGTAGGTATGAAGGAAGGAAGGCAGAGAAGGAAGAGAGAGGGAGAGTAAGGATAAAAAGAAGGAATGACCAAATCTGTATTATAACAGAAAGAAATCTCAGCTTGAACTCACAGGAAACTTAAGCTAAAGTATGCTAATAATTTAGACTTCTAATTCCATACTAGATATCCTAAGTGCCCTGTCTGTAAAATATAATATAAATTAATTGTAATATTTGTTGTAAAATTACTTATTGGAATTACTTGTTATAAAATACATTTCTAGATAAATTATAATTACAACAGTTTTCAATGATTGCAAACTTCTCTAGAGTAAAAAGAGTCTCCAAAGTCTAAAAAAAAAGAGGTTCATACTGAAGCTGAAAGAGAGTGGTGAGATAGTCACTAAGGAACAAAAATAGAGAGGGTAACTTTTAGTCAGTATAAAGAGCAAAGAAATAAGAAAACTAAAAAAAAATTACATTTGGTAAAAAAAAAAAAAAAGACAAAAAGAAAGAAAGTTGTGGGGAGAAATACAGAAAGGTGGAAAGGTAGGACAAATAGAAAATGAAGCGAGATGGTAGAAACAACTTAAACTATCGGGTTGTCCGAAAAGTCATGACGTATTTTTTCTGTTTTTCATGCAAAAATGCATCATGACTTTTCCGACAACCCAATATATCAATAAACACAATAAATTAATATGGACTAAATTTGCCAACAGATTGTCAATATTAGTCAAAATAGGCTTTAAAACAAAATAATATTAGGGAAAAAGAACATCACCATATAATGGTGAAAGTTTCAATTCCCCATTAATATATACCAATTCTAAATTTGTATGCACCTAATAAAATACTTACAAGTAAATCAAAGAAATTAATAAAGCAAAAATGAATAGAAAGAAGAGAAATTGGCAAATACATCATCAAAGTGTGAGACATCAACACACAACTATTGATTGATCTACCAACCAAAAACAATTAATAAAGATATAAAAGATTTGAGAACCAAATTAACAAGCTTGATTTAATGGACATAAATAGAACTTTGTACCGGAAAATTAGAAACTACCCATTCTTCTTAAGTCACTCATAGAAAAATTACTAAAAGTAATCATTTTCTAGGCAAAAGGGCTAGTTTTAATGTATTTCACAGCTTTGGTATCATAGCACCACATGCTCTGACTCTGAAGATAAGCATTATCTCATCAGCTCTGCTCTGCTCATTTAGACAGGAGGTTCTCACTCAATAACCCTCTTACAACTGTCATGGATACAGGTTGCATCCCTACAGGGAAAATGCCTTTAAAAGCAGCATTTTTAGACAATCTGGAAGAAATGGATAAATTCCTACAAAAGTACAATTTTCCAAGACTGAATCGAGAAGAAACGTAAACTGACTGATTACTACTAATGAAATCAAATCAATAATTTAAAAACTCACAACTAACAAAAGCCCTGGACTGGATGGCTTCACAGGCGAATTTTACCGAACATTCAAAGAAGAATTAACACCTGTCCTTCTCAAACTATTCCACAAAATTCAAGAGAAAGGAAAGCTCCCAAGCTCATTTTATGAGGCCACCATTATCCAGATGCCAAAACCAGACAAAGATATTACAAAAAAAGAAAATTATAGGCTGAAATCCCTGATGGGCATAGATGCAGAAATCCTCAACAAAATATTAGCAAACCAAATTCAGCAATACATTAAAAAAGATCATACACCATGATTAAGTGGGATTTATTCCTGGGATGCAAGATTGGTTCAATATCCACAAATCAACTTACATGATACACCACGGAAACAAAGTGAAGGCATGTGATTATATCAACTGATGCAGAAAAAGCATTTGACAAAATCGACCATCTGTTTATGATAAAAATTCTCAGCAAAGTGGGAATAGAGGGAATATACCTCAACATAATAAAGGCCATATATGACAAACCCATCATTAAATCATACTCAGTGAGGAAAAGCTAAAAATACTCTCCTTAAGATCAGGAACAAAACAAGAATGTCCACTTTCACCACTTTTACTCAACATAATATTGGAAGTCCTACCCACAGCAGGCAGACAGGAAAAATAAATAAAACACATCCAAATTGGAAAGGAAGAAGTGAAACTGTCATTATTTGCTGATGACATGATACTATATACAGAGAACCCTAAAGATTCCACCAAAAACTATTAGAACTGATGAATGAATTCAGTCAAGTATCAGGATACAAAATAAATATTCAGAAATTGGTTGCAAATTTATACACCCATAATGAACTCTCAGAAAAGAAAATTAAGAAAACAACACCATCTATAATTGCATCAAAAAAAATATCTAGGAATAAATGTAACCACAGAGGTAAAAGACCTGTACTCAGAAAACTAAAAGAAAGAAATTGAAGATGATACAAATAAATGGAAGCATATACCGTGCTCATGGATAGGAAGAATTAACATTGTTAAAATGCCCATACTACCCAAAGCTATCTATAGATTCAGTGCAATCCTTATCAAAATACCAATAGCATTTTTTACAGAGCCAGAACAAATAATCCAAAAATTTACATGGAACCAAAAAAGACCTTGAATAGCCACAGCAATCTTGAGAAAAAAAAGGACAAAGCTGGAGGTATCATGCTACCTGATCTCAAATTGTGTTACAAAACTACTGACATAGAAATAGACACACAGATCAATGAAACAAGATACAGAGCCCAGAAATAAACCCACGCTTATATGGTCATTTAATCTAGGACAAGGAGGCAAGAATATATAATGAGGTAAAAACAGCCTGTTCAATAAATGGTGTTGGGAAAACTGGACAGACACATGCCAAAAAAAAAAAAAATAAGAAAGAAAGAAAAGAAACTGGATGTTCTTCTTACACCATATACAAGAATAAACTCCAGATGGATTAAAGATTTAAATATAGACCTAAAACCATTAAACTCCTAGAAGAAGACATAGGCAGTAAACTCTCTGACATTTCTCTTAGTAATGTTTTTTCTGATTTACTGAGGCAAGGGAAACAAAAGAAAAAATAAACAAATGGGACTATATCAAACTAAAAAAATTTTTCACAGCAAAGGAAACCACCAACAAAACAAAAAGCCCACTGAATGGGAGATGATATTCACCAATGATACATCAGATAAAGGGATTAATACCCAAAATATATAGGGAACGCATACAACTTAACACCAAAAAAAATCAAACAACCCAATTTAAAAATGGATAGAGGACCTGAATAGATATTTCTCCAAAGAAGACATACAGATGGCCAATAAACATATGAAAAGATGTTCAATGTCACTAATCATCAGATAAATGCAAATTAAAACCACAATGAGATATCACCTCACACCTGTCAGGATGGCTATCATTAATAAATCAACAAACAACAAGTGTCATCGGCAAGGATGTAGAGAAAATGGAACCCTTATGCACTGTTGGTGGAATTACAAATTGGTTCAGCCACTATGGAAAACAATATGGAGGTTCCTCAAAATATTAAAAATAGATCTATCATACAACCCAACAATTCCACTTCTGAGTACTTATCCAAAGAAATCCAAAACACTCGTTTGAAAAGATATATTCACCCCTATGTCTGCTGCAGCATTATTTACAATAATCAAGATATGGAGGGCCGGCCGAGTGGCGCGGTGGTTAAGCGCTGGCTTGGGAAGCCAGTGGCCCCGGTTCAGTTCCACATGTGAGGGCCAGTGACACTGCCCTCAAAAAAAAAAAAGATATGGAGGCAACCTAAGTGCCTGTCCATCATAGATGACTAGGATGAAAATGTGGTACATAAATACAATGGAATATTAGCCATAAAAAGAATGAAATCTTACTATTTGTGACAACATGGATGGACCTACAGGGTATTATGCTAAGTGGTATAAAAGAGACTGAGAAAGACAAATACTATATGATCTCACTTATATGAGGACTCTTTAGAACAAAATAAATGAACGAACAAAACAGACTCATAGATACAGAGAACAAACTGATGTTTGCTAGGGAGGAGGAGGATTGGGGGGACAGGTGGCAAAGGGGAAGGGATTAAAGAATACAAATCGGGGGACGGCCGAGTGGTGCATTGAGTAAGAGCTGGTTTGGGGATGCCAGCGGCCCCGGTTCGGATCCCACATATGAGGGCCAGTGACACTGCCCTCTACAGCTAACAACAGCTCCACCTGGAGCTGGGCTGTGCGAGCCCCAGCGACGGTGTAGGCTGCAGCCCCTGCTGTAGTGGGCTGCCATAGGCTACAGTGAGTGGCCGGCAGCCAGCGTGAGCGGCTGGCAGCCGGTATGAGCTGCCAATAACCATGGTGAGCGACATCCAGAGGCCGGCGACCAATCTGCCTCATCTGGGAAGAGTGCAATGATGATACCAACATGGGCCAGTGAAGCAACGTCCTCCGCACTAGACTGAAGAGCAAAAAGACAGCAACTTGTCTGTTCCCCTCCCCCAATTCCCCAATAAAAATCTTTAAAAATATATATATATACAAATCGGTAGTTGCAAAATAGTCACATGGATGTGAAGTACAGCATGAGGAATATAGTCCAACAATGTTGCAACAACTGTGTGGTGGGTACTAGTCTAATCGGGATCACTGCATAAATTATATAAATGTCTAACCACTATGCTGTACACCTGAAACTAATATAAAATAATATTGAATGTCAACTGTAATTGAAAAAAATGTATAATTTTTTTAACTTTAAAAAAATAAATAAAAGCAATATTTTACATATTTTAACATAATTTGCATATGGCAGTTATTAACATCACCTGCCTCTCCTGTTGCTTCATAGTACATTTTGAACTTGTAAGCCTGAAGCATGTTTATCTAACCTTTGTGATTGTTCCTGATGACCTATAAACAGGAGGATGCTTAGGAGGCCATTGGATTTGTAAACTTGGCCCCAGTTAGAGGTAGGCAGCAAATTGTGTGACCTAAGTGAGCATTGTGAGCATTGAAGGTAAGTCACGTTTATTATTGATCTGTTAATCCTCACCAGAATAACAACGTGTATGCATTTCAATAGAAGACAAGAAGACACTTTCATTTATATTGAGAAGATGGCATCCTTTATTAGGCTGTGAAATTTGACACAGAAGGAAAGGACTTAGCTCAAAAGGAAAGCAAGTAGTTATGGTTGTTTGGTACCCAAAAATGCTCCCAATGAACTTTTGTCCATATGTTTATTTTCTGGCATAAATTTCCCAATGTAGGAATCCTGAGCCTCCATCCCTAACACAGATCCTCAAAGGAAAGAGTAAGAAACCAAGCAGGGCTGTCACAGGGATCATGACTTTAGACAGAGTGATGAAGTAATCAGAATCACTGTACTTTAGAGCTAGGGAAATTTAGGATAACTTGCCCCCTTTGTTTTACACATGAAGATGATGAGACCTAAGTTAATGAAAGTAGGGCCTGCGGAGTGGCGTGGTGGTTAAGTGCTGGCTTGGAAAGCCAACAGCCCTGGTTCGGTCCCATATTTTAAAAAGAAGAAAAAAAGAAAAAAAAATACTGTTAATGAAGGTATTTATTCAGGGTCCCCTAGATACTTCAGTGTAGATACTGACAAAGAAAAAAATGGTCTTTACAGTAGACACTAGACACCCTTCAGATGTAATAAAAACACCAGTTCAGCAGAGAGGTCAGTGGACGATATGGGGATGAAAGGCAGCTGGCAGCACTCAGGGAGGAGCGGGAGGGGGAGGTACAGAGGGTCCCCCAGATGCCGTCCTCCTGTGTCCTCATTTCAGTAAGTCCAGGTGTGCAGCGCTATTCACTTATTCCTCCATATCATTCAACACATACCTAAGCTCCTGCTAAGTGCTATGTCCACAGTACCTGTCTTTTAGAGCTCATCTCCTAATGAAACCAATCTCCCCTGTACTCACTGCTTCCAATAATGACTTTACAGAAATCTGGAGCTAAGAAGTTCCACATATACAGCATTCAGTTGGACACTTTGGAAAGCTGCATGTCCCACTACACACCCACCACAATGGCTAACATTAAAAAGACTGTCAGTACCCAGTGTTGGGGTAGGAGTATGGAGGAACTGAAACTTGCATTCATGTTGGAAGGAATGTAAAATGGTACAGCCACTTTGGGAAAGATCTGACAGTTTCTTGTCAACTAAAGATACTCCTGCCTTACAAACGAAAACTCAAAGGCTAAATATTGACCCAAGAGAAATGAAAATAGATGTCTATAAAAAAACTTATGTAAGTATATGCATAGGATGTCTATTCATAATAACCAAAACTTTGAGACAGCCTAGATCTCCATCTGCATCAGAATAGAAAAGCAAACTGTGGTACAGTCATACAATGAATCCTACTCAATAATCAAAGGAAGGAACCACTAGCCCACACATCAGCATGGGTAAATCCCAAAAACATGATGCCAAGTGAAAGACATCGCCCACAAAAGTATACCACTGATTTCACTTATGCGAAATTCTAAAACAGGCAAAACTCACCTATGGTAGAAAAATTAGAATAGTGCTTGCCTTTGGGGTTGGGGATTGATGAGGAAAAGGAATGGGAGAACTTTCTGGAGTGATGGAAACTCTATGTTTTGATATGTGTTTGGGCTACACATGTGTATGCATGTGTCAAAATTCATTCAAACAGTATACTTCATATTTGTGCTTATATCGTATGTTCAAAATGACTCTACAGAAAATTGAACTCTAGTTAACATGTATATTCTGAAGTACTGTATTTAGGAGGAAGTATCTTACTGTGTGTAAATAAGTTTGAAATGCATCCAAAAAATAAGATGGATTAAAGGATGGAAAAATGGAGGATTGCATGACAAATAGGTAGAGTAAAATGTTCATGATAGAATCCAGGTGGATATGTGGTTGTTCACTGGAAAATTCTTTCAATTTTTCTGTTTGAAATTTTTCATAGCAAAATCTGGGGGAATGTTTCGTGTCACGTTTGTTTCACAGAGGAAGAATTTCTGTTTCACACTAAATGGTTTTTATGGTTTTATGTCAAATTCTGTCTTAGTGCTTTAACTTGGAGCTGAAAGAATATATGCACATACACGGTCTGTTAGATAGCTCATGTTTGAATCAGCCAGATAGGAAGTCCTGGAAAAGATCTATCTGGCTGCATTGTAAACATTAGAGATGGACACACTTGATTAATTAAGCTAATCCTAGAAAATCAATAAGATGCCATATAATTCAGTCACAAACTTTACCATTGGTTATGCATATCTGGGTACAAGACATGACTGAGAAAATAATCCTAAAATAGACCTCAAAGCATCAGGGAAGAAAACTCCCCATTAACACAGCAGACTATTTCATATGTGAAAAACTAGTTCAAGGCTATCCCTCCAGATTTGGTCAAAAATCAATGCCTAAGTTTCACATTTGATTGTTGTTTAATGGCCATAAATAAGAAATTGAGAGAAACTAATTCCTATGTTTGTTCCTGTTAATGCTACAGTGACTTGGATTATTACTACAGTAATCCCAACACTGGTGATAGAGTTGGTCACATAGGGAAAGAAGCTAGTCGTTGTCCCACTCTTAGGTAGTATTGGGTTCAATAAAGTTCCTTAATTTAAAGACACCCACTGGTCCAGGGCCTCTTACCAAAATAAACCAGGTAACGGGAAATTATAAATTGGAATTTGAAAATTAAAATGCAATCCATAATAAAATTTATTCCATACTTCTTCAAGATGGTTCTCTTGACATCAAGTTCATTGTAATATTAGTAAGTCCAACGAAGCCTGCTGGAAAAAATTGCAGAGTGGTAATATCTTTATTCCCTTGCCACAGTGGTTTCAAACCCTACCAGAATTCATTACTTTTCTCTTCCTATATCCAGGTTAAAAAAAAAAAAGTGTCCTTCAAAAGGTATTGAACTTCAAAATGAGTGATCTCTTTTCTGTTATTATTTGAATATTGACTTCGACTACAGTTTGATTTTTTTCTTTGTAAACTTGAACCTTACTGTCTGGGGGAAACCTGCCACCTACCCTGAGACCACCATGCTGTAAGGAAGCCCAGGCTATCCACCTCTTCTGGGTCTTTTATAGACTCCTGAACCACAGGTTCTGAGCCTAATAAAACAGGGGTTGGTTCATACCATTAAACTTTGGAGCGATTTGTTCTTCAATAAGAGATAAGTAGAACAGCTAGTGAACACCCTCCCCGGGTTTTCTGAGCCATTTCACAATGTTTAGCAAGAAGTTTACATTAGCTCATGTTGTCTTTGCAATGCTGCCTATAGAAAGAAAGTCTTGATGAGGAAATGTGTTATAATGTAGCAGTAATCTATACTCCCAAGCATAGCGGTATTTTAATGTTCAGGTAAAAAGCAACATGTGTGTGTATCTTCTCTCTTCACAGGTATCTGAGATGTTACTACTGGGCAGTTCGAAGTTTAATTACCATCGGGGGACTTCCAGAGCCACAAACTTCATTTGAAATTGTTTTTCAACTGCTGAATTTTTTTTTGGGAGTTTTTGTGTTTTCCAGCTTGATTGGTCAGGTAAATTGAGATGTCAGTTCCTAGATATATAATGCTGTCATTTTTGAAAAGCTAACATGTATGTATAAACTTTACAGGGGAAAATCAATATATATATATATATATATATATATATATATATATATATATATATAATTTAATCTATTTTAATGAACTAAAGGAAGGAGGATTTGAATGGGTCAACAATGCCTTTCAATCTATCAGGCAACCTTTCTGTAGTGGATATCAGGTTGGATCTTCAGAGAAAGTCAAGTTTCTAAGTTATTTTCTTACTTGGAGCTTCCTGAAGGTCTTTAAAAGCTCTCTTATTTACTTAAACTTCAAATACTGTCATAAAATCCCAGGGTTAAAATCAACTTCAGAGGTCACTTCACACAGAGGTTAAGGAATGCTGACTAGATTAATTAATAAATCATTGGTTCATAAGTGCTTATTATGGCATCACCTTGTCCTGTTCTCAAGGCATCACAGTCTAGTAAAAAAGTAAAACAGGGCCGGCCGAGTGGCTCAGTTGGTTAAGAGCTCGCTCAAGAGTGCGAGCTGAGCTCTGAGCAACGGTGGTTCAATGCCAGCCCGAGCTGAGTTGCCATTGAGCTGCCAACAGGTGGCAGGATGGCTCAGCTAAAAAAACAAACAAAACAAAACAAAAAAAAAACTACGAATAAAAAAAAAGGTAAAACAGGTGTGTGTAAACAACTATTGCAAGGTAATGGGCATTCCCAAGGCGCGAGCACAGTGTCTGTGATCTGTGATGCCCAGATTCACAAGCAGTGTAAAGCTCGCAGCATGGCATCTTTAGAAGCTACACTCCCCCGGGAGGCACTTAAATACCCCGTGTTTGAGCCCAAATGCTGAGACGTGGGTACTGGGCAGAGTTAGACAAAGTCACAAAATGGTTATTCCCACTAGAAAGTAATTGATTCCCACTCACCACACTCGCAGTGGTATGAATAAAACCCATGCTTTGACAAAAGGTAGCAATAAACACTATTCTTTCTAACATCTGAAGCTGAGCACCAATCATCAGAACTCAACTCCTGCATTCATGAATGTCAGTCAGGGAACTGCTATCTCTGATTAGTACCAGACAGAGTCTGAGAGCTCTGTGTTAGCTTGGAAAAGGGAAGCTGGAGGAGAATGCATTTGAAACAGATGAGATTAAAAAATCAGATGAGATGCAGTAGTTACACACAGGTAGTTCTATCAGTCAGAAACAGTGTGAAAGGTGGCAGTGATAATGCACAAGGTAGGTTCGAGAAATAAAAGGAGTACCAGAGGGAGTGGCGTGAAAGACACTTGTAAATAAGGTTAGAGATGTACATAAGCACAAGATATTTTAAAGCCCTGAACATGAAAGATGTGGCTTTATCCTAAGAGCAATAGGAAGTCAGCCAGAGAAGTTTGAACAAAGAAGATAGTCAAGGAAGATTAATCAAAATATAATACAAATTGGAGGGGATAGTACTGTTTTAAAATACAGGTTTCATTAGTATTGAGGTATGGTGAGGCCAATAGATCAGGATGCGGTTGTCATCAAAGATAGTTTGTTATATAAACAGATCCAAGAGGCGGGGCCCCAGGAGGAAGCTGCAGAGAAGGACAGGTGTGTGTATGTGTGTGTGTGTGTGTGGGGGGGTGTGTTCAGATTGGGTAGTTTGTATACTTCCCAGGCTCTGGGGCCTAGAAGCTGTCTCTGCTTCCTGGGGTGACCAGGGCAGGTGGGTAGTGACCAGGAATGTGAGCCCCCATGAAAGAAAAGCCTAGATTTGCTAGTTTACACGTGGAATGTGCGTTCCCAGGAGAGTTCTTTGATATGTCTGGGAATTAATTAGCTAACTCTTGGAGGGGTAGTCCCAGATAGCAAACCACCAACATTCAGAAAGCGAAAGGCATGGCTACCACAGGTATACAGGTTTATGGCACCTGCAGCCTGAACATGGTAATGGAGCAGAGACAGGTCGTAAAAGAAACTCTATTTAGAAAATATTTAGGTTTGGAAAAACGAACATGAAGCAGTTAAAAACTGTAAGTATAAATTATCATATTCTTGATGGCTGGGAGGTCGCATTAAAAATGATTGAGAATAAGCTTGTTTAGAGAGAAATGTGATTCAAATTAATTTGAATATAAGTAGCAAAATCATATTATTTCATTTATTTCTCATAGAATCTATGTGAGGTAGGGACAGAATCACCACTTATGCAAAACCCCCACCCATAACCACAAGGAACCACACCAGGACTGATTGTCACCTCTTGACTGCAGTCCTCTGTTCTCTGGTGCGACTCAGAGACTGGCATTTGCTCCCCGCCATACCTCACCTACTTCCCTGGAACACGTGCCTGCCCAACTCCAACACCACCAAACCCAGCATGGAGACCACTCAGGCAACTGTCGCTGCAGGTTCTGGCCATCAACACCAATCAGTAAAGCTTTTCATGGCCCTTGGTTCCCAATTTAAAACTGTTAAATCTCCCTGCCCAGCCCCTAATGTCCCCGTTGTCACGGCCTTAGATGACTTGGAAATGTTCGTCATCTGTCAAAGCAGCCTGAAGAAAGGAGAGCCAGGAATGGAGGTTGCTGAGGAGTATTTGGAACAGCCCGAGGAGTGAGACAGAGGCTGGAAAGGACACGTCCAGTTTGTCCGTATCGCTGCCAGCAGATGCTTTTGATGAAGAAGAACCTACTAACTCTAACATGGAAGCTGAGGCGGAGGGGCGGGGGGGGTGGGGTTCGTAATAAAAGAGCTGTTTCAGCTAGACCTTCGAGACCAACCATCTCCTCATGAGCAGAAAGGGCTCAGTTCCCACAGGGAGTGAGCAAAGTCTTAAGAGTGTGGATGTGAGGCCCTGCTTTTCCTCCCATTATAAACCCACTGTCAAAGCAAATTTATATAGCCACTTGCTTCCCTCTTTGTAAGGGGAAAAGTCGAGCTATGTATCTCTTCTGTGCTGAGACCTTAAAGATCAGCTTTTAACCTAGAGTGGGTTTTTATGGCTGAGTTATAAACATCCAAGAACTAAAACCTGACAATTCCTTAAGTATTGTCACAGCAGTCGGCGATGCTTCAGTAATTTCAGTTTCTGCTCAATGCTGTGTCTCAAGCATGATGAGGTTTGATTTTATCTGTCCAAACAACACAAAGCAACGTACAGAGGTTGCACTTTCATGATGAATTGAGTCTATACACAGCTAGCCACACTGAGTAACCTATGAAGGATGCTTTCAAAGGGAGACTCAAAATAGACTGGCCACTCTGCCAGCTAATGGCTCACTCTCTTTATACCTTCCTTTCATAAGCACAAGCCAGGTAACTTTAAAAATCAACTAACATCTTTGCAATAATATGCAGGTTTTCAAAGAATTGTGTGTAATTACATGCATAACATGACTGAATCATCACAAAAACCTCATGTGGGAGGTAAGACAGGTCTTATTGTTTCTTTATTGGATCTAAAAGAGGATATGATTTGTCCAAAATTTTATGGAAGTGGTTGAAATCAGGACCCAATAGCAGTGTGTTAAATATCAAGTCATCAGCAGGGCCAAGCAAGTGGCGCAGTGGTTAAGCACTGGCTTGGGAAGCCAGCGGCCCCGGTTCAGGTCCCACATATGAGGGCCAGTGACACTGTCCTCAAAAAAAAAAAAAAAAAATCAAGTCAGCAGGGCCCGCTGAGTGGCGTGTTGGTTGAGGGCTGGCTTGGGACACTAGCAGCCCTGGTTCGGATCCCACATGAGGTCCAGTGACGCTGCCCTCTGCAGCTAAGATGGTGAACAGCAGCTCCACCTAGAGCTGGGCTGCTGTGAGTTCCCAGTGACGGCATAGTGGCAGTCCCTGCTGCAGTGGGCTGCCATAGGCTGCAGTGGGTGGCTGGCAGCCAGCGTGGGTGGCTGGCACCAGTATGTGCTGCTAAGAGCCGCTGTGAGCAGCTGTCCAGGGTCCAGCGACCGATCTGCCTCAACCAGGAGGAGCGATGACGATGCCAACATAGGCCAGTGGGGTGATATCCTCCACAACTAGACTGAAGAATGGGGGGACAACAACTTGTCTGTTCCCCTTCCCTGGTTCCCCAAACCTGTTCCCCATCCCCAATTCCCCAATAAAAAATCTTAAAAAAAAAAAAAAATCAAGTGTCAGAGTGTTAGAATGGAGCTTTTCATGCGAGAACTCTTAATTCAGCTGGGCTATTAGTAACTCTCCCAGTTCCTCTGCCAGTCGTGCAGTGACCTTATTTTTGGTTTTAGATGCGCGATGTCATAAGGGCAGCGACAGCCAGTCAGAACAACTACCGGGGCTGCGTGGATCACACCATCGCCTATATGAACACCTACTCTATCCCTAAGAGCATGCAGAATCGGGTTCGGACTTGGTATCAATACACGTGGGACTCGCAAAGAATGCTGGGTAAGCATGACAGGGCGCTCACTACATCCCCGCAAACCAAGTGGTGTGTTGGAAATTCTATGAGGTAGAAGCGGAGACCAGTTGGATCTGAACAGAAGATTGAAAAGTAACTAAAAGATCATTAAAGCATTAATTTAATATCATGGGTTTGTTTGTTTTTCTTGAATATCCAGCCATAACTTACTGGTGATGCAGAGACCAGAAGAGCAAAGGCTAAATTTCAGTCTAGTACCTACCTGATTTGCCTCCTACCTATATTGCCTCCTACAATCTTCACACACACACAAAAAAAGAATTGGGAAAATTAGCTGTCTTTAACCCCTTTTAAGAAACGAGGAAATGGAGGCTCCTAACTGAAAATCTGACCAAGGACACAGAGTCAGCAAATAGCAAAGCGGAGCTCAGATTTGCCGAACAAGCTGAGTCCTTTCTGAGGCATCACCATGGGCTCAGGAAGAGGTGAGCTTCAGGGCAGCGTGCTGTGGGGACACATGGTCTCCTGGAGAGACCCCCAATAATCCATGGTGTCAACTGTCAGTGCAGTCATGCTGCGGTTAAAAATAACTTTTATTAAATGATATAAAGTAAAAGAGAGCCTGCTTGTTGACATTAATAAAATTCAACTTTTAGTTTGGTGCTCCTTCCCATATAAAAATAGGAGTTAGTGCCACTGAGAGTGTAAATTACAGCATGATTCTCCAATCACAGAGGCCCTCAACAGCAGATGAGTACCACTGGTCATCAGCAGTGGGACCTTTTTTATTTACATACTCTACTTGCATTTACAGTCCACAGGCAATACTCCATTGTTTCAGGTGTACAGCATAGTGTTAGACATTTATGTGACTTATGGAGGGATCCCTGATATGCCTGGCACCCACCTGGCACCACCCAGGGCTATTCCAATGTCATTGATACAGTCCCTGTGCTGTACTTTATGTCCCTGTGACTGTGCTGTAACTTTCCTTCACCTTTCTGTCACTCTTCAGAGACTCGCACCCCATGTTTAGGGACTTCCTGAATCTGAAAGGCACGTTACTCTCTGGAACACCCACAGCAGCTCCCAGGGCATCTCACGCTGGAGGAAGAGCAGCCAAGGAGCCTTGCCACCCCTTCCCTCTCTTCCTGGAGACAGTGTCCCCTGAGACAAGGAGCTGTGTCTTTTTAGAGAGGATTTTCATATTTAGAATCAATAGTGGAATCAAAATAAGGATATAGTATAGCAAATTTGTGTTTTCTCAATGGATATAAGAAAACATCAAGAATAATCACTCTCAGAAACTGGTAGCATACTAGACTCTAAAATGGGCAGTTTCTTTATGGAACATTCTATCAGCCTGAAGGCCCATCATGCAATTCACAGGCAGAGTAATCTTTAAAGTATTCACACTGTTCATTGAGTGAATAAGCAAGTAAGTAACCACGGTTTGAATTTACTCGCTCAGCACTTTTCTTCTGTAGATTGATCCCCCCCGAACCACCCAGCACTTATGCACCACGGAGCAAGGCCCTGATAGCCTCTGAGAGCTTCTGTGCTTTCTTTGTCTTCTTTCTGCAAAGCAGAAAAGAGAGCACTTACCTTAGGGAGGTCACGAGGGTCAAGAAAGATAGTGACAGCTCCGTGAGCTTTCAAATGCCCACGACGCCCCTTATCATTTGCCATTCTTAGGATGGTAGGTCTGCGACCTGCAGGTTCAAGGAGACAAGAACTAGACCCTTTTGCCAATCCCACTTTGTCCCCTAGCCTCTGTCCCACGATCACTAAACTTCATGTCTAAAATGTTAGCAAGCACTGTGCTCTGGATGATTCAAAACTATTGGGTCTTCAATAGTGAAAATACTTCTCTCATGAAAGTAATGGTGCTCTTGTGATAGGTGTGTTTGTCCAATAGAAGAAATTAAAATATAGAATTTGATACTGCTCTTTATTTATAAAAGTAGTTGGCATTTTGTTTATTTTTCCCTGTGCACATTGGTGATGTTTTTCATTAATTGTTCTGCTTTGTGGGTTGATGCACTTTCTGAAGATGAGTGCAGCCTGTTTGAGGGCCTGCCCACCACAATGCAGTTAGCCCTGGCCATGGACTTGAACTTCAGTATTATCAGCAAGGTCGACCTATTCAAGGTGAGTGCTCTCACACTGAACACACAGGTGCACGTCTCTGTCTGTGCGATCAGAGCTCCTGCTCTGTGCAGCATTCATGATATCTGGTCTTATGTTTTGTTTTGTTTTGTTTTGTTTTGTTTTTTGTTTTGTTTTATTTTGTTTAGCTGAGCCATCTTGCAACCTGTTGGCAGCTCAACGGCAACTCAGCTCGGGCTGGCATCGAACAGCCATTGCTCAGAGCTCAGCTCGCACTCTTGAGTGAGCTCTTAACCAACTGAGCCATTCGGCTGGCCCTTGGTCTTATGTTTTAACAAATCAAAATAATCCAGAGAATTCATGTGGAATTAGAGTCAAATAAGATCTCTCATTGGTGATGACTTAGTCTTTAGCAGCCTCTGTCTCCTGATTGGGCAAAGAGAAAGTGTTCTTCAGGCTCTTCATGTGTAAACTTAAATACAGTAAAACCTTGGATTGCGAGTAATGTGGTTTGTGAGTGTTCTGCAAGACGAGCAAACATTTTTAATACATTTTAGTGTGGTAAACGAGCTATGTCTTGCAATACAAGTAGTTTGTTTCCAGAACGAATTATGCTCGCAAACCAAGGTATTACTGTATCATCAAACTCTTCAGCCTGTGCGCCTGCTGCTGTGCATCGTTCCCATGGTTCAGTGTGCTTTGGACACGTGTGACAGGCAGGCCCAGGAGAGCTCTGGAATGCCTGACCGTCTGAGAATCATGCCTAAGCATATCTCCTGTTAACAAATACTTTGAAGTTTAATCTTTTAGACGGCCAAATTCAAACTTAGAGGCGCTTTTTTTTTTAAGAAAAAAATGCGAAACAAAGAAATGTTGAACTTTTTGAATGCTTTTAATTTTACTACCCTTTTTTTAATACCTTACACTGTGGTAAGTTTCTCTCACCTGACTCTTAATTCTGTGTGACAATCACTGATTTACCTATTTAATTCATTCATTCACAGATATTTATTAAGTTCCTGCTATGTTTCAGGCACCATTTTAGCCATAGAGAATACGACATTTTAAAACAAATACTAGTGCACATGGAGCTTAAATTCCAAAAGAGGGAAATGAAAAATAAATGTGCTACGTGTGCAGGTGATAATACTATGAACAGAATTCTACTGAGGAGGATGAATTAGACTGGCCACAAAAGGCTGTTCTGAAGAAGTGCACTGGGGCTGAGACTGCAGGGAGCAGAGGGGAGCCCTGCAGACACTGGGAGGGGGAAGGGTAGGGAAGGGGAGTGAAGGGAGGAGGACAGGAGGGGAGGGGAGATGAGGGAAGGGGGTATTACAGGAGTGTGGACACCGGGAAGCCCTGAGCTGGCAGAGTGATGGAGAACAAGACTAGTGGGAGGACAGGAGAAACAGGGAGGCCAAGTCAGGAGGCAAAGTAATAGAGGTGCTGGAGGCTGCAGTGCAGACCCTGATTTGTGCTGTGATGTAAAAACCACGGAAGATCTCTGGCAGAATGTGACCTATTTGCGATTGGTTTGAACAATACCCTCCTCCTTGCTGTGTGGGAAATAGAACCCAGGAAGCACAAGTGAGAAGGCCAGATAAGGTTTAGTGTAACTGGCTGTGGAAGAGACAGTGGGGCCAGACCCAGAGTAGGAGCAGAGCTGGCTAAAAATGGGCAAATACTGCATGGATTTGGAAGTGGAACCCGTTTTTGCTGTTTGTGTGAAGAAAGTGAAAGAGAGCAAAGAAGCAAGGGGGACGCCAAGGATTTAAGCCTCAGGAACAGGAAGAACAAAGATATCATTTGCAAAATAGGAAATCTAAGAGTCAGTGTGGGGAAGATGGGTAGAAAGAGACTGTTTTTGGATGTTAGTCTGAGGTGAGAGTTAGACCCCAGATGGAATGGATGGAGGCGGCCTGGTAATGAAATGTGAGTTTAGGGGAGAGGTTGAAACTGGGGCAGTAATATTGGGCATATCGGCATATTGGGAATGGATGTGATCCCTTCAGATGTAAGTGGACAGAATAGAAGATGCAATCCAGACAGAGATACAGGACAAGATGACAAAGCCGCGAGGTAGGCAGGTGAGGCAGAGTTACTCCCAGTGTCACCCCAGCCTGACTCCATAGAGTACTGGAGTTAGGTCGGCCTCCTAGGACTTTTCTCTGTACATCCTGCTCTGGATTCCATCAGGATTTTGATGGAGATATAAACCATGTGATCTTCAAATTGGCAGTTGACATAAAGCAAGACGGGATGGTTTAAAATACGCTAGATTACAAAACCTACAATTCTCTGAATATTTTGAACAATGAGCAAAGCCAAGATTAATTTCAACAAACACAAAAGTGAAATTCTGGACTTAGGTCTAAAATTAAAATATTGTAAATATAAAGAGAGCAATATTTAGTTCTATAATAATTTGTTTTTAGACCTGGGAGTTTTAGTTGAGTTTGGTCTTATAAATAAAATTATTCTGTGATGTTACAAATCAGATCAGTGACTTCTTCTAGTCAGGAGACATTGATTAGGAAGAGGCATGAGGGAACCTTTTTGTCTTGATAGGGAAGTTACACAGTGTATGCATTTGTCAAAATCGATCCAGCTGTTACTTAAAATTTGTATATTTCACTGCATATAAATTTTTTTCTATTTAAAATATGGCCTCAAAGTAAAATATGTAGATGCTGTGGGAGAAAAAAGTAGATTCAAGAGCAGCAGAGGTTACATACACTGAAGTCTGTTATATGGACAAGGAATGAGACTTCCTCTATATTGTTCAGCAAAATAACAGTGAACTGTAAATCTGTTTCTAAGCCATAGACACCTCCACTGGAGTAAAACCTCCTTGGAGAACAAATGCTCACCCCAAGTCTTTCTACCCACAGGACACAGTCCTTTCAGACAGAATAGCTGCTTAGTAAAGGCCTTAGCAAGGGAGGGAGAGGAGGAGGGGGCAATGGGAGGGAAGGGAAGCACTGAGGCTGATATCTGGAGGGGACCACCAATGACTTCCAGTTTCCAGGGGAAGAGCCCTTACAGTGGAAGCTCTGGGGAGAAGAAGCACCATGGAATGTGTACAATTTCTGATCTGTCTGGGACACTGGGAGAGGGAGACTGGCTAACAGGTGTGTCCACAGAAATGATTTTCAAGGGGCAGCCTGCAATCCGTTGGAGAACCATGAATTCAGTTAAGTGGGTCACAACCAGCATATGACATAGAAGGGAAAATACCAGCCTGCCTCACACAAGAGTAAGGGTAGACATCATACTATGAAATTGTTCTCTCTGTTGTTTATGTTTAAATATACACATGCTTGTGTGTGTGCTGGGCTTGCTGGGTGCAGTGTGAAGGTGCTGTCGGTTATGGTCAGAGGTACAAAAGCCTCGAGGCTAATTACATTAATAGTATGTTTAAATGCTGTAAAATTATTTAAGGCTTAATGGCTAGCTTAACTGAAAATAAGTGATAACAGTTGGCTTCCTTTTAAAGAAAACAAAAGCTTTAAATTACGTACCAATGACTTTTATAGGATTATCTCTGATTTGGGAAATGGTCA
The DNA here is from genome assembly GCA_033961575.1 of Aselliscus stoliczkanus. Classification (NCBI taxonomy): domain Eukaryota; kingdom Metazoa; phylum Chordata; class Mammalia; order Chiroptera; family Hipposideridae; genus Aselliscus; species Aselliscus stoliczkanus. Next base: position 70,624,640 of record CM066731.1, on the reverse strand, counting down.
ATTTTCAGCCTCAGAGTTTGTTCCTTTGTTTTTACATATTTTTTGGAAATCCATAAAATCGGCAACATCCAACTGAGAGGAAAGGTTAAATTCACATCTTGCAAATGTTGTATATAAAGTTAAATGCATTCATTCCTGACATTTCCATTAAAGATGCAGTTCCTTCGAGAAAGAACCCATTTCCATTTATATTTCTGTTAAATGAAAAAAGTTATTTTTTTTCTAGAGTCAAATGAAGTAGAAAATAAGTAAGTATGGGATCTTTCTAAATTTATTTTTGTGGAGAGTCTTATTTATACAAATGTAAAATTCTTTTCTCTGGAAGAAATAGGCTGAGTAGGGTTCCTACATCCTGTTCTCATAAATTAAACCCCGTTGACTCGTGTTGCTTCTGAGTGAGCCCCATGCACCACTGAGTGCAGAGTGGGGTCACGGGGCCACTCCCAATGATTGATCAATAATCAATCAAGTGATCGGAAAGGCGCTGGGGTCTGGAGTGAGCTGGAGGCTGCTGGGCAGAGGCCCATGGTGTGAGGACGTGGGTCTGTCCACAGAACCAGGTGTCCTTTAGGGCCAAAGCGTGGCTGACAAGCAGAGGCGTTAGGAAGGTCAGTGGGAGCCAGGCTGTGGAGTGTGGGCCCAGCCTGCAGACAGAGGCAGCAGAGATTTCTACTTCAGAGACAGGAATAGACCAGATTCTTCAGGGACAGCAAAGAAGGGGGACTGTCAGCTGTGGGAAACCTCCCTGTGTGGAATTCTCCCTGAAAATGAACCTCCATATCTGTAGTAGGCAGGGAGGAAGAGAGAGAGAGAGAAAGAGACAGAAAAAAAAACCCAGAGCTGGAGGCTGGCTGACACACTTTTTGTCTTTCCCCTCTTCAGAGTTAGGCAAATAAGAGGTACTTGAAGGTTCATGTGACTCACAGGTCTAGACTAGGTGCCCTAAGGAATGGTTTAGGTTTAGATCTGGGACGTCAGTCAAATCTCCAAAAGAATTCTGTCTATTTTGTGAACTTGGGAATGGGCTAAGATGCAGAGGGATTTGCTCACAGTGCCACAAGCAGTCAGAGCAGGGAATGGGCCTACACTAGGTAACCCTGCTTCGGCTTCTTCAAAAGTCATGTCCGTGGCTTTAATATGTGCATTATGTTCAAGTTAACAACTCCAGAAAACTCAACTGTGCTTACAGTTTTTTCCTTTATTGTTTCTATCATAGTTGCACAGCAAGTGTCATCGTGCTTTTGCAAATGTAATGTAAGTAAAGCTGGAGTATTGTAAATTGTAATAAGGACAATGTCACATCAGGGTTATCCATATTGTCCGTGACCCTTCAACTTCCGCAAGTGTCACCATATTGTCAGCCCCAGCTCTGACACGATCCCTGGATTAGGGCTGTCTGATGAGACAGAACCAATAGCACATGTACACAAAGGGAGATTCATGTTAAGGAATTGGATCTTGCAGTCAGGGGGCTGGCAGTCGCGAACCTGAAAAGCAGGCCCACAGATGAAGCAGTGGGCAGAGCTGATGTTGCAGCTCAAGCCCAAAGGCGGTGGAAGCAGGGCTTCCTCTTCCTCAGGGATGCCCCTCGTTTTTTTGCTCTTAAAGCCGTCAACTGATTGGATGAGGCCCACCCACGCAGTGGCACACAGTCTGCTTTACTCAAAGTCTAGTGATTTAAATGTCAATCCCTTCTAAAAATATGTTCACAGCAACATTTAGACTGGTGTTGCAAACATCTGAGTAGTGTGGCCTAACCACTTGACAGATAAAATTAACCATGGCAGCTCCTGAGCGTTATCAGAGCTGTGTGGAATGTGATTCAGTCAAAGATAGCAAATCAAGATGTTGCTGACCCCAGATTTTAAAAGTGATACACGTGTCATCTCAAAAATACTCCCAGCTGCTGTTCACTGAGCTCTGTGTGCTGCGCTGTACTAACTGCTGTGTTACTTCTCTCGAGTAATTCTCACGGTAAGCCTCTGACAAGGGTTTACTGTCCCATTTCACAGAAAGTGCAAACCGTTGGGCTGACTGCAGCCGCAGAGCTCGGAGCAAGGCATGGGGGAGGCTGTTCTCTCTCACAGCCTGTGAAGCTAACTCTGCTGATGGCACCTTTCAACCCCCACCAGCCCAACTGGGTAGGTGGGAAGGTGCCGATGCACCAGGGGTAACCCCACAGGCATAGAGCAGTGTGAGCTCCAGACCGCCCTGTGGGGATTGTCATAGACTTACACTTGGCCCAACACTTAATTTCACATCCACGTACCTGAACTCACACCCTTTGCTGTGCCCCTACTAAGAAAAGACCCTCGATCTCATGTGGGTTTTTTCCCTCTTAAAGAAAGGTGGAATTAGAGACACAGATATTTTAGTAACACTTTGCTTCAATCAGTTGTAAGTAGTAAGATCTGCTGCTTTCACATGGGCTGATCAGAGTTTCTGAAGATCTTAGAGATGAATAGTCATATTATAGTACTTTTCTTAATTTTTCATAAAATGGTTCTCTTCCTTGCAGATTGCATGTGGTTCCAGCCCAAGCTCAAGTATTAAGCTAATAAGTGCAATTCATTTCTATGAGATTGGGCAATTTCCACTCCTTTATGATGATTTATTATTTTAATTTCTGTTTTTAAGTGTCTTTTATCAAATTAAATGTTAGGGAAATCACATTTTGCCTCTACCACAAAATTGCCACAAGTGTGTGAAAACGTAATGAAAAGTTCCGTTGTGCCACCTTGTGGCTAGAATTAAAACTCCATCAGGAGACCAGAGACCCAAAGATACTAGAACGGGACAGGGGGCACTGCCAGCCTATCAAGGAGACATCAGTGTCTCACTGCCTGCTGCTCTGGTAAAATTCATAATCCACCCCGAACAAGCCCCCGCACTGGGATCTGTGTTTGTGATTATCAGGAAATAGTGCCTGGAAAGGCTGTGACCTGGCGAATGAGTGATTTCTGCCACTCACCCACAGACACCCTGATCGCATATGCCATCATATGTCCTCTCCAGAAGTCCGGAAACCAGGATATTAACGGAGACACTCTAGATTCCATTTGTGTTAACTTTGTTTTTACATTGGCGGTATCAGTAATAAAAGTATTGTTGCTAGATTTTCTTTAAGTATTTTGAACAAGGAGTTTATAACCCAGATGAACTCACCTTTAGGTCCTGAGCAGGTATTCTGCTTAGAGCACTAGAGGGGCACCCCAAGGAGTCCTCCATGTCTCCCCTGCTTTGAAGTGCTTCTCAGAGGAAGGAGGACTCGGAGTAAGATCAACCCGTGTTTGGTATGTGCCAGTCAAGTGACTGAAATATGTAAAGTGCCCATGTCGGCACCTGGCACAGGGTAGGACATGTTCTTACTAACTGGGAAAGGAAAGTGACTCCACGCAGGTCAGGTCAGGTTCTTCCTGTGGCCCTGCCTGACCCCAGGGAAATGGACAGACTGTGCCTTCCCACTTCATATGACACTGAAGCTCCTAGAAAAAGAGAATTAGTGCCAGTTCTCAAGGAAAACTTGATGGAAAGGACTTTTACTAATGCTTGCAAATACTGAACATAGGGCTGAGTCCAATATCGCTTCAAACTCAATAAACGATGACATTATAGTACTTTGCATACTTAGCCCTTTGGCGCTGTTGCCCCCAGCTCCCAACCATAGCATGTCGGGGTAGTCAGTGGCACGGCGCCTGGGTGCAGGGCTCCCTGTCCTGGATCCCCACCATAAGCTGCTCACTGGGAATGGAGCTTAAGCTGGAGCAACGCGGCTCCTAAACAAGGCTGAGCTGGACACATCCCTGAAGACCCTTGTTTGCACTTGAGGGTGAATCAAAGTCGCAGTGACTTGTAAATTACTGATAGTTTTTTTTTTTTTGTTTGTTTGTTTGTTTTTGAGGGCAGTGTCACTGGCCCTCATATGTGGGATCCGAACCGGGGCCGCTGGCATCCCAAGCCAGCGCTTAACCACCACGCCACTCGGCCGGCCCAGTTTTTAAGTTCTGTTTCAAAGAAGCAGGATAAGCCTAGAAATGGAGAAATCCTACAGAGAAGGTTTTCAAAGATAAATTTTATTAACTCTGCAATTATGCTCCGTGCCTGCCATTGTTGAAAGGAGAACTTCCGGAGTGTAGGGAGTCGGTGGACTTCCTGACTCTATTCCCTCCTGTAAAAAGCAGAGGTGATTACGGTATCCTAATTAATGATGGGCGTCACAGGGAGTTCAGAAGAATTAAACAGGTAAAGATAAGAAGGTAGGATGTGTAATACAAACATTAGCTGTTAATGTAACATTGGCATTAACTCCCATACAGATGCTCGCACTTTATAGAAAGGGGGAATTTATGAAACAGCTCTGACTTCTTGTAAATCAGAAAATGTCCTAATGACACCTACAAGGAAAGGGAGCCGCATTACAAGGCGGGGAAAGCTCGCCCCAGGATGTAATTGTTTTTATCAGACAATATTGGAGCAAAGTATATCTCCAGAAAATAATCTTTTTCTGGGAGGTGAAAAAAGATAATTGTTTTCAAACACATCGTAAAATGTAACAACTTCCTAATGCAAACTTCATTTCATGAAGCCTGAGTACAGTGAGAAGGAGCTGCTCTTTAACTGCCATGGCCCCAAAGCCAGGGGCATCTGTCTGTAAGGCCATCATTGGGGGACTGAATCACTGAATGGTGAAATTTAAAGTGTAAGTTTTTTATTCCATACAGCTGCTATGTTCCGTTTCCCTGACCTGATATATGCAATTATGTTCATCAAAATTCATGTTTAAAGTGGTTCAAATGCTTTTCTCTGAGGAAACCCAGGCTATAAGCTTACAGCTGTCCATTTTGTTTTGGCCTAATCCTTTCCACTGACTGGGCTTCCCTTAGTGCTTTCTGCCAGTGGGCTCCCCTAAAGGATAGAAGAAAAAAACATGAAGTATATTCCTCCACAAAGGGGGTTTTGTTCCTACAAACAGTCTGGGGATGTGTGTTTTAATTTATTTTCATTTAAGTTGGTAAAAATTAAAATAGAAGTCTCATCAGTGTTTCTCCCCAGGTCCATCCTCCTTCCTCCCTCCCAGTGGTGGACAAGCAGATGGTTATTCAGAGTATCCTTCCAATCCCCATTTTTATCATTTTACTTTATATCCATATAAACATCAATGACAGCCAGTATTAATTCATGTAGGGTTTTCATAGTTGAAATCATATTGAGTATATGCGAGACCTTGCTTTTGTGCAGACCACATTATTTGTGTATATATATATATATATATATATATATATATATATATGAGAGAGAGAGAGAGGATTTATTTATGTGAACCACTCTATGGTGTTCTGACCTACAAATCTCCCATATCATACTCATCCTCAGGTGACTCAAATATGTTACCCACATGAGCTCCTTCCTGATGCTCCCCTCTCTCCCATTCCCCCTCCCAGGCAGAAGGAAACCCCCACCCTCAGAAGTTGTATGGGTACTTACCTGGGATGTCTTTTGACTTATTCCACCATGTTTACTTCAAGTGTCTCCCACCTGGACTTATCCTCATTCACCTTCCATTGCTCCAAGGGCATGGTACAAAGAGTTCCTCATGGCAGCTTCTCATCATACTTGTTGGGCTATATCAAGGTTTTCCTGCTTGTCCTGGCCCTTCTTCTATCCTAGATAATCGAAAGCTATACTTTCTCAAATAAATTTTAAAAATTCTAACAGCAAGTTTATCTGCATACTCCTCACCAATGGCTACTTGAAGATACTTCAATCATAAATTGTTAACTTTCTTTATCAGTCAGGCATCTCCAGGGTCTAAATTTTGTATGGATCTAGGTCAAGCATTTGCTACTGAAATCATTAGAGAAAACAGGTGACTGCTAAGAGAAGAGTGCTCAGTCACAAATCGGCCCTTTGCGTTTCCTCCTTCCGCTGCTACTCACCATGATTAGTTCTCCATAAAATCATAATTTCCTAAGGGACAGCAGGACCGACCATGAGAGGAGAGCTGCTACTTGTATGCAGTTCTGGGAGGAAAAACTTATAATATTTGGTGAAAGCAAAAGATTCACAACTACTATGTAAAAAGAGATTTTTGAAGCATCTATAGATTTTTCTTTAGCTTGTCATATAGATAAATTAAAATTATTTACAGAATAAAAATGTAGACATATATCCTGACAAATCAAGTTTGTTTCTTACAAATTTAAAAATGACCATTATGAGATAAGTATTTAACAGATTAGGAAATTGGGGGCATGAGAGGTTACATGGTAACACATTCTGGAAACAGGCTTAAAACCCACATCTATCTGACCAGAATCTAAACTCTTGACATTACATAATAGGGACTTTCTTCCCCGCTAAATTTTGGGTCAAGACAAGTCTATATCCATTGGTAACTAATACTGTAGTGGTAACAAAGACTCATCTATTACTGTTTATTTTTATTGTATTTTAAAGTCATTTGGAATATTGGTCTTTTAACTGTGTCTGTAAGAATTATTGGGCTGTTGGAAAAGTCATGATGCATTTTTTCTGTTTTTCATTGCAAAAATGTGTCATGTCTTTTCCGACAACGCAATATTTTTCTCTTTATTGTTTTTCTCTTCAGGGTTGTGATACACAGATGCTTTATGACCTGTTGTTAAGACTGAAATCCACCGTCTATTTACCTGGTGACTTTGTCTGCAAAAAGGTGAGTGCGTGCTATTCTCCAATTGCATGACAAGTAATAATTACATTTGAGGAGTTCAGACATAAGTCAAGAGCATAGTTTAAACACAATTTGTCCAAGGTGAATTCCATAGTACAGAAATAATTAGGATGTACAATTCTGTAAAACAATAATGTGTTCTCAGAGTCCAAAACGGAACAAGACAATATGGGTTTCGTTACCTCTGGGACATAAGTGGGTAGTCTGAAAATTTGCTTTGTATAAACATAAACCTTCAAACATCACACCCCATTAATTCCAGATATTTAAAGTGGAGGAAAAAATTCCAGAAATAGAAGGCAGTTCTGCCCTTTTTTGTGTCTTCCGCAACCTATTGGTTACTTCCGTTTAGGTCACCCAGTTAGTGGATACTCAGTGTCACCTTTCTAAAAATTTTACTGTGCTTTTTATGATTACAGAAGTAATACATGTTCACTATTTTTAAAATGGAAGACATATAAGAGCCCAAAGACAGAAATCCCACATCCAGAAATAACCACTATTATTATTTTTGACCTGTATTTTTATATTTATTTATATGATTTTATATTTATTTATATGACCTGTATTTATATAATTGAAGAATAGTTTTATAAAATTGGCATCATAATGTACTTATGTTTTGAAACTTGCTCTGTCAGGTAACAGTATATCATATGAACATTATACATATTATTAAATAATCTTCTACAGCCTTTTCAAAGCTGCATAATATTCCAATCTATGAATATATCATAATCAATTTTCACATATTTGCTATTATAAATAACTCTAAAATAAACATTTTGCACATCTCTGATTACTAATGTAAAGGGGGAGAGAAGGAATGATGGTCTTGGGTTTAAATCTTGAGAGACTAAATTAATAGTAAAGTCAGTAATCAAAATGAAAAGTGGAGGAAGATAAGCAGTTCAAAGAAATGAGAGATGGTCCACAACCTTGGGGGTTCCCAGGAGCTCAGGTGAGAAGCACGTGGATCATTCCGGAATCCCGTATCAGTGTCGTGGTGGAGTAAGTGGAAGCTACTGCAGGACAGAGTGAGGACACCACCCAGGGGGCACCAGACAGGTGTCCTGGAGAAGACGGTGTTCAAGCAAATCTTAATGAATGGATTGACATGAACCAAGAGGAAACAGGCCTTCCAGACAGAGGAAAGAATGAGCTTGCACCAAGGCTGAACAGAAGAAATTGTGTCTGCAGAGGGCATGCAGAGAACAATAGGTCACGAGTTAGAAACTTTAGCATTGTTTATTCAGTCAAACTCAGTATTTTTGAATACTCTGAGCCAGACACTGCCAGGTCCTGGGTTTAACCAGCAGTGAGGAAGAAAACATGATTCTTGTCCTCCAGGGGCTGACAGCCGAATGCTAGACCATTCAGTTCCCAGTGTACATCAGGTGACCTGGATGCAGAAGTCTGGGCTCCATCCCCAGAAATTCAGTTGGTCTGGGTGGAGCCCATATAACCATATTTTTTAAAAGCTCCCATATGATTCTAAAATGCAGCCAAAATTGAGAATCACTGGCCAGAAGAAGAGACAAACAATAAACAAAGAACATTAAATAAATACATAACTCTGAAATGTGCTAACTTCTATAAAGAGAAAATGGGAGTTACCAGGAAAGAGTGTAGCCACAGAGCAGAAAGGGGGAGGTGTCAGGTTGTCCGGCGTGACCTCTGCAAAACCTAAAAAGAAATAGTTCTTGAGGAAGAAAGTAGAGAGGACAGCATTTGACATGAAGACTTGCAGCCGTGAGGCAGGGCCGAGCTTGGCATATTCGAGAAACACAAACAAGTGATCAACAGGGATCATGGTGAAAGACGACATCAAACAGGTGGGAATCAGTTTCATCCTTGGACTGCTTCAGAGTTTTCCCAGGAATCGTTTGCAAGAATTAGAGTGTCATGATGGTCTCCCTAACCTTGGAAGTAGCTTCCAGCCAGGAACCCCGAAAATGTGAAGTGCTCACTCACTAGGGGTTCCCGCACTCTACATAAAACTACATTCCACATAGTACATAAACCAACCACTAGAGCTTGGTTTGATCTTATTTTGCACATGCTGTCAGCCCTATTGCTCTGAGGAATGTCTACTTCACTTGAATGCTAATTAAACTTGCCAGAAAGGTTTAAATTAGCCTAGAAATATGCAAAAGTAGTGGAAATTTTGGTTCGTTGATTATGCCAGATATCCTTGGAAAATTATTGAAATGATCATTAAAAAATAATTAAAAGTGCTGAACTGTATTTAAGTGCCCATTATGCACTTCTTCCTCCAGCCAGTTGTAATAACTGCCTTTGAAAAAAAAAATCATTCCAATCCCTTGAGAATCCTTCAGGCAAAAAATAAGGAATGTGACCCTGTTCTCATCATTCCTTCCTGGAGTAGCCCCTGGAACACTAATTTTCAGATACTTTCCCTTATTTTAAAAATAATTCTTTTTAATTGTTTTAATTGTTCCTGAGAGCTCAGTCTTGGTATTGGACTCATTGTTAGATATGGTCTATCTATGGGTGTCATACAGTCAGGTGACACAGGTGCTGATGCTATCATCTGCCAGCCCTATGAGTCTGTGCATGGCACAGCTGTGCAAGCTTCTACTACCAACTTTTAAATAAGGAAAGTGGCCGCTTTCCAGTTTGACCTCACTGGGCCTTTGGCAAGAGTTAAAGGAGTTGGCACCTATGGAAGTGCTTTGCTGTTATAAAGTAGCAAGTTCTGTTAGAAGGAACACAAGAATTAAAATAGGAGCAGTGGAACTGATACCACACAAATAACCATAATAAAACCCATCTCTATTGGAATTTCTACTTTGATCTATGTTTGAGAATAACTCTGTGCCTACTATTCTGCACAGACGTCCTGCATTGCTCAGCTGGGAAAAGTGCGTTCTGGGCTCCCTTTTGCTTCTGAGACCTGTCATGGGCTTTGGCTAGTCAAGTAAACCAATCTGTGCCTTTGTTCTTCTTTCTGTAAAATGGAAATAACAATACTTACTCTACTTTCCTCACCAAGGTAATGAGAAGATAAAATGAGGATTTTGACTTCACAGAGGTTAACTAAGAGGTGGAATGGGAAAACTTTAAACTCAACCCAAAATTATAATACAACAATGATTAATGTTCAGAAAAATAACACTTGGTTTTAAAAAAACTTCAAAGCTTCCCAGACAGTGGTTCAATTCTCTTTCTCTCCCTCATAAGTGAGTGCCTGTGTCACAAGCCCTGTGGTCAGCACTGGGAAACGGTGGCTGTCTCAGCCACCACAGTGCATAAACGATAATCAAGATGCTTAATCCTGAGATAATTTTAGTGTATTCTAATCCTTTGACAACACAGCTAACAAACATACTTACTTAGCTCAAATAACGCAGTCCTCTCCTGAATCAAGTAAGTGGCATGCAATTTTTTTTATAGCTCAGGGTGGTCAAGACTTAATTCATTGAGATAGGAGTATGTAGCTACTAGTATCGAAATAGGTTGCCTACAGTAGGCAAACTGGCTTATTCAGAGTCAGACAGCTTCTCTTGGCCCAGTTGTCACTGAGGTGTCTTATAAGACACATTTATTCTTTGGAATCTTGGAGTGAGAAGGTACATTCCAAGGGCCTCACAACCACCCACTAGCTTGGTGATTTGCATGACTCAACATAAAGTTTTATTTATGGCTTAAGGTTTATTAGAGCAAAGCATATCGTGTAAGAGCAGCAAGAATAAGACACATCAGCAAAGACTAGAGAATCTGCAGGTGTCCCGGGTCCTGCTTCTGAGATGGTCACTTGGACATGCTTTTCTCTCCAGCCCTGGATCATGGAGTCAAGGGCAAAATATTCTCAGTGAGAGAAGCCCACCTGCATCCTGGGGTCCAGAGTCGTCAGTGGGGCTGGTCGCTGAGTGGCTCCATGGCTGGCCCTGGTCTGGACCCCACACAATACCAAGTACACTTGACAGATCTTGATGTTTCAATGAAACAGTGCCAACAGCCCGTGTGCCCTGCCACACTGCCACAGGCGTGCAGAATAACGCCGCTAACCAGTGACCATGTGAACTCCCTGGGTCTTGGCAAGAGTCACTGCCCTGGCTCCAGGAGTCCTGAGTAAAACAACCTGCTACATTAACATTTTTCTCTGAATTTGGAACAAGAATGATAGCTTAAAGGTTCTTACACCCTAGTTTCTAAAATAGACCTGAGTGCTAAAACAGACCTGAGGCAGAGAGTGGCATGGCTGCAGCCCATGTCTGGCCAAACCAAGCACCTTCTTCAGAGCAAAGCAGTGGTCACCAAGCCAGGGTGGCCGTGCCCACCTCACTTATCTCCTCGGCCTGTGGAATGTGCTGGAACAATGTGCTGACTGACATGTTGTCACAGGTCCACTGGCGGCTCGGTGCTCTCATGTGCTACTCACTTCCTTTACCCTGATGGGTCCAGCCAATGCCCGTAACCACCTCAGGCCTTAGGTGATTGTTTCCCCATTGATTCCTCACTTCCCTCATTTCCATTTACTCCTCTAGGAAAGTCTATATTTCTTTATTTGGGGAGTAAATGTCAAGAATAAAGTTCTTCTATACATTTGGCATACAGGGAGAAATTGGCAAGGAAATGTATATCGTTAAGCAAGGAGAAGTCCAAGTGCTTGGAGGCTGTGAAGGTGCACAAGTTCTGGTCACTCTGAGAGCTGGCACAGTGTTTGGAGAAATCAGGTACCCAAAAGACACCTTGTAAATATTGAAATCTGTCATGTGTCATAAAAGAAAAATCTTAGGTCATAAAATGAGGAAATTTCCTACTCCAGCTTATCAAAGATTTGATTCTGCTAAGAACATTGATAAAGAGGTGTTTTCACATTTCCCTTTCTCCCTGCTCTTTCCCATAAGACTTGGCTCATACAGCTGTTTAGTCTGAAGACATAGGTCAGTTTTCATATAAGGTAGATACAGACTCTTGACTGAATACATGAGTGAATGAATGAATGAATGAATGAACAATGAAAGAAGAGGTTGGGAGAGTTCATTGTCAGGTTGATGGAAGACATGAATGGCAGGCTGAGACAGCAGCTTTGTGTAGGGAATGACGTCATCACAGCTATGGGACCAAATTGCCTGAGTCCAAATCCTAGTTGTCCACTTACTGGCTTTGTCCATCTGTTAAGTGACCTCTGTGTCCCTCGGTTTCCTCATCTTAACAATAATAATAACAGTACACATCTGAGGGGATTGACAAATGAGGTAATTATTAAAATGGCCCAGCATCTATTAAAAGCTCAATAAATATTAACTATTGATATTATTTCTATTGGCCAAGAGAAGTTTATTCTACAAGTAAGTCCCCAAGAGTAAGAAAATTAAAAAATAAATAAAATAAATCTTAAAAAGAAAATAGCAAATTTAAGCATTTTGTGTGCTTGACACTTCCGCACACATTATTGTATTTAAACTTACTCATTTATTCATCCAACACACACGTGTTGAGTGCGCAGTACCTGCTGGGCTGCCAGATGTTGCCCTAAAGCCCGGGAGCCCACCTCAGAGACAGTAACTGAGCTGCCGCCCCTCACAGCTTACAGTCTTGTGAGCAAGGCGGGGCCACGCTGTGGTAACTGCGCAGGAGGAGAAACTGTTAGAAGGTGATGGAGTGCCCCTTTAGGTACGGTGGTCAGGCACAGATAACACTGGAGCTGAGATTGGAAAGAGTAAGCAGACTGCTGACCAGGAGTGGCGGAAAGCCTCCACAACGACTGCCCAGCGGTGAAGGGGCCTCGGGCTGAGGCAGGCTCGTGTGGAGGAGGACGTACAAGGCGGTGTGTGAGTTCAGTGGGCCAGGGGTGCTGGGCGGGGAGGACCAAGGGTCAGCCTCCCCACGGCCTCCTTGGGAAGGAGTTTGTGTTTCATTGTAAGTACAGATGCTGCCAGTGGGGTTTAATGCAAAGGAATGACACAGCCTGAATTCGGACTTTAAAGGACCAGCCGCAGCCCCGTGGAGGAGACACAGTGGGGGAGCAGGAGTGGAATGGGAGACGGGTAGGAATTGAGCTGCACTGGTTCCCTGAAGGATGGTGGAGTCCTGAACAAGGATGCTGGCTCTGAAGAGAAGACATGCTGTCGGGTGGTTGTTAACATACTCATTTCAGACCGAGGAAACTGTGACTTCAGATGCCACCTGTCTTGCCCATGATAACATACTAATCAGAGGAAGGGACAACATTCAAACCCGAGTTTCGTGGGTCGGCATCCAGGGACCTTCCCACCACACACAGAATAAAGGCCTTCGTCCAGCCTCTGATTTCATAGCTTGCTAAGATGTTATTTCTCTGTAGATAATGTGGCTTCTCTTTTCTTTTCTCTCTCTCTCTCCTTGCTTAAAGTGGGGTGGGCACTGCCATAAGCATCCTGCTCTTGGGGCAGTGGTGGATACACTTCTCAGAAGGTCCAAGATCTGACTTCTTTGCATCTTTTCTATCGTTTTTCTTATGGAGAGTCCTTGTGAAAGTGATTTAATATTAATATTAAATCTTCAAGGTCATAAAACAGGCAACAGTCTAACTTGAAACATTGCAGAAAATCACTAGCTGACCTCTCCCAGGGCTTGAGTGCTCCCTGAAGAGTCAAGCTTTAGAAGTATAGGTATGTTAATGGCTGATATTATCATCATTGCAGGAGGAAATACTCTAGGAATAGAATCCAGGTGCTGCCGACTTGCAAAAGAATATTAGATTCTTGACAGCAGCCTCTCAAATTAACCTCCTATTCCCCATTTGGTTTCTAAGGCGAAATTGAAAGCAGCAGACCAGACATTCTCAAAACTAGCTCAGTAGTCTAGCTGATTCGAGCAAAAGGGAGTTTTTTGCCTTGATTCCCTTCTTGGCTGTGGTGGAGGAGAAGTAGGGCTCATATGCCTCTTCCAGATGCCCAGGGGCTTCACGGGCTCACAGCTGCCACATGCTCCTGGTGTACCAGGCTTTTATTCCAGTAACAGAGGCATGCTGCCAACATCGAGACACTGGAAAGGTCTGATGATCATATTTACCGCTCAGAGATGCTGTGACCTTTGTTCAAATGAGCTAAATGCAGCACTGGCATTGAGCTTTTTAAAGTGGACCTTTTTACTTAGGAAAAAAAAAAAACTGAGGGCTTTCAAGGACATTATATATTAATCCAAAAGAGCAAAACCCTGACTAAAAAACAGATTTACCGCCTGTCATGGAAAAAGCCCAGACCGCATTTCCAATTAACATCTGAAAGTGCAGACACCTCATTTTTAAAAGAAACCCAGGGTCTGCCAAGGTGTGGCCTTGTGGTGGTTCTGACTCTGCTGTTCCCTGACACGCACATCTAGTGCCAAGGCTTTTAACTGCCCTCCTTTTGTATCTGTTAAAATCTCACTGTCTTCAAAACACGTCTGAATTGTTACCCTTGGTATTGCTGTTAGGATTTCAGCAGGATTTCCTACTGGTTTCATCTCTTTGGAATGTCCTTCCCCTGGAAAATACCTACTCAAGCTTCAGACTAAACTCAAAGGTCACCCATCTGAAGCCACCTCTCACCACCCCCAGAACAACTATTTGCTCCCTGTTCTGCACCCCCCTAGTATTTCTGTCAGGACTGTAGCACAGTAATTACCTCTGATTTATAACTATTTTGTTCAGATGGATCTGTCCAATAGACTGAGATATGAAAATATAAGAACTAGAACTTTCCATCTTTATATCACCAGCAGCTACATAAAAACTGTACAATAAGTGTTGGTTTTTGGTTTTTATTCGTATCCTGCCTCCATTCAAAACCAATTTGTAGGAGCTCTTCAGCCATTTTAATTAATTAAATAGCTAATAGTGATTTGATAAAAACAGCAGAAAACTCTATTTGGGATCCCTTACAGCATAACATGAAGAGCCTCAAAGAAGGTCATCTGCGGCATGGAGAGCAGGAGATGGCTGCTTCCCTCCAGAGCTTCACAAACAAGAGGGACAGGAAACGGAAGGATGGAAGATTGCAGCACTCAGCGATTATACCTGTGGACTGCATCGGTGATGGAGCATACACAAGGTGCTATGGAGAGCGGCCTCACAAGGACCAGCATGGCCCCTGGATTTGGCCATTACTTGAGGTTTCTGACAACTGAAGGCAGACCTTCCAGCGCCCCTCCATGACATGTGGAGACAGTGATGTGTGCACTTGGAAAAAAGGGTTTTTGCAGACGTCATTAAATTAAAGATCTCAAGATGAGACCATTCTGGACTATCTGTTGGGGCCCAAAATCCAGTGATGAGTGTCGTCACAGAAGACAAAACAGGAAGTCACACAGACACAAGAGGCTGTGCAAAGACTGAGGCAGAGACGGGCATGGTGCAGCCACAGCCAGGGGACGTCAGGAGCCCTAGCAGCTGGGAGAGGCAGGGAGGAATGTCCCCAGAGTCCTTGGTGGGAGCACGGCCTTGCCAACTGCTTGGTCATGGACTTCTGGCCTCCAGAACTGTGAAAGAACACATTTCTGGTGTAAGTCACTGGTTTTGTGGTAATTTGTTACAGCAGCCCCAGGAAACTAATATAATACCAGACTCTTTAAAGTATTAAGTTTTGAAATTTTACAGGAAAAAAAGGCACACTTGACACCTTCCTCTATCACCCTATGGCCAGTCCACCTCCAAGGCCTGCCAGTACCCCGCACTGTGTCTATCACTGTACCTTCCCCTCTCCACTGTCCCATATGGGGCAGGCCACCATCCCTGGACAGCACAGTGACCACCCCAAGTCTCCCACTCCATGGGCATGTCCTCAGCAGTGCAGTCTCCATGCTGCCACCGCAGGGATCTGCTGGAAACACAGATAAGATCATGTCACCACCCTTAAAATCACGCAGTGTTTCGCCATTGTTCTTAAGAAGGAGTTCAGAGTCTGTATAGGGTTACACCTACTGGAGCCTCCAAGTCCAGTCCCCAGCCTGCACCTTGCTGTCCTCTGTCCAGACTGCAGTCCCTGCAGCATGCTCCGTGCCATGCAGCCAGGCTGACCTCTGCCCAGCTACTCTCCCCAGCCCTTACCTCTCCTAGCTCCCTCCAGGAGCTGCTGCTTCCCCGCTCCAGGGCCTCCCAGTTCTCTGTGCTACGTGCTCTTCCAGAGAATCGACCTGTGTAATTGTACATGCATCGGTGCATGGCTTCTTCAGTGTCCTTCTTCCTCACCAACCTGTATGGTTGTGCCGGCTGTACTCTGCACCAAGTGAGGGCTGCAGGGCCCGACCTACAAAGCTCTGCCCTCCCTCAGGCAGAGGTGCCCTGGCCTTTGCAGGAGGGGGCATTTTTCTTGTGAACTTTGCACCCACAGGACTGCACATGTGCAGAGAGGCTCCATTTGTCTGTTTTGCACAAAGACAGGCTCCCAGGGACCCAGCAGACACATTAGGTTTGCTCTGCCCTCAAGCCCCAGCCCTTAGAGCAGTGCCTGGTTCACATAAGTGCCTACTAAATAGTTACTGAATAAATAGGTGGGCGTTATTACCTGTCTACCTTCGCAAATGAACCAACAGACATTCATTTCTGTCATGAATATGCATGTTTGGCCTAAGAAGAGCGCTGCTGCATTTATCTTTGTAAAATTACTTTGCCTTTCTTTTATTACTTTGAGGTTTATTCCCAAAAGTGAAATAACTAGGCCAAAATGTAGAAATATTTCTATGACTCTTACAATATATGAGCAGATTATTTTCCAGAAAATTGAACCAATTTACAATACAACATGCAATGTATAGCTGTCTTTCCCTAGTATCACTGGTATTACTTTATTATTCTCATTGATTTTGCACTTTAATAGGCTGTTTTAATTTTCTCTAAATAGTGCCTAGAAAATAATAGGTCCTCAATAAATACTTGCTGAATGAATTCATTTTCTGTGGGCCTATTTATTTTCATAAACGTGATCATTTATCTTCTGCATTTCTTTTTTTTGTTACCACCCCTTTTTCATCATCTGTTAACAAGTTCTTGAGTAGAATTTAGGCATTGATATATCCTTCTATGTTTTAGATAGCCTGGCTTTCATTTCAAATATTTAAGTTCTGACTTTCCACCAGTTGTATTGGTCAAATTGTTCATTCTGTGGATATTTTTATATATTTTTTATATCATTGTGAAAAAGCCAGATATTTTGAAAAATAACTTTAAACCTATTTTTGCCCTCCAAACAATGTTTGCTTATTCTTCCTGAACACTGTTTTTAAAATGGGAGTTCCAAGGGAGACCTGTAGCTTTTTGGACTATTTTAATTCCAGAATCTTACTTTTCATCCAACTAACTCTATTATTCCTCCTCCCATCTCCACCCTTTGCTTTCGTAAGATAGAAATACACACATTAGGGCCGGCCAAGTGGCGCACTGGTTAAGCGCTGGTTTTGGGATGCCAGCGGCCCCGGTTCGGATCCCACATGAGGGCCAGTGACACTGCCCTCTACAGCTAACAACAGCTCCACCTGGAGCTGGGCTGTGCGAGCCCCGGTGATGGTGTGGGCTGCAGCCCCTGCTGCAGTGGGCTGCCATGGGCTACAGTGAGTGGCCCGCAACCAGCGTGAGCGGCTGGCAGCCAAGCGTGAGCTGCCAATAGCCGCGGTGAGCGACATCCAGAGGCCAGCGACGGATCTGCCTCATCCGGGAAGAGCGCAATGACGATACCAACAGTGAAGCAACATCCTCTGCAACTAAACTGAAGAACAAAAAGACAGCAACTTGTCTGTTCCCCTTCCCTGATTCCCCAACGCTGTTCCCCTCTGCCAATTCCCCAATAAAATCTTAAAAAAAAAAAAGAAATACACACATTAGAAATATGAACAGGGGTAAGAAGATTGGTTAATAATTAGGGAGAAAACCCCTCATTTCCAGTTTTTCTCTCTCACACCTGTGAACAAACACTGTGTTAAAAGTATGTGTTTGTAGGGCTGGCCGAGTGGCATGGTGGTTAAGAGCTGGCTTGGGACGCCAGCGGCCCCAGTTCAGGTCCTACATATGAGGGCCAGTGACACTGCCATCAAAAAAAAAAAAAAGTATGTGTTTGTATTTTCACTGCGGCCTTCTGTATACAATGTCTTTGACAGTGTAGCACCTCCTTGCTAGAACAAAAAGCAGACCTTGTCGTTTCACCATATTTCTGTGAACAAATTACCAGTGCCATATTTAAACATGTTTTCAGATATTTTCAGGACTCCTCCCAAAGTAACTTTATCCAGTGCCTCTCAGTCTGTGAAAAGCAAGGCTCGGCACCACCATTTGGGACAGCCAAGAAGGAGTAAGGACGCTGTTAGTCAGCCCTGGCCCAGCTCATCACACCGAACTGACTGGCCTCCTCCCTTATTTTGTCTGACGTCCATGGACAAATCTGTATCATTAAAACAATGACTTCATCGGCAGCACTAGAGCTGGGTGTAAAGGAAAGACTCTCTTACCTGAATTCAGCTTGGTTTTGGGTTTGAATTTCAACAGTAAACCTCCGAAGTATTTGTTCTTGAATAAGTCTCTTCACCGATTCTGGACTTCACTGTCCACGTCGGTAAGTGGAAGTAAGAACCTACCTCTCCAGGTTGTCGTGGTCACTAACCTATAACATTGTTAGTTCTTTTGTCTCCAGAGAAATAGTTTAGCCAGCACATTAGTTCATTTGATACAGTTTTTGTAGCCACAGTATCTCTCCTGGGCACTTGACAGAATGTAAATGAGCAGGGCGTGGAATAAATGTGCATGGCATTCTTGTCTTCCTTTCTCCTTCCTTATGATTTTTACCTTGATTCAGCATTGCTCATCCACCTCCTGTAAGGCCAATTCAGCCCTGAGGGTGAGACCTCTGATAGGCAAGGGCTACATGTTTTGAGTGACATCAAAGCTCTCAAACTCAGATACAAATTCAGGCATGCAGATTTTCCTCAAAGTGTTCTAAAAAAAAGAAAACAAATCGTAGGCTAACATACGCCTGCCCTGCAGCGGTTTTGTGTGTATACACACCACACGTGTATACACTGACACATACATTTACACACAAGTGCACACAAACCACACACATATACACATGTGTACACACACATCCACACACATATACATGCACGCACAAACCACACATATACACACACATGCATGCGCACACACTTACACACACACAGTCCCCACGTCCCTGCTGTTCCTAGCATGGACAATTTTCACTTTCAGTGAATGTACCTTCTCTCTGACATGCGCACAGCTGTTTTCACTCACTCATCCCCCTCCAGCATGCCAGTAGGTTATTTTATGTGGCAACTTGACGCGGCTAGCGAGGAATGCCTCAATAGCTAATAAGACAGGAGTTCTGGGTGTGTCTGTGAGGCTGTTTGGGAAGAGGAGAGCACCTGAATCAGGAGGTTGAGTAAAGAGCCCCCTGGCCCACTGGATGGAATCATCCAATCCCTAGAGGGCCTGAATGAACGAAAAATGGGGAGGAAGTTCACATGCATGCTATCTGCTTGAGCTGAGACATCTGTCCACCTTCTCCTGCCCTCTGACAGACATGAGTGCTCCTGCTTCTTGGGCTTTTTTGCACCCAGACCTGAACTTAGAATGTAGACCCTCTTCCCCACCTTGTCAGGCCTCTGACTCAGGATCGGCTTCCTAGGCCTCTGGCTTGTAGACAGCAGATGATGGGACTTCTCGGCCTCCATGACCTCCTGAGCCAATTCATACATACACATACACATACACATACACATACACATACACATACACATACACATACAAGTCCCTCCTATTGGTTCCCTTTCTCTGGAGAACTCTGAGTAATACAAAGTTTTTGTACTTATTTTTACTTGTCACAGTTTAAAACTTCTCAGCCAGAAATTTTACCTAATAGCACCTTTTTCATAATTTAATATCCAGAGTCTCTACACAATTATTTCTCCATAAAGAAGACTATCAGATACCTGTAGTCGGTATTAAAAGGTGGCCTTAATTCCGAAAAGAGAGATAAAGTAACTGCTTAGAAATACACTTAATAAATGGCAGTTATCTGGTTCCAAAGCCTGTGTTCCTTCCCCCAAACCACCTAGTGCTATAATGATTCTCCTTTTTCCCAACTTCACGTCACTGTGCTGAGTACATGGCAGGCACTTAATAAAAACGTACATGACTGGAGTGAAAATGAAAACGGTCCTTAAGTTATTGCCTGAGGTCCCAGCAGTGGGGATCTGGAATCAGACCCGACCCCATGTCTACTGTCCCATTGCTCTGCTCAGTTTTTGGACTGGGGACACTTACCATCAACCTGAACATTTGTCCCCCCAGCACACGCTCTTTCAGAAACTCCATATTGGGTTGGGAATATTTAGGGATCTTCTTATTAAGCTACTTAATGAGTGAAACTTCCCATTGGTGGAATGCTGGAGAAGCATTTTATGGACAGGGCGAAAATTTAAACATTGATCAGAAAGTTTGGGCAAAAGCCATCTGGCAGACAAATTATTTCTTCTTCCATTCAAAAACTCGTCAAGCACTCCAAACGTGTAACCTGTAGGCAAGTTTAATTAAAGCTTGAGAAATCTCAAAATAACCTGACATTTAAATATGTTATTTCTGTTCTGCTCTCATAATCTGACATTCACAGAGACTTTCTTGAGTCCAAATTAAGTTTCACGCTGCCATCTACCCCTGTCTAACTCCTGGATGACCCTGTGCCTAAGGTGACAGATGTGAGTGAAATAGGCTTATCCAGTCATTTTCCTTCAAATATTAACATCCATTTCACAGATAAATGGGGAGGAAGATAAATAGAAAGCTGGGTTTGATGAATCACTGAAGAGATGATTATGAAGATAGATAGATAGATAGATAGATAGATAGATAGATAGATAGATAGAGTAAAATTCATTTTTCTTCCTTAAAAAGAAAGTGAAGGCAGAGCTTCTTTTGGAAGAACCTCATGAAAGGACTAAAAAGTCAGTGTTTTTTGCGATAGAGCAAGAAATCTAAAATGTGAAATCATTGAGCAAAATAAGTAGACATTAACATGGTCAGCATTTATAGATCCCAGGTATATACTCTCTGTCTTGGGAGTGATGTCATTAAGTGGCCTTGATAGTCCTGGACCCACATTTAATGTGAAGTGCAGGTAAGAGGCCCTGGTTGAAGCCTTCAGGTGGCCTTGTATTCCTTCTCTGATGATCTTCCATTCTTTACACCGACCTGAGTTTCTCACCTGGATCATTTTCCTTCTTCGTGAAGAACTTCTTTCAACATTTCTTGTAGATTAGATCTGCCAATGTTGAAGTACCAATGTTGAATGCCTAAAAATGGGTTTGTTGATTGGTTGGTTGGTATTTATTCTGCTTGGTATTCTCTGAGTTTTCTGGATCTGCAGTTTGGTGTCTGTCATTAAGTTTTAAAAGTTGTTTGCCATTATTACTTAAGTATTTCTTCTGGTATTAGGGAATAGTGTGTGCTTATGAATATACCATACGTACCTTTTGGAGTTGTCCCACAGTTTTTGATGTTAGTTTTTTTAACAATTAACAACCAGTCGGAATGTTCCCTTCCCTGCAACAAAAGTTGGAGAAGTACACATTGTCTACTGGAAGCATTCAAGCACAGAACCCAGCACCTACCTCTTCATCCCATCCCCCCAAGTCTGTGAAAGTGTGGACCTCCTATTGCCAGGGACTTTGTCCTTTCCACCCCTAGGGGTTGCTTTATTAATGGGAGCCTTCTTTCTCCATGTTTAACTGGTTGACACCAAGAGAGTCAATCTGTCATGTTATCTTCTTGCCCCAGAGCCTTTAGTGTTTTTTAAAACATTTGAAATGTGTGTTTTTTTGCCTTGGTTTCAAAGACCAACACTTCTTTTCCAGAATTCTGGTGAATCATAGTATTTTTATTCACTTGCTTTATTCATTTGTGTGTTCATTTATTTGCTAAGTATTTGTTGGTCACTTTCCAAATGCAAAATGCCCAGCTATGTCTCTGAGAGACATAAAGCCTGGAATTCACTGACATTCTGAGTGGAAAGTTTTGTGTGAGTGACTTTACTACAGAGTAGTATATGATATTGAGAAGCAAGATGATTTAGGAGTTAAATATGGGAAGAGATTGGACTTGTCAGGCATCATTTATATTTGATGTCAGAGTTGTGTCAGAGCTGGACAGAAGACAAAGGTGCACTTAAGCAAGGTAAATAGGAAAAGTGTAGTAAAGAGATGATTTATACAAGTGGAGGAAAGCCTAAAAGGACCCAGCAAGGATGGTGACACATTGCAAAGCTAGAGACAACAAAAGTGGACTGGTGGGGTAAGTGGAGGGCACGGTACCAGCGAAAGGTGTGAGGGCTGTCCTTCTAGGACAGGACCCCCCAGGAACTATGGATTGTGGTAAAGCTGCAGTCACTGCTAACATAGGCCTGGCAGGGGAAAGGATGGAGGAATACATCTCTGGCTCCACTCTCCCTTGCTTTCCCACCTCTTACCAGCATTTCCCAGTGGCCGGACCCAGATGGATGTCACAGGGCAAGCCCACCAAGGTCAGCTTCCCAGGAACAAAGGGGGTGGGCGATGAGAGGAATGTGGAGGAAGAAATGGAGGCTACCCATTTCTTCTATGAGTATTTCTTCTATGGAGGCATAGTCCAAAGGGAGTCTGAGCTTCTGCAGTTGGGGTTGGGTGTCACGGGGCATGGAGGGCTCCAAGTCCTTGATGGGAGGTGAGAGTCAGAGACAAAACATGTTGAAAACTGTTGCCACCATATATTGACTCTCTCTGCACAATTACCTGAGCTCCCGCCTCCAGGGGACAATCTCTGAAGCAGTATAAATGACTATAAATTTGATATTTACTTGTTAAAAGATTTGACTGCAGAAGAGTGGAACTGGTGACACACACTTTACTCCCTGACAGCCTTCTAGCAGCAGCAGGAGGAAACCGCCGGATGGCCACGGTGGTGGCCCATGGCTTTGCCAACCTTCTGACTCTGGACAAGACGACCCTGCAGGAAATCCTAGTGCATTATCCAGATTCCAAGAAGCTCCTCATGAGGAGAGCTAGGTATGACCCTTAAAACCCCCTTAGACAGGAACTGGTTTTCCTTGTCAAAGATAAGCTAAGAGCTAAAAACTAAGCTGGTGTGTGATGACAGTGATCAACTTTCTCTATTAACATGCAACCATTTATGCCATTATCCATGGAAAGCTTCACAGATTAGGAGAAATGATAGTATTTCTGGTGGTTTTTTCCAGAACTCTCACAGTGTTGTCTGAAATAGCCTTTCTCTCCTGTCCACAGAGTGCTTCTCAAGAAGGCCCCAGCCGCAGAGGCAACCTCTTCAAGGAAAGTGCTTGCCTTTCCCTCCCCCCGCAATCAGAGACACCCAAAATGTTTGAAGTTCTCTGAGGAGTCACAGGAAAAGCTGATTTTGCAAGACTCCTCAAGCTGAAGAGAAAGCAGACAGTTCTGGTAAGCAGGGAGAGTGGAGGACAGTAATGGCCAGAACACAGGACCCAGGTGTCCAGACGGGCTCCGACTTCAGCTCCGTTTCGGAGCCTGGGATAACTTGGATTCACCTAGTGCAAATAATTACCACTGTATATAAAGCACTTAATACTATGTAAACTGTATCCCCATCTGTCATCACACTTAATCCTCACAGGTTTATTATAAATGGTATATATATATATATAGTCAACCCTCATTTGTGGCTTCTGTGTTTGCGCATCTGCCTACTCACTAGTGGTGTTTGTAACCCAGAATCAATACTCTCTGTGCCCTCGTGGTCACTCGCAGACATACATGTGTATACAGCAGCCGAAATTTAATTTGCCCAATGCACAGGTTTCCACTGAGGTTGAACAAAGAGACACTACTGTCTTCCTTCACTCTCACACCAAACCAGTGACCTTTTCATGGTGTACTGAAGGCTTATGTTTTTTGCATTCATGTGCTGCTGCTTGGTTTGTCCTGCTTAGAATGCCCCAAGCCCATGTGGAAGTGCTGCCTGGTGCTCCCTGGCGCAGGGAGGCTCACGGAGAGGAGGTGTGTGAAGTGAGATGCACTTGGGCATAACTTGGGTGCTGCTGGCCAGGAGCACAGTGTGATGAAGGAACAGCACCCGTTAAATACGTGTCTCCACATAGAAGCACACAGGAAGCAAGGTTACCCATTGATGGGCTGACAACAAGGTCAAGGCCAGCTGTTTGAAGGGACCTCCTCCTGCATTGCTCCAGGAGCAGTGGTCCAGTACTGGCTAATTCAGTGTTCGGGGCAGCTTTAGAGAACAAAGCTACTGTGCGATAGTGAGAATCAACTGTGTATAACAAACATACACCTGTAAACATACAACACATTTCACCAGCAAGCTGGTAAACATGTTCATAGATAATCAGTTATCAATCACGCATGTTCAAAGCCAGAAATAACCTCATCAGTTTCATTCAGTTCCTTCATGTTATAGATGCAGAAACTGAGATCCAGACCAGTTCATTGGATAAGATCACATAAGTCAGTGACAGAGTGAAACTATTATATTCCTCTCCACACTACATGCATTCAAGCTTCCAGGCCTGCAGCAAGCTGCCTTCCAATTCCTAGAAATGTCCAGAAAATCATAATGTTATAGTGTTCTCTTTTTTATATATATTATTTGATTTTCATAATAAGCCTGTGAGGGTAGATACTGAAAAAGCAGGGGTTCAGGGTTCTGAGTCTAGTCATTATATTATTTCTAACTGTGGCTCTTTCAGAAAATTGTAAAGCAAATATACAGTCAGTCACATTCACGAGACTAAAACTGTCTCCTCCTTTTCCAACCGTGCACCACGGTGATGAAAGGTAGAGATATGGTGTAAACCAGCCTCACTGAATCATTGTAGAAATAATAATTTGTGTAAATACTTAACAGGGTCAAGAAATATATCAGGCAGTGTATTAAGTAAAGTTCTCCACTTCATACCTCGTACAAGCCTCTCTGAAACTGACCCCAAGTGTCACCAGTGAAGGGTGTATGTAGTTCGTTTCCTCACCATGAAGTAGGTTCTAGAATGATAGCTCCGGCCCCTGGGACGAATGGCGATGATGGAGGAAGAGAGATGCATTTCTCCTTGAGGCTCTCCCAGGAGCTTATGCAGGAGAAAACCACACTTTCTATAGCTTAATACTTTTTATTAAAAAAATAAATATTTAAAATTCCATCTTCACAACATAAATAAGTAAACATTTTAATAGCAAAGCAGAGTCCTGAGCACCAGATGTACTAATTCAGAGAGGGCGAGGCCCCACAAAAAGAGAGCCCTCGGCCGGGTCGAAGTGCAGTGCAGCCCAGCACCGCTCATGCGTCTGACCGGGAGCCGAGGCCCCGCTGTCCAGCACATCAGCACAGGCCCGAATGAGAACCGCTCACAGGGAACACAGGATGCCTTTAGCATCGGAACTCGGACCATCCGTCCTGGTGTTGATCCTTAGCCCCCGGGTATTAACCCAAAGGCTCCAGTGCCCTTGATAATGATTGCATTACCGATTCTTTGCAACTGCTTCTTCCAGAAAAACGGTGAGAACTCCAAAGGAGGAGAGGGTAAAGGAAAAGGATGTGACAGTAAAGGAAGAGGACCAGCAGAGAAAGCGCTGGGCAGACCCAAACGCAGGGCAGGTTCTGCTACAGACAACGACATGCCCCAGCCCACGGGAAGGGCAGTGTCACCCACAGGGACAGCCTGCCGATCACTCGTCGTCAGCATGGCTCCTGCCCAGGCAAGGGAAGAAGTGCTGACAATTGCAGTCAAAGAAAAGGCTCAGCAACAAATGTTGGATGATTTCAGATGCGATTTAGCTAGTTCCCGAAGACTTGTACCCAGGGTTGCACTTATGGTAACAAGGGAAAAAGGCCTTGCAGAACCCTTGAGAAATCAGCAAAGCCCTAACTCCAATTCTGGGACTTAAGGGAGTGTGATCTTACACAGCAAGAGAAGTAGTAAGAATATTATTAAAAACTGTCCCTATCATCTGTTATCATTAGCTTCGCACAGTTGGTACTTCTCCTAATTGTACATAGTAGGGTTTTCTTCTTCCATGCTTTCTTTTTTTTTTTTTTTTTTTTTTTTTTAAAGATTTTATTGGGGAATTGGCGGAGGGGAACAGCGTTGGGGAATCGGGGAAGGGGAACAGACAAGTTGCTGTCTTTTTGTTCTTCAGTTTAGTTGCGGAGGACCTTGCTTCACTGGCCCATGTTGGTATCGTCATTGCGCTCTTCCCGGATGAGGCAGATCAGTTGCTGGCCTCTGGATGTCGCTCACCGCGGCTATTGGCAGCTCACGCTTGGCTGCCAGCCGCTCACGCTGGCTGCGGGCCACTCACTGTAGCCTATGGCAGCCCACTGCAGCAGGGGCTGCAGCCCACACCATCACCGGGGCTCGCACAGCCCAGCTCCAGGTGGAGCTGTTGTTAGCTGTAGAGGGCAGTGTCACTGGCCCTCATGTGGGATCCGAACCGGGGCCGCTGGCATCCCAAAACCAGCGCTTAACCAATGCGCCACTCGGCCGGCCCTTTCCATGCTTTCTTAATGATGTTCCTTCCCTCTGTTTGATTAGCTTGTTCTTGGCTCTGACTCACTAACCTTGTCTCTTAAAGTTGTGTGTGTGTGTGTGTGTGTGTGTGTGTGTGTGTAAGTCTTGTGTGGCACTGTTAGTCTTGCATAAAATGCATATTACCTCTTATTTGTTGGGGAGTATGAGATTTTAATGAAGTGTCAAAAGTCAGGTGATTTCCACTCAGGTGAAGGCAAGGAATCACTCAGATGTCACATTGCCCAGCAGCTGGGTCCGCAGGGGAGCAGAGACAGAGGGTGTGAGCTTGGACCTGTGGAAGAGCTGAAGAGCAGAGTCATCAGCAGGGCTCAGCCCTGGGAAACTCACATGGCAGCAGCACATTGGGAGAATTGTGTCCTTGGCTAAAAACACAAACTCTAACATTCTCCCTCAAAGCAGCTTAAAAGGCAACCATCTGCCCGACTCATGCGGCTCAACACATTGGGAGGGGGTGAGGAGAATCAGGTCACCCCCATCTTCACAGAGGCCAAAGGGACAGTCTCAGAAATTCCCTCCATTATCTGCTTCAACAGGTGGCAGACTTGAGCTGCTCGTTTCCAGCTTTAGTGAAAAGCGATGAGGTCAGGAGGGCAGCCTACACACACATCGGACGACATGTCCCGACAGTTTGCGGAACCCATGTGTACAGCTGTTTATCTCCAAGTTAATTAAGTGCATTTTAGGAAGTTGTCCTCATGAATCAGCTGTCATTAGCACAGTTACCAAAGTCTCCTGCTGTGAGGAGGGCAGAAGCCACGCTGATGTCGGAGGTGATGATACATACGGAATTCCATTCTAGTAAACGCCGTTAGTATATAGCATTAAGTTCTGCATAATATGCCTGTTTCTGAGTCCCTGGAGATGGTCATTGTGACAGCATTTGGCTGACAGTGTTCTGACAAATGACATTAGCCAAAAGGCCTACAACACGGATGCATTTGGCAAGCCATGTATGAACTGACCACTGTAATAAAATGTACCGCTTAGTCGAGTCACTGCCATTGAGTCCAGTGTTCAAAAATCATAAAAACATGGTAAGGTGTACAGAAGGTTGGCTGGTGTTTTCGGGGTTTATGGAAATGTGCTGAAATTGTAAAACAATACTGGGTGAATGGGAGTCTGTGTGTAGAAATGGGTTAAAAAAGCCAGAAAGAGATTTTCGGTAAAATGAAGCAATAGACAGACGCTCTGCTAACTGCCTCCCAGGATCACACCAAAATTACAAGCAAATTATACAGCATTCAACCCTGGAGGTCCCCGGAGCACTAGATGAACAGAATCACTAAACGAAGAACTTAAAGAGGAAGCCACGTCGGGTCTGGTAGGACGGGCACAGATAAGAGAGGGCAAACCCTGTGAGGGAAGCCCCAGCTGTGGGGAGGCTTCTCCAGTTGGGGGAGAGACCCTCCGGCCGCACACCAAGCTCACCAGCCCAGAGTTCCTTTGCCGGGAAGAGGAGTTCCAAGATAGCTGGTAGTAAATTAGTGAGGACTCTCTTTGCTCAGCTCAGTGAGGCTAAGAGCAGCTGGAGCATCAGTGGGGTCAGTGCCTGTGCTTGCTCGCCGGTGAGCACTTACCTGGTTACTGGTGGAGGGAGTGACTGGGAGAGCCAGACCAAGGAGCCTGCGGGGACGGACTGAACTGAGCACCTTTGGTGCAAAGGCTAGAGGTTTTTGGACTGTTGTTCCCATGGTGTGGAGCCTGCATGTGAGTGGTGTAGGGAGGACGCCATTTTGTTGGGCTTGGGCCCTCCAACAGAGGATCAGGTCCGAGACCTCATTGGTCTGGTGGAATTGGTGCAGAAGTGTGTGTGTGCATGCGAGCGCAGGCGGCCTTGGATCCCCAACCTCTGCCCGGCTTATACTGCGTTGCCAGGGAAATGTTGGGCGGGTGCCCTTCTGCTCCAACAGGCTGCTCACTGAGACCCCGGGAGTGCGCGAGCTGCCTCGGATTCCCACCCTCCACACGGATGGTGCTGCGTTGCCAGGGAAATGCCTGGTGGACGTGCTCCGACTCCAACAGGCTGCTCACTGAGACTCGGGAGTGCACAAGCCTCCTCGGGTCCCCGTTCTCTGCACTACACTTGCAGAGTTGCCAGGCTGGTGATTGGTTGTCGGGCTGCTTGGCCTGATCTGCTGATTGGGACAGGCTGAGACTGGGAGTTTTCCTGGGAGTGTTGGGCCGTGAGCTGTGTGCCTGCGTGATCCAGCCAGGGCTCTCCTGGTGATCTAGCTAATACATCAAAGCAATCCCAGAGCGACAGCCAGAATGGGGAAACAAAGAAACGTGTCCCAAGTAAAAGATCAGAAGAAACCTCTAGAAATGGAACTAAATGAAACAGAGGGATCCAACCTTTCAGAGACAGAGTTTAGAACACTGATGATAAGAATGTTTAAGGAACTTAGCGAGGACATAAAGAAGGATAGGGAAACCATAAAAAACAACCTGTTAGAACTAAAGAATACAATAACTGAAATGAAGAACACACTCGAAGGAATCACCAGTAGAGTAGATGAAGCAGAGGAGCGGATCAGTGATTTGGAAGATGAAATAGCAGAAATCACCCAGTTGGCACAGCAAAAAGACCAAAGAATAAAAAACAATGAAAATAGTTTAAGAGCCCTATGGGACAAGGTGAAACGCAACCACCTTCGAATCATAGGAATACCAGAAGGAGAAGACAAGAAGCAAGGGGTCGAGAATGTATTTGAAAAAATAATGACTGAAAACTTCCCTACCCTGGTGAAGGAAATCAACATACATGCCCAGGAAGTGCAGAGGGTTCCAAACAAGCTGAACCCAAACAGGTCCACACCAAGACACATCATAGTTAAAATGGCAAAGGTTAAAGACAGAGACAGAATCCTAGAGGCTGCAAGAGAAAGACAGCAGGTTACATACAAAGGAACTCCTGTTAGACTAACAGCTGACTTGTCTACAGAAACTCTGCAGGCCAGAAGGGAGTGACAGGAGATATTCAAAGTGACAAAAAATAAAGGCCTACAACCAAGATTGCTCTACCTAGCACGGCTATCACTTAAAATTGAGGGAGAAATAAAGAGCTTCTCAGAAAAGAATAAGCTTAAGAAATTCATTACCACAAAGCCAGCATTGCAAGAAATGTTAAAAGGGCTTTTTTAAACAAAAGAAAGGGGTAAACAAGCTAACCCAGGAAGACCAGGAATACAAATAACAAAATGGCAATACATATGCACCTATCAATAATCATTTTAAATGTGAATGGGCTAAATGCTCCAATCAAAAGATAGAAAGTGGCTGAGTGGATAAGAAAATAGGACACATGTATATGCTGTTTACAGATGGAATAAGATATTTCATGCAAATGGAAATGAGAAAAAAGAAAGCTGGAGTACCAATACTTATTTTGGACAAAATAAACTTTAAAATGACTACAATAAAAGACAAAGAAGGGCACTATATCCCTAATAAATATCTATGCACCCAACATAGGAAGTCCTAATTATATAAAACAGATTTTGACAGACATAAAGACAGAGATCAACAGTAACACTATCATAGTAGGGGACTTCAACACCATTGTCACCAATGGACAGACCCTTTAGACAGAAAATCAACATAGAAAGAGGTGCCTTAAATGCACTTTAGACCAGCTGGACTTCATTGATATTTTTAGAGCATTTCACCCTGAAAAAACAGAATATACATTCTTCTCAAGTACACATGGGACATTTTCTAAGATAGACCATGTTAAGCCACAAAACAAGTCTCAGTAGACTTAAGAAGATTGAAGTCATATCAAGCAGATATAAAGGAAAAACTGATGGTTGCTGCCTGGGAGGGAGTGGGGAAGAGGGAGAGGGGGAAGGTTTTGGACAGTGTAGGTGGGACTACAATGTTGCTGCAGGGATATGGGGGCAGTTCTGGGAATGTAATTGATAATGTTGTGAAGAGACTATTATGTTGTGTGAAATAAGTCAGTTGGAGAAGGACAGGTACCATGTGATCTCACTTGTGTGTGGAGTCTGAAGAGCTGAGTGAATGATCAATGTAAACAGACTCGTAGATGTAGAGGAAAAACTGAGGGTTGCTAAGTGGGAGGGGGTTGGGGATGGGGGAAGGGGATGGGATTAGACAGTGTAAATAGACAACTACAATATTGCCACAGGGATATGAAACACAGTTCGGGGAATATAATAATGTAAAAATTTTGTGGCATGTCAGATAGTCACATGTCTTGTTAGGGAGACCACTTCATGGATGGAGTAGAGGCTTGATCACTGCACTGTACACCTGAAGCTGATGTTGTATAGTATTGTATGCCAACTGCAACTGAATATGTGGATGGTCACGAGATGTGGAGTATACTGTGGAGGGGAGTCAGGGGAGTTGTGATAGATATGTATGATATGAGCGGGGAGTGGGGTGGCATACTGGGGGAGGGGGGTTGTCACTTTGGGGGGTAAAGAGTATAACTATTGCTTTGTGTTGTACACCTGAAACTAATAAAAAATAATAATAAAAATAAAAAAAGATCTTAAAAAAAAAAGCCAGAAAGAAAAGGTGGAAATAGGGCCTGAAAAGAGTCTCATAATAGGAAAACACAAAAGAAAAAAATCCTCAGCTTGTGAATAATATGCTGTCCCTTCCACCCTGTAATTAAAATATAACACCATTGCTGTCTGTGCTCTTCCTCTGACATTCGTTTGCTCTCCCAAACTATCCTATTACAGATAATATCTTCTTCATTTTCCTAACCTCTCAGACTAAAATCTACGAGTAATCAGTAACTCTTCCACTGTTTATATAGTGTCACCAAGTCCTTTTTCTTTCTCAGATCTTTCTAGTTATCCTTTCTTTATCATTTCCAATGCTAACCTCAGTACATATTTTCTGTTTGATTCAAATAAACTTTCGTGGGTTTTTTTTTGCCTACATCCTGCTCTATCACTAGTCTACTGTCTGAGTCCCTTTGCCATGGGAAAAATCAGGTCTTTCTATTATAAACAACCATGGTCTCTGTCCATTTGTGCTACTCTAATACTCTAACAAAATAGCACAGACTGGGTGTCTCATGCAGAACAGAGCTCTGTTTCTCACCGTTCTGGAGGCTGGACATTCAGGATCCTGAGGGCCCTCCTGGCTCACAGCAGGCTCCTGCTCGCGAGTCCTCCATGGGGACAGGGGATCCTTCTGGAGCTTCCTTTATAAGAGCACGGATCCCATTCATGAGAGCAGAGCACTCCCAAAGGCTCTCCTAATACTATCATCTGTGGGGGTAGGATTTCAATTTATGAATTTGGGGAGGGGGACACATTCAAACCTTAGCAGTCACTTTTGACCATGTGATTTTTCTGCTCAGGGATCTACTAGACCCTCCTACTGATTAAATTTTATTTATCCAAATTTAATCACCACTACCCCAACCAAACCCTCCATGGAAGTTGGTCGTCTTGCCTTTTCTGGAACCAACCCCTGCCTTTGTTCCTCAGGCATTCATCCGTGCTGCCTGCTATGGGATGGACCTCTCTCCTCCATCATTTATACCCTCTCTGTAGCTCCACATCTCTGTCAGCTGCCTCTAAAAACATCAGTCCATGATAGGTCTGATCTCAAGGCAACACTTCAGGAAGTGCCACTCAGACATCGCGCCACTGTTCTCTAATTCCTGCTCACTTGTAAATTATAACAAGACAAAAACTAGCTCTTGTGCCTTATTTGTCTAAAGACAGAATGTTGAGGGCTGTGTAGCCCAATATTGAGGGGCATGCAGGCTGACTTTAGTGGGCTTAGTGAATCTGAAAGTACTGTTAATTGGACATGTGTTCCTCAACTTTGTATTCCCTTGAAGCCTGTGTTTTATTACAAAGTGTATGTTTTGTTAAGGTTTGTGAGAAGTCTTGAGAGAACTTTAGGTACAGTTAAGCCAAATATAATTAATCAGTTAAATTTAAATATCAAAAGTGAGATTCTCTTTAGTATTCAGACCCAGGATTACAGATTATGTAGAAACTGAGTCTGGGTCATAAAGAGATTATCATAGATGGGATTATCCTTAAACGTAGAAAAGGTCACAGTGTGCCCTAAGGAGAATAATTATAGGGACTAAAGGTTTTAAGAGAAAAATACATCAAGACTATGTGGAACTTAAACTTGTGATTGGATAATGGTCAAAAGTCCCTATAAAAAGGACATATTATTGCAATAAAGTGTGACACTTTTTTCTCTTTAAACTCCCCTGGTGTCTCCACTGTCTCCCTTCTTTATTTTCCTCCCCCGCACTCACTCTCTCATTTTCTGCCTTTACTGTAACAAAAATTTTCTGTCTTTTGTATCGTCAACGCCGTGTCCACCTTCTTGAGCCCTGGTCAGCGGAGGCTGGTCCCCCGCAACAGAAAGCGTATTTTTTTAAAGGGGGAGAGAATATTAATAGGCAACTTATGGAAGCAAAATAAGAAAATAAAGAGTTCCTATGTAAATTAGAAAATGGAATACCACCTTTTGTACCGGACAAAATTGGAAAATATCTGAAAGTAGATAATAGCAAGTGCTGACAAACGTGTAAGTAGGAGTTGCTGTTCTGGTAGTACTTAGCAAAATTCTGACAGTACACCAAAGAACTCAGTAGTAAGTACTATGTCAGATACACATCTAGAAAATTCTCAAGTAGGTCCCCAAGAGAAAAGGCAAGAGGGGCACCCCAGTCGGGATTCCCTCTCGTTTTGAAAGCTGTTACTTTCTACTCTAATAAACTGTCCTCTGCTGTAAACTTTAAAAAAAAAAAGGAGGAAACACGTTGTTTGTGGTACAGATGAACTGGGGACAACTCTGGTATATACATCAAAAGAATGGATTTAAAAAAATGTGGCATGCGGGGATGGGGAGGTGTGTATGTGTTTTTAAGATAAAATTGTTTCCAGCCATTCAAGCTAATAAGTTCGATTTGCACATAAGAAACTAGTGTGGATTTTTTGTTTGTTTGTTTGTTTTAGTAAGGACGATGATATCACACATTTTAATAAAACTTACCTAATAAGGACTCAGGAACAAACCTGTAGCCCAACGAAGTCAAGTTCATTAACTTGCTGTGGCAGGGAGACCATTCACCTGAGGACCATGGGTGTCTCAGCAAACAGGGATGGAAGGGTTGTTACAGGATATCAGGGAAGGTGGAGGCCACAGAGAAGTGATGTTGTGAGAGGCTCACATTGAAGCAGACAGCCATAAAGGGGCCAGTGTCAGGCTTGAGCTAATGCGCACACTCCGGGTCCTGTCTCCTTGGCAACTACTCAGCTAAGACCCCTCGTCTATGTGTACCTGCTGCTTCTCTGTCAGAATGACCCAGATCCTCCAGGCTGAGTGGAGTGTTTCAGTCTTACTGATAACATCTCAAACAGCAGTTTCTGACAATCCATGACTTTAGAGAACAGTTTCCCAACGTAGTGTCCTTTTGTTGTTAACAAAAGCAGTGCATACAGCCTCCCACCTTAAAACATACACAAAACACTATATGTTTTTCAAAAGGATATATGTGTTTAAGGAACTATGTTAAATGCATTAGAGATAGTGACTGTGGGGGGACAGCAGGAAAATGGGAGTGGTAATAGGAGTGAATGATGTGAGGACAATAATAAGAGCATGAACTCAGGAGCCAGTGTGCAATGAACTGAGAAAATCACCAGTGCAGCTCTAGGTGTGTCTGGTGACAGGCTGGTGGAGAAGTGAGAGCCCCAGCACCACCAGGATCTTCCCTTTAGCCTTGGGGACTCCTGAGTCACCAGCAGCCACTGTAGACACCACCACCAGTTCATCTGCTGGCTGGGGCATGACCTGCCCATGAGGCTTCTCTTCTGCGTGGGGGCAGGCTGCACATGATCCCTGCAGACACTGCCAAGCCTTGTGCTATGGACTGAATTGTGTCCCCCTCCAATTCCCATGCTGAAGCCCTAACCCCCAGTGTGAGTGTATTTGGAGATGGGGTCATCACGGAGGTCATTAAGGTGACATGAGGTCGTAAGGGTAGGGTCCTCTTCCAGAAAGACTGGTGTCCTTGTCCTTATGAGAAGGAAGACAGCAGGAGTGTGAACAGAGTAAAGGTCAGGTGAGGACACAGCGAGCAGACAGCTTCCGCACGAACAGTAGGGGGCCTCATAGGGGGCCTCAGGAGAAGCCAGTCCTCCCAGCATCTTCATCTTGGACCTGCAGCCTCCAGAGCTGTGGCAGAGTAAAGACTTTCCTTTCCTGTGAGGAATTTTTAAAATCTTAGGAAGATATTAATCATGACATTGCTCTGGAATTTATTCTATCTAATCAGACCAAAGATATTTGAAATTCATGTTTTAAGTACCTTACCCACAGACCATAGTAAAATTTCATGTTTTCCTTGATGAGTTTTCTGACTGGCTGTATTTTTCCTACTGTAGCTTTTGTGACCAGAAGTGATGGTGCACAGGTCAAATAAATGGCCTCATTAAGCAGTAGGACCTGACTTTTCTATACAGTAACTCCCTCAGGGGAGGAAAGGGTGGCACCAGAAAGATCACAGCCCCGCTTACAGTCGCTTGTCTCTGCCTACCACACACAATGGTTCCACTACAAAGTCACAGGGACCCTCTATCTGGTGCCCTAAGTGACACTGGACTCAGATGCAGTGCATGCTACGACTGACTAACAAGGCTCGTGATGCAGCTTCTTGCATCAGCTTTAAATCAGTCAGCCCCTGGTGTTTATACCAGAATCCTAGACTTGAAAGGGAATTTAGAGATTCCTATTCCAAGCTCCAGTCACAAAACAAAACCCTGTGTTACAAGGACAACAGACATAAAGATCCTGGACTAACCTGATGAAAGTAGCAGCCACCTGAAGGACTTTTCCAAACAACACATTTCCCAAGATTTCATGGGGCAAAATAACGGTTAAGTCTGCCATGTTGGGGCCATGTTTATATTCCAAACCAGAGTGGGATATTCCAGTTTTAGCTTGTCCTTCAGAAAAGGATAATCACAGATTTCCCTGGAAATGTGAAAGATTATGACAGTGGAATTCTGCTATGCCTTCTGTAAAAGCGAGTAGAGATTCAGTTAGGAAATAAAAGGGTTATTACAGCACATGTACCAACACTGTGCCAGCCCACTTGTCTTCCTGACCTCAAACTACCGGCAACATCCATTTCTCTGTTTGGAGGCTCTTCTGCTTCCTCTACATCATAAAACCCTGTGTGACCTTCAATTTCTGTGTCGACTAGGGAGTGCCTGTTAAATGCCACGTTCTCTTCTAGGCTCTGCGGTGCAGCAGTGAGCAAAGGAAAACGGAATCCTTGATTTCTTGGCATTTACATTGAGTGGGTGGAGAGGACGAGAAACCAGGAAGGAAACCTAGATGGGGAGAAGGCACTGGGGGACAGTAACGGCCTCAGTGGCGGACCACCACAGCAGAGCCGCAGAGGTCGCTGGACTAGTGGATGGAAGGTGCCCATGGAGAATGGTTTGTTGGAGTTGTGGCACGCCGGGATGTGACCTGGAAAGGGGGTGGTTATTGGGAAACTGAGATTAGGGAGGGGTTTGTTAGGATTACGCTGAGGTCTAGGGTATGACCTCAGCTAAGGTGGGGACAAGATGATCAGGAGGAATGGAGAGTGACCCAACTTAATGATGACATTGCAGGCTGGAGGTCTGCAAAGGCGAGTGCTGTCTGAGCACAAGAGAGGACCAGGGAGTTCCCTCGCCTGCGTCCACGGGCAGTGGGGGAGCGGGAACGGAAATCAGCACTTGAGAGTTGCAGACCGGAGGTTCTTCAGGAGAGCCAGGTTTTAATGAGTCCAAACAAGAAGGGGCACTGAGAGGATGCTGCTAGTGAGCGACCCCCTTCCAGGGCAGAGCAGAGGGGATGGGACATAAAACGTCAGCACCAGATTCTCAGGTCACCCTACCTATGAGCTGGGGACCTTGCCCTTGAACCCAGAAAAGTATCTCGAGTTAGGCCAGTATTGTTTAAATTAATAAACCCCCAATAATGAAGCCCCACTCTTTAATTCAGTAAAATATGGAATATAGACCACCTAAAATATTACATTCACTTTATTTCTACTTTTCTATTGGTTTTGATAACATTTAGAGAAAGAGTAAAAATAAAAACCAGGCACTATTGTACCATATCAAGAAATAACTTTTTATCAAAGGGAATTCAAATGAAGATATATTTAACATCAGTTCATATATTTGTAATGTATACACTTATTGTCAAATATGGCGACATCCAAAAAGCACAAAATAGTTTCTCGCAGTTTCAGCCAAACTTCTCGCTGATGTGTCACTTCCATGACTGTCAACCGCATACACAGAGACTAGGAGACATTTACTGGAAACAGCTTTCAGGGAAATGCAGAGTGAAAAGGCAGAGCATGTCACATGCAGCACAAGCCAGCAGGCCTGGACCTGCTCTGGGTGGCAGAAGGCACGGCCACCGGAGAGGGCGTGAGGCCCCTATCCATTAGACCTCTGCCTGTGAACCTTCGGCTCCAAGCACAAGTGAATGACAGTGCTAGGGTACCACCGTCTGGGAACCAGCGCATAAGAAGCAGTGTGTCTGTCCAGGCACTGCCACCCCTGGTTATTTTTTCTTTAAATGAATTTTTGAACTGATGGCACTTGAATGACTGGTGGCACAGCAGGGAAAAGGACTATTTGAATATAAAACAATATTAAACCAACATGTGATTGGTTGAAACAATAGAAATTGTACAAATTTTATAAAATAATTTAGAAATTGTAAATGCTCTTTAAACTGCAGAAAGGTATCAATTACCCTAATTTGCTGGAATCACAGTTCTTATGAATCACAGCATCTTCTGATGAATCTGATCAAGAATGAATAATAAAAAAACAATTTTAAAAGGGAGCAATTCTGGTAAAAACCAGAATATAAAATTGTGAAGACCAAATCACTCTGGCAGTGGTGACAGAAGCACTGTGACTTGGCCCAGGAATTCGAGTGCTGACGACCAGCATGCCCCAGGGCCGGGGGCAGGAGGCTCGGTGCTGCGATGAGTTGGAGATGGAGGCGGCCCAGCATGTGTGAGGAGCTACTCCATACATCTCACCAGGCACTGAGGACATGTGCAAATATTTTTTTAAAAGGTTTTGTGTGGGCAGTAGTTTGCAGTCGTTTCCAGTAGGCTCTGCCCAGTGGACCCTTCTCTTACTTTAATAAGTCTTCCTTCTATATTTCTACTTGACTCATGAATTATTTCACATCCTGGGAGCAAGCAGACACATGGGTCTTGGGTATACAGAGGTCATCCCACCAAGACTGCCAGTCACAACCAAAGAAGCCAGCACAGTCTTCCAGGTGGATCTTGAGACCCCTTCCTCTCATCTGAGATCAGCTAGGGCGAGAGTTCCTTGAGTCCCCCAAATAGGCAGGGACAGCTCTAAGCCACTGCCCAGCAGGAAGTAGATAGAGAAGAAAAGACCTCCTGTCCCTCAACTTCCCATAGAGATTTTATGGGGATCATGACTCTCAAGGGGAAAATAAAACAGGCAGTTAGAGGCAGGCACTGGGTCTCTGCATTCCTGCACATCCCACAGAATGCACCGCCCAAAAGACCTCCCTTCTCCACCCAATTTTTCCCCTTTTCATTGTAATTATCTACTCCTACCAGAAAAAAATAGGTACAAAATACCTGATTGGTTAGACCAGTCACTCACATCTGGGCAGGAAAGGCCATAACGACCTTCATTTCACCTGGGCCTCATTATGCTATCATTATATATTATACATATGCCTGGAAGTTCATTAATATCATTATAACAGATTGAATTCTGGGAAGGAACATGTGCAGTCTAAAGAGATGAGGTAATAGCCTGTTGTCAATCATAGGTGTCAATCAAGTCATCCCACACCCAGAGAGGAACAGCCCATTCTAGAGGAAGAAGGGATTAAAAACTCCAAGTCCTGGCCAGTCAAAGCTTTTGAGCTTCATTTGCTTGGCCAGCTCCAAAATCTTTGGAGTGTACTTTCTCTTCTAATAATGACCTTTCAGCCCTTCTCTACTGCTCAGGCCCACTTCTGCTTCTTTGAAATGTAGTTTTTTTCTTCTAATAAACTGTCCTTTACCTCTCTGGTCCATATCTCTATTCTTCTGCTCCAGGAGACCATGATCCCAGTACACACACACAAACACACATCAAAAGAATCCTGTTTCAGTAAAGCCCCAGGGCCAGCTAACCCAGAACATGTCTTTCTCAGTTGATTGTGATTATCTGTTTACATCTGTCTCCCTTATTACACACATTAAAAAAAAAAAAAAGAAAAATAAAAAGAAAAAAAAAAGGTTTTCTGTGTTTAAAACAAGAAACTTCTGAAAACCACAGCAACATATATGTGCTGTCAGCAGGCACACACAACTGAAATTAGGACACAGGGCAATGGAGGCTCCAAACTGTTGGAAGACCCGTCAGTTTTCCCTCTCCTGACTGATGTTGGGATGACTTGGCGACTAAGGAGATGTACCAGAGCAACAGATGACTGGTTGGGCACCTCACAGCTCTCACCTAGAGACTAGCAGCCGAGTGGGGAGGGGTCAGCTGATCACCCGCGTGGGCAGCCATGACAGTAGGTAGTCAGCTCCCAGCTCAGCCTGACCTTGGCTGAGAGCTCACTCATTCTATCTGATCAGACCAGAGATACTTGAGATTCATGTTTGAAGTCCCTTACCACACACTGATTTCAGAGAACAAGAGACGTGGGTGGTGCTGCAGGTTTTCAGGCAGACTGAAAGGCATGTCAGCATGGCACTGGATACATCCACTTGAGGACATGAAAAAAGCATGCAGTTTTTACTGTAAGGTGTGAAAGATGCTTGCCCAATATATGGATATGCATAGGACTTGAAACACAGGTCCTCTATAAACTATCACTGAGTCTATTCTGATAATACATTTGCTAAGTAATTTGTTCTAAAGGGTAAAAATGAAGGGGGGGGGCGGGTGAATTCTACTCTTAAGAAAAAGCATGTAAAGTCCACTCTATCTTAATGCAGCAGTCAGATTTGTTTTTTAAAGTTATAACAGGCTTTATGATGAATGCAGTACATTCTGGTCTTAGAAAATAGCACATTATTAAAATGCAAAATGTGATTTTGATTAATAGAAAACCACTATCATGAGTTTAAAAGTCAAACTAAAAATGTTACTAAAAAAAAAAAAGATACATGACTGTAGAAATGTACAAATCAATGTTTAACACCTTAGCAAAGAAAGTATAAAAATTACCTTTTCTTAATAAGTAGTTTTTCGTTAGTTAAAAGCAAATGGGATTCTGTTGCTCCTTATGTGTTTGGTCCTCATAGCCTTCCTGGACAAAGCCGCCTTAACCACTGTAACAAACTCCAATTAAAATAACAATGTCGGGTCTAGGACAAGCTATAATACCACCTGTGCAGATGCATCTCCTGGGCACAGGGCAGTGGGTGGGGTGTGCACAGCATTCCACATAGGTCAGGAAGGTCTAGAACGCACACAGGAATGGCTGCCTGTGAAGCTCCTGACGTGCAGACTGCACCCTAAGACCCAGTTGAGCCCCGCTCCTGTCCAGCGCTTCCCAGGCCCGGCAGGTGCTCTGGGTATGGGCCGGCCGGCTGGGCCTCAGCACCACTCAAGCCTGGTGGGTGCTTGTGGCCCGTGTCTGGAAATGCGCTCATCCACCACGGGGACAGGGTCAGTACCATGTGCCTTGAGCAGCTCTTGTCACCAGTATGACACTGGCCCGTAGCACACACACTGCCTGCAGCTGACCAAGCACAGCAACCTGAGATCGTTTATCATCCCAACAAGTTCTCATTCTTTGTGACAAACATCCTACACAGCGTTTGCATCCCGTGGAAGGAGACAAGCACAACCACCAAACTGGCGTGCCGCTCATCCGGATAGCCTCACTGCAATTACTACAAATCACTAGCAGTCACCGAATTGATTGGGTAAAGATTAACAGCATGTTCCTCTGAAAAAAGTACAAAAAGAATGCTTTAAGTAGATACAGGCTGTAGAGAAGAGTGTTTATGCCGCACATGCTGGGGTGGAAGCATGTGGAATGGGCGTCATGCGGCAGAGGCGTCACTTGGCGGCGGTGCTGTTGGGCGGAAGGAGCTTGTAGGTGTTAAAGTAGCCGACCACCTGCTGCGGCACCTCAGCCAGGACACACTGGGCCAACGCCTCTTTGGGAGCCTGCGGAGGAGACAGAGCGCGGCGACTCAGCAACCCACCAAGACCCCGAGTCCCTCAGCAGGCAGTCAGAAGGGTCTACCCAGGCCCCAGTCCAGTGACTGGCTTTATCCCGCGGGGGACGCGGGATAAGCCGCCGAGTGAAGCTTCATTACCCCGCCGACAGGTGTCACGTTCCTTCCTGATGTGATGGTTTTGCCCTTGTTCTTTACCTTAAATGTGGGTGTTTCATTCACTCGGTATTTTTAATTTTCTTCATTTTGAAGCAATTATAGGAACACAGGAAGTTGCAAAATTAATGCAGAGGTCCCATGTCCCCT
Source organism: Aselliscus stoliczkanus (assembly GCA_033961575.1). Classification (NCBI taxonomy): domain Eukaryota; kingdom Metazoa; phylum Chordata; class Mammalia; order Chiroptera; family Hipposideridae; genus Aselliscus; species Aselliscus stoliczkanus. The sequence continues at coordinate 70,583,857 of CM066731.1, read as the reverse complement.
TCACCCAGTTTCCTCCAAAGGTGGCAACTTCTCTCAGTATAGAAAGAACATCAAACCAGGACACTGACACTGGAACGGTTCACAGCCCTTACTCAGATTCTGCCAGGTCCACACGCACTCATGTGTATGCGTGTGTGTGTGTGTGTGTGTGTGTGTGTGTCTATGTAACTCCATCATCTAGGTACACCTGTGTAACCAACACCACAATCGAGATACACAACTGTCTCATCGCCACAAAGACCCCTAAGTTACCGCTTCTTTTTTATTTTTATTTTTTTTTTTTTGAGAGCAGTGTCACTGGCCCTCATATGTGGGACCCAAACCGGGGCCGCTGGCTTCCCAAGCCAGCGCTTAACCACCGTGCCACTCGGCTGGCCCAAGATACCGCTTCTTAACCCCACCCCTTTGACCCCTCTTCCATTGCTGTGCGATGTAAAATGGCACTGCCACTCTGGAGAAGTTCGACAGTTTCTTTAATTATTAAACATGCAACGGTCATATGACCCAGAACTGGACTTCTGGTACTTATCCCAGAGAAATAAAACTTAGGCTCACACAAAAACCTGTGCACGATGTTAACAGCAGCTTTGTAAATGACAGGCAACCAGAAAACACTGGGGAAACCCTGCAAACAGACTGGAGTACCCAAGTGTGGACCAGTGCTTAGTGATAAAAAGAGGCACATGCAGCTAGCCACCTGGGTGACTGTCCAGATGGACGTGAGTGCAGGAGCCAACCCCAAGGGCTCCATACTGTATGATGCCACTTCTCTACTATTCTTGAGATGACAACGTTAGAGACATGGCGAACAGATTAGTGGTTACAGCCAGGGGTTAACGAGAGGATGAAGGTGGGACGGAAATGGTATGGCTAAGAAAGGGCGACATGGAGGATCATGTGATGAGGGACCCTGACTGTCAGTGTCAACATCCTGGTGTGATGCTGTGCCAGTTTTACAAGATGTGAACCATTGGAGTAAACTGGGTAAAACAGTCTCCTAAGAGATTATAATCAAATCAGCTTCTAGTTTGGTAAATTCACCACATACTTGTATAGAGTTTTTGTTGTCACATAGGTAAAGATGACATATGTTTTAGGACGTTCACAACAGCACTGGTTTAACAGTTTATCACACAGGCTGTGAGAGGCACACCAGTACTCAGGCCTGTTGCAAAACTCCTCAATCTAACCAGGGCCCTTCAAATGGAACACTCCACACCTGCTGCCCCCAACACTACTCAGCTCCTTGGTTATGGACTGGCCACCCCGTGGCGTGCCCCAGGGTCAGGAACTGCGGGACTCACGTTCTGGAACTGTCTGAAAGGCACGAACTGGACGATGTCTCGGATGGCAGCCTCGCCTGAAGGGGAGCGCAGAGTTCCGCCGTCACTGTCGAGAAACTCCATGGCACCGAAGTCAGCGCCCCCTACCCCAACAATGATGACAGACATGGGCAGTTTGGCAGCATTGACCAGCGCCTGTCTGGTCTCGTCCAGGTCTGTGATCACACCATCGGTGATGATGAGGAGTATGAAATATTGCTGCAGAGAAAGAGAAGAACATCCACTGAGCAGATGGCTCTCCCAGCAGTAAAGTGACGGCTGAGGGCACCTCCAGCTTGGGGAGTGAGTTAGCCTTTTATGCTCATTTTCCTTGCCAGTCTCTGCCCAGGATACCATCTACTTACAATATTCAATTACAAGATTGTCTGATGACAAGGAAATCTGATAGAAAAACTACAGTCTCATTAATGAAGTGCAACAAACCACAAAATAGGGTTGGCATAAATTTACAGAATCAAGACGTCGAAATGTCAAAGATTAAATTTTTCTTAAACATAGGAATAAACGTGTTGACTTAACTGAAATATTAAATATGTCAAAGTATCGATAAAGGGAACAAGTGGCAACTCCATAAAAGATTAAATATGGAAGAAGGAGAATTGTTTTCAAACTAAAACACACTTTAAAAAAAATGCATATGGTTTGGTGGGGGGTAGCAGTCTTTCTCATTTCTGTCATCTCTGATTAATGTTTATAGAGAGTGATAAAACGTCATATGAAGTTGTGACTCCATCTTTGGGTCATTCAGGTCTAGGATGGGAATGAGATTTGTAACAGTAGCTAACATGCTGAGTGTGTACTAAGGCCCAGGCCCCCTGCATTTACAGGAATCACCTTATTTCACTCCTTTAGCAGCTGCCTGACGTCGTTACTCCTGCCTGTCTCCTGAGGATGCTGCAGCTAGGAGAGCTTGGGCATCCAAGGCTCACCAGGTGATGGATGTCTAATTCAAACCTTAGTACAGGAAGTAATTTTGCAACAGCAGCTGGCATGGTAAGTCTCTTTAAGCCTTAATTTGTTGTCTGCCCCCCAAAAGATAGACAACAGCCATTTTGGGGATGTAGAGCCTATCTAAAAACTTAATTCAAAAGACAAAGAGACTCACAGGCATAAGGGCTGTTTTGTTCTTGTCTTGTGCTTAATGATCACTAATTCAACGATTAGCGGATGTTACTCCCAAACCAAGGATGACCACCATTACTTCATGCTCTTGTCTGTGTCTCGACGGACCAAACCCATAGAAAAGTGGCACTGGCAACCAGAGACCCCCACTCCCCACCTCCAGCAACAGGGCACTTACAGAAGCAGTCCGCTGCTGAGTGGCTGCAGCTGCAAACCTGGCCACATGATTGATGATTGGAGAAAAGTTGGTTGGTCCGTAGAGTTTGATCTGAGGAAGGCAGGCCCGATATGCCTCCACAATGCCCTGGATTCCTAGAGGACACAAGCAGCATTCAGATTCTTGGGCTCGGTGCGACTGCTCCTCAGTCCCCAGGCGGCCACTTTATTATACATAAGTGTTCACATGCAGTGCTTTTAAACAGTCAAAGGCGCACATTCAGGACTTGCTCTGCGCTGTGTGTGGATCACAAAATTCCACAGCTGGGCTCCACCCCCAAACCTGTGAACGCTACCCTCCCCCAGGAGAACGCATTTACTTTCATCTCAGCCAAATGATTCATTAACCTACAGTAGGATTATTATAGTACTTAATTTTGATGTGTTTTAGGAATGAGACTCCGATGGAAAAAGAACCATGAAAAGATGCTGCATCATACAACTGACGTCAAGAGGTAAAAAAAAGTTACTGATTAAATGGAAAAATGTTTGCATATGTGGCCAGAGGCTACAGGGGTTGCCAGCTGGCTGTGAACTTATTGTTGACTCTAGTCGAGGGTTTTCTCAGTGACTCGGAGGTTACACGTGGTGGTGGGCCGTGGTCCCCCGTGTTCGCTTCCAACTCCAGTACCGGTTGGTTCTGTATGACTTGTAGGTTTCTGGACCCGCCTGTGCCTGCCGGGTGTTCAGCAGCAGAAGCCTGGGCAGGGCTCCCTGACTAGCTCTGACTGCCGCATGACGTGGACGTGACACCACGTCTGGCTGGCCCACTCCTGTCCCCACCAGCGACCCTGCTCCCCCTGTGCCGTGGCAGCAGCGTACCCTGACAGCGGCTGCTGCCCCAGCCTGAATCCCAGGCGGAGGGGAAACAGCAGCGCTGAGGCCCAGCCACAGGAAGCGATATGTAAAGTAGGTCACTGGGCTCAGCAGGCTGTCCTAACAGCACAGCTGGCGAAGGTCAAACAGCACTCTTGGAACAAGCACAGGAATGAAGCTTTAATGCCACATGTGCAGCTGCTTAACCTGCCCAAACGTTAAAGCACCAGAGTGGTGGGAGGCGGGTAGGTGCAGGCAGCTCTCCAGAAATCCCACTGTACTCTGAGATCAAGGAGGCCTGCCGCCAGAGATGGTTAATGGAAATCCAACAGGCTTCCGGCTTAAAGATGTCCAACAGAACAGAGATCAGCATGGAGAAGCATGTACTTGGTTTCAAAGCTTCACAAGATGGGCTCCTCCTCAAATTGAAGAGCTCCCATAAACTCCTCTTAGTCACTTTGAACTTAGGAGTAAGTGGTCTCGTGACCAACCTTAGCAAACGTAAGAGTCACACTTAGAGGTGATTTTACATCACGAGGTGAGGCTGTGACTAGTGGTCAGTCAGTCCAGCAGTAATAAAAATAGCATCGGCACAGGCCAGCAGTGGGATCTTACTGCAATGATATATGCTGCAGAAAAACTGAGTCCATAACTGCAGCAAGAATATTTCCTTCCATGTCTGTCATCTTAGCTTGCTTTTCAATCTGAAGGTACACAACCCAAGAATTAAACTTCTTCACAAATAGCAATTGTCTTCAGTTCCTCCACTAAAACAGAATTATACCAAAATCCTTTGCATTATAGGAACAAATGAGACATGTTATTTCTGGGCAAATAAATCAGTGATTAATCATAAAAAGGGGATTCTACTTCCTGGCCCTTAAACGGGGTGTATTTTTTCTGTACAGAATCTCCTTTGTCTAAAACTAAACAGACTCTTTTTTTCCAGATGATAAACCAAAAGTAGGAAAGCTGCTCTTGATGGCAGCCCAAAGATGGGCCCATATCATCAGAGTAAATGAACTTCTAAATCCATATTCATTGGCAATAAATGACACTTAATTACAAATTCCAAAAATTGTTCCAGTGTCATTATAAGCACAAAACACATTTCTTGAAAAGAGTAATATTCCCAGTTTTAAATGGGTGTGGATAAAAAAAGGTCACAGTCAGCCACTGGAAGTATATCAAAGGAACACTGAATCGGTGTGGAAAATTGTATGGAGAAAGGAGAAAACGTGATACAGACTCTCCCGGCAAAATGGCTGTGTTGCTACCTTGTGGATGTTCAGGACGAGGAGTGGAGAGCCCTTCTGTTAGAAGCACACGCATGCTGTAACTGTCAGGGCCCTTGGCGGGAAATCGGCAGTTTGTCTGCAGCGGTAAGCTGCTGCCCCATCTCATCTTCCTCCTCCAAGCTTATAAACTATGTGGAAATTTGGCATTTTTGGTTAATTGCTCAAGAGGGTAAAAAGGAGGAAGCACTTGCATATTTGAAAAATATAAGTAAAAAAATGAAACAAAAATGCAGGCCTTCTGCCTCCTACACAGAAAGCTGCTGTTGGAGCGTGGTCCTTTGAGCCTTGAACCCGGCCCCCCTGCTACGCGGAACATGTTTGCGTGACAAGGAATTCAATGCCGGACACCTTCTACTTGTACAGAATGACTGTTACTCTGAAAACAGTATCAAAAGATCCATGTACCAAATTATTCATTTCAGTGAAGGTTCATTTTTAAATCAGCTTAGATGTCAAAACACTATGACTATTTTTATCGATCTGTCCTCAAGACAGCATTCTTCTGCTGTTAGACCTCGTAAGGGAGAGGAGCCTGGCCTGCAGGCCTCATCGCCACCGTTATGTCACCACTCTAACCACCAGCTGGGGCAGCTCTGCTCCCTCCAGCAGAAAGGAAATATGAGAAACCCACAGTGGGAACTGAGTAGCTTTAAATCACAAGAGTGCGAGTAACAAACAGCAGTGAGGCTTTCATTGAACCTTCTCTGTGAGTGTTTTTAACTCACCGTTGCAGTAGGGATTGGATGGATCAAAGTTCATGGGAAATTCATGGGAAACCTGAAAAGAGCAGAGAGCTGAAGAGGCTGGTTGTGCTTTGCTAGGAGGCAAATCTAAAAATGGGATTTCTTCTTACCTGCCACTGAGGAGGTAGCTGGGCACCAAAACCAAAAGCTGGAAACATCTTATCGCTAAGAATAAAATTTGAAATAAGTAAAAGATTGTTTTTTCAAACTAGAAAGTGTTTTACCTTTACTCATGATAAAGCCAATATGAGCTTATTTTTCCAATTTAAAATCTTTAAAAATATATAAAGATAAAATAAAGATTACCCATAATATCTGCCAGAGGAAAAAAAATGTTAATATTTGGCAATTCTCATTCAAAATATTTTATGTACATTGAGGGAGAAAAATGTCTCTCTATATAATTATAAAAATGGAGTTTATAATCACATTTTATAACATGTCCTTTTCCACTTAAATATTGTACATTATTTCATTGAACAAATATGTAGATAAATCCATTAAGCTCTAAAGACCACAAGTTTTTTCATTGGTTACTGCAAACTCATGTGACAGGAAAACCTGAGCTCAGCTGATCTGAGGTTATTTATAACCTTTATTCTCACCATATAATATGAATATTCATACACTTGGGCATGGAAACACGGTCAAATACCACATGTAATACTCACATTTCTGTAGCAAAATGTATGAGTTTTGGCCCCAGAGGTTTAGGGACAAGGGAGTAAGGACCTGACCACACAGCACTTGTAAATGGTGGGTGCTCAGTGTCCCACTGCGTGGACACCGTCCCCATCTGTCCCAGTGTCCTGCCACGCACCACTGAGACGAACATGCTAATTTCTCTACTGCGGATACTCTTTTTTATATTAATTCTTACTTGTCCTTTTTGCATTAAGGATAGAACCTATGTTATATGCATCCGAAATATTTTTCCTCATTTATAATGTCTTTCATTTTATTTAAAATATCTTTCCTTTGATAGTTTTAAGATTAATGAATGAGAACAGACTACCATCCTTTCGTCACCTCTGCTTCTGCGCCTTGTTCAAAGGCTTACCTCACTGCGGTACTGTAAACAATTCACAGGTGTTCTCTCCCAGAACACTCAAGACTTGCTTTTGATATTAAACGCCTGATTCACCTGAAAAGTTCTGGAGGAGGGCATGAAGCAGAAAACCACTCTCCATGGGTACCCATTCTCTCTCTGCAGGAACAGGACACTGGCCACAGGCCACACAGCTCCACCCCGCTTCTCTGGGCTGCATGCGGCCCAGTGGCCAGGCGCTGGCCAAGTTGCTGAATTGACTTGTGAGCAGAAGTGACTTGTTAGCCCATGAACCACGGGTCCCCTCTCCTCTCCTGCTGCTGGACAAGATGAGTCACAGCACCTCCCAGGAGTAGGACTACCGGTTGACAACGGTAGAAGTGCCCTATCAGTCCTGAACTACTCACCTCTGCATAATGCACCATGAAAGAGAAAGAAACCTCTATTCTGTGAAAACCCCTTTGGTTTTGGATGTCCACTCAGTTTTGTCTGAATGTATACAGAACAGTCTCCTAATCTAAAGATATGAGTCAGGGAGACAAATTCAGGTCCTGTCCAGTCTGACAGCTGTTCCCACCCTTTCCCCCAAATGCCATTTCTATCAGAGACTGACGTCACACACACACGGGTCTATTTCTAGACTTCTCGTTCTGTTCCACTGCTCATGTACTATAGTTCCATAATCTTAATTGATATCGCTTTAAAATGTTTTAATATCTGCTAGAACAAATTCCCCTTTCCTTGTTTCCTGAAAAAAATTATTGGCTATTCTGATTTATTTTCACATTTAGAACATTTTAAGAATCATTTTGTCAGGCTTCCATTGCACTTTTGATTAAAATTGATTAATTTAGGGGGAAATTTTCTATCTTACATCATTATGACATCTGCCTGTCTAGAATTGTGGTATATCTTTCCATTTAAGCAAGTTTTCTTCTTTGTCCCTGGGTACAATTCTGCAGTTTTTCCTCCCTGAAGTTCTAGACCTCTACCTGAATTCACTCAGTCTTTATTGCATCATAAGTTGTCAGCTTTTATCCTAACTCCTTGAATCGGTGAGTGCTTGTCAGTATGCAATTATTATCTTTAATTTTCTGTCACATCTGACCACCTTTCTAAACTCTGACACTTTCACAACATGCACTGCTGACTTGGTGTGAACCCATTCCTCACAGGTCCGCTGGAATCCACCCGGAAGCTGTCTTGCCCTCTGCCTGTGAGGGGTGGCTGTCCCAGTCTGCCCATGGTCCTGCTCTGTTGCAGTTTCCTGCCTCTGAGTCAACTTTGGTAGTTAAAGCTTCCTAAAAAGTCATCCTTACTGCATATTTTCCAATGTGACAGCATCAAGTTTGGTAGAGTATTAACTTAGGATTTTTAATGTTGTTTTTTTTCTGATTTATGCTTATAATCTTTGTCTCATTACTAATACTCTACGTGTATTTTCTCTCTTTCATGGGGGTCAGTGTTGACAAAGATTACTCTCAGTTTTGTTGAACTTGCAAAGAATCATCTCTTCACTTAATGTAATAATTTGGTGGGTTTTAAAAAAACTTTTCTGTGTTAGAGGAAGTACAGCGTGGTACAGCTGCGAGTGCATGTCTGGAGCCACACGGCCCAGGCTCGCTCGGTCTCTGTCAGTAACCAGTGAGTGACCCTGGAAAAGTGACATGACCCCATGCCTCAGTGTTCCCTGTCCAGTGCAGAGGTGACAGTCCCCACCTTACAGAAAATATGAAGACTAGCTGAATACCGCATACGAAGTACTTTAAATTGTCCCTGACACCAAGCAGCTAACACACACATGGAATCAACTACTATTAGGTCTTTATTTTTTCTTCCTATTCTTCAATTTCATTTTATTGAAAAGCTAGTTCATTTATTCGTCTTGTTTAAAAATAAAAGCAAGTAAAGCCAGAACTTCTCCTCTATAAAGACAGCACCATTAGTCTTCTCATTACCTTTAATTTCTACAAAGTCTATTATTACACTTCAATTTCCTCTTTGATCTAAGAGCTACTTAAATTTGTTTTTTTATTTCCATATGGTAAATTTTCTTTAGTTGTCCTTTTGTTATTAACTTCTAGGAGGCAGTCTGAGAAAGTGAAACTCTAAATGTTTTACTCTTTATATGAGCCCCATTATAACTGTGTTACTTTGAAATTTTTATTATATTTCTAGCTAGTGTCAATGCAAATACTTTGACACTGTTATTAAACATGTCTATGGTTATTTTTCATACTGGATTATATAACAGAGTGTTCTACAAAATAATTTTTTATTGTATTTACTAAGTTTTGCCTTAAATTCTATTACACTAATATTGGAATTGCCGCCTTTGTTTTTGATTTGATTGCATTTGCCTGAAAATTTCACCTCTTTAAATGTCATAATAGATTAATGAAAAGCTCCATCAGTATGTAAGGGCTTTTATCATAAAATAATAGGTAAAAACAAGTAAAATTTTAGATTGTGTCTTAACAGATCCAGAACAAAAAATTATGAATGCAGATACTTTTCTATTGTTTAGTAAATCTTCAAAAGGTCCTATTTAAATCTATTCAAAATCTATCCATTGAGAATTCATTCAAAATATTTTATAGAATTAGGACAAGTTATCCTTTGACACTTGTTCAAAGTCACCATTAAGAAAATAATTTGAAGGGCCGGCCGAGTGGCTCAGTTGGTTAAGAGCTCGCTCAAGAGTGCGAGCTGAGGGTCAGCCGAGTGGCGTGGTGGTTAAGCGCTGGCTTGGGAAGCGGCCCTGGTTCGGGTCCCACATATGTGGGTCAGTGATACTGCCCTCAAAAAAAAAAATGTGCGAGCTGAGCTCTGAGCAACAGTAGTTCGATGCCCAGTCCGAGCTGAGCAGCCGCTAAGTTGCCAGCAGGTAGCAGGATGGCTCAGCTTAAAAAAAAAAAAAAAAAAATTATAATTTGACAATGACTGCCAAGGAAATAGATATGTTAAGAAGTAGTGTCTATGAGTATTTACAGAAAGTGTCATCCGGACTTCAGTCTCACAGATAACTTTTCCCTAATGAGTAAACCCCAAGGAAACTAGATCAAAGAAACAACAGCACCTTGTACGTAATACACTGTACGTGACCACAGGTCATGATTACAGGTCAAAGATAAACACCAAGATTGCCACAAAGAGAAAAAGACAAGGTAAGACGAGAGAAATTTCAGGGAGAAAGTTATTCCCCCACCAACTCTACCCGACGACTAGCAGTAGGACGGAAACTGCCCTTTTGGGGAGTGAGGAGAAGCCATACTCACGCGTCGTAGTCCTGAATGACCAGGCCCACAGACCAGATGGCGGTCAGGTACTCATTCACACCATTGGGGCTGATGTAATGAAGGGAGTCAGGAGACCGGGGGTCTCCATTGGAGCCAGTGAAGTCCACACCCACCTGTAAGGACAATAAGAGCCCTCACTGGTAAAGGTGGCACACCTGTGCTGATGTCCAGAAAGTCAGATGAGTCACAGGCGTCCACCCCACTCTGCTTCCTAACAAATGCCTGAGACTGCAGGTATCTCCACACTCTAACAACTGAAGCCTTAGAAGCCAACAGCCTGCTGTTCCTATTTCCCAGGTGCCTTAGATCATGAATTATTACATCCATGATTTTAGACATAGGGTTGGTTTCTGTACGTCTGTTTGGTGCTTTTTATTATTTAAATTGCTGCATGATAATCACTGATTTGTACATATCTGCTTTCTGTCCCAAGGAACAGATCTTATCAGCAAAGTTGAAAGCTTTATGATGCACCTGGACCACGTGCGTAAGGAGACCATAATAAACAGAGTCTGTAAATTTCATCACAAAGGCAGGAAAAGAAAGAACATTGAAAATGGAAGAAAAAAGCAACATCTTACAGCCTATTTTGAAAAATTCAGCGATTTACTTACAGTAAAATTCAGCTGACATCCTCCCATGATATAGTCCAGGAATGTGCACTCCACTGTGATCTAAAGAAAGAGAGCAACGGTCAGAATCAGACTGTCCCATGCATAGGTAAACCGAAACACCCTGCACTTGTGTTGGAGGCCCTGCCCCACAAGTCATGGATCTGGAAGATTTTACCTTGCAATAATTACAGCAATGTTCAGATTAGAATATTAAGGGCCAAAGAGGAAATACACTCACTTTAAGTTTTAAGAAACTAATAATTAGTCTAAAATATTGACAGCTTTAATAAGCATCATGATCAAGATTTTGTTTATTTATTTATTTTTTAAGATTTTATTGGGGAATTGGGGGAGGGGAACAGTGTTGGGGAATTGGGGAAGGAGAACAGACAAGTTTCTGTCTTTTTGTTCTTCAGTCTAGTTGAAGAGAACGTTGCTTCACTGGCCCATGTTGGTATTGTCATTGCGCTCTTCCTGGATGAAGCAGATCAGTCGCCAGCCTCTGGATGGTCACTCACCATGGCTTTTTTGGCAGCTCACGCTGACTGCCAGCAGCTCATGCTGGCTGCCGGCCACTCACTGTAGCCTATGGCAGCCCACTGCAGCAGGGGCTGCAGCTTACACCGTCGCCGGGGCTCATAGCCCAGCTCCAGGTGGAGGTGTTTTTAGCTGTAGAGGGCAGTGTCACTGGCCCTCATATGTGGGATCTGAACCGGGGCTGCTGGCATCCCAAACCAGCTCTTAACCAATGCGCCACTTGGCCGGCCCTCAAGATTTTTTAAAAACCCGCTTGTTAGTTGTAAGAAATCTCTTTGGTTTTTCCTTCCACTGTCAAACATCATGTCCACACACGCTCAGTGCCTCCCAATCCTAAGATAATGGAAAACTGTAACATGCTTTGTCCTTTGCTAAAACATTGTCAAACCTTGGAAGTTACTTAAAAGATTTCTTTACTGTTTCCTACTCTCTTCTTTTCCTTAAAATGCCCAGATGCTTATATAATATTCAACTGCCCAAAATTCAAGTGTTGGTTTGATATAAAACATCAGTAGAAGAATCGATGAGCTCATCACACTAAAAGTGGTCCAGATCAACTAACCGCACAGTGTTTCACACTGATGACACCGGAATTCTTGTAGCTTTTCTTCTTTTGTCTCTTTTTCTCATTTATGCATTCATATTCAATCTGTAGGAAGAAAAGCCAAATTTTAATTCTCACTACTGATATTAGAAATGGCAATGTGAATTTAAATCAATGACCTTTCTCTTGGAATCAACCACCTACTAATATAGATCTGTTGCAAAATACAACTCTGAAACAATGCCATAATACATTAAGTATGTGAAATATTATATCAGTGAAATTCCCAAAAGGCATTTCTAAATTACATATCTTTGAAAATAGCTCCTGAGTATAAATTTCCTTGAAAATGCTCCAAGTAATAATCTTTCTTCCTTACAATAAAGGAAATAAAATATTACTTTTGGTTGTTACCTTCACAAAGCACACAACTATACTGCTTAGAAAAGAAGAAAAAAAACCTACCATCAGAAAATAGAAGTACATGAAGCCCTTTCCACAGGGACTATGTGTTAGAAATAGATCCAGTGTCTTACACGTTTGCTCAGTATCGTTCCTGCCCAGGCAGACTGGTCTTCCTTCCCACTTCCTGTCCATCTGTCATCGGTAAGCCTTGGCTCAAGTCATCCTGCTCTGTAACATCAACTACGGTTCTGCTCTTCTTCGATTTCCACCCACCACCTTAAACTTCTTCAGCCATAAGAAACTTAGTGACATGCTTCGTATTATCCTCAATTGTTTCATTTCATTAATTGTTTTTCATAATTAGGGTATAATGACCCTAAGTTATACCTTCAAATTCTCACTGTCTTGCCTAATCATTAGAACATAATGGATAATCAGTGAATACTGATGAGCCGCCTCTTCTGATACACAGAAAGTAACTTATGTACTTTAGATAAAGTCATTAAAACCTTCTAAGATTCAAACATGAAAAAGTACATTTGCTACAATGATACAAAATTAAGTTAAAGCTCTTGCTGGTTCAGGATCCTGCCAGTCTCAGCCATCACCATAAATAGTAATGAGTGGCTGTGTAGGCGCTGAACCAGGTGCTGGGACCCATCCCTGCCTCTGAAGAACAGGGCCGGGCAGGCCTTGTCACCGCAGCAACATTAGAAGCCTTTCTATCACAAGTGAGCTGGATTTAGGGAGACTGCATGACCCATAAAGTATTGCACAGTTAGTTGGTAGTTAATTGTCTTCTAAAAGCAGCTCATTGATTCACTCTGGAAAATCACAACAGACTGAAGCCAGGCAAACAACCATCCAGACCACTCCACACAATTAAGTCCTTTCAATAGCCTGCTTTCATTTAAGTGTTCAAGTTTTCACCATTTTCCATTAGTTCTGCCTTAAAAAAAAATCTTGAAATGGAATATTCATAGCTGAACTTTGCTGTTGTTTTAAGTGAAAGTCTGTTAGCTCCAAGCCAAGTCAGCCTCAGCATTTAAACCATAGGGAGGGTTTGAAAAGCCTCACCCACGTCCCACCAGCATCTCTGTCCAGGCGGCTTCTGGACAGAGAGGGGCTTCATGACCATGGAGCAGGGGCAGACTGGACATCTCCACATGACCCACTGAAAATTCTAGTCCGTCTGTTGGTTTAAAACTCATCTTTCCCGGGCCAGCTGAGTGGCGTGGTGGTTAAGCACTGGCTTGGGAAGCCAGCGGCCCCGGTTCGAGTCCCACGTATGAGGGCCAGTGACACTGCCCTCAAAAACAAACAAACACAAAACTCATCTTTTCCAACTAGTTAAACCAAATGGCTCATAAGTTTTATTTATTCATTTATGTTTTCAGTTTTGATCTAAAACCATCAGCATCTTCTTTCAGGTTACCTCCCCTACATGACGAGGCAAAACAGACCTTTTCACCCAGCCATGACTTCTTACCTCTGAAATTCCATGGCTGTATTTTCAAAAGTAACTGCTATACATATGAGCATTATTCAGGTCTCTGAGCAGCCAATAAACACTCCCATTATTCTAAGCTAGCTCTAAAGGGAATTAACAATTGATCTCATTCAAACTAGAAAGGTAAATAGCATGGAAGCAATTTAAAGTTTTACTTATAAAACACTCTGGCATGGTTTTTAGCCACATTGGCTCACACAGAACAGCCTCAGAGGCACTCTTAGAAATATGTTGGGCTGCTAAGTAATGAACTGAATGTAGTGAAGACTGACAAATGATCTTACTGAAATCAGTGCCATTAGATGGCAGTCTCATAGTCTCTAATCTGAAGGACACATGGGAGAGGAGAGCCAGAGGCTGGAGTTAGGAGTGTGCACAGATCAAACCCAGGTATTTGGCCAGTGCTGTGGATATTAAGTATTGTGACCAATGAAATACCAAACACTTTAAAACTAAGGATTTTCAATCAAATCATCTATGTTGTCTGTAGCCAAGAAAACCAGACCACTAAATATTAATGCATACTCACACCCCAGTAGAAATTTTGAATCATCTGAGTGCTAAACACATAAATCCACAAGTTCCCAAACATTCTGTAGCATAGAGTGAGAACATGGTGAACTCTCTGGTATACAAGGAGAAAACAGAAGTAACAGCAACAGGCCAAAGTGCCACAACAAAGAGGCAGCTTACCGGCGAGTTCCTGGAGGCTTCTTTCAGTTTGGTCATAGTGGTTTGAAATGTTCCAATGAGATCATGTGATCCATCATTATCATAATCATAGCACTCTACCTATAATTTAGTGTAACAAAAATATATAAAAATCAACATACTTGTGTTAAAAAGAACTTACCAAGAAGCGCCCTTCTAATTAAAATAAGTGAAAATGTTTAATATGCAGTCCTACTTGGAGAAGCAGGAACTACTTCCCGGAGAAGCAATGCTGAAACCCTCAAAAGCCAGCTATCCTTGGGATGGATTCTAGGATCACAGGAAGAGCAAAAACACATATTGTTCAATTCCACCGTAAGCAGTTTCCAGTTCCTCTATCATGCCCACTGCAAAGGCTGATGAAATCAAAGCGGAATGACACCTCTTTCTCACCCACTTCTTTACCTTGTTATGCCTGCCCAGTGGCCAAAAGCCATTACCTGGAGGAAGAAAGGAAGTCAATTTCCTGGGCAGCTAAAACGTGCACAATTAAATTCCAGATGAGTTAGAATTATGGAAACTGTATTCCATTCCTGCATTTGAAAAGGCTCGTCACACAAGACCAGGTCAGATCTGCAGCTCTGAGGGGTCACAGTCCTGCAGTGAACAGGAAAACCCCAGGAAGAGAGAGCCCACTGAGGAGGCATCATGCTGGGTCAGAGTTACTCCTCTGTCCACGCGAGACAGGTGAAGTCTGGCCTTCACTACAGCTCTCATTAATGCTGCCTCTTTCTTACAGCAGACGGAACACAGCTGAGAGTATGGTTTGCATGCAGTTTGGTCCCAGGTGGACAGATGTAGCCGGAGAGCAAATAGTCATGAGATACCTGAATATTCATTGCAATGAGAAATTCAAGGTGGGATGAACTGTGAGCTAGCAGAGGTGCTCATGATGCTTACTGCATAACCAAAGTTTTCATGGGGCTTTAGGATTCCAAAACGTTGTTTCAGGTCCGCAAACATCTACTGTGCGCACTGCACACGTGACCTAGTTGGGCCTGGGAGGCAGGCAGAGGAATTCAGTGGTCTTGGAAGATGACATGTCATGTGTGGTAACCAACGTAGAGGAACGCTGTGCTAAGGCCACTTGAATCCTAGAGGCTGCGACTGAGAATGCACGCGTGTGACTCAGAAGCGTGTCCCCTGGCAGCCCTCCGTCCTGCCGTTATCCTTTACAGAATTATACAAATTTCATAAATGTCACCACAAATCTCAGGATTTACAGATGCTCACCTGCAAGGTGACTTCTCTCTTCTCAGCTCTATGAGAAGTGAAATGGGTGCTTTAATAACAGGAAGTCTTTCATCCCTTACTCTAGTTCTATTTTTATTCAGGAAGACTAAACATCAATCAATTAATAAAAACAAACAAGGTCTAGAATTGCAATTTTGAGTAACTGTTAAAGAGTTTTTATTTGTTGCAAGCATTTTGGTCACTGACCAGTTCTGACAGCTTGACTCTTGCCCTATGCAAGCAAGAATTTTTGATGCTCAAGTTTTAAACCCAAAGCTCTTTTTCCGACTCTTTTAGTTTGTCAGAGGAAAGAAAATGAATGACTTTAATAATTTTTTCCTAAATGAACTAAAATTAAGAAAAAGTAAAAAACAATATTAATATTTTAATAATTTCATTTTTAATAGGTTTTTAAAATTATAGACAATTGAACTTTACATTTTAGACTTGCATTCAGGAAACCACAATATATACCTATAACAAGACCAAGGCTTTGATAATGCCAAGATTTCATTTAAACAAAGCTTATGAAGTGCTAACACCGTTCATGTTTAGTCTGCCTAAAACTTCAGGGAATGTAAAAATATTTTTCAACTGTAATTTCTAATAACTCACTGTAATAAATATGTAGGAAAGCTCACTGTTGCCCCACTGCAGGCCCCATTGCCCCATTGCTAAAGAAAAATGTGGCATTTGTAATGCTAGCACCTGTGGACGGAAGATGATGTAATGATTTGTCATTTTATTTCTCAAGAATTCAAAAACAGGTACTGTTGTCTGTTCTAAACAACAGTCTCAGCAGTGCTTATGAAATTGAAATATATGCATATGTACATCTGCGCATATGTATATATGTAAAGAATGCACACACCACACAACACTACACTCGCTAAGGCATTCCCACAGGGCGGCATGCGTGATTATCTATCTCTCTTATTTGCTTAGCCTCGTGAAAATAATAATTCATGCTAGACAGATGACACTGGCACACTCACACCGCAGCAAGGAGGATCCTGGGACTCTAATCCTCTCCTCTGCTCCCTAACTCTACTTCAACCTCCAAGCAGTTTCCAAACACCGACAGAATCACTACATGTGACTTTCTAATACTGCAAAGAAATAAAGAGCTAAAGAAATAATGAGTGACGATGTGGCAAACCAAGTCGCATGTCATCAAAACAAACTGAGAAACTTTAAGAATGGAAGACATTCATCAGAGGAAACTCAGAAAATCTGTTTACTTACTCTAATAAAATAGCCCTGTACGCAAGCCATTGTATGCAGAAAAAGTTTAAAAAACATTGTTTCATTGTTAACATATTACAAACAGTCAAATAGTTTGTATTTAGGCATATTTTCCCCAGAATTTCTTGCTTCTCAGATTTAATGAAGCATCAGTTACTATTTTTAATGTGAAAAGCAAAAGTTCTAAATTAAGTATAACAATATAAAGTAACTTTTTAAAAATTTTTATAAGAGATTACTTAAGGCAAATTGATGACATGCCCCCGAAGTCAATCTTTACAGCTACTTTCCTACTATTATTTTGTATTATATGTGCCTCTGTGGTATGTGGATTATTTTGAGCTAAACGCAACTGGGACACTGCAGGCTCAAGAGAAACTTTTGTTCCCTCCTTAATTATCTAGAAGAATTTAACCAGGAAACTGGCCCACAGTAAGAGTTATCACCCAACAGGGCTTCCAGCCTGTGGGGCAGGGCAGATTGATAATGACAGAGCATGTGCTCTCCCCTCAGTGACCTGCAGCCCAGGGCCTCGCCTCCTCCCTAGCTGAGAAGGTCTTCTAGACCTCAACTTCCCTTTCTGTCTCTGAACCGCACCCATACTTGTGTGAAATTAAATTTGGTCACTTTCTCTTGCAAATTTGTATCATGTCTATTTGATCATTAGAGCAGCTGACAGAAACCAAGAGGGTGGAAGAAAGTGTTTTCCTCCCCCGCAGTACCTAGATTTTCACTGCTGTTGGAAATATCACGCAAATCACACTTGAATTGATTGTTAAGGGACAGATTTTTGTGGATCTTAGAAATAAAGCCGTTTTCTGTAATAACAGCATCTGTACTGTGTTCAACAGTTTATAAAACTTTCACTTTCATTAATGTAATCCTTAGTTTTTTATAGTGTCGATATTACTTTCTCTAATATATACATATAAATAAAGCAGTAGATAATCCACCCAAGATCCCTTAGCTGCTTAAAGGGCTAAATCAAGACGTGGCACGTGGTTTGACTCTAAATCCTATGCTTGTCCCATGCCATCACCATATTCATTACAAAAAAATGTTCTGGTTTCTTAATCAAAATAACATCTGTTTTTATCTGCAAGGGATACACAAAGGCAAAGAGGGTAGTTAAAGGTTCCTATTTGTAGAGCAAAGGGACCTTGTTAAAAGGAAAAAGATTTAATTGGACATCTTATTTGAAAAAATGAAGAATAAAATAAAAATCACAATGCTTGATTCAGCATTAGGTCAAAAGATTAGTCAAACATGTCAACCCTTCAAACTATTTACCTACCAGAGACATTTCTATGTTAGTATTCCTAAATATGAATCTTACAGTCTCTGTTGGATCATTTACTTTCTTTAAATACTAATCAATGGATTGTACAAAAGTGTATATGTATAATTTCAAATTACCTTGATAGTTTTGTCCATATCTCCATAGCATAGTGAGTTAAGCGAGATTTTAAAAGGCCTCCAAACAGGATTCAGGTTGTTTTTAATAACCTATTAAAATGGGGATTCAGAGGTCCAGAGTTAGGAAAACATTCAGTTCAGTAACATTTTGCTCCTGCCTTTCCTAGATTCTTGCTACACTCTCGCCAACCATCCTTCACTTCTGTGACCAGTCAACTTTTTCCTTGAAAAACTAGCTAGACAGTATCGTACAACTGAGAGATGAAAACTGTGATAGATTGTCCACATTCTGAGGAAAGTGAAACTGTTTGGGAAACACAGCACCCATTGCAGGGTGCCCTGGAAAGCACACAGTAATGATTATGCTGGGCATTCTGTTCAGGACACAGCAGGTTCAAATGTGGGGTAAGAAATGCTGAGACAGAACTGTGCTGGGCTCATCTGAAGAGAAGAGACAGTCCAGATTTGTAATTTCAAATGTTTCAATACATATGTGCACGTAATAAGCAGATAGAAGCAGAGACACGTGTCCCAGCTGTGTCCACTGAAAAGGCCTAAATCCAGCGACATCCCAGCAGCATAAGGATGGCTGGCACTCAGGTCTGGTGTCTGAATACTGACCCTTCTGAAGGACAAGGTGTTTCTGGGATGGCTCATTCCAGATCTGGGGCAAGGTGAGGTCAAGGCCTGCTGAAACTATGCTTTACCATGAAACAATGATGTAATGCATTCTAACATCATGAACACACTGTGTTATAACGATCCAAGCATCTATGATACCAAAAATAGAGAAAGTGGAAGGGGAGTATCTGCTAATACATGTAAAGGGCTGAAAGATGTAGGAAAAAAAAATCACTATCTATAACACCCAATATAACCACTAATTCCAGTTGGGATCATCAATAGATGCTGAAAGCACAGGGTGAAATGCTGGAGAACAGGGTGTTTACACAGTCTTCTAGTATCACACCACAGACCACTTATTAACCGCGAAGGGGAGAGCGGGACGTTCTCTCTGCAGATCTGGCAGTCACCAGCATAACCATGTAGCCAGGGCTGCGTCATCAGTCCTGGGCAGCCTGACATCATGGCACGCACACAGTGTTCTTCGTGACAATGTCTGGTCTGGATTGAGTTGTCAGGAAACAGAGTCCAGAATGCCGGACACCTGGTCTGGATGACTCAGGAGAGTCCATGCAGGAAAGTGGAAGCGGGCAGGAGAAGAGCTGTATGTTGGGACCATAGTAGCAAATGCACAGTGTGAACCCTGATTGATCCTGGACATGTAAAAGCTTGGGAGACACTAGGGAAAGCTGAAGGTGAAGGGACATCGGGTGATATTACTGACTCAGTGTTACTCCTTTCAGATGGGGCTGTGCAGAGACACACCTGCCATGCTGTGTAAAGGTGGAGTCCTGATGTCTGTAGCTCACATTAGGATGGCTTTGCACAAGGGAAGTATGTGAGCATGTGTGTGTGAGAGAACACACGTGTGTGCAGGCAAAATGTACAAGTATATAGGGCACACATCTTAGTGTTCATAGCGTTCTCAATTTCTCAGAATGAAAACTTTACTAATAACTAAGTGTGGCACCACCTCATTAAGGAAACAAACTGAGCATGCTGACCTTGTGTCTCTGGCTATATGTCTGAATTCAGATTGATATTTTTATAAAAAAACAGTTTTTTCAAATTCAGATTACTACAATTCCAAAGACAATGTCAACCCCATTTTCAAATTCAGATGCCCACCTCTGTCCGATGGACCATGAGCCAGTTCCCGTCAGATGTCTGCTTGTGGAATTCCAGGTAAGGATCTGACTTTCCAAATAGATCCTACATTTAAAAAAAAACGACATGAAACCACATGTAATGCATGTTAAATGGTAACGACACCTGGAGTCCATCTTCCCAAGTACAGCACCGTAGGATACTGACCACCTCTCTCCTCACCACATGAAAACTAGCTGACGTCTACAGCAAGGCATTTCTGACAACTGCTCATAATCCCGTGCAGCACACCTTCACTTCTCAAAGCATAGGATGGCTTTAAAATAGGGATCAATATGACCCATCATCAATAAGGTCGGGTCTGGTAGCTCAAAGTTCTGCCATTTTGGTTTCACTTTCTTCTTGACATGAGTCATTTTCAGAGAGATTTATAAATATAATATAAATATTATAACTATAAAAACAATAAGATCTGTTTAGGGCTTGTTCTCACTGTTGACAGTGTTTGTTCACAGAGTGCTGGGCAGTTGGATGTAAACCATTTCCCAAGCATTCATCACGGTGACTCAGGGGCAGGGTAGTTACCAGTTATCCAATGGAATCAGAGGGGTAAACGATTTACAAGATCACATCTCTAATGACTGATGGAGCTGAGTCTTAACTTCATATCTTATCCTTCTACATCTATTCCACACATTTCTTTACACACACAAGGGACAGAGATGCACATGTGGGGAGCACAAGAGAATTATTTCAGGACACAAGTATATCTTTTTCCTCGTCATTCACTACAGTGCCCCAGCACAGCAAGTGCTCAAGTACCCTCATTGTCATCCTCAGCACACGCATGTGTACACACACATATGTGCACACACACACATGTACACACATACACACACACACGAGATAAAAGTTCTGGAAGGATGTACAAATCACTCCCAGAGGTTAAACTCGAGTAGTAAGATTATAGATGATCTTATTTTCTAAGTTTTGTTTATCTTCATTTTGAAATTTCCATGCCCCTTAGAATATATTGTTTCTCATTTGTCAAAATGAAAGGGCACTGGCTCGTTAACTCCACAGTAATCATGCAGCTGTGTCCCTGCACTGAAGATTTTTCAGTCCTGAATTAACGTCCATACTAAATTAAGAACTAAGTTAGTATCATTTCCCTCTGCAGTACAATTTAAAGTCAAGCAGGAGACATACATGATACAGTCAAAAACAAAGACTATGCAGAACTTTCTAAAGCTAACCTAATCTCTAAAAAGAATCTCAAGTTCACATACTAAACCTCTCTGTGCCCCATTCTATAGTAACAGCATTATGCATAAGGAAGTTGACTTTTCAAAAACACAGTCACATGCCTTGTCTCTTATCCTAGAAATAAGCCTATGAGTAAGACAGGATAGCAATGTTACCACTTTTAAAGTCAGAAAACAGACCTTGTTTAAAAGTTCATGAGTTGTCAGTAGAACAACAATAAGAATTAAAAGTCCCTGACTCAGACCTCCAGAATATGTTAAGTGAAATGACCCAGGTGGAGGGAAGTCTGTGCATAATATGATGCACTTACCCAAGGGCTGGGGGCGGGGAACCTAAGTACAAACACAAATACGTACATACATACATATCTATATATACACACATATATACATATGTATATATACACAGACATACACAAACACACACACAAAAAAAATGCTTTTTTTAAAGGAAATTGAAATATTGATCATAAAATATAAATTTAAAAAGAAAGTATTATCTATAGGGAGGGAAGAGGAAAAGAGCAGAGATTAAGACAGAGAAAGAAGCTAAATTTCTTGAATAGACTTTATCTTATAGATTTGGCTGTAGAACAATGTAAATCTTGCACATGATTATAAAACAAAACTAAATCAAATTTTTTTCAAAAAAGCAATTCCTAAATGTCAAAAGCAGAATTCAATTATGTTTCACTGTGACAGCAAAAGCATTCAGAGAAGAATTATATCTTTAAAATGTAAGAATATGACTGAGTAGAATATAACTCTAAGAACAAAAAGAACATTGAGGAAAGCTCACAGTGTTCTCAGGAAAAATATTGTAATCTTAACGTGTATGTGTTCACTCAGAAACTATTAGAAATCATCTAGGTACCAAGATGTTCAGCATAAGAGGAAGAGGTGTAAATATAGAATTAAAGCCTCATAATTCTATACTGAGTTGTCAATAGTTGTGTAAATTTATAATTTAGTTTTTCTTTAAAGGAAAAGTCTTCCCTATAGCTGAAAATCCTAGAAACAGTGACAACAATCAGAATCAGCAAATAATAACAGTCTCGCCCCAGACTGTGGTCTCAAGGGCAAAGTCCCAGTAACACACAGTAAGGCTCTCATCCCCAGTTGGGGCAGAGACCAGCTAGAATGAGCCTGGGCAGCTGTCACGCCACAGCAGGGGAGCTACACAGAACACCTGGGCTATGCTAGGTGGTCTCAGGGACAAACTTAAAGAGCTCAAATTGGAATTCTTTGAGCACCGACAAGAGTCAATCGATAGGGTTCACAGCAGTACTACAAATAAAAGACAACAAACAGACCCTCATTGGTCACTTTTAGAGAACAGTAGGGAGCCATCTTTATATATTCTGAAAAATGGTAAATATGGGGGGGGGGTGAATCAAACTTTTTAACTTGCCTTTCTGTACAAACTGTATCTCACAACAAATAAATACTCAATGTGGAGAAGAATACTTCTCTTTGTAGAAGTTTTCTCACTGATAAATAACAGCGTGAGAATCCCACTATTCTACCTTAATAAAATAATGTATTTAGGTGACTAATATCCCAAAAGACACAACTCAACAATGTGAACCTCCTGATGGAATTATGGGCCACCATCTATCAAAGTGTCTTACCACCAATTCAAAATACCATCAGAGCATACCTCCAGACTCACTGATCAACTGACAGAAATCAGGAAATAAAGGTGTAGAGAGGGACGTGTTAAATGATAGCTCAGAGATATGATCATCCTGCACTGACTGTGGAAACTTCTACAGGATAAAGTAGTCAGTTTCTTTATTGAATAAGTTCCATGAAGGATGGAAGGATAGATGGATGATGGATGGGTGGATTGATGGGTGGGTGGATGGATGATGGATAGATGATGGATAAATGGATAGATATGTGGATGGATATGTGGGTGGATGATGGATGGATGGATGGATGATGAATGGATGATGGATAGATGGGAGAGAGGGACAAACAAGAGGGAATGATGGAAGGAGGAAAGAAGTAAAAGTACAGAGGGTATTTATAGATCAAAAAAGGTTTAATAGAAATATTAACCAATAATATTTTTAAAGAGTCTTTAGAGATACACCAAAATATTTACAGATGAGATGATATGATGTCTGGGAGGAAGGAAAGTAGGTGGGTAGAGATGTAACAAAATTGGTCATGGCTACAGTTGTAGAAGATGGGAGATGGGAACATAGATTGTTTTTTGTTTTTTTAAGTACTGTTCTATTTTTGTATGTTTTAATTTTTCCAAAATAAAAACAAAGTCCATCGGTACCAGTCTAAGATGTCTGCAAACACACACACAGGAAAGCATAATTTGGAGGGAACTATACCCTAAGTGATGGTCAGATGGTGGAGTTCCTATTAATTGCATTCTATTTCCTCAAACAGGAATGAAAATGAGGCAAAACAGGATATCCTGGTTGAACTCTGCATCAGCTACCCACCTTATTATCCAGTTTCCTGGCTTCCATTTCAAACAAGACCACTCGGTTATCCTTTATTTCTTCAGCTGAAATCTATGAGTATATAAGGTAAGTGAAAGAAAGTATATATTAGGGATTCTGATAAACTCAGGAAGTAGTGATTTATTCTGTTATCTAATAGTATATAAAGTCTGTACTAATATAAATGAATTCGAAAATGTTTAACAACTACATTGTACCATTATGGGATTTATCATTATATCTTTTATACATGTGAAATAAATATTTTCGCAAAATATGCCAAATCTACATTATGCAACTTCCTTTTTAGACGCTGTTGACCAAACTGGATTGTCCCCATTCCAGTGAAAAATCACAGCCCTGGGAAAGTTCACAGCACCAGCTAAAGCTCTGCAAGCACTGAGACATGTGAGTAAATCATACTTAGAGAACACTATCAACTGAAATATCAGATCAGTATTTTCCATCCTATTTCCCTGGAAAGGCTTATTCTACTTAAAAACACACCCTAGGCTATCATGGCCCCCAGAGCAATCCAGCTAGCAACTGATGATGTTCTCTGGGCCGCAGAAGTCAAGCCCCAACAGGCTGAATATTCTTAGGCTTCAAGAAATTTAAACTACAGCAGAACAGCTGCTTAGAGAAATGTGTCTGATAATCGCTATAGCCCCCAAACCTGGCTCCCAGGGAGCCAGCTGTCCCTCCTCAGACAGAGTTAAGTCAGAAAGACCACCGGGCCAGGAATCCCTGCACATTCTCCAGAATGAGGGACTTAAGAGCATGGCATTGTGTGACTAGAGACCTAACACAGGAGAAAGCAGACACTCATTTGCTGGGGCAGCTCAGCAGTGAGAACCAGGTGCGAGGGTGTGCAGCAAGGCACAGGCTTGAAAGCTGGCAGGGACCGGACTGGCTCTGGGGCCGCTCGGTTCGGGGCCCTGTAGAACGTACGCTCCTTGGGGTCGAGGAGGCAGCACCGCCGTGCCCCTGACCCTGCTGGCAACTCTAAGGAGGGAAGGGGTCCCACCCTGCATGGGCCTTCCTTTCTGGCACAAGCATTTCCCATTTGTGATCATGGGAAGGCCAGGTGGATGGAGAGGGCCACGCAGGACCAAGTGACAGCGCTCAGTTGTAGGACATGTCGCCGGTACAGGGTCTGCACGTCCTGTTATGTAAATCTTCTGAAGTCAAAGACAAATGTCTTGTTACCGTAATGCTGCCCTTCCCGGCGGGTCTGCCATTTTTCAGCACCAGTGGTTGGGTCAGCTTCTTACTGGACACGATCTGTTAAAATAGGAAAATGATACAAAGAACTATTTCACAAAAACAAGTTGAATACAAAGTTTGCTTAAAGTCATTAGAAATGGAAACATGAAGTCCGTTCCTTAGAGACAGAGCCATTGTAAGATGCATGAACACATTAAAGACCCACTGGCAACACCGTGGAGGCCCCAAGCCTGGCAGACACAACCTCACTCTCACCCCCACTGCCCATCTGGCCCACTGGATCCTTTAGGAATCATTTTGAGTGGAACTTCTTCCTGTGGTGGGAGAGAGTTCCCAATGCACACACACCACTGAGCCAGAACCCTGGAGGTGGAAGGCAGGCCAGGCCTCAGGGCACTTAACCAGAGATCTGGTTTCTCAACTGACACAGAACTTCATAACCGCACAGAGTGTCATTTTGGTTAAAATAATATAGCGGGCCCAAGTACTCCCAATCATGTGTATCTCTAAATTCATTTTAATTCTGACCACATTGACTTTTCCCCCCACAAAATAAATACTTCTTCAGTGTTCCCTTTGATACTATTTATGAAAGTTTTCGAAGACGGATCAACTCCACACTGTCCTTGAGACATAGAAAATGCTGTCATCTCCAAATAACTCAATATTGGAAAATGAACTCTTAAAAGACAAATCTGAGCAATCAATGCCCTCTACTGAAATTAAAGGACTTCTCCCCTAAAAGCCTTCCTAGTCTATACGAATGGCCATGACCTCACCTGAGAAGTCAGACTGCGCAGGAGCGAACTGTGAGTCCACAGACACCCCCCCCGACCACAGCCAGACTTGTCCTGTGCAGGAAAGACAGACAACGAGGCGACAAGGCTAAAACAGTGTGGTTGTTCTGGCAGAGGCAGGAGAGAGGACCCAGTGAGCACAGGAGGCACTCCAGGACTCCAGGCATTGGAGAAGGCTCCCTCGGGAGCAAGGTGTAAATGGGTAGACCTGGGGCCAGGGAGGGGCGTGGTGCTGGGCGTCAGTCCCAGTCATGCCAGGTGGAGCAACAGAAGCTGGTGGAGCTCTGCCATTATTTGTGGCTTACACATGAGAACAGAGCTATAGGAAAGGCTGTAATAGCCACAAGCAGCACAGCAGCGGTATTATTTACTACAACGTGCAACAAATACCCCAACTCAAAGGGCAATGAGTTGTGCCAGAAACACACAGTCCCAGCCCTCATGAAAAGTAATGCCCATTCTGTAATGCCAAGCAGCCATGCTAATGTATGAACTCGTTTTCGAAGTGATTTCAGGGTTTTCAACTTTAAAAATTAAACTAATGAGCACTTATCTAAATGCCCAATTCTTTGGTTAAAATTTGGACACAACACAGTACAGCATTGACTTATACTCACTTGTCCAAGGGTACATTCACATTCTCCTAAGAAGTCGTCGTCGCTCAGCTCGATAGTTTTATTGTCGATGTCATAAATCCCAAATTTCAACTTCTGCACCACTTCAAAGTAGTAGTCAATAATAAACGTCTTGGAAAATTTGGGACTCAAGCAGTTCTTAATCTTTTCTGTGCGCTCAACCTATACCCATCGTGAAACAAAAAGCCTCTTCAGACCAAAGGTGGACTGCATTTTAACATCCTACGTACTACATGTAAATAAATGCAGGCATGATAGCTAAGGAAGTGCCTACATATGTACGCCAAGTCCCACAATCAAGGACCAACTGCCCAAGAAACTGCATTAACAGAGGAGGTGGTTTTGTTATTTTATCATCTTTAAATTCTTCATGTCCAAGGAGCAATTCAGCTCGCTTTGCCCCTTCAGTATTTCATATTACCTCATACCACTGCTGCCCACTCGTATTCAGAAACAGCACACATAAAGGGTCCGACTTGGACCCCACATCTTTATCTAGAAGGTTGTCACAGGAAATGTTCAGCTCCACCTTGGTCACGCACTGGGCAGCCATCTTGTGATCTGTACGCAAGACAAGGACAGAAGAGGCCAGTGAACCGGTGCCGGGAGGAGCACACGTGTACTGGTGAGGCAGTGTCACAGAACCTGCTGGAGGGGACTCTGAAGTGCCTCCCCGCAACTTGGGTGCCACTGGCACTGCACTGTGTCATCAGATGCTCACCGCGATGGGGCTCATTCACTGCATGACAGAAAACATGGTGTTTAAGACCGCGAATAAGACAAACTAACCTTTTTACTTCACTATAAATTTTACCATTCAGAAAACGTCCAAGTAGCATTCAGCTACAAAATATATTAAACTACAACCTTAATTTTATTTTTATTTATTTAACAAAATAGCGAGTGAGATATTTAGTGTTTTCAAAGCATTTCTGCTAAACCCAAACTGGGGACTATAAGACCCCAAATACGCTCTCCCCACCCCCACCCTGTACAGCAGGGTTCTCAGCAGAACCACCAGGAGCTGTCGCAGCTCTGATGCCACAGTCCCCCACGCAGAGACACTGGGATTGGTTTAGGGTGCAACCCAGGCTCTGCAGAGATGAGGGTGACAGACCCGTTCTATGGACGTTCCAGCAAACAGGCTCATCTTTCCTCAAGACTCACCAGAAATACCAGTTAGCCTAATTTTCACCGACCCCTTTCCCTCCCATCCAGTCTAGACGTGAGGAGGACGGCGGACAAGGCAGAGTACTGGGGACTGAACCCAGGAACAGAAAGGGACCCGCATTTCATTCCCAGGGGGCATCCACCCAGCAGGCCGCCCCAGGAGGTGGAGGTCAGCGGTGAGAGGGCATAACCTGGAGGTAGGAGAGCGCCTCCTCCCCAGAGTGGGGACAGCACCCCTTGAATGTGGCCTCTGATGCCCTGTGCCCCTCACTGGGGATTGGCTGAAATTCTAGGACAACAGGAACAAAGTCATCCTGTTGCTCCAACGGGATTTCTGTGCTGCACAAAATGCCCTCGCAAGTCTGGAATAATCAGGATTATGATTAGAACTTTGACAGTGTCACAGACAATTCACATTTTATGAAAACTCTGTAATTACTAACAGACTAAATCAGTACAATCCTATTGTGTGTCAGTAATCTATACTAGCACTTAAGACTCCTGCATTAAGGGAAACGGAGAATAATGAGCCAGGTTTTTTGTAGTTTAGTAGCCAGAAACCCCCTTCGAAAGCAGTGCTCTGTGTGCGCCGTCATGGGAAGAGAAGTTTTTCTCAGTGGGAACAAAACCCACAGATCCCCTATTGCCTCCTAAACCCCCACCAGGAGACTGGGGCAAAACTAAAACCCTGCGGCCTTGTCCTCTCGAGTCAGATTTTTGTTGCCGCTTTACATGCACCTACATAGGGAAGCACTGTTAGCGCCCAGTGCTGGCAACGTGGCAGAAGGTCCCAGAGCAGTCAGGAAGCAGACCAAGGAGCCGCGGGAGCAGGTGAAGAGGAGGCAGCACAGGGACAGGAGGAGCCAGACACAAGAAGGTACAGTGAGGACACCTCACAGAGTATCCCAGAGTAAGCGTCCAGGGCAGAGAAGCCCAGCTGAGTGTCCTGAAAGCCAAGCCACAGAAGGCGGGGGGGGGGGTGTCACAAGGTGCCCCTGTGAGCTCTCAGGCGGGGGATCACAGGACCAAATGGCTTCCACTTTCCAGTACGTACAAGGTAGGTTGCTAGCACAACACCAGGAAGGTCTCTGCCCAGCAATACACAAGGGACAGAATTCAGCCCCCAAATGAGTATGTCTTCATGTGATCCCAGTTCAGAAGATGGGCTGTGTCTTCTCTGAAGTAAACACGAGAGTAGAAGGCCCTGTGATGACAGCATGAGTGCAGTCATCACTCCTTTCCACTGTGATTTCTGAAGAAAGAAAACGCTCTACAAACATGGTAAGGGGCACGAAGCACGTGGTAGGAAAGGAGATACCATAAAACACAAACGCAGAGTCGATGACCCAGCCCCTCTGAAGTTCCCGCAGGTGTGACAGATGGACACAGGCCTGGTCCTTGGATGTCCATCCCTGGCTGGCCTCCTGCCACCGAGACTTGGTGAGCATCCTCCCGCCCAGTCCCTTTTGACCCTGACCTACCTTTGCACCTTGACCTGACCCCCAGGTTTCAGGCATCATCTGGCCAGCAGTGCTTCCCAAACCAACCTGTCATTGCCCCTGTGCATGAAAGAAGCACCTTCAGGGATCTCATCTGATCCCACCACTGACTTAATGCAAGAACCTAACCTTTCCGTGGCGTCGCCTACACAGTGAGAACAGTAACTGTCCCTATGCCATACGGTGGCTGTGAGGGTGAAAGGAAAGAACACATTGAAACAGTGCCCAGTGCCCAGTGAGTGTTTACAGGCTGCTGCTCCTCCTGTGGGTGCCAAGAGTAAGGGTCCGAGCAGTAGTTTAAGACCCGCCTCCAGGGCCTGGTCCTCTCCCAGAACCCTGGCTTGTTCCGAGCCATGCCAAGTCCCTCGTTGGAGTCCCTACAGCACCAGAACGAGGTCAGAATTGGAGGGTCCATCCTGCAGTGTGAGCTGGCTGTGTGACCTCATGTAAATCTCTTCCACTCTCTGAGCCGAGAGTTCCTCAGCAGTGAATACGGGGATGCTGCGAGTGAGTCTGTAAATCTGGCATATGCCGGGCACCTGGCTCTTCCTAGCTCACACAGAACCTGTGGAACAAATGTCAGCTGTGGAAGTTTGTGCTCTTGCATAAGGCAGCTCAGAGCCTTGTAAGCTGCATTGCAGCAGTGCCCAGGGTGACACGTACCCTGTGGATGGACTTAGAATGAGCCAAGCTCCTGAGGTACAGTTGGTAGAGAATTCTCAGCTCGCACCCAGGAAGCCCTCAGATTTCCGAGGATGGGGAGAAGCCCACAGAAAATGAAGGTGACATCTGCGTGAAGTCAGCCTCACAGCAGGGGCACATGGGAAGAGCATGGCTTTGCCCTAAGGCGCTCAGACAGGAGCTGTAAAGCAGTATGCCAGGCACACAGGAGCCCGCAGTATATTGCTGACCGTAACATGACCCCATCGCTGCCAGGACACCAATCTCCTCCATTAGCAGCATCGCTCCTGGAAATGACTCTAAGTGCGGCCCCATTTTTATCTAGAAACCATTAGGACTGAATGGCAAAGGGAAGAAATCCCATAAACACGGTCTGGAGTTGCTGACAGCATTGTCCTGGAGGGTGCTCTGTCTCCTTCCTGTGTCATCGCCAGCGTGTGCCAGATGACCTTAACAAGCACAGGAGGGCTTCTGTTTCGATGGAAGAAAAGATAACGTTTTGTGCCCTTGGAGTGTGGACAGCAGGAGCTGTGGCCGGGCTGAGTGAGCAGGCAGAGGGAGTCATCCCGTGAGAGAGCAGGATGATAGCGAGAAAAGACAGAAAGAGCACTGGGATCAGACCACAGCTTCTCCACTGTGCAGATTTCTTGTTGAACAATCGTTGGGCTTAATCATTTGGTTTCTGAAATGCAAATAACCCCAGAAATACAAATCCACCATCTCCCATCAGCCTGCCCTCTGCCCACAGCCCTTCTAGTCTCCGGCGCCTCTCCGGCTGCGTATCCCGCCACTGCCCTCTCTCCAGTCGCATCATTATGTTACCACTTCCGATTAAAAACGACGTCACTGGCTGCCCAGAGCCCTGCCTGACAGGCTTCCAAGGGCTCAGGGCCCTGTCGCATGTGCCCAGCCTCCTGACCAGCAGCTCCTGCCAAGGGCTTCCAGAGCCTCCAATGGCGCGTCCGCGGTGAAGATGCTTGACGCCCCAGTGTCAGTGCACGCGGGTCCTCTTCTCTGCACCGCTGTTGCCTATGTGCGTGGATCCTCACCCTCTCCACGCCCTGAGTTGCGCACAGGGACCACAGCTCACTGTGACCCTTCCCTCCGAAACAAAGTGTCTGGCACAGGTGATTTGCAGCAGAAACGGCAATGACTTTGGAGTCAGGATGCTTGGTCCACGTTTCCTTCCCACCATGGAGTGTGCCGGCTTTGCCAAATTATCCACCTGAGTTTCAATTTCCTCATCTATGAAATGGGCATTAAAACACTGCCTGACAATGGTGGTTTGTAGCACACTCAACACATATGAGACACTACTGTGACTTGTGGCAATTATTATTTTATTAACTACTCAAATATTTTAATTGGTTGACTCAGCATTGATGGTTTTTATTAGTAGTAAGACATAAAGCACCCCTCTTATCCTTGTTTGGAATAATAATAATAAAAGAATCTCTGGGATTTACAAGAAATTAATTTGCCAAAGCAGCCAGCCTTGAGAACAGGCAGATTCTCATTTTCCTAAAGCCTCTCTGTGAGCTTATCTGAGCCACTGCATAGCTGGGCACGGGGAGGAGCCTGGGCCAGTGACAATGCGGGAAATCAGTGCCCACCCGCTTATGTCTTTAATCAACTCCCATCTGTAGAAACAAAATGAGGAGGTTGGCGACATTAAAAGGTCTCAAAGTCCCTTCTGGTTCTCATGTGTGACTTCCTCACTGCTGTCTGGAGTCAGGCTGAAGGAGGGCAGGGGCTGGCCAGGGGGCTGGAGTAGACCCAGCCGCAGCAGCGTGCCCCCTCCAAAGAAGTGGGGAGGAGGATGTGGCAGCAAGTCCAAGACACATTACTCTGCTTGGAGGTCCAGACAAACCGAGGAGTGCATTCACAGAAGTTACCATGTACCCATCATTATGGTAAGGACAGGTCGGGGGGTGGCATGAAAACAGCAAGAGAAGCCTGGGAGCCCTCCTCATCTTGCTGGTCAGTGCATGCACTCAGTGGTCCCAGCACCATCTTCTGGGCGCTCTCCACATGTGGACAGTGCAGAAAAACAGCACAATGAGAACCTAGCTAGCTATATACGCAGAGACGGCACATGGCAGTGAGAACTGTGTGTGCAGAAGTGGGCAGGGTGCCCTCGGAGCTGGAGAGAGTCTCCTACAGGCGATGCCCACTGTCACTGAGGATGGAAGTTATTCCACTAGGAAGAACTGGCATTCACGCCGCCACTTGCTGCTGGGTTTTCCCCGTAAACTGAAGGGTGGAGAGTGGGAAAGGAAAGATAGTTAATAATTCCATATAGCTGGAAAGTTCTAGTTTTGCTTTTTACAGTTTTCAAAGTGCTTCCAAATAAAGTGCTTCTGAACCTTACATAGAAGCCCAAGTGGATCCGGCAGGACTGGTTACTGCTGTGTGGTAAAAGGTACATCAGTCATGCCATGACCATCATAGTAAGCCTCAAGTATCTGGATTGCCCCAGGATATGTGGATAATTTTCAGCACACTGTTAATTTTCAAAAGAATGCATAGTACCTATTAGAGAAAAAAAAAATGAGTTCCTGAAAAAAGGTTAAATTATCTAACATAAACAAGCTGGTAAGTGGCAAGGCCAGGGTAAGAACCCAGATTTCTGCCCCTGGTGCCAGAATGCCCTAAAGGGACTGGAGTGTCTAACCAATGGTTACTTAGTATAACAGAAATATTCTCGGGGCTCTCCGCCATGGCGTCGGGCGCTGTCCAGTCAGCCGCGGGTGGTGGTGGCGACTTCCCCTCCCGGTCTCCACCTCTGCCTCCGCCTTCCACCGGCCTGCTAGGTGGAGGAAGCGGTGTTGGCGAGGAGGGGACAGTAGTTGTAGATGCCCGCCCCTGCCTCGAAGAAGCTCCCCAAGTGTTGCACAGTCTCATTATTTGGGGAAAGCCTGTACTAAGAAACTGAAACAATTAATGGGTGAATATGATCAGATTTCTCCACCAAGTTCTCAGCCTGATAAGGAGAATCCCTTGTTGTCAGCCTAATGAAGCATTCCAAGAATACATATGACTCTTTTCAAGACAAACTTGAAGATTATATCAAAGTGCAAAAAGCTAGAGGCTTAGAAATGAAGACTTGTTTCAGACAGATGAGAGAGGACTATTTGGAAACCTATAGGTACAAAGAAGAATTTGATTCCAGCCCAGGTATAGAACGTTTAATCAAAGATTCCCATCTGAAACCATCCAGACCTACTCAAGAACATACAGTGTTTCACAAGCAGTGGAAAACCAGTTCCCTCAGTGGCTACCAGCTCATTACAACAGGCAGGACGAGACTCTCTGAGCTACTGTCAATTCACCAGGGATCGTTACTCAGAAAAACCAGTACCCCTGAACCTTAGTCAGCAAGAGTATAATTATAGCTCATACAGCGTAGAACCTGGAGTTCACAAGCACCTCGCCTCAGGAAACACTACCAGTGCCCATCAAGCCACTCATAAACATATACATCATAAGAGAAAAAGGCACCCAGAAGAAGGCAGAGAAAAACCAGAGAAGAAGCCCAAGCATAAGAAGAAAAAAGGATGTGCTAAAATAGATTTAGATAAATACAAGAGCATCCAAAGAAATAAAACAGAGGTAGAAACAGACAAGATCAGTATAGAAAAGCCTAATAATCAAAAGGAGAAAAAAAGCCGAGGTGTCAGCTCTAAGAATGAGGAACGTCAGTGTAGAAAAGAGAAAAAGGAGCAAGGCAAAGAAAGGACAGAGGAGGAAATGCTTTGGGACCAGTCTGTCCTTGGATTTTGAAGCTCTTGAGTTGATTCTCCTGAGGTTAAATTGAAAAAATAGTTAAGGAGCTTGGTTTTATGATGTTCATGTTCATACCACTTTTCTCATGTAAATAGGTACTTTAGCTTGTAGCGAAGGCCAAGGGAACAGAAAGTATTTATTTAGTATGCTTGATCTCCAAGATGGAAATGAGGAAAATGTTCCTCATTTTCCAGAAGTATTACATTTTTCTTATATAAGATGTACTTTCCCTTAACGAGAGTGGCTTTGCTTTTATTCATCAAATTGCTATGATGATGGAAGTATTTTTCCCTTGGGAAGTCATTTATTTTAGAATGGAGGAATAACAGGCTTTGTAGAATCTCTTGCTTAACTGGGTTTGGGGTATTTTTACTCATATATTCTATTAGTTTTCTCTATACAGCAATTTAGAATGATTTTTTTTCTCTATATTACATCTGTTTTGTTTTGTTGAAGCTCTTTGTATTTTCTAGATTAGAAAGTGGAAAATGAAATACATTATAATAAAAATAAGCTTAGGTTACATATAGTTTTAAAAGTTTCAAAGAGTCTTTATATAAAATCAGTTTATATTCTGAAAATGTTTATAATAAAGTGTATTGATTTCTCAAACAAAAAAAATATTCTCTAATGGGTTTCCTTACAGCTCTTTATACTTAGTGTTTCAAATGTAATATTCAGCCTGATACAAATTAATGAATAGGATCTTAAAAATTACAAGATTAATATTTAGGCTACAACTATTAATACTGTTCTTAAACAAATGAAACCAGAATAACCGTAGCTTGCCACAGGGGTGGAGGAACTAGATGGTTGATATTTACCTCCTAGCAGTTCCTCTTCCAGACAGCCCACCAGATTGTAAATAACTTAAGGCAACGAAAGCACTTTCTCCTTCCGGGGTCTTCACACGCAGACCTGCATGGGGTGCCAGCACCTCGGTGGTTCTGAGGGCATGGCTGGGCCATCTTAGGGCACCACAAGGATTCTTGGTATCCAGACTCTCAGAGGGAAAAACTTTGCTAAAGAAACCTACACTGAGCCGTCTTGTGTTCAGTAAGAAAGTGATGCCCACGTTTTTGATTTTGCTTTAATCCCTGCAATGGGATACTAAAATAGAAAGGGGGCTAGGGAGTTAGGACAAGCATTAAAGCTGATACACAGAGAAAAGGGTGTTTTTCTTTTCATTGTGAAAAGGGGACCAGCAGGAAGGGTCACTAGATCAGAGCTGCAAACACTGGCCAGCAGCTCTGTGTGGGAGCCATGTGTAGTCAGGTGTCATAGCTTCTCTGGGCTTCAGTTTTTCAACTGTGAAATCTGAGCTGAGTGAATCACTTTAGGTAACTTCTTCGGCTCCTTCCAGATAACGTTCTATGACTCCTGTAATCACAGGGAATGTGGATTGTGCTTAGAAAGTGACACTAAAGTAGTAGGAAAACTTTTTAAAAAGGTAGAAAAATATGAGAAAATTTATAAGAACCCCGAAAAGAAATGGAAAGAAAAGGATAAGGTTTTCCAAATTCAGCCTTCATCTTCCACGTGAAAAAGCTGCATCTGAAAATATGTATATTTAGATGCTTTCCCATTAGTTAGGTACCTTTGCTTGAAATTGTAGTAAATTCTCTACCCCCAGATGACTTGAAAAATAATGCTCATCAACAAACAAAACATAGGGCCTGGTCCTTGCAGCCTGAAAGGAAGTGAGGTTTCCTACCAGCCATGGACTCTGGCACCATGAAACCCTCAGCTCTTGTCATGGCAGCAGAAGGAATGGTGGCATTTAAAAAAAAAAAAAAAAAATTTCCAGATTCTTGAATTATTCTGACTAACATCTGAATAGAAATACTATTAATGATACCTGAACATTCAGAATTGGGGAAAGCAGGAGCTAATACAAAAGTGTTGACACTCATCAACTCTTAATTTTAAAGATAAATATGTGCAGTCATACTCTGTCCTTATTGCTACAAAGTGTGCGATTAGCTAAGGCCCCTTCCTTGATTTCTCTAGAAAATCCCTAAGATCCTTTGAACTGCTCTGATTCACAGCAGGCCACAGTTCACTTAACACGTGTTTCAGGTTACACTACTTTTCTAACCCTCGGCTACCGCACATACATTTTAGAAATGTCACTGATTACATTTTCAAGCCTACTCAAAGAAGAGTTCAGCAGAGGGGCTCACTGAGTGAAGTGTTAATAAAAGTCAGACACAGTGGCAGCATCTCAGTGTTGCCTCTCTTTATATGCCAGGCGTCTTGGCAAAGAGCTACAAAATATCCATCTGTGAAGTGAATTATCTTGTACCAAAAACTGCCGTGATAAAAACCAGAGCTGCATCCCCCAACCGAAAATGCCAGCTGTACAGCAGGAAAGTTTTAAAATCAAGGGCCTGAGTGCGTGGACAGGCTGGATGTCATCCTGGGGCACGTTCACCTCGAGACCAAGTCCCCCGGGGTCCTCTGTCCCCTCCCGGCACCTTGCAGAATCTCCCAGAAATTGGACCACAAGTCAGAACTTCTCACCTGTCCCGATTATCCAATTATGCCCAGCTCTAAAAGCCGGTGCCCTCCTACTCTTCTAGGGCAAGTCGGACATGTGGCATTTGTCACTGTGTAATGATGAACAATGATATGAAAATTCAGTTTAGAGCTGCAACAACTATGATGACTTTGTTCTCAAGGCTTAAGTGTGTATGTTGAGCAAGGATTGTTGAGATGTTTATACATATCCTGATTTCAAGAAATTCGTTTTCTGGTTGCCTAGCACATCCATTTCAGCTGTTTGTAACTTTCGACAAACCCCTTCACACTCTGCAATCAGCAACAGTTGACTAGTACTATTCATTCACTCAACACTCCTTCAGCAAATACTCACAGACCACCGACTGTGTGGGCACGTTTCTAAGGTTAGGAGACAACACTGAACAAAACACAAATATCCCAGCTCTTAGGAGGCTCCACTGTGGGGAGACAGACATAAGGATATAGTGTATGCCAGTGGGAGCAAGTGCTAAAGAGAAAAATTAAGCAGGGAAGGTGGGTTCCAGTTTTAGATATGTGATAAACTTATTTTAACACCTCCAGGAGACACTTGTTTTGATTTTCACTTTGTTTTAAGTAATCCTCACCCCTAAGCTGATGAAAATGTGGACAGGCAAGTTCCTCTTTACCACTGCAGAGATGTATTTTAACATGAACCATCACCTGAGGGTCTGAAGACACGGAACTAAATGTCAGAATGTTATCAGCCAACCCAGCAGCCACCCCCCCACCACTTGGAAACTTTTACATTCTCCTTCCCATAGAAATGTTGTCTCCTCCCTAGTTTCTTAATTCTTTAGCATCTACTCTTCTAATCAGTTTCTGAATCCTAAACAGTAGATTGTTCATAGAAATCTCCTACCCCTGCTTCAGATAACTACTTGAAAGCCTGTGACTTCCTAATATCCCCAGGCCAGTAAGCTAAATGCCAAACCCATTCTGGGTCCAGACAACTAATGCCACCTGAGTGACGGGCTGAATGGCCACAGGTTTCATAAGAGCGAACATATTTATTAATTAAAATCTATTTTTTCTCATTCAGGGGCCTTGGGGATACAGGGGACACC
Organism: Aselliscus stoliczkanus; assembly: GCA_033961575.1. Lineage (NCBI taxonomy): Eukaryota > Metazoa > Chordata > Mammalia > Chiroptera > Hipposideridae > Aselliscus > Aselliscus stoliczkanus. The sequence continues at coordinate 70,546,893 of CM066731.1, read as the reverse complement.
CTAACAAGATTGCCAGTCATAACAAAAGAAGCCAGCGCGGTCTTCCAGACGGAGCTTGAACCCCTTCCTCTCATCTGAGATCAGCTAGGGTGGGAGTTCCATGAACCCCTCAATAGGCATGGACAGCTCTATGTCCCTGCCCAGCAGGAAGCAGAGACCTCCTGTTCCTCAGCTTCCCACAGAGATTTTATGGGGATCACATCTCTCTAGGGGAAAACTAGGTAGGCACTTAGAGGCAGGCATTGGGTCTCTGCATTCCTGCATGTCTCACAGAATGTGACTACCTGGGTGACCTCCCCTCTGCACCCAAAACTTCCATTCATTATAACTATCTACCCCTAAAACAAATGGGTACAAAATACCTGACTGGGTTAGACCAGTCACTCACACCTGCGCAGTAAAGACTATAATGACCTTTGTTTTACCTGGGTCTCATTATACCATTATTATATCATACATATGCCTGGAAGTTTATTAATATCATTATAACAGACTGAACTCAGGGAAGGCACATGCGCAGATGAAGTAATAGCCTCTTGTCAATTATGGGTGCCAACCAAGTAGTCCCACGCCTAGAAGGGAACACCCCATTCTAGAAAAAAAGGGATAAAAACTCCCAAGTCCTGAAAAATCTGTGCTCTTCTTTTCCTTTTGACAGCTTCTCCCTTTTGACTGCTGCTCTTTGTGACCTTTTGACCCCTTCCTTCCTTTTCAAGCCTTTGAGCCTTCCCTTTGTGCGTGGCCTGCTCCATATGCTCTAAACTCCTTGAAATAATTTCTCTTCTAATAATGGGCCCTTGAGCCATCCTCTACTGCTCAGGCCTACTTTTACTCTAAATGTACTGTTCTTCTAATAAACTACCTTTTTACTGCTTTACTCTGGTGTCTCATTCAATTCTTTGCTCGAGTTGCCAAGGACATGGACTTTGCGCAGAGAAGGGCCCACTCTCCGACAACCAGAACACTGAAGTAGCCCCATGACAATGCATATTACTGCCACACTGCTGCTTTGGCAATTTTCACAGGAATCAGACACAAGACCTCTGCTTGGTAAGAGGACATTTCAAAATGATTTGCTAAAATTAATACGTAGTATTTCCTTCTATTTTTCACAGGAAAACTGTATTAATGTGCTACCCATCTAATTTAGATTGGTAATTTGACCATTACATTGACTTATTTAGTGTCTTTTTAAAAATTATCATTGCATCCTGCTAAGCTTTTATATATTAAAAGAATAAATGGCTCTCAGCCTTTCCAGAAGAATTCCGATACCCCAGCGTCTTCAAATACATTTAGGCCAGCATAATCAGTGTAAATGTTGTTATCATTTTATCAAAATGTATACATAATGTCTGTTTTTGATTATATCAGAAACTTAAATAATGTAGTTAAATAAAATCTATGATCCTTCACTTTTAGGTGCCAATTCAGACCTCCTTCTGAGCCAATCTTTCAACAAATCTCACAGCAAATATCCTACTGATCTGTCTGAACTTTAAACCTGATTAGCAATCCTTCCAAGACAGATAACATGAAGGGAAACAGTTGTGGGAAGGCAGCTAGCCTGCAGGGTGAAGGAACAATGGGTACCTTAAAGGAATGACCAGGTTTGGGCTCCTCAGACTCACTGAATACCACCAAGCTAAGTGGCAGATGCTCCCTCAGAGAGCCACCTAACAGTCCATGCTTTCCAGGAGCAGTGGTGGCTCATTACAAATCTCGGAAGGGCAAAATATTATTTAATCATATTTTACATCCAACTCTAACTTTCTTAGTTTTGCTGACAGGGAGACTTTCTAGCATAATAAATCACTGAGTAAAGAAGGTATTGGAAAAGAGAGAGAAAATGAAAACTCTAACAATATATGTAAAGCTACAGTGGCGAGAACTGATAGGAGCTGGGGTACATACGGCATGAACTGGGGATCACAACAGATGCAAAGGAAACGTTCAGGGTGGTGGTGATAGCATTGCAAAAAGCATAGAAAAATTAAATATTTGCAAACGTGTAATCCTTAGGTTGCCATAAAGCTATGCTTAAAGTTATAGCAATCCTTAGGTTACTATAAAGTGTTCGCATGACAGGTAAAATTAAGAGCGGTGTCCAGTCACTAAGCAACCCTTAAAAGCCAAGACCCCTTTTGTTCCCAGTCTTGACACCTGCTCTCCCTCTCCATGCTTCAGGGCTTAGATCTGAGAGAAGAAACCCCAAAAGACAAGGGCACATGTCGCTGTGGTGTGTGTGCCGGGCACCTTTCAGACTGTGGGGTGCTGAAATTGGGCTTCTCACCCATGCAGAGAGTCTCAGCACGGTCCAGTCATAAAGACGGGCCTCTAAATGTTTGCAGCCCAGAGTGACATGTATTTTCCCAATTCATGATCCAAAAGAAACTGCCTTAAAAAAAAATTCTCACAAAGACAAAAAAGTGGCCCCTGGGTGCCACACATGAATGTATGGGTGCCGCTGTAGTTGTCCTTTCTTTTCTTAACCCTCTTGGCTACCTGTACGGATGCCCTGGGCCCGCACAAGTTGTTTGCCTGTGGCTGGCGGCACTCAGGGCTGGAGTGTGCTGACCCGGTTAATGACAGTAGCTATACGGGACTTACACGAGTATATGCCAGCCAATTTGCTAAGTGCCCTACGAATGCGATCGGACTCCATCTTCACAAACAGCCCTATGGCATAGGAGGCATTTGAGCTCCATTTCACAAATGCAGAGACAGGCTAACCTGCCCAAGGTCATACAGCTGACAAGCTCAAAGCATAGGTCTAGGTACCTGTCTTATCCCAAAGAGTAATGCTTTCACATTAAGCCCCAAAGCGTGTGCTCTGAAATCAGAGACCCGAATTCCAGCCCTAATGGTGCATTACTGAATCTGAGCTTCCTCGAGTTTGACACGGAACAATAGCACGCGGGTTACCCGGTGGCTGTGGGCATTAAATGGGCTAGCACCGCTGTCCAGCGGGGTCGTGGGCCGCTGTAATCGGAAATCGCAGGTTCGACCCGCCATTCCTTCGGTGTGTCACTCAGAAGCTGCCACACAGAGGCGGCCAGCGCCGTGGGTCGTGGCGGAGCGCACTCACCAGCCCGGCTCGCCCTCCGGCCCGCGGGCGCAGCAGACGGCCGCACCTCCCCGCGCTCGGAGCAGCGCCACGCTCCGGGCCCGCCGCACCTTCCCCTCCCCGCCGCCGCTCCCGGGGCGCGCTCATCGGGGCGCTCCTGCCCGGATGGGTACGGCCACCTCGGGCGTCCCGCCACCTGCCCGCCCCGACCCCGCCGGGCGCCCCAGAGCCCGCCTCGGCCCGTCCTCCGCGCGGCCGGCGTGCTCCCAGCGCGGGGCCTGCGGCCCGACGCTCCGCGGACGGCTGTACTCTGCCCCGGGGGCCGCCTCACCTCGGGTCTCAGCGGTGGGAGTCCTGCAGGAGTGGACACCACGCTGCAGGTCCGCGGGGCCGTCGCGCTGCGGGATTCACCGGAACCAGGCAGGACGGGCGAGGCCGGCAGAGGAGCGGAGAACGGCAAGGCTGGGGGGCGGGGACAAACGGGGGGGCGGGGCCGTGAAGGGGAGGGGCCAGGAGGGGCGTGGTTGAATCCCAAGTTGACTTGGGGCATTAAAATAAGTTATTTGGTGCACCAAAATAAATTCCTGAAAGTTAAAAGAATTAAAATATTTGAGAAAATTATACCACTATCTGAACCAGGGAAGAATCAGCATGACAGTAGTGAAATGCTAGCTTCTAACCATTCTTAGAGCACTTTAATGCGCATCCTACCAGTCATTTTATATCCTTAATTTCTTAGTCAAACAGAGGGTCAGTATCTTAAGTACAAACTGATTTTTTTAAAGTATAAAAATGGGCAAAGGATAATTTTTTAAGTTACAGAAGAAATGGAAAATGAAACAAGTGAAGAAATACAGACTTTCCAACTTAAAACTTTACTTTTACCCCAAAAAATGAAAACTACAAACATGTAATTGTATCAGTGCAAGTGAGGAATCAGCATGCCCTGGGTGCCTACTGTGTGCCAAGCATTGCTCTAGACTTGTGAGAAACTAGCGACAGACAAAAGCATCTATTACAGAGAAGAACGAATAATAAGTTATTAAAAATGAGTGAGATGACTTTGGTGTAGCCATAACTCCCATAAGGAAAGTAATAGAGGTGATTTGGGGATAATGGGAGCTTATTTAGACTGGGGACTAGGGAAGTTCTCTCTAAAGCAGTGCTATTTGATCTCACACCTGAAAAATAAGAAAGAGCCAATCATGCAAAAATGAGTGTGCAGAGGAATGAATGAGAGCAGGGGCCAACACAGGAACAGACCTGGCAAGTTGCAGGGCCAGAAACACGGCCTTGTGATGGGAGCACAGAGGGAAGGAAAGAGGAGAAGTGTTTTGTTTTTACTAAAGGTTGGTAAAAACAGCCTTTTATTTCATTCTTGACTATATTTTTACATTTAAGTGAAAGTCCTCAGGCACCACTAATTTAAGTGTAGGTTTCAAAATTTCCAAAATACAGTTCCCATACCTAACCCTCTTGACCTTTGTCTTCACTACATAAGAGGAAGTAGAGACAAGAAAATGGTCTGTACTTTAGTACTCAGTAAGCAATCTCATTTCAATGCATAGTGCCACAGCTATTCAGTGTACTGACTCATTCTCCTCAAACTATGACCTAAATTCTGTTCCACTACTGTTCTTATTCATTTACCCATTTAGTCAACATATATTGAATGCATACTGTGTATCAGGCATAACGAGATTCTAGAAACAAAGAACAAATTACACCTGCTAGAGTTGTAAATGGATGTTAAAGTGAACGAGATGGTCACAAAATCAACAGATCACACCAAATTCCCTGTCTTAAAACTAATAGTCATTTGTTATCTCATAGCTTCTGAGGTTCACGGACTCAGGTGTGGCTTAGCTGCATGGTTCTGGCTCATCCTTTCTTGGTTCACAACGGTCAGGCATTGGGCAGGGTTGCAGTCATCTCACAGGGAGGAGGAGCCACTCCTGAGTAACAAGTGCTGTGCTGTTTGTTGGTGGGAGACCTCAGTTCCTGTCCACATGAAACTCTCAGTAGGGCTGCCTGAGTGTTCTCATGGCACGGCTGCTGGCTTCCTCCAGGGTAAACAATCCAAGAGATCAAGGAAGAAGCTCGATGACTTTTATGAGTTAGCCTCAGAAGTCACCATCATCTCTGCAGTATTCAAACAGACCAGTCTTGGTTTAATGTGGGAGGGGATTCCACAAAGGAGAAATCCAAGAGCTGAGGATCATTGCTGGCTATCTTGGAGGCTAGCTACTGGAGACTTCTAGTAAGCATTTCAAATCTAAATGCACAAGTAACACCTCTGACCTTTCTCCTTAAAGCTATTCCTCCCATACTTTTCTCCATCTCAAGTAATGGCAAAGCATTCTTCCTGGTGTTTGGGCCAGAACACACGGAGTCATCTTTGACTCTCTTCTCTCACCCCACCCCCATCTGGTCTGACCTGTCAGCTAATCCTGTCCACTCTACTTTCAAATATATCCAGATTCTGGCTTCCAGCCTAGTCCAAGCCAGCCTATTTCTTTCTAGATTATTTTAACACCCTAGTAACTGCTTCCCTACTTGCTCCCTTTCAGTCTATTTTCAAATTAGATCACAATGATATGTAATTTAGATTGTGTCACACACAGTCATAGAAGAAAAAAAAATCAAAGTTCTTATGGTTGCCTACAGGGTCCTACACTACTTGGCCCCTCCGCCCCCCTGACCTTATCCCTTGGTACTCTCCTGCTTGCCCACCGCATTCCATCTGCAGTGGGCATGGGAAATGTCACTTGCCTTCCCAGTTCAGGCCTCTGACTTGTCTTACCCCCACATGAAATGCTGTGCCCCCAGATAGCTTCATGGTCCACTCCCACTTCTTGGGTCTTTACTCAAATGTCCCCCTCAATAAAGGTAGGTCTTCTGTGGCCATCACCCTATTTAAAACTGCATTGCCTACACAGAATACACTCTATACCCCTCCCTGCTTTATCTTCCACTGTAGCATTTATCAACATCTAGTGTATATTTTACTTATCTTGCTTACTACCTCTCCCCAACTAAAATATACACTCCATTAAGAATTCTTCATTCACATCTATTATAGAGGAGTACCAGGCATATTATATTAATAGACATGTAATAAATATTTATTGAATGAAGGAATAGCACTTGCACTTGTAATAGACAAAATCAGACATGTCATTGAGTTTGCGGGTATGGCAAAAGCACACATTCTTATCAACTGTAACTGCAGAATACACTCCAGATTAACAAATAATCACATATATGAAAATGAAATTACAAAACATGCTCAGAACCATAAAGAATATGAAAGTATATTGGGGGAATCAAGAACAGTTTCTGTGAGGAAGTGACACGAGAGATGAAAGATGAATAGGAATTAGCTAGGTAAGGACAAATGGAGTGGGGTGGGAGGAATGGAAAGAGATTCTGACGCAGTATCATATGAGGAGGTCTGAGGCTCACTGGAGGAAAGACAAGATAGTGTGCTTGGAGCCAAAAAAAAAAAAAAAGTATTGGCTGACTTAAAGAGACTAAAGAAATATGACAATTAAATGCAATACATAATCAAGATTTGACCCTGATTTGGAGGAAAACATAGTTGGTATAAAGGACAGCATTGGGACAATAAGCAAAATTTGTTTGTTAAATAATAGTATACTGTCAATTTCCTGAATTTGATAGTTGTTCTGGAACTAAACAAGAGAACGTCTTTGTTTCTAGGCATAAAGAGTCATGCTATTTGTAATCTACCTCAAAAAAATCAACAGAAAACAAGAGTAGGAATATAATATGCATATTATATGTAACATATGTAAAGAAAGATAAAACAAATGTGACAAAATGTTAACAATGGCTGAATCTAGGTAAAGAATATATGAGTTTCTGCAACTAAGAATTTTTTTCCAAAATGTAATTAAAATTTTACTCTGGGTGAAATACCAAAAACTCAATTTCAGGATTATCACAGCATCCAGTGGTGTAAACATATTATTTAGCAATATTGAGGGGGCTACCAGAAGAAATACATAAAAGTGGTTGGAAGCTGGGAAGATCTCTATATAATTATTAAAATATACATTAAAAACAAATAAAATAGTAATATCACTGATGTAATCCTAAAGAAACGTGGCTGATTTAATGGGACGTGGTGGAGGAAGCAATCATATAGACGCATTAGATTCATGGATTCCAGTCTCCTAACAATACCTACTAGCTATGTGTCCTTGTACTTCACAAGGAAGATGAAATAAAAGTATATTTGTGTTCACTACGTATTAATATAGTAAAAGTACTATATAAATGCAACCTAAGTTTTGTAAAAAAAACTATGACTATGTTGCGTCATTGCCCATAAAATTTTTTCACGTGATCTATATCGTAGATACTCCGTTTGCAGTGTGTGTGTTCACCCACTTTAGCTCTGAAGTAGGATTCAAGACCTCTTCATTCCCAGCTAAAGAATTCCACTCCAGGGAGAAGCAGGACCTTACTGAGTATTTAGAGGGGAAGCCAAGGGCGCGGGGTGGGGGCTACTCCAAACATCCCATAGCGTACAACGGAGTCAACTGCGGCCCAGGCCGCCTCTCCTGGTTTTCTTCTGGAGGCTAGCTCTGGCTTCTCTCTTCTCCCCGAGGAACTCCCTCCAGTGTCTCAATCTCTTCCTTTTCCTTCTTTATGTAAAGCAGTTCAGTTCTTCTAAACATTTATGTCCCAAAAAGACCCTCCAGTACCAGATTCTCCCTCCCTTTGAAGTCAGAGAACGGTAGGTAACAAGTCATTTTTTTATCGCATACGTAAATTCTCGGACCTACTTCCGAACTTTCAGTTCTGTTCCAGTGATACAGCTTTGTGAAAAACACATGAGATACACATAGACCCGGAGCACAGGCGAGTCAGAAACCAGAAGAGAAATCTCGCGGCACCAGTACCCAGGCGCAGGCGCAGAAGGGCCGCTGAGTCCCTCGCCCTCAGGTATGTCCCGCCTACCGGAAGCCGTGGACCGGAAGGCGTGTGCCGGAAGAGGCTCCGGCAGGAAGCGGGCAGACGCGCTTTTCTCGGATTGGTCGTGGGCTCCTTTTCGCTCCGCCCTTCTCGCTCAGCAGCTGCCGTAGAGGTAAGTGTCAAGCCCGGGAGAAGGTCATGGCGTTCTGTGCCCGGCTCTGGCGCTTTCCTCCTGCGGGACGTGGCACCGCCCCGGGACTTCGGCTTCCGACCGGTGCGGCTGGCAGTCGCAGGACGTGCAGGCCTTGGCGACTCGGCGGCTCTGAGGTAACCCGCCGTCCTCGCTCCTGCTGCCGCCTTCGGGAAAGTGGTGAACTGAGGAAGGAACTCGGTCCAGTCGTCCCCGGAGGCTCCCGCGACCGACAGGTTCTGTGCCTTTCGCAGGCCTCCTATCCTGTCTGAAAACGGGTCGGAGGAGGAGTGAGTCCCCCTCCCTGTCCCCGAGACTGTCTCTGCCTGTTAACAGGAGGGGGAACACCTTGGCCGCTGTGAGTTATGGTAACAACACCTGAGGCTGTCAGTCTACCAGACTCACACGTTTGTGGTGTAATTTGAAAATTCCTGCGACTCAGAAGTAGAGATTTGGTACTGTTGGGATGTTTTTATTATTAATTATTAGAGTTGCTCGTTTTGCCTGAGTAATGGAAGGATGCTGAGATGGATGCTGGATTGTAGTCCCAGTTTTGGCATTTCTGTTAGACTTCTGGGCTTTGGTTTATTTCTGAAAGAGGAGTGGAGGGTGAGGCTGGGCATTGGTGCATATGGTATAATGTCATTTGAACTAGGGGTTTCATTATTTTATACTCTAAAATACACATTTTTGACTGTCGGCTATGTTGCGAGTTACTGGGGAGGGGAGGGCGGTACTGAAAGTCAGTAAGGCTTGACTTGAGCCCTTGCCTCCCACGAGTTTATAGCCAGATGGGGTGATGTTAGATGATATATGCAGAGGGGTGGGAGGAGTACTATATATGAAACTGGTTAGCTTCAAGTTTTCAAATGACAGCATCTGTGAATTTAAAATTCTATTTTAGTGGCATGATCATACTTTAGATAATAATAGCTAACATTTATTGACGGTTTGCTGTAGCCAGTCATTGTGTTAAGAATTACCTCATTTAATCTTCATTTCCACCCTATGAAGTAAGAACTGTCATTTTAACCATTTTTTAAAAGAGGAAACTGAAATAAGCTTAAATAATGTGTCCAAGTCACACAGCTAGAAAGATGTTGGCAGATAGATTTCTCCAGAGCCTATGAGCTGTATATAGCCACTGACAACTAGAGAAGCAAAATAGAAAGGGTAGGGGAAAAAATCAAGAACAGGAGGGATTCAAGAACATTACAATTAAATGCAATACATAATCAGTATTTGATCATGAGTGGGAGAAAAAATAGTTGGTATAAAGGGCAGCATTGGGACAATAAGCAAAATTTGTTTATTAAATGATAGTATTCTGTCAATTTCCTTCACTTCTATATACTCTGTTTCTTCCGGATAGTCAGAAAGTTCAGACTAGATTTAAAGGGATGGGATTACCCAAGGGAGTAAATACCAGAAGGCAGGGAACACAGGGGCCATTTTATTTTTAATTTATTTATTTATTGAGATGTAATTGGCAAAAATAACATTAGTTTCAGGTGTGCAACATAATGATTTGATACTTGCATATATTGTGAAATAATCACCACAGTAAGTTTAGTTAACATCTATCTCTACAGTTACAATTTTTTTCTTGCAATGAAAACTTTTATGATTTACTCTCTTAGCAGCTTTCAAATACATAATACGGTATTAACTGTAGTAACCACACTGCACATTACATTCCCAGGACTTATTTTAAAAGCTGGAAGTTTGTGTCTTTGGCTGCCTTGTCCTATTTCACCCACCCTCTGTTCCTGCCTCTGGCAACCACTAATCTGTTTTCTGTGTCTATGAGTTTGGATTTTTTTTTTTTTTGGTTTCACATATAAGTGAAGTCATACGGTATTTGTCTTTCTCTATCTGACTTGTTTCACTTAGCATAATGCTCTCAAGGCCTAGGTATGTTATCACAAGGTCTGTCCAGGGCAAGATTTCATTCATTTTTATGACTGAATAATATTCCATTGTATGTATACACCACATTTATTTATCCATTCATCTATGGACATTTACTTGTATCTTGCTTATATTTCTTGGCTATTGTAAGTAATGATGCAGTGAACGTGAGGGTGCATATATCTTTTTGAGTTAAGCATTTTCATTTCCTTTGAATAAATATTTAGTAGTAAAATTGATGCATCATAAGGTAGTTCTATTTTTAATGTTTTGAGGAACCTCCACACTGTTTTCCATAGTGGCTGCACTAATTTACATTCCCACCAACAGTGTACCAGGGTTTCCTTTTCTCCACATTCTTGTCTATACTTGTTATTTCCTTTTTTTTTTTTTGGAATAATAGCCATTCTAACAGGTGTGAGGTGATATCTCATTGTGGTTTTGATTTACATTTCCTTGATGATTAGTGAGGTCAAATATCTTTTCATATACCTGTTGGCCATTGTGTGTCTTTGGGAAAATGTCTCTTTAAATCCTCTGCCCATTTTTTAAATCAAATTGTTTGCTTTTTGCTTATTGAGTTGTATGAGTTTTTTGAAATATATTTTCAATATTAATCCCTTATCACATGTATGATTTGCAAATATTTTCTCCCATTTGGTAGGTTGCCATTTCATTATTTATGGTTTCCTTTGCTTTTTAGTTTGATAAAGTCCCACTGCTTTATTTTTGCTTCTTTTGCCTTTGCTTTTGATGTCAAATCCAAAAAAATCATTGCCAAGACTGATGTCAAGGAGCTTATCACCAGTATTTTCTTCTAGGAGTTTTATGGTTTTTAGGTCTTATGTTCAAGTCTTTAATCCAATTTCAGTTAATTTGTGTATGATGTAAAATAGTGGTTCAATTTCATTCTTTTGTATGTAGCTGTCCAGTTTTCCCAACACCATTTTTTGAAGAGACTATCCTTTCCCCCTTTTATATTCTTGGCTCCTTAGTCATAAATTAATTGACCAAATATTTGTGGGTTTTTTTCTGAGCTCTCTGTTTTGTTCCATTAATCTATGTGTCTCTTTTTATGCCAGTACCATACTGTTTTGATTACTGTAGCCTTGTAGTATAGTTTGAAGTCAGAGACCATGATGCCTCCAACTTTGTTGTTCCTTCTCAAGATTGCTTTGGCTATTCAGGGTCTTTTGTCGTTCCATACAAATTTTAGGATTATTCTATTTTTGTGAAAACATCATTGGAATTTTCATAGGGATTGCATTGAATCTTCACATTGCTTTGTGTAGTATGAACATTTTAACAATATTATTCTAATTCATGAGCATGGAATATCTTTTTAAACTTTATTAGTATTATTATTATTATTATTATTAGTTACAGATGTACAAAACAATGAAATAGTTATCTTTTTCACCCCTTACAAAGTGACTGCCCCTCCACTCTCCCCTGCCCCCCACCCCTGATATCATACATATCTATTAAAATTCCACTGACTCCATCCCCACACTATATTCCACATCCCATGACTATATATATGTTAAATTATAGTTGACATATCATATTATTCAGCGGCAGCTTCAGATGTACAGTGCAGTGGTAAGGCCACTACACCGTCCATGAAGTGGTCTCCCTGACAAGACATGAATCCTTCTGATCCCCTAAGAAAAATATTTACAACCTTATTGATTATATTCCCTAAACTGTCTCTTCTGTCTCTGCAATAGTATTGTAGTTATCAGTTTCTGTTGCCTCATCCCTTCCCCTTCTCACTCATGCCCATCCCCATCCCATCTAGCCCTCATCAGTTTTTCATTTCTGTCTCTAAGACTATTTCTGTTTACATTGCTCATTTATTCAGTTCTTTAGATTCCACATATAAGTGAGATCATATGGTATTTGTCTTTTTATGACGGACTTATTTCACTTAACATAATGTTCTCTAGGTCCAGCCATATCGTTGAAAATGGTACGATTTCTTTCTTCTTTATAGCTGCATAATACTCCATTGTGTAAATGTACCACAGTTTCTTAATCCAGTCATCTACCGATGGGCAATTAGATTGTTTCCAAGTCTTGGCTATTGTAAATAGTGCTTCAGTGAACATAGGGGTGCGTATATTTTTTCGAATTAGTGTCTTGGGTTTTTCAGGATAAATGCCTAGGAGTGGAATTGCTGGGTCAAAAGGTAGTTCCATTTCCAGTTTTTTGAGATATCACCATACTGACTTCCATAGTGGCTGCACCAACTGCAATCCTACCAACAGTGCAGCAGGGTCCCTTTTCCCCACAGCCCCACCAGCACTTATTGTTTGTTGATTTATTGATAATAACCATTCTGACTGGAGTGAGGTGGTATCTCATTGTGGTTTTTATTTGCATTTCCCTAATGATCAGTGAGGTTGAACATTTTTACATATGCCTGTTGGCCATCTGTATTTCCTCTTTAGAGAAATGTCTCTTCATATCGTCTGCCCATTTTTTAATTGGGTTGTTTGTTTTTTTGGTGTTGAGTTGCATGAGCATTTTTAAAATTTTAGATATTAGCCCCTTATCAGATACATCGTTAAAAAATATATTCTCCCATTCAGTGGGCTTCCTTTTTGTTTTATTGATGGTTTCCTTTGTTGTGAAAAAACTTTTAAGTTTCATATAATCCCATATGTTCATTTTTTCTTTTACTTCTTTGCCCCCGGGGATGTATCAGTAAAAATATTGCTCAGGGTAATGTCTGCAAATTTACTTCCTATATTTTCTTCTAGGAGTTTTATGGTTTCAGGTCTTACATTTAAGTCTATATTCCATTTTGAATTTGTTCTTGTATATGGCATAAGGAGGTAATCCAGTTTCATTTTTTTGCATGTGTCAGTCCAATTTTCCCAGCACCATTTATTAAATAGACTATCTTTACCCCAGTGTAAATTCTTGCTTCCATTGTCATAGATTAACTGTCTGTATATACATGGATTTATTTCTGGGGTTTCTGTTCTGTTCCACTGGTCTATGTGCCTGTTTTTATGCCAATACCATACTGTTTTGATTACTGTAGGCTTGTAGTATGTTTTGATGTCTGGTAGCATGATACCCCCAACTTTGTTCTTATTTCTCAGGATTGCCGAGGCTATTTGGGGTCTTTTATGGTTCCATATAAATCTTAGGATTATATTTTCTATTTCTGTGAAAAATGTCCTTGGTAGTTTGATTTGAATTGCATTGAATCTATATATTGCTTTAGGCAGTATTGACATTTTAACTATATTAATTCTTCCTATCCATGAGCATGGTAGGTGTTTCCATTTATTTGTATCTTCTTTTACTTCTTTCTTCAGTATCTTATAATTTTCTGAGTACAGATCTTTTACTTCTTTGGTTAAATTTATTTCTAGGTATTTTATAGTTCTTGAAGCAATTGTAAATGGGACAGTTTTCTTAATTTCTCCTTCTGTTAATTTATTATGGTACATGCAAATGCAATTGATTTCTGAATATTTATTTTGTATCCTGCTACTTTACTGAATTCATCTATCAGTTCCAATAGTTTTTTGGTGGAGTCTTTGGGCTTCTCTTTATATAGTATCATGTCATCTGTATATAATGACAATTTTACTTCTTCCTTGACAATTTGGATGCGTTTTATTTCTTTTTCTTGTCTGATTGCTGTGGCTAGAACTTTCAGAACTATGTTGAATGAAAGAGGAGAAAGTGGACAGCCTTGTCTTGTTCCTGATCTTAAGGGGAATGGTTTTTAGCTTTTCCCCATTGAGTACCATGTTAGCTGTAGGTTTATCATATATGGCCTTTATTATATTGAGATATGATCCTTGTATTCCCACTTTGCTAAGGGTTTTTAACATAAATGGCTGTTGGATTTTATCAAATGCTTTTTCTGCATCTATTGATATGACCATATGATTTTTCTCCTTCATTTTGTTGAAGTGATGTATCACATTAATTGATTTACGGATGTTGAAACAGCCTTGCATACTAGGGATGAAACCCACTTGATCATGATGTATGATCTTCTTAATATATTGCTGATTTCTGTTTGCTAATATTTTATTGAGAGTTTTTGCATCTATGTTCATCAGTGATATTGGCCTATAGTTTTCCTTTTTTGTGCTGTTTTTACCTGGTTTTGGAATCAGGGTGATAATGGCTTCATAAAAAGAATTCGGGAGCCGTCCCTCCTTCTGGATTTTTTGGAATAGTTTGAGAAGAATAGGTGATAGTTCTTTCTTGAATGTTTGATAAAATTCACTTGTGAAGCCATCTGGTCCAGGGCTTTTGTTTGTTGGGAGCTTGTCAATTACTGATTCAGTTTCCTTGGTAGTAATCAGACTATTTAGATTTTTCGTTTCTTCTTGAGTTACCTTTGAAAGGTTGTATGCTTCTAGAAAATTATCCATTTCTTCCAGATTGTCAAATTTGTTGGCATATAGTTGCTCTTCATTCCTGATTTTACTAATTTGAGTCATGTTGTTTTTTTTTGATGAGCCTGGCTAGAGGTTTGTCAATTTGAGAATGAAAGAGTTCCTCACTACCAAAAGCCAGCTGTCAGGAGTCTGTTAATTAGTGCCTCAGTAGCTGAACCTTCCCTGTCTCCCAAGCCTTGCAGAAAAGGCGGGGGCGGGGTAGGTAGTCTCACTCTGCTGCCTCTTCTGGGGCGGAAATTCTTGACCCAGTATGGGTAGGAATACCAATGTAGTCTGCCCCTACTGCTCCATTCAGGGGCAGTTTAAGACTCTGGTTTGGCGGGGGGGTCAAAGTTTGTGGGGGTGGGTGGGTTCTTATTCTGTAGTTCTTTGTTGTTTTCTTTTTTCCTTTTTCTTTCTTTTTTTTTTTTTTTTTTTGCTTTCTGTTCAGGAGAGGAGAAAAAAAAAAAGACACATTCCCAACACTGTTTTGAGCTAAGGCCTTTGTCTCATATGCTCCAGCGGAGTTCCTGTTGCTCTCCCAAAGGGGCTGCCAGGGTTTAGGGGACTGCGCACACTGCCACTGGGCTCAGATCCCGGCTCTGTCTCTTGCGGACCTGCATCTCCGCCCGGAACGTGCTGTGTCTCCCTGCGCAAGTCTTCTTTCTTCCCCTGCTCGCCTGGTTTCAGGCTTCTGTCTTGGAGCCTGCGCACGCCCGTGCGGTGCTCCTGCTGCACTTCTGGAGGGACCTCCGGGGTTTAGGGGACTGCGTGCACCCTGCTGCAGGGCTCAGATCCCTGCTCTGTCTCTCGGGGACCTGCGTCTCTGCCCAGCCTGCGCTGCATCTCCACGCGTGAGTATTCTTTTTTCCCCCTGCTTGCCCGGTTTCAGGCTTGTGCCTCAGAGCCTGCGCTCAGCGGGACCCGGTGGGCACAGAGACTAATTCCTGAACCGAGTGGGTGCAGGGATTGATCTTGCCCTGTCGTTGCTGGGCTCTGCACCCTGCTTCCAGGGAACCCAGGGAGCCGCGACTGCAGCTTGTACCTCTGCAAGCCCGTCTCCCCTCTCTCCTCCCCCTCTCACCCGGCCCGAGGCTTCTTCCTCAGACTGTGGACCATCGCGCTCTTGCTGTACTCTAGGTGGGCCGCGGGCCCCAGGGAGCGAGCCGGGGGAACACTCACCGATCTGCTCTCTGAAGCTCGGTGCCTCAGCAGCCTTGGGTGCGGGCTGCACCTCACAAGTCTTGCCGCTTTCTTCCCCTACTCGCCCGGCCTGCCCACCTTCCAGCAATCGTTGTTTGAGACTCTTAGTTGCCCTGTGTGATGAGTGGATATCCCTTTGAAGCGTTACAAAAGTTCACATTGTGGATATTTCCAGGGGCAAATTCAGGGAGCTCTCCTCACAGCCGCCATCTTGCCCCCCCACCCCAGTGAGCGTGGAATATCTTTATTTGTATCCCCTCAATTTCTTTCATCAGTGTCTTATAGTTCTCAGTGTACAGGTCTTTCATCTCCTTGGTCAAATTTATTCTTAGGTATTCTTGGTGATGCAATTGTAAATGGGATTGTTTTTAAAATTTCTCTTTCTGATCTTTTGTTATTAATATATAAAAACACAACATGTTTTTGTATGTTGATTTTATATCTTACAACTTGCCTGAATATGTCTTTAGTTCTAACAATTTTTTGGTGGAGTCTTTAGGGTTTTATATATATGATATTATGTCATGTGCAAATAATAACAGTTTTGCTTCTTTCGGATTTAGCTGCCTTTTATTTCTCTTTCTTGCCTAATGGCCCCAGATAGGACTTCTAATACTATATTGAATATAAGTGGCAAAAGTTGGCATCCTTGTTTTGTCTTATCGTAGAGGAAAAGCTTTCAGCTTTACACTGTTGAGTGTGATGTTAGCTGTAGGCTTGTCATACATGGCTTTTATTATGTTGAGGTATGTTCCCTCTATAACCACCTTGTTGAGAATTTTATCATAAATAAGTGGTTGAATTTTGTCAGATGCTTTTTCCACATCAGTTGAGGTGGTTACTGATTTGGGGCCTTCGTTTTGTTAGTGTAGTGTATCACATTGATTGATAGGTGGCTATTGAACCATCCTTGCATCCTTGGAATAAATCCCACTTGATCATGGCATATGATCCTTTTAATGTATTGTTGACTCTTTCCTTGTCTGTATATTTTGACACTTTAATTAATAGTGTGCTGGTTGGTCTCTTGGATTAATTTTATTTCTAATTCCCTGGGTTTCCTGGATCTGAATGTCTGTTTTCTTCTCCAGGTTAGGGAAGTATTCAGCCATTAAGTCTTCAAATAAACTTTGTGCCCCTTTCTTTCTTCTCTTTCTAGAATCCCGCAATATGAATATTCGTTAGCTTGATGTTGTCAGATAAGTTCCTTAAGCTATCTCCCCTCTTTTTCATCCTTTTTTTTCTTTTTGCTGCTCTGATTGAGTGCTTTCTGTTGCCCTGTATTCAAGTTCATTGATCCTTTCTTCCACTTCATCTCATCTGCTGTTGAACCTCTTGTATTTTTCAGTTCGGTTATTGTATTCTTCAGCTGTGTGACTTCTGTTCGGTATTTTCTTATATTTTTCTCTTTGTTAGAATTTCTTCTTCATTCTTCTCCTGAGCTCGGTGAGCATCTTTATGACTGTTATTTTGAACTCTTTATTAGGTAAATCACTTTTCTCTGTTTCATTAAGGTCAATTTCCAAGTTTTTATCTTGCTCTTTTTTTTGAAGCATATTTTTCTCTTTATTTTCCTTGGCTCTCTGTGTTGGTTTGTATGTACTAGATGAAATAGCCACCTCTCCAAGTTCTGAAGGAGTGGCTTGTGTAGGAGATGAACCTTCTTGTTCAACCCTTCTCTAGCTCTGGGTGTCATCAAGTGTGTTTTCTCCCCTCAAAAAAGCCAGAATATTGTTCATTGAGCATGATATCAGCAAAGGACGTTGAATACGCTAAATGTGTAATTTCCTCAAGCTGTAAGAGTCTATGCAACTTTTTCTACTATGTGATATACCTTCCAGATTAGTAGGAAACTAGGAGACTTCCTGATAACATCTTAGTCTTTTTCCTCTTCTTCTAGGCACCACCATCAACACACACACACACACACACACACACAGCTCTATACCCCTCCCCCATCTTGCTTCTCTTTGGTAAATACAAATAAACTCAACAAATTAAATGTTAAAAATGTGACTGTCAAATTTAGCCTGATTACTTTGCTGTTGCTTTGTTTCAAATCCATTTGGGTTCAGTGTCTTGAATACTCACGCTCAAGGAGGTAAATAAAGCTCTGAACTCATTGGAATGTGTCAGATTCCTCATTCCTACTCTGGATACTCAGGAGAAGTTAAAATGTGAACCAGGAGTGGGTTGTGTTTGTTTTTTTAACCTGTACAATCAGAAGACTCGAGTCGTCCTTTACCATGAAAGGGAAAACTGAGGGACACGGTAATTGCTTTGGCTGATAAACTTGAGGTTCCTGTTGTACATCATATGGAGATAAGTGTTGATTAGGCAGCTGGATTAAGGGTACTGAAGTTTATAGGAGACACCGGGCTTGTTACATTTGCATGTTTTGGGCATGTTGATGGTACTTAAAGTCATGAAATGAAATGAGATCACTGGATGATACATATTGAGAAAAGAAGGTCTGGGACTAAGCCCAGGACATACCTGGAGATGAGGAACCAACAAAAGAGAAGGAAAAGGTGTTGAAACAGGAGGAAATTCAAGAGAGTAGTATTTCAAAAGCCAAGTGAAGATATTTCAAGAGTGAGAGAACGAAGCAGGTGCTGGGAAAAGAGGCTGGATGGGCTATAGAGAGGCCTG
Organism: Aselliscus stoliczkanus; assembly: GCA_033961575.1. Lineage (NCBI taxonomy): Eukaryota > Metazoa > Chordata > Mammalia > Chiroptera > Hipposideridae > Aselliscus > Aselliscus stoliczkanus. The sequence continues at coordinate 70,528,511 of CM066731.1, read as the reverse complement.
AGGAGACTGGGGGATCAGTGAGTATGTTCATTATCTTGATTGTGCTGATGGTGATGGCTTTACAGGTTTATACATATGTTGTAAATTGTACACATTATGTATATACAGTTTATTGTATGTCATTTACTTCAATAAAGCTGCTTTAAAAAAATGAAACATCCAATCATGATTTTTTAAAAGCAGAGGGATTGATCAGCTGTCAAATGCTGTTGATAGGTCAAGTAAGATTGGAATTCAGAATGACCATAGGAAATAGCAGCGCCCTTGGTTACTATATAACTCCAGTACTCTCAGTGGAGTTGTGGGGATAAAAGTGTGATTGGTGTGAGTTCAAGAGAGAATGGAAAGAGGAAGTGGGGCTGGAGTACAGACAACTTCGTAAAAGAGTTTTGCTGAAAAGAGAAGTTGGAAAATGAAACTGAAGGGAGATGTGAGGTTAAGGGGAAGCTTTTTTTTTTCTTTCTTTTAAGAAGGGGAAGGCCGCAGCTTACAAAGATAGTATATCTTATTTTTATACTGATCAGAATGAATTAACAGAAATGGAAAAAAATGCTACGTGGAAGAGAAAAATTATCATGGGAGAAGGGAAATGAGACCCATACATTCCTTCCTGGCCATTGGTCTTGAGAATTCTGACCATGATTATGAAAATTAATTTTTAAATCTCTGGATATACCCTTTATTTGATTCATTGTTTCTTTTGTTTGTTTCTTTGGTTTTTAAATTTTTTTTGAGGACAGTGTCACTGGCCCGCAAATGTGGGACCCGAACCAGGGTGGCTGGCGTCCCAAGCCAGCTCTTAACCACCGCACCACTCGGCCAGCCCTATTTGATTCATTGTTTATTGAAAAACCTTGGGTTTTGTCAATCACTTTTGAAAATACCTTTATTTAAAGCCGTGTACGTTTTGTATGTGTAGTAATTAACCATATTTGATATTTTCATCTTGTCTATTTTTTGTCTTTTTCATCTTGTTTATTCTTAAAACTGGTGTTTCTATGTTGGTGTCTCATTTTATTTCATACAATTATATCTGTGCCTCCTCAAATAAAATGTAGATCTGCCAATCCAGCAGTTACCTGCATGACTGATTTTTAGATTAGCTACCATCCTTAACTGCTGTTGTGAATCTTAACAGGATATGCACTCCCTTTAAAGTAATAATGTGAAATCATTTTACTGAAGAGTTTGATGAAGTAAATTTTGAGCTTCCAATATTCTTGGGATTGATTGCTTTGAGGGTGGGAGAAAAGTGATATAATTTTAACTTGGTGTAGTAGTTGCTTCAGCTTTCTGTTTAATTAATTCTGACCATAATTGTTTCCATAGGTGATGGGAAACTCAGAAGCTTTCAGAAGCAGCCTATTATTCTCAGCCTTGTCTTATTTGGGATTTGAAACTTATCAAGTCATCTCCCGGGCTGCCGTGGTTCATGCCACAGCCAAAGGTAAGTCTAAGCTAAAGATTGGGAACACTTAGTGGTTTATGTTTGTTATTTGTTGTTAGTAACTTAGTTGCTTTTGAATAGACATTGAACTGATATTATTATAGGCTAGCTTATTTTCTGCTTTTCTCTACTTGTCAGTCTGATAAATATTCTTCTAGCAACTAGAGCTCCTTCAGTGAGAAATACTCTATTAACACTTTATAGTTTCATAGGACCCTTGGGCCAAGAATGTTTGTTACATTTTTAAAGGGGTTGTGGGGGCCGGAAAGAATATGCCACAGAGACTATATCTGGGCAACAAAGTCTAAGCTTTTTACTCTATGAATCTTTACAGAAAAAGTTGCCAATCCCTACTTTATAAAGCTACAATGATTCTTTTGGTTCCTTATTGCTAAAGTGTTACACTCTTCTTGAAATACAGAGTAGTTAAGAAAGATCCAGTTACTTTGTGATGGAAGTATTTAATTTATAAACAATGCAATTTGGTACTAAATATCAAATAATTCACGAGTAGAAGAGGCAGAATCTCAGTTTTTAGAGAAAAACTCTTAATTTATGGGTTAAACCTGTTTGTTTTTTAGGTCCCCATTTTTTTAGTCATCACAAAGGTGGTTGGGGAAGTAGGCAGAGATTTTTGAATAGATGTTCTTATTAAAGTTCTGATAGATGAAGAATTTGAGAACATTAGCTAAAAATTACTAATTTTTTGATTTTATTTATCTGGGAGTATTTCGAAAAGCAGATAAATGAGAATTCTTTGTCTTTTTTTTTTGTAATGCATCATTTTCATGAAGGACAAATGCAGGACTCAGTATTATCACTAGGTCAGTGTCATATTTTGGCCAATATTTACAACTCAGCTTTTTAAAGCTTCCTAGATTTTTCACCAGAACTTCAGTATTCACAGCATGTTTGTAAAGTAGTTAGGACAAGTTGTATTATCACATATAATAATTTTTTTAAAAAACATCCTTGAGAGATGTGACCTATGGTTGCACCCCTTAAAATTTTTTCTCTGTGTGTGTGTGTTCCATTATAATACTAATTTTTGAAAAGATGCTCACCAAGTTAAATTCCTTCAAAGTCAAAGTGTTAGAGCAGAGATTAGTATTCTTTTCTTTTTAAATTGGGAAACAGTGTGTTTTTCCAGGACCCATCAGCTCCAAGTCAAGTAGTTATTTCAATTTAGTTGTAGAGGGCGCAGCTCATTGGCCCATGTGGGGATCGAACTGGCAACCTTGGTGTTGTGAATACTGCGCTCTAACCAACCGAGCTAACCAGCTGCCACATAGAACTCTTAACTGTTTTTTCGCGTCCATCACTCTTGGTTTGTGTGCTCTAGCACCAATCCATTGCAGAAAGGAGTGCAAAGCCTTAATACTTCTCTGAACAACAAAATAAGGCACTTTGAAAGACAAATCCAAAATTACTTTTACCCTTAATGATCACAGTCCACTTTTTTGGAACTATCTTAATATCATAAAATAATTACTGCATGTTTAGTAAGCTAAAAATAACATTTAAGGTGCTAGACCTCCGAGGCCCATGTGAGCTGCGCATGGCCTTGCATAACCGCAGTAGTGGATGTGGAGGGACATCACATGGTCTAGTTCCTCTGCAATGTAAAAATAAAAATATATACATATAAAAAGAACTCCAAAAGTTCCAATCCTACCACCAAATGAAACTTTGGAAACAAAATAACGTTTTAATATTCCAAGATGTAATGTATTTTGAAAACTAAATTCATTGTTTTTATTACAAATTTTAATGAAAACTGTCTTATATGTAATTCTTTCTCTGTTTTCCAGCATAACTTCAGCACTTGAGTAGTTAATGCAAAGAACAGAGTATGGATATTCATTAAGATTTCCTTGATTTTCTTGAGCTTTGTTTTCTTAAACAAAGCCTAATTTTATAATTATTGGATTGTCGGAAAAATCATGACGTATTTTGCCTATGTTTTTCAAAGGTCATTTATTTATATAAAGAACAAAGATCAATCAATGATATATTGCCCGTTTTGTTTGATAAGCTTTTGCCATCTTTCAGTGAGCTTCATAATTCCTCCATAAATTAGTGAGTACTCTCTTTGCTCGGCTTGGTGAGGCTTAGGGAGGCTAGGTGAGCAGTCACCCAGTTCCTGAGGGAGGGAGTAGCTGTGTGAGCTGGGCCCTGCAGCCTGCGGGGACGGACTCAACTGAGCGCCTTTAGTGCAGAAGCTGGAGGTTTTGGGACCATTGTTCCCTGGTGTGGAGCTTGCACGCAAGTAGTGTACAGGAGGGTGCCATTTTTTCAGGATTGGCCCTCCCACAGAGGGTCAGATCCTGGACCACATTGGTCTGGTGAATTTGGCACAGGAGTGACAGTGTGCGTGCGTGCGCATGAGGCCTTGGATTCCCATCCTCCGCCCTGCTTGTGCTGCGTTGCCAGGGATATGCCAGGTGGGTGCGCTCCAGCTCCAACAGCCTCCTCATTGAGATGTGGGAGTGCATGAGCCGCCTTGGATCCCCACCCTCTGTACTGCTTATGTAGCCAGGGAAACACAGGGTGGGTGTGCTCTGGCTCCATTAGGCTGTTCACTGAGATGGAGGAGTGCGCAAGCCGCCTTGGGTTCCCCATTCTCTGCACTGTTTATGTAGAATTCCCAGGCTGGGGATTGACTGTTGGGCTGCTCAGCCTGATTTGCTAGTGGCATATATTGGAACAGGCTGAGACTGGGAGTTTTCCTGAGAGCATTGGGCAGGGAGCTGTGCGCCTGCGTGATCCGGTCGGGGCTTTCCTGGCGAGTTTGTGTCGGCTGGTTGCTGATGTAGAGTACATACTGCTCTGACTTGGTTGGGGCCACTGACCACATCCCGTGGAGCCTTGGGGGCCTGCCCCGCCCACCTAGAGCTGTGCTGCCAGAGGCACCCTGAGACCCTGGTGCCTGGCCCCCACCTCCGCAGGCCACAGAGGGTTTTTTGCAGCAGCAGACAACCCGCAACAACCTATGAAGATTTTTGGTAGTAAGCACGGTTCCAGAGCACACAGCAGCTAATTGCGGAAAGCTCACTGCAAGCCTGAGAGGGAGTCCAGCGCATGACACGTTAAGCCCTTCCCTGCAACAGCTGGTGTGGAGTTGCCCAGAGACTATTGCTGAGCAGGTGGTCTGCAGATTAAAGAGGACGGAAACCCCTGCAACCTTTTTTTTTGTTTTTGTTTTTATTTTGTTTTTTTGTGGCTGAGCCATCCTACCACCTGTTGGCAGCTTAGCGGCAGCCACCCTTCTTTTTTTTTTTTCTTCTTTCTAGGTGATCTATCTAATACATTGAAGCAATCACAGAACTACAGCCAGAATGAAGAAACAAAGAAATGTGTCCTAAGTAAAAGATTAAAAGAAACCTCTACAAATGGAACTAAATGAAACAGAGGTATCCAAACTTTCAGAGACAGAGTTTAGAACACTGATGATAAGAATGTTTAAGGAACTTAGTGAGGACATAAAGAAGGATAGGGAAACCATAAAAAACAACCAGTTGGAACTAAAGAATACAATAACTAAAATGAAGAACACACTCGAAGGAATCACCAGTAGATGAGATGAAGCAGAAGATCAGATCAGCGAATTAGAAGACAAAATAGCAGAAATCACCCAGTTGGAACAAAAAAAGAAAAAAGAATAAAAAAGAATGAAAATAGTTTAAGAAACCTGTGGGATAACATGATGCGCAACAACTATCAAATCATAGGAATATCAGAAGGAGAAGAGAAGAAGCAAGGGATTGAGAATGTATTTGAAGAAATAATGACTGAAAACTTCCCTACCCTGGTGAAGGAAATCTACACACAAGCCTGGGAAGTACAAGAGTTCCAAAGAAGCTGAACCCAAATGGCCACACCAAGACACATCATAGTCAAAATGGCAAAGGTTAAAGACAAAAACAGAGTCCTAAAAGAAACAAGAGAAAGACAGCAGGTTACACACAAAGGAACTCCTATTAGACTAACAGCTGACTTGTCTACAGTGACTTCACAGGCCAGAAGGGAGTGGCAAGAAATATTCAAAATGATGCAAACTAAAGGTCTACAACTAAGATTGCTCTACACAGCACAGCTATCACTTAAAATTGAAGAAGAGATAAAGAGCTTCTCAGAAAAGAATAAGCTTTAGGAATTCATTACCACCAAGCCAGCATTGCAGGAAATAATAAAAGGGCTTTTTTAAACAGAAGAAAGGGGAAAACAAGCTAACCTAGGAAGACAAGAAATACAAATAACAAAATGGCAATAAATATGCACCTGTCAATTATCACTTTAAATGTGAATGGGCTAACTGCTCCAATCAAAAGAGATAGAGTGGCTGAGTGGATAAGAAAACAGGAAACATGCATATGCTGTCTACAAGAGACCCATCTCACATCAAAAGACACACACAACTGAAAGTAAAGGGATGGAATAAGATATTTCATGCAAATGGAAATGAGGAAAAAGCTGGAGTAGCAATACTTATTTTGGACAAAATAGACTTTGAAAAAAAGTCTACAATAAAAGACAAAGAAGAATACTACATAATAAGAAAGGGATCAATTCAAAAAGAGAACATAAACATCTATGCACCCAACATAGGAGCTTCTATGTATATAAAACAGACATGTCTGTCTTTTTGACAGACATAAAGACAGAGATCAACAATAACACTATCGTAGTAGGGGACTTCAACACCCCATTGTCACGAATGGACAGATCCTCCAGACAGAAAATCAACACGGACACAGTGGCCTTAAATGACTCTTTAGACCAGCTGGATTTAATCAATATTTTTAGAGCATTTCTCCCCAAAGAAACAGAATATACATTTTTCTCAAGTGCACATTTTCCAAGTGCATAACAGAATATACATTCTCCTCAAGTACACGTTATCTTGGAACATTTTCCAAGAAAAACCACATGTTAGGCCACAAAACAAGTCTCAACAAATTTAAGGAGATTGAAATCATATCAGTTCTCTGACAACAATGCTATGAAAGTAGAAATCAATTAGAAGAAGAAATCTGTAAAACACAGAAATACATGGAGGTTGAATAACATGCTAATAAATAGCGAGTGGGTCAAAAAGGTGATCAAGGAGGAAATCTAAAGATACCTCGAGACAAACAAAAATGAAAACACCATGACCCAAAATCTCTGGGATACAGTGAAAGCATTCCTAAGAGGGAAGTTCATAGCAGTGCAGGCCTACCTAAAGAAGGAAGAAAAATCTTAAGTCGACAGACTATCTTTACACCTAAGGGAACTGGAAAAAAACAGCAAAACAAGCCCAAAGGGAGTACAAGGAAGGAAATAATAAAGACCAGAGCAGAAATAAATGAAATAGAGATAAAAAAAACAATACAAAAGATCAATGAAACCAAGAGTTGGTTTTTTGAAAAGATAAACAAAATCGACAAACCCTAAGCTATACTCACCAAGAAAAAGAGAGAGAGGACCCAAATTAATAAAATCAGAAATGAAAAAGGAGAAGTGACAACAGATACCACAGAAATGCAGAAAATTTTAAGAAAACACTATGAGCAGCTATATGCCAACAAATTTGACAATCTTGAAGAAATGGATAAATTTCTAGAAGCATACAATCTACCAAGTCTGAACCAAAAAGAAACAGAAACTCTGAACAGATTGATTACTACCAAAGAAATTGAATCAGTTATCAACAAGCTTCCAACAAACAAAAATCCTGGACGAGATGGCTTCACAGGTGAATTTTACAAAATATTCAAGAAAGAATTAATACCTATTCTTTTCAAACTATTCCAAAAAATACAGAAGGAGGAAAGGCTCCCAAACCTTTCTATGAAACCACTATCACCTTAATTCCAAAATCAGACAAAGATATTATAAAAAAGGAACAGTACAGGCCAGTATCTCTAATGAACATTGATGCAAAAATTCTCAACAAAATACTAGCAAACCGAATTCAGCATCACATTAAAAAGATCATACACCACGATCAAGTGGGATTCATTCCTGGTATGCAAGGTTGGTTCAATATCTGCAAATCAATTAACGTAATACATCGCTTTAACAAAACGAAAAATAAAAATCATATGATCATATCAATAGATGCAGAAAAAGCATTTGACAATATCCAGCAGCCATTTATGATATAAACTCTTAGTAAAATGGGAATAGTGGGATCATATCTCAACATAATAAAGGCCATATATGATAAGCCCACAGCAAACATCATACTCAATGGGCAAAGGCTGAAAGCTTTCCCCTTATGGTTGGGAACAAGACAGGGCTGCTCACTTTCACCACTTCTATTTAACATTGTTCTGGAAGTTCTAGCCACAGCAATCAGACAAGAAAATGAAATAAAAGGTACCGTATGACCCAGCAATTCCACTCTTGGTTATATAACTGCCCAGAAGAATCCAAGACACTAATTCGGACAAAATATATGCACCCCTATGTTTATTGCAGCACTATTTACAATAGCTAAGACTTGGAAACAACCAAAATGCCCATCGGTAGATGACTGGATTAAGAAACTGTAGTACATTTATACAATGGAGTATTACTCGGCTATAAAGAAGAATGAATCATACTATTTGCATCTATATGGATGGACCTAGAGACTATTATGTTAAGTGAAATAAGTCAGTCGGAGAAAGACAAATACCATATGATCTCACTTATATGTGAAATCTGAAAAGCTGAATGAATGAGCAAAGTAAACAGAAACAGACTCATAGATATAGAGGGAAAACTGATGGTCGCTAAGTGGGAGAGGGATCGGGATGAGGGAGAACGGGAAGTGATTAGACAGCATACATAAGTAACTACAATGTGGCCACAGAGATATGAAAAGACAGTTCAGGGAATATAATGTAAATATTTTGTGGGGTGTCAGATGGTCACATGCCTTGTTTGGGAGACCACTTCATGGATGGAGTAGAGGCTTGATCACTGCACTGTACACTTGAAGCTGATGTTGTATGATATTGTATGCCAACTGTAATTGAATATATAGATAGTCACAGGATGTGGAGTATACTGTGGAAGGGAGTCAAAGGAATTGTATGTATGATATGGGGGGGGAGGAGTGCGGTGGTGAATTAGGGGAGGGGGGTTATCACTTTGAGGGGTAAAAAAGTATATTGCACTGTGTTGTACACCTGAAACTAATTTTTTAAAAATGTTTATTTCACAATGAAAGAATTAAAAATAAAAAAATAATTCCTCGTTCATAGAAGGACCTGTCTTTATTTGCAAAAAACTGAACAAGGTGCTGATTTACAGTCTCATCTGAATTGAACATTATACCATGCAAGGATCTTTGAAGAGAGCAAAACAAGTGGAAGCCTGACGGCGCAAGGTCAGGTGATTATGGTGGGTATGGCAACACATTCCATGCCAGCCCCAATAATTTTTGACATTTGATCAAACTTGTGTGTGGCCTCACGTTGTCTCTATGAAACACAACTCCTTTACAATTAATGAGCTCTGGACGTTTCTGGATGATGGATTTGTTCAATCTGTCCAATTGCCGACAGTACACATTCGAATTGATTGCTTGTTTCCTTGTTAGGAGCTCAAAAACCACGACACCTTTAAAATCCCACCACACTGAGAGCATAACCTTCCTCTGATGATTGTCTGCTTTCGATGTCATTTGAGGCGAATCATCACATCGGGACCAAGACCATTTTCACACCACATTGTTGTAAACAATCCACTTCTCATCACCAGTTTTCAGTTGCTTCAAAAAGGGATTGTTTTCCTCATGTTTAATGAGCATATTGCAGATGTTTATATGTGCCATCATCTGCGGAACCGAAATATCGAGCTGTTTATATATCCCAGTTTCTTCAGGTGATCATGAATGCATGAATGATGGATGTTCAATGTTTTTGCAATCTCTCGTGTTGTGTATCGTGGGTTTGACTCGATCAGTGCCTTTATTTTGTCGTCATGGACCTCGGTGGGCCTCCCTGACCGAGGAACACGTTGAGATCAAAATCACCAGCCTGGAATTTCGTGAACCATCGTTGCCACTGACGTTCTTGCAGAGCATTGTCACCTTAAAGTTGATGCAACTTTTCACAAGCTTGACATGTGTTCTTTATGGAAGCAAAAGGGTAAAATATGGCAAAAATGCACAGTTTGGTCTTTCATCTTCAACTTGTTGTAAAATCTCCAAAGCTCAACCAAATTGCTCAATTTTTTTTTTTTTTTTTAGAATGAAGCTAGAACTATCAGCTGTCAAATGACATAGCAATGACATAGATGCCAGTGACTCTAGTACTTCCAAAAATGAACTAGTGCCGGGCTGGCCAAGTGGCGTGGTGGTTAAGCGCTGGCTTGGGAAGCCAGCGGCCCCGGTTCGGTCCCACATGCGAGGGCCAGTGACACACTGCCCTCAAAAAAAAAAAAAAAAAATGAATTAGTGCCATTTGTCACGAACATGCGTCATGACTTTTCTGACAACCTAATAGTTGGCTGGCATGTTGTTCTTATAATTTGTGAGACTTGGCCATAGCCCTTGAAAAAAACATCAATTATTGATAAAATAATGAAGCCATTTTTTTGTAACTTGACAAATGATCCATGTTCCTATGAAAATATAACTTCATTGGTAGTCTTTACAAGTTTGCTATCATCTGTCCTCCTCCTCTGCTTTTTTCCATATTTTTAGGAATTGTTCTCAAATAATTCCACTCTTCAAACTTCTGCCTATCTTTAGATCTGTTTCATACTTATTGAACCCTATTAAAAATATTTTTTCTTCTCCATTTACTGAGCTTAAAGCATTGAAAGTGAGGCTGTTTTAGAAATTAATCCAAGGGTGTGTGTGTGTGTGTAATTTTTTTTTTTTTTGAATGTAGGACTCATTTTTTAAATGGTAATGTGTGTGTTTACCACAAGATACCTACTCGTCAGCAGTAATTGAGCAGTCCAGGAGAAAATTTTTTGTTAATTCCTTAAAAGAGGCAAAACTTAAAGCCCCTCAAGATTTGCTGATACATTCACAGTACCTGTGTGTGTAAATGGTCACTTGTAAAATGCTTAACAGTTCCAAATTGCTCAGCTCACATGCTCTTCACTTAGTGCTGCTGCCTGTCTTCATGTTCTATTGATGCTCTGTACAAGGAACCTCCAGAACGGGTCAGTGCACCCTCAATTCCCAGGTTCCTTTGTCCTCCCCAGGGCATTTCCCGAGGCTCCCAGCACTCCCAATACCATCGAGTATTACAGTGTGAAAGTCTTGCCTTAAATCGTAGGATATTGCTGTGCTTACCACCTTCTAGTGTCTGGAAAAATGTTAGACTAGTCACTTTCTGCTTTATATCCCTCTATGGAGGAACTTCAGAAATAGAGCTGTTTATATGCCTGGGGTGGAGTATTCCATTCCTCTCACATGGCTAAGAGTACACTTAGCAGGGAAAACTAGAAAATCTAAGTTTGCTAGCATATATATGTAGTATGTCACATCATTGACCTTGTTTTTCCATTAACCTTTTAATTTATTTTGAAAAATTCTAAGAATTATGTTCTTATGCATATTCATTTTAAGCTTAATTTACAATTTCACTGTATAGCTATAGGTTGAATTAGCATATCCATTTGTAACGGCTCATTTTCAAATATTTTCAGGACAAGTACAGAGCATTAAACAAGTAAAAACAGCTGAATGGCACATGTGTGAGTGGTCTGCCTGCTCTCACCCTAGTGCCTGTGTCTGCAGTATCAGAGTTGGTGCATTTTTCTTATAAATTACATACTAAATGATTTCAGAAACGTCTGTTCAGAATCAGGAAAAAGTGTATATATAGATACAGATATAGATATATAGATATTTAAAGCCTGGTTACTATAGCTTATACTACTGTAATGTATAATAAAGAAATTGGAGATAAATGATTTAAGAAGTTCTAAGTGAATAATAGAGGCAGAAATGATTTAAACTACTTCAAAATTTTCAGTAGATATCTACATTTTTTAATTACATGGGTGATGAGATGTAGAGTTCCTAGCTCATGTTAAAGACAGTCTCCTCGGAGAGTTGAAGAAAAATCAATTAATAGAATTAAATGTAACTTTGCTACTTACACCTATCATGTGCACTTTGGGCACATACCATATATCAGTTACGCTTAGTCTGATACAACGGGTCCCACTGAGTGAAAGGTGTGGCAGGGCTGTGTTCCTTCTGGAGGCATCAGGGAGAATATTTCCTGGTGTTGGTCAGCTTTCAGGGGCCATCCCTTTGCTCCATGTGCACAGCCAGCAGTCCCTTGGCTCTGACCTTGGGTCCACTGTCACACCTCTTCCACTTTAGGGACTCCTGTGATTATGTTGGCCCCACCTGTCTAATCCAGGATAATTTACTTTTTTGAGGTCAGCTGATTAGCACCTTAGTTTCCTCCACAAACTTAATTCCCCTTTGCCATGTAACCTGTACATTTTCACAGCTTCCAAGGGTTAGGATGTTTGAGACCGTTGTTCTGCCTACCACAAATATCCACTAAGAATGCTGAGACTACTGCTTATGCTTTTTAAGAGTCTCCAAGTTGTTATAACCCAAATTTGGAGAATTGGCCACTGATAAAAATAAAGAATAAAAGGAAAGCAAACTTAAGAAAATTAACCAGCTCTGGAAATATTATGAAACTCTAGCACCTAACCAGATTAAAGTAGGATTAAAGAGGGGAAAAATATTTAATTTTAGGGTTTCTTTGTTATTGTCATTTAATATTTCTTAAACTAGCATCATTACATCGTGATGTTAACTTAATAAAAAACACTTCACTTGGTTATGTCAAATTCATGAGGTTTTTTTTTTCTCTCTTTGATCTAGATTTTTTTCAAAAACTTAAAAAAAATTTTAACCTCGTGCACTATGATTCATTAAAGCATACCAAGGTAAATAATAAACTTAACACTCTGGAATATGGAATATGAAATATTGGCTTATATGTAGGGCTGAGTGATACAGCACCCTTACAGAAGACAACTTTAAGTATGTGTGTTCCTTAGTAATAATTGGAATATCTCGAAATTCAGACAACTGTTTTCTTCAATAACTTTTTTAGAACATTACACTGTAAGTTTTATGTGCTTTGGAGTAATGTCTACACTAGTTAGTTGGAGCATGTGCCAATGAGTCAAGTTTTAGATTCTCTGATCTAAGTTTTTGATGACAGATTTGACTCTTTTCCCATAATACCTGTATGAGTTAGGTCATAAAGACAATCTAGTAAAACTGTGGTTCAGTTCATGCAAATTAATAATTTTCAGTGCTGTAAATGGGTATCATACCATTTTCTACATTGGATAGTACTTAAAAGCAGCACCAAAAGCAAAGAGGGGAAGGGTAACACAAACTACTCAGAGGAAATCCCTTCCTTCATTTTTAAAAAAATGTGTCATATTTAGTACCAGAATCAGTTTTCTAATTTTTTATTCTCCGCAGTTTAAATAAATCATTTCTGTGATAGTGTCCCACTTATTTCTACGACACTTACATCTGCATACTGCAGAATTTATGATCTCTTTATAGATGGTTTTTGTATCTAATTTCTTTTGCTTATATATGAAAGTGTTTGTATTTCTTAGAATTATTGCCATCTGGCTTGGGAAGACCTATCTTACTGTGTTCTTTTTTTCTTTTATAGTCTCGGGAGTTGAGGAAGTCCTTGCACAAGCAGACTACCTGTACGAAAGTGGAGAAACAGAAAAGCTTTATCAGTTGCTGACCCGGTACAAGGAAAGGTAAGTGACATATGATGGGCCTGGTTTGTGGTTTCCTCCAAATTTTTGTTATTTAACAATTAAAATGATCCTTGATGCTTGAAATTTTATATTTTAGAAAAGTTTTTATTTCAGAGTAATATTTCTTAAGAGTTTAATTGGAGGTATGCTGTTTCTTTCTTACATTAAATCACTTTAAAATGCTGTGTGTATGCCATTGAGGTAGAAAAGGCTTTTCTGCTTACTCCAGTAGAATGCTGAAATACTTTTTCCATTTTGTGATTTTGTTTTGGATCATACAAGGTCGTCGTTGAATACGTTGTTTTTTTTTAAGGTTTTATTGGGGAATTGGAGGCAGGGAACAGCGTTGGGGAAACGGAGAAGGGGAACAGACAAGTTGCTGTCCTTTTGTTCTTTAGTCTAATTGTGGAAGACATTTCTTCACTGGCCCATGTTGGTATCGTCATTGTGCTCTTCTCTGGTAAGGCAGATTGGTCTCTGGCCTCTGGACGGCCGCTCACAGTGGCTCTTGGCAGCTCACACCGGCTGCCGGCCACTCACTGTAGCCTATGGCAGCCCACTGCAGCAGGGGCTGCGGCTGTGCCTTCCGGGGGACTCACGCAGCCCAGCTCCAGGTAGAGCTGTTGTTCACCATCTTAGCTGTAAAGGGCAGTGTCACTGGCCCTCATATGTGGGATCCGAACCAGGGCTGCTGGTGTCCCAAGCCATTTCTTAACCAATGTGCCACTCGGCCGGCCCTAAATATGTTTACTACATCTATATTGCATACTTCTCACTTGTTTTAGGTTAATTTTTATTGGTATAAGATTTATATTAATTAGGATGATTTTATGCCTCCATTAAATGGTATCTGTGTATCACTTTTAGTTTCTAGAGAAACTAAAAATCCTTTTATTTATTTATTTTTTAACAGATTACAGGTTTAGTCCAGAGTATCACTGTATACTCATTTAGGATGGGGTGGGGGTAAGGAGGAAGGAGAAGTGGGGTTGGGGGGGGATACAGGTGAAAAGAGATCCAGCCCTAGAAAAAAGTCAAATAAGGCTAAGTAGCATTTTCCAGGTCACTCATCAACCTCGTCTCCAAAACTAAAAATATTGAGTCATTTTCTGCTACATTGCTAAGATTCCCAAAACCACTGTTTTCCCCAAGAGCTATCAATTTTACTTCCTCGATACCTGTAACACTCATTTTTCCTTCTTCATTCTCCCCTCAGTAACTTGAAGTAGCTGATTTGGCATTTTGTACTCACTCCAGTAACTACCTGAAAAGTAAGCTATAAGTTAGTTAGTCCATAGTCATCGAATTATAAGTATGCTATTGCTACTTTCAGTTTAAAAATTTTATGTGAATACCATCTTTTTGTTAAGAAATATATAATATAGTAAGACTTAAAGACAGATATTTAATAATAAGGAACTTAAGGTTAGTATTTAAAATATTTATAACTCTTAATTGTGGTTAACATTTTATTAACTATTTCTTATTTTATATAATTATATTTAAGTGGCAGTTCTTCAAGGAATCCAGGGCCCTTACTTGAAATATGCCACGTGTCAGGGCATGGATATATTTTGAAGTTACATTATATTCAATCATTCATGAACAAGTACTTATCATATACCTGTTGTGTGCCAGGTCCTGTATTTGGGGCTAGAGATACAGCAGGTTTTTTTTTCTTTCTTTCTTAACATGGCCCTGTCAGTTTATGCATTTTGTGCTACTTTCTGAACCAGTTTGTAAGTTTTCTGAAGCACAGTTGGAATGAAGTTGAGTCTCAAGTTATATGTTGAATTTTCTAAGGCGAGTATTTAGAGAATTCAAATACAAGGGTATTTTCTAAGGAAGTTGTATTTTAGGTAATACAGGTAAGTTAATATTTATGTATGATATTGGATATTTTGTAGGAAATTTTGGCAACTAATGTGTGAAAGAAAACAACAAATTTAACATGATGAATAATGGCACTTGATACCATGTTGCTTGCTGTGTCCTCACTGACCCTAAAGACCATATGTATTCATTAGTGGTGTGGCCTTGAGCAGTTTTTAAATGCAATTTTAAAATAGCTGTTTTGTATCTATTTCACGTTAGTGAAGATGCAGAGTTACTGTGGCGTTTGGCACGGGCATCACGTGATATAGCTCAGCTTAGCGGAACCTCTGAAGAGGAGAAAAAGCTCCTGGTGTATGAAGCCTTAGCGTATGCAAAGAGAGCACTAGAGAAAAATGACTCAAGCTTTGCAGCTCATAAGGTGAGATGCTGAAAGTGCCAGAACGGTTACCATGTACCAAGGGTACGTTGGTCTGTTGTCCCTAATTA
Source organism: Aselliscus stoliczkanus (assembly GCA_033961575.1). Taxonomy (NCBI): domain Eukaryota; kingdom Metazoa; phylum Chordata; class Mammalia; order Chiroptera; family Hipposideridae; genus Aselliscus; species Aselliscus stoliczkanus. The sequence continues at coordinate 70,512,985 of CM066731.1, read as the reverse complement.
CATAGGAAAGGAAGTTCTGTTTTCAAGTAGGGAAGAGATTTATTTTTAGATCCTTTTTTCCAAAAGATGTTTTTCCCTTTGTGTCCTTTAACATTTATTCTAACTTCATTAGTGTGTCTGATAAATAACTTTTGTGAATGCTTAGTTTTGAACAAAAGTGTTAGTAGTATCATGAATTATCTATATCTTTACTCCTAGTAGTAGTACGAGCACTTCACAAATGTTTTCTTTTTTTCCTCACATTCTGTTTCTGTTTTACGAGACCATGTGTAACTTTTTACTTGTTTCTGTTTCCTAACTGGTTTAGAACCATGCTTCTCAGTGCACACTGGGGAGGATAGGGGGTGTTGTTGAAACTGGATCAGCACCTCCCTTGATCATGTTGGACTGTCCTCAGTAGAGCCCCCAGATTTCCTTCCCCACACATTTCCAACTTATCCCTTGGGGCTGCCCCCCCCATCCCCACCCCTGGTTTATATTAAGGATAAAATAGATACAAGTCCCTTTAAATTTGCTGAGATGTCTCCTCTGGCCCGGAGTGTGGTCCATCTGTGTAAACGGTTCTTTGTGCGCAAAGGAAGACTCCTTACTCAGTGTTGTTGCTGAGAGGATCTTATAAGTCTTTGAGCCCCTATGCCCCGACTGGTTCCTCTCCACTTGTTCTATACATTATTGGGAGAGGTATAGTAAAACCTCCAGGTATCATTGTAGATTTGTCTGTTGCTCTTTGCAATTTTATTACTTTTTACAACATGTACTTTAAACTGCTGTTATTAGGAATATAAACTTTTAGGATTGTTATATTTTCTTAATGCATTGAGAAATCATTGTAAAATGATTCTCCTTATCTCTAGAATTACTCTTGGTTTATAGTCTACTCTGTCTGATAGTAATGTAATCTCTTGTTTTCCTTTGATTAATGTTATAGATCCTCTTCTGTTCTTTTAACTTATTTGTGTCTTTATATTTAACAGGTACTTCTTGTAAGCAGGTGATAGATAGGTCTTGCTTTTTGTTTATTTTTTGCTAACGTTCTTTAAAAAATTTTTTAAAATTTATTTTTCAATTACAGTTAACATACAATATTATGGGGGCCTATTTTTTTTTTTCTTTCCTTTCCAGTTGGGATGCCTTTTATTTCCTGTCTACCTGCTGTGGCTAGGACTTCTAATACTATGATGAATGACAGTGGTGTCATCCTTGTCTTGTTCCTGATCTTAAAGAAAAAGCTTTGAGCTTTTCACCGTTGAGTATGTTGTTAGCTGTGGGTTTCTCATATATGACCTTTATTATGTTGAGGTATGTTCCCTCTATGCGTACTTTGCTGAGAGGTTTTTCATACATGGATGTTGAATTTTGTGAAATGCTTTTTCTGCATCTATCAATAATGATCATATGATTTTTATCCTTCATTTTGTTTATGCGGTGTAACATGTTAATTCATTAATGGATATTGAACCAACCCTGAATTTCAAGAATAAATCTCACTTGACCATGGTGTATGATTTTTTTTTTTTTTTTAATGTCTGGGTTACTGCTTTAATTATGTCATCCCCTACAGACCTTTAATTATGTCATCCCCTACAGACTACAGACACTTTGTATTCTTTTTTCTTTTTTAAAGATTTTATTAGGGAATTGGGAGAGGGGAATAGCATTGGAGAATCAGGGAAGGGTAACAGACAAGTTGCTGTCCTTTTGTTCTTCAGTCTAGTTGAGGATGTTGCTTCACTGGCCCATGTTGGTATCGTCATTGCACTCTTCCCAGATGAGGCAGATTGGTCGCCGGCCTCTGGATGGTCGCACACCACGGCTACTCGCAGCTCCTGCTGGTTGCTGGCTGCTCACGCTGGCTGCCGGCCACTCACTGTAGCCTATGGCAGCCCACTGCAGCAGGGGGTGCAGCCTACACCGTCACCAGGGCTCACACAGCCCAGCTCCAGGTGGAGCTGTTGTTGGCTGTAGAGGGCAGTGTCACTCGCCCTCACATGTGGGATCCGAACTGGGGCCGCTGGCATCCCAAAACCAGCTCTTAACCAATGCGCCACTCGGCCGGCCCTGATCTTTTTAAATATTGCTGAATTTTGTTCGCTAATATTTTGTTGAAGGTTTTTGCATCTATGTCCATCAGGGATGTGGTCCTATTTTCCTTTTTTTGTAATGTCTTTGTCTGGTTTTGGTTTCAGGGTAATGCTTCCCTTATAAAATGAGTTTGGAAGCTTCCCCTCTTCAATTTTTTGGGATAGTTTAAGAAGGATAGGCATTAATTCTTCTTTGAGTGCTTGGTAAAATTCACCTGTGAGACATCTGGTCTGTGACTTTTGTTTGTTGGGGATGGGGAGTTGATTACTGATTTGACTTGCTTAGTTATCTGTCCAGATTTTGTTTCTTCCTGATTCAATCTTGCAAGATTGGGTGTTTCTAGGAATTTATCTATTTCTTCCAATTTGTTAGCACATAATTGTTCATAGTGTTTCTTTATAATCCTTTGTATTTCTGTGGTGTTAGTTGTCACTGCTCTTTCATTTCTGATTTTATTTTTTTAGGCTCTCTTTTTCTTGATGAGTCTGGCTAAATGTTTATCAATTTTGTTTATCTTTTCAAAGAACCAGCTGTTGGTTTTATTGATCCTTGCTATTTTTTAGACTCTGTTTCATTTATTTTCACTCTGATCTTTATTTCCTTACTTCTCACTTTGGGCTTTGTTCTTCTTTTCCTAGTTCCTTGAGGTGTTGCAGTGAGATTTTTCTTGTTTCTTGAGGTAGGCCTTTATTGCTATGAATTTCCATCGTATAACTATTTTGCCTATGTCCTATAGATTTTGGGTAGTATTTTCTTTTGTCTGTTGGTATTATTTGATTTCTTCCTTGATCTCATTGTTAACCCATTCAGGTTTAGCAGCATGTTATTTAGCCTCTAGGTGTTCATGTGTTTTTCAGTTTTCCTTTTGAAATTGATTTGTAGTTTGATACCATTGGGATCAGAGAAAATTTGTAATACCATTTCAGTCTTAAGTTTATTGAGACTTGTTTGTGGCTGAACATGTAGTCTATGTTGGAAAAATGTTCATGTGTATTTGCAAAGAATAGGTATTCTGCTGCTTTGGGGTGAAGGCTCTAAAAATGTCAATTAAATCCATCTGGTCTAATGTGTCATTTAAGGCCACTGTTTCCTTGTTGATTTTCTGTCTGGATGCTCTACCCATTGATGTCAGTGGAGTGTTAACATCCCTTACTATGACTGTATTACTGTCAGTCTCTCTCTTTATGTCCGTCAGTATTTACTTTATATAGTTAGCTGCTCCAATATTTAGTGCTGACATGTTTACAAGAGTTATATCCTTTTGCTGGATTGATCCCTTTATCATTATGAAATGCCTGTCTTTGTCTCATTACAGCCTTTGTTTTAAAATCTATTTTGTCTGATTTAAGTATTGCTACCTCAGCTTTTTTTTTCATTGCCATTTGCATGAAATATTTTTCTCCATCCCTTTACTTAGTAGGTATGTAGCTATTGCCATTTTATTGTTTTATAATTGTTTTTGTAGTTTTTCTTTGTTCCTTTCTTATTTTCTTGCTCTCTTATGTGTTCATGACTTTCTATAGTGTTATGTTTGGATTCTTTTCTCTTTATTTCTTGTATATCTTATAAATTTCTGACTTGTGGTTACTATGTGCCTCATGTACACCAAGCTCTGTAGATAACAGTCAATTTTAGGTTGATGGTTGCTTAAGTTCATCCACATTCTAAAATAACTACAAATTTTACTCACCCCTATTTGTTTATTTATGTAATGTCATTTTCAAAAGTCTTGTGTGTGCGTGTGTTCGTGGTTATTCCTTAATTTATTGTTGTGATTACATAGGATCTTCCTGCTTTTTTCTTTTAACTTTTGTACTAGTTTTATAGTTGGTTGACCCACTGCTTTTACTGTTTCCTCACCAATGCTTTTTTACTGTCCATTTTAAAAAGTTATAGTGATCCTAGTTGGTGTGAAGGGATATCTCATCATAGTTTTGATTTATATTTTCCTAATTACCAATGATGTTGAGCATCTTTTCATGTGGTTATTGGACATTTGTGTATCTTTTTTAGGAAAATGTCTATTGTGAGTTTTAAACTTGGTCCTCTTTTTATTGTTCAGTTGTAAGACAATATTTTCTGGGGACTAGTCCCTCATTAGGTATGACTTGCAAGTATTTTCTCCCATTCCGTCTTTTTACTTTCTTGACAATGTTGTTTAATGCACAAGTTATGATTTTGATGATGTTCAATTTATTTTTCTTTGATTGCTTATATTTTTGATGTCACATTTGAAAAACTTGCCCAATCCAAGATTATGCAGATTTTCACCTATGCTTCTTTGTAAGAGTTTTATATTTTTTAGCTCTTATATTTAGGTCTTATCTTCGCTTGGAGTTAGCTTTTATACATGGTATTGTAGGAGTCCAGAGTAATTCTTTTTTTGCATATAAATATCCAGTTTCCTAACACCATTTGTTCAAAAGACTGTTCTTTCTTTCCTGAATGCTCTTAGCATCCTTGACAAAAATCAGCTGAACATAAACGTATGGGTTTATCTTTGAACTCTCAATTTTATTCTATTGGTTTATGTGTATCCTATACTAATACCACAATGTCTCGATTACTATAGCTTTTTAGTAAGTTTTGAAGCAAGTGTGAGTCCTCCAATTTTGTTCTTTCTCAAGATTGTTTTGACTCTTCTGAGTCCCTTGAATTTCCTTACAAATTTTAGGATCAGCATGTAAATTTCTACAAAGGAGATGGGATAATATTGAATCTGTAAGTCAATTAGGGGAATGCTACCATCTTAACAACATCATGTTTCCCAGTCCATGAACACATACAGTTCATTTATTTAGATCTTTTTTCATTCAACAGTGTTTTGTAATATTCTTTGGTTAAATTTATTCTTAAGTATTTTATTCTATTTTATGCTATTATAATTGGAATTGCTTTCTTAATTTCATTTTCAGATTGTTCACTGCTAGTGTATAGGAACGCAACTGATTTTTGCATATTGATTTTATATCCTGTAGGTTTGCTAAACTCATTGGTTCTACTAGGGTGTTTTTGTTTTTTGGTAGATTCTTTAAGATTTTCAATATAAGATCGTGTCATCTATAAGTAGAGATAGTTTTACTTTTTCCTTTCCGATGTGGACACATTTCAGTATTTACCTTGCCCAATTTCTCTGGCTGAAAGGTCAAACACAATATGGAAGTGGCAAGAGTGGATATTCTTGTTTTGTTTCTGATCATATGGGGTAGCTCTTAGACTCTTCTCATTTTTTCTTCTCTCAGGTATTATTGTCTCCTGATAGTATCTTGAGATTCTTTATTTCTTATATTTTGTCTGTTTTTTTTAGTGTTTCAGGCAAGATGGTGAGTCTAGTATCTGTTGCTCCTCTTGGCTAGCATATCTATTTAAAAGTTTCTTTAAAAATAATGTAAACTCAAGATAGACAATAGACATTTTGGAAATTGAAAAAAAGAATACAAATATAGAAATAGAAATCACCCATGACCACACCTCCTACAATCAACTATAATCATTAATTAACCGGTCACAAAATGCCACTCTCAATGGGGGAGAATGTTTAGGACTCATCCATAAGATTTGTTTGTTGCATATGTAGGTGGTGGTTCAGTGCATAAGATGAGGTGATTTTATCTAGGGCCCTGAGACATGGGAGAAAATCAGAGCACCAAGTCTGAGACCCTGTGTGACCCTTCTAGTCCTCTGAATTTGGGCAACTGGGTGTCTGTCAATGGAGATTAAATTAGCATAGTCTACAGAGGGTGTGTGTGTGTATGTGTGTGTGTGTGTGTGTGTGTGTGTGATTTAAAGTGTACTTATGTTTTTTAAGGGCCGATCGATCGAGTGGCTCAGTTGGTTAAGAGCTTGCTCAAGAGTGCGAGCTGAGCTCTGAGTAACAGCAGTTCGATGCCCAGCCCGAGCCGAGCTGCCAACAGTTGGCAGGATGGCTCAGCTAAAAAAATATATATATATAAAGTGTACTTATTTTTAATAAAATTGCAGGATACAAAATATTTTGGTGGAAAGTAGATTTAAACAGAAGTTTTAAGTGTTGAAGTCTTTGTGGTTATAATTATTAAAATCACAAGTAAAAAAGCTCAAACAAAAGAAGGTTGTTTATTATAAGAAACTATTATATTTCATAGAACCCAAAGGCAGGGTACATTAAAGCTTCAGAAACAACTGCCTCGATCACGCTGAGGCTCTTGTCTCTCCTGTGTGCTGTCATCTGCACGTTCTTTTCTCTGCGGACTAATGTTCTCATCCTAAGTCTTGTGACTTTCCACTGCACCTGGTTTATGGAGCTTCAGTGCTTTGCATTCAGCTCTTGAGGAAGAAACTCAGATTGTCTCATTCTGGGTCTGTTGTCCAAGTATGGCCATGGGGACTTTGTCACGGTGGACAAACGTGGCTGTTACTATAACAATGCAGATGTGGAAGAAGAGGTAGCTCCCAGAAGAGATTATGAGAAAATAGCACGATGGTCATTCAGTTGCAGATTTTTCTAAAATAAAATTTTTCTATACTTAGATTGTAGAACTGTGTCATTATCCCCATATTGTGTTGATAACTTTCTTAAAGACTCATTACTCTCTGTGTTGTACTGTAGTTTTCTATAAACATGTCCTATCCTTGAGTTCCTTGAGGGCCATGTCCACTTTTCTTTGTATATTCCAGCGTATTTAATACAGTGTTTATGCTCAAAAACTTTTTGTCAAATGAGAATGACTACTGAGGAATACTCAGTTTTGCCTTTATTGAATGGAATATTATTAAGAATGTTATTCTTATTCTTCTTTTACCTTTTCCTTCTATGTTTAGTGGTATGCAATCTGTATTAGTGATGTTGGAGATTATGAAGGCATCAAGGCTAAAATCGCAAATGCCTACGTCATCAAGGAGCATTTTGAGGTACCGATGAACTTAAAAGTTGTAGTTTTCTTGGATTTCTGTTTCACTTACCTATTGCTGTATCACAAACCACCTAAAACTTAGTGACCTCTGCAATGACAGTTTGTTTCTCCCAGTTGGGTGGGCTGACTGCACCATGGTGCTTCTGTTGTGCTTGGTGTCCGCGGATCAATGGAGAGTGCTGCGTTCACCAGGACCCTCAGCTGGGACAGGAAAGTACAAGGTGGCATCTCACCTACAACAGTTTTGCCACATTCTTGTCATCATTAGTCCTCAAACCTAGCTCTTGGCAGCATTATTGTTGGCTTCCCAGATTTAGCATTGCAAGGGAAAAGTTCCAGTGTGCAAGCAGCACACTTGGTAATACCCTGCTGATCAAACAAGTCAGGGGCCAGGAGCAGAGTTAGGAGGGGGCTGTATGAGGCCCTAGATGTTGGGGGCTCAGCCGAGTCCAGCAGTCTAATGGTCGGCACACCACTCCCCTGGTGCCAGCGCTGTTTACAATTAGGATTTGTGTGTGTACGTTTTAATATCCCCTTTATAGTTAATTTACGTAATTCTGCAGGAGCTTGTATATTTCATGATGTGCACACACACTACTGCATTGTCCTCAAAATGAAACAAAACTGCCACTAAAAGCCCAGCATATTTATTTCTTTTATAAATTTACACAACCTCAATAATACAGAGGAAGAAGAAGTGCTGAAAACACAGGACTAATGCTACATGTGCAGTCTGATAATACCCTTTCTGAGTCCTGTGGTTATGGTTTCAGATTCTAGTGTATTTAATGACTAGTGAAAAGGAGCATTGGGCTGGGAGTCAAGAGACCTAGCCTCTCGTTCAGGCATCAGTAGTGTGTTTGTGTACATGTGTGTATGTATTTCAGTTTAATACACGGTTTTCACAGTTTACGACCTTTGAAATCAGATTGCATTAGATAATCAGTGACATCTGGTGCTTGGCAGCACTTTTTCCTTCTTAGTAGCCCATAAAATAATGACGTGTCATAACTTTTATGGTATCTTACACTAATGAAATGCAGTATTATGCTCCATGGCATTAGATAAATCTTCTAAATTACTCTGTGCCTTGAGATGTAAAAATACATGACAAGTAAATTCCAAAGGGAATAATCAAAAATTGCAGAAAATGTATTAATGTATAATTTAAAGAAACAGTGAAGGCTATAGGTTATATTTTTTAAAAAACAATTTTTTGTATATGCTTTAAAATGTATATGTGTTAAGTATATTTAAAAATGACAGTGTTTAGTATTTATCATTTATACTACTATTTTGAATTCCACTATTATATCTAACATTAGAAGGAATTATTCTGGTCATTTTTGAAGACACAAAGAATTAGGACAAGGTGTCCCTCCAACTCACTCATGAGACAGCTGAACTCTAATAGCCTGGGCATTGATTGCACGTGACAAATGAACTTTCTTTTGCATGTAGAATGGTACGGATCCAGGCCGTTCTTAGTAGAATGGAGGAAATAGTTAAATAAGTTCATGTAGGGTTGAGTTTCTCGTTTACCTGCCACTGGGGAAGAATACACTTTAAATATATTTTACTATAAATTGTATCACTGTATTTATAGAAAAACAAATTTTCCATCAGTGCTGAATCGTACTCGTGTGCTTAAAGTAAGATTTAAGTGCCTCGTACTTAAGAAAAGTGAAAATGGTGATGATGCCAGTGATGGATGGTATTACTGTGTTAAGCACCTGCTTTTCTTTGCTCATTTCATTTCACCACCACCCTCTGAGGGAGCTGTGTTATCCTGTCAATTCTATAAAAGAGCAAACCCAGACATGCCAACCCAGATGTGCCAAAGTCAAAAAGTTAGATGTCATCGAGCTGTGATTGAACACTGGTGTCTGGCTTCAGAGCCCATGCTGGTAACCAGTATAAATATTTGAAAATGTGTGGCTCACGTATTACCATCTGAAAGTGAAAATATGTGTGTACAGAAAAGCATGAGCTAGGAGGTCTCAATTTTTTAAAAGGGGTCTTTTATTTTTAATGGGATTATGTAATCCCATAGATATAATCTCATTATATCTATGAGATTTCCTTACTTTTCAGCAAAATAATGGATTAAAAGAGTAGTAATTTCTTTAAAGTTACTCTGTGGTTTATGCTTTACATTAATTAGCATCTGACTTTCACATAGGAAATAGAAACTAGGGAAACTATCAATATATTTTACATTATACAGAATTATTCTATTAACAAATTCCATGAATAAGTAGTATTTTTCCTTGGTTAAGTATAGATGGGGAAATTGAGCAAAATCTGCATACAAGAGGAGACTTTCTAAAATAATATTCTTTGTTCTTTTAAGAAAGAGTACTTTTTATTCAGTAGTCATATAGTACTTGGCAAAAAGAACTTCCTTTTTTTCTTTTAATCTAGAAGAAAGAACAGTGAGTGCTATAGGTTACTATTTTCAGAATTATTTTCACTAATGAATTTCATGTTTTTTCTCATCAACCCTATCATCAGTTTCTGACCCTATAAAACAGTAATCTCAGTACAAGTCATCTAATTGTGTTTGGAAACAAAGTTAACCAGTTACAGAATCAGGAGGAAAAAGATTGGTGCTGAGTATTATAGACTTGAAATGCTGTGTTGCAGAATGTTTATTAAATCATTGTTTCTTTAGCAAACATAGTAAAGTTCTTATTGGTGTTTAGAAAACAAATGATTGATTTTCTCATTTCTTGTTAGAAAGCAATTGAATTGAACCCTAAAGATGCCACCTCAATTCACCTTATGGGTATTTGGTAAGAAAATTTATTTAAATAAAATTTTCAGTGTAATTTAGTATAATCTTACTTTGTAGTGTATAAAAAGCAAGATGTAAAACATTTTAAAATATTTACTTGGAAGTCGAGAGTGTTTAAGGCATGAAATTAACTAGTATTTGGGCATGTACTGTTAGAAAATACTAACAAATTGATTGTGATCATTTTAAACCTTATTATGTAGATCATTTAGAAACATGTACAGTCATCCTCCCTTATCCTCAGGGAACATGTTCCCAGACCCCCAGTGGATGCCTGAAACCATGGATAGTACCAAACCCTGCGTATGCTGGTTTTTTTCCTATGTAAACTTACCTTTCCAGTTAAAGGAAGCACTGCCCGGCTCTCTTTGGCACATCCGAATGGCCAGCATCACTACTCTTGCACTTGGAGGCCATTATGAGGTAGAGTAAGGGTGAGCTGACCACACGCACTGCAGTAACTGCCAGTTGATCTGATAGACGAGGTGGCTACTAAGTGACTAATATGTGTGTGGGGAGCACCTAGTGTGGAGATGCTGGGTAAAGGGACGGTTCCCATCCTCAGCAGGACAGAGCAGGTCCTGCGAGATTTCATCATGCTGCTTGGAAGGGCGTGCAGTTTAAAACTTAGGAATTGTTTATTTCTGGAATTTTCCATTTCATAGTTTTGGACCACGGTAACTGAAACTGAAGGCAGTGAAATAATTGATTGGGGCGGGGGGGAACTACTGTACTAAGACTAAAACGGCATTAAAGCTTTGGTTAGTCCTTTAAAATTCCCGTTGTTGGGAAAGACTCTCCTTTCGCAGGCTGAGAGAAACAGGCCCACTCTCCACTGTGGAGATCCAGCAGGAGGGTGTCTGTCTTTAGTATGTCGGATGCGCCCCGTCATGGGTAACATGGCAGCTGATCCCAGGATCCTTGTGTGCTTGTGTAACCTTTGTCCACTATACATTGTATTTGGCTGGTGGGAGCGTGCACCAGTGTGTCACATGCCTCCTGGTTTAAGAGTCTAGAGAAAGCTCCATCACTGTTTTCTTTGGGTGTATATTCTGCAGAGCTAAATATTCCTTGTCTTCTAAGAGGCGTAACAGCATCAAGTCCTATATGAAGTTATTGTAAAAGAGAGCTAACGTGTGAACCTCTCCACCTACTAAGGAAAGGTGAGAGCTGAGGGACAGTCACCAAGGCAGAGGCCAGTGAGCAAACATGAGTGAGATACAGTCCCTACCGCACGGTCAGACCTAGTCCAACATCCAACACTGCTTCCTGTGCATTTCAGAAAGCTGTCAAGATAGTCGTGTGGTGACCGTTTGCCTCACCCTTTTAAATATGGGGACTTAAACTCGCCATTGTTTTATGCATATCGTGTTTAGTTTCTCATTTTTCTTGGTTCTTTTTTAACTTCTGAGTTAGTTTTCCCGTGTGAAAAAATGGGGATAATGATCCTCTCTCATTTAGTTACAAGGTGAGAGAGAACCACTGAGCTTAGCACCTGGTGGAAAATGGCCCTCAGTGGTGAAGACACTCTGCTAGGATTGTGAGTGCGATTGCTGCCTCTATATGTCACCCCAAGATACACCCTAATTGATGCATCAGGAAGCCAGTGTCTAGATGATGCAGTGTGAGGACTAGCCTACTAAATACTATGCCAACTACAAATTGTTAAAATGTACAACAGAAGGTTCCTTTTATATCTAAGAGAAAAAAAGGTGCAGTTCGAATGTGTAAATGTGCTTTTATTTCTCTGTAGGTGTTATACGTTTGCTGAAATGCCTTGGTATCAGAGGAGGATTGCGAAAGTGCTGTTTGCGACCCCTCCCAGCTCCACGTATGAGGAGGTGTGTGCTGTCCTCGTATCGTTAGTGCTGGTTTCGTAACTCTGGGGCCTTTGGCAGTGTGCAGGCGTCGGGACTGAAAGTGAGGGCCTAGTTTGCATCTCACAAAGCTAATTAGCACTTGTGTCCATACTGATGAGTGGGTTTTCATTCCGTGAGTGGCTGACAACTATGGTGTGTTGTCGACTAGAGTAGCTAACATCTGCGTTTGTTTTCTCTTTGAAATTTGTATTGTATAAAAGTCATAAAATAGAACAAGAAATACAGCAGCTGTCATTCGTCGTGTTTTAGGTACACATTCTACAGAATCACAGCCATTTACCTGGAAAATAAAGCCCACATTTGTACTGACAAAGAAAGTTTTTTAAAAAACTGGTATTGAAAGGCTCTATTCTCTCGTATTTTCCAGGCCTTTTACTTTTCTCGTTAAAAATAAAATTTGAGGGCCGGCCAAGTGGCATGGTGGTTGAGCGCTGGCTTGGGAAGCCAGCGGCCCCGGTTCGGGTCCCACATATGAGGGCCACTGACACTGCCCTCAAAAAAAAAAAAAAAAATTTGAAAGGGATTTCTGGGCAAATATTTTGTGTTTACTCATCACAGTATTTTCAGATAAGGAAATCAGTGGAAATATAACAGTTTTCCTAATACTTGTAACATAATAAGGAGCCTTTTTTTTTTCCTTGAAAGCTGTAGTGTAGAATTTGATGTAAAGTATATTAGGTGTATAATTAAAACACATTTGGGAAATATTTATAACTAAAAAGAATGTGTTCTAAGAAAAAAGGTAGTCAGCTCTGCTATGAAATCACTTGTTTGGTAAATTAGTTGTCAGTTAATGTATTATAAAGTTTCAGTGGTACAAAAAGAATTAGCAGAGCTCCAGCCTGACAGTAACATGTTACATAGGAATTTCAATAGTAAAGGACTGAAAAATTCACCAGAATAACCTATGTATCACTGAGTAAATTCAGCTTTGGATTTTATCTAGTTTTTACTGGGAGTCACTGTTAGGATTTCAGAAGAGAGGGATCTGAATAGCAGAGAAGCTGCTGACAGCACTCCCCCTGTGCTCAGTGGGTCTGGTCCACATTGTGACTGCAGGGGCCATGGGTCCTGTGCTCTGGTGACCTAACAGTGTCACTTTCAGGTTTGCTGTTAAGTCCTGCTGTTGATGAATTAACCATTATTTTAGGGTATTTTAATGTATTTCCTAACTTATATTTAATGTAAGAAGACATCTTTATCTTTTGAGAAAATGCTATTTTAATACTGATTCTGTTTTAACCCTTTTCATTATGTTTCGGTTCTTTGTGTTTTTAACAGGCCTTAAGCTACTTTCAAAGGGCAGAGCAAGGTAAAATATTCTTTATTTCAGATACTAATATAGTTAAAATTGTATGAATACTTTATATATAATAGGAATTTTTAAAACAAAAATGTTATTTATTCTGATACACTTTTGTACTAGACACTATAAAACAATTTTTAAATTGTTTATTCAGCAAAGACCACCTGAGTAAGAACTGGGACCTCTTGAATTTAGAGCTGCGATTCTGGAATGGTCCTTCCTTTGTGTCTTCAAATTTGGCCTTCCTTTTTGAGAGGAGGCTTTGCCCGTTAGCTCAGTCTCATTCAGACCATACAGCTAATCAGAGGCATTTAAATGAAAACTGTTAGGTTTTAAACCAGGCCAGTTTTTATTCCGTTGCAGGTATTGTCTACTTTTGTGAAGAAGTGTTTCCTTTTACTCTTGCTTTAAAGAAATGGCCAGCCGACAAAACTGACACCAGCCCATCCTAACTTTATTCTTTTTAATATCAGTAGCACCAACTACAGAAGGGACAGATATCTTTTTATAAAACTTAATCACAAAATTAGACAGTGTTTTACATTTGAGAGTCTATTCATATGGACTTATACAAATGCTTTCCGGGTAACAAAGCATTTTCTTAAAAGCATTTTTTTCCTAAAGAACTGTCTGAATGTGTCTCTCTGTGATATATTCTGATTTACTGTTACTGTCTTCCTCTGACATCCACATCATGGTAGCTTGATGTGTCATGAACATAAATCTAGGAATGTCGTTTTCCCAAAGGGATTTAGAAGTGTGGTTGCAAAGTAAAAACAGGGCAGTAGAGACATGAGGGTCGGGGTGCTGAGAAAAACATGGTCTCTCCTGCCAGAAAACAGTCCTGATAGTTAACTGCAGTCTTCTCCAGGTCTTATTCCAGGGGGCGCTGGCCCTGGGCGGCCTTCCCTTCCTGCCAAGTCTGGTGTAGAAGCCCCTCCCCTTCTCCCTCCATCAGGGTCCTCACCCCTATCACTCATGCATGAGTAGTTGTTTACGTGTCTAAAACCAGGTTCAGGGAAGGTTCATTTGCTCACAACTGCTTCCTTGTGGTTTAGGATGATGCTGGGCAAATTTGATAATGAGAAAAAGTTGGATGAGTAAGTTTACTTCACCCCAAGGAAACTTAAGTACACCCACATGGCATCTCACCAGTATGTTCAAATTAAAGAAGTAAGAGTTTCCGGCTAAGGAGCAAATGGAGTTAAACTGTATGCAGGAAAAGTGTGCTTTGAATATAAAGGGTCCCGGTTGATAGGAGGAAACTGTAAAGAATTAGTGGTGCTTGTGAGATGATCTCTTGCTTTCATTCATAGGTTTTCTGTTGCCATTTCTCCCTCGGTTGAGAATGTGCCCCACCTTTCTGTTAAAGTCCTGTTCAGCCTCCAGCGCTGCCCAGGGTAACCTCTAAGTTAGTTCCTTTTTCTCCTTGGTTTCCTTGGTCACCATACTTTAAAATTAGTACACCTTTCAAAGCATTCTTTTTGTCCTTGTTACATTCAGTTGTGCTCATGTTTCTCTCTCCTTTTCATTATAAATCCCAAGAGGCAGAGACTTCTTTTCATCTGTGCATAAGCGTGGCCCCACCCTGCACTCACATTGTCCCAGTGTATGTAGTGTGTGTGTCGTCATTTCATTCTCGCTTAGCTTCCAGGCACTGTTGTGGGCACTTGGGGTGCAGCAGGGCACGAGCCGGGTAAAGCCAGGTCCCTGCCCCAGGGAGTGCCCGCTCGCCAAGCCTGGTCCTCCGCTATTAGGTGGAGCCCCTGCTTTATAAAATCGCTGTGGAAATGTGTGCAGTTCAGTGCCTGGCACAGAGTAGATAATAAATGGTCATTTTACAGATTGTTGTGATACGAATAGCTGAATAGGAGAATCCGTTAGGCTGACCACACACATTTATTATTGGAATATAGACCAAAAAAATAAGAGTAATACTGTATCTGAAATCAGTTTGTTTTTCTTTCTTACAAACAGTGGATCCAAACTTCTACAGCAAAAACTTGCTTCTTTTAGGAAAGACCTATTTGAAGCTACACAACAAAAAGCTTGCCGCGTTCTGGCTGGTGAAAGCCAGGGATTACACAGCACACACGGAGGAGGACAGACAGGTAAGCATCTGCACCCAGGGAGCAGCACACACACCACTGGAAATGAGCTGGCATAGGGGCTTCAGAGAAACCTGCGTTGTCTGAGCGCCTATTGTTAGAAGTGTTCACTTCACATGTGATGTGTGGACATTTACATCAGCGCCTGTCAGCAGACAGATGGGAATGACTTGCAGCTGGAAGAACTATTCCCGATTGACATGCAGCAGACCAAGGACCATATTTTGCCATGTATAATGCGTACTTTTTTGCCCAAATTTGTGAGGGAAAAATAAATAAGGATGTGCATTATACATGGGTAGTACTAATTCTGTCTCTTTATAAATCATTTTAATTCTTTTATTTATGCTTATGAATTAGGTGTAACTCTAAAACTCAATAACGATATCCATATGCAAAATACTACCCTCGTATACGATTATCAGTTTTGTTGAACTTACGAGGAACTTGCAAGGACAAAGAGTTCTTGGCCTTCTATGATGCATCAATATCGGAAATTTGTTACCAGTACATAAAATGTCTTGTACCGTAATATGTTAACAAATAAATGCTAAAATTCCTGTATAATACAAAAAATAAGTACCTAAATGTAAACAAATAAAATTTTGAATTAAAAAGTTAAAATGAAAGACTTTTTCCCTGAAAGTTTGGGCCAGAAATATGGGAGCACATTATACATGGCAAAACACTATAATTTCTAATACGGAAATGGAGGCGCATGCAGTGCTACGGGCGGCAAAGTGTCACTGGTCCCTTTTGTCCCCACACGTGCCATCGCAGTTGGGGGAAGTCAGAAACGTGGCCCACTGTGCAAATGGGATCCCACAGGCTGGTCTGTGCTGTGCTAGTCCTTCGTAACATGTGTTTTTCCATTTTAGATACAGACAGAAGCTGCTCAGTTGCTTACTGGTTTCAGTGACAAGAACTGAACATTTTTCTGAGAAGAAAGCACATGAAATATCTAGGAAACACTGCCTTTTTGACAAATTATAAGTACATTGACCATAACTGTGCTGTCTCTTTTCTCAGTTCTTTTAATTAATGTGGCGACATTTTAACAGATTAAACATACAAAATCCTAGATTTCTTCACAAGTAACAGGGCAAAAGAAGTAACTGCCATCAGAGCCTGTCAGTAGCTCATTGGCAGAGGGGACTGTGCATTTGGGGCACCAGCAGTGCAGCGTTGTGACACTTCTGAGGACTGGTGACAGCAGGGTGGAAGGACCCGGAGGAGGCGGCTGTGTGCAGGGAGGTTGGGGTGGGGGCGTCTTCAAGTTGGGCTGATTCGACAGTGCAGAAGCTGCAGTGACAGTTGGGACAGGAAGCAGGTCTGGGCACCAGGTAGTAACTCAGGGATGTGGGAGCCAGCCTCCCGAGGACGAACCCACGTCGGGAGAGCCCATTTAAATGTGACCTCGTCGCACAAGTGGTCGCCATGTTTCTAGAGAAAGGCCAAATTCCATTCCCTGCTAGGGTACAAGGAACACAGAACTCGAGGGTGAAATGGAAAGTAAGAGGTTTTCAGTAGTCGGGGGTGCTGGGTGCCGGCCCAGCAGAAGCTGAGGCTCTGGGTAAAGGAGCATGTTGACTGCCACTGAGCTGAGAGTGGGTGGGGGGGGCGTGTGCTGGTGGGGTGATCATGTGTGTTCTCAAACCAAAAGGAAGACAAAGTAGTGGGCTGTGTACCCATCTCTGACTCGGCATGTATGCTTATACATATTCCAAAGCCTGAAATCACCAGACAACATACTTCATCCCTGAACACTGGAGCATCCTCTTAGAATCAGAATGTCCCTTACAGAGCCATCATCACAGCTAGGAAGTTAGCAGTCACTTTATCAAGTGAGCTTACCACTTAAATTTCCTCAAGTGTGCCAAAATGGCTTACATTTTTTAAAACGAGGATCCAAACAGCAAACATTGCATTTGGCTTTCTGCCTTAGTTTTATAAAATCTGAGAGTTCCCTCACCTTTCTTCTCAGAGCACTGACTGAAGGGCCAGTTCCAGGTTGGCCCACTGAGCGCTGAGCCCCGCACCCCTCCCCGGGCCGGGGCTGCGGCTCCGTGGCTAGAGATGGCCTTTCTGGCCTTACTCTGTATTCACTTCTCTCCCGCTTCTCTTTTTACCTCTTCCAGTTTCATTTTCTGGGCTCTTTTCAGTTCCTTTCCATGTGGCTTTAGTTTTGCTTTTCTTCCTTAGATAATTTTGTCTTCATTTATGAGATGTTTGTGTCTTTTTGTTGTTGTTTTTTGTTTTTTTTGTGTTTTTTTTGTTTGTGTCTTTTATCGCTGATCTCAGGCAGCAGGCATTTCCATCTTCATGTTTGTCCAGTTCTGAGTTTTGAATTTCTAATTTGGATTTTTTTCATATCTGCAATTTATTCACGTTTAATTCATGTTAGTGTGTTGTGTTAAAAAATTTTGCCGGGTTTTGTATTTTGAATATTTTCATTAGACATTTTCTCACTTTGTTTTCTCTTTAGAGTGACTTTGAATGTTGTTTTTTGGAGGGTGATTTGAGTGTGTGTTGAGTTACCAGCAGTACCAGGTAATTAAACGGAAGTCAGAGGTTCAGGCTCAAGAACACTGTCAGCTACGTCATTTTTATGAAATGAGGTGCCTTTCAGGAATAAAGCCCTTTATTGGGGGAGGGTCCATCTTATATTTTATAGAAAAACCTTTAAAAAAGGATTTTTACTTTGAAATAATTATAGATTCATAAACGTTGCAAAAACCCAGTTGTACCAAGAGGTCCTGCATATCCTTCCCTCGTTTGCCCGATGGTAATACGCCTCAGACCTCGCCACTTACCCTCTCACTTGTGTACGTGTATTCTGTGCAGTTTTATCTCACGTGCACATCTGTAACCACTGCCACCATCACCAAGAGCCCAGGGGCTGTCCCTGTAGTCACATCCCTTTCCTCTCCACGCCCCCACCCCCATCTTGGCAACCCCTAGTGTGTTCTCATTTCGGGAGTGATATGGAAATGGAATCTTAGTGTGTGATCTTTTGAAATTGCTTTTTCATTCAGGATAATTCCTTTATGAGCCATCTAAATTCAGTCTGTAGTCCATTTCTTTATTGTTGATTGTATTTCTTTGTGTGGGAACACAGGTCCTGTAACCACCCACTGGGGGACAGGCAGGCTGTTTCCCACTGGGCGCTGCTCTGCACATTAGGGGTGATTCACAGCGACATAAGTGCCCATCTCTGGGACGAGCAGCCAGGGACAGGTGGTGGCGTCCATCACCTAGCCAGTGTGGGATCTGCCTCCCTCAGACAGGGCCCTGGCCCTGGTTCTGGTCCCAGGCTTTTTCTCTCAACTTTCCAGGAGTCTGAGCCCCAGGTCTCCCCCTGGTTCTTGGCATTCTCTGTCAGGCAGAGACCTGTTACCTCCTGGGCTGACCCCCAGGGTCCCATACCTACTCTCTGAGATGGGCACACACGGTACCCCTGTTCTCTCTGAGCATCACAGAGCGAGCCTGGGCGACACACCGATCTCTTCTTGTGGAGGCCTTGCCCCCTTTTGAGGAGGTAGAAATAGTCTGAACGTGCCAAGTGGCCGTTACCCTGAAAGCTCTCATTGAGCTCTTGGCAAATTTTCCCTGCTGGGCATTTAATCACAGACTGTGAGCTTGGTCAAAATAACTTCTCTCAGACTCACTTTCCTTGTCTCTAAATAAGCATCATTGTGACAGAGAAAGCAAAAGGCGTCAGCCTCACAGAGCTGAGCATCAGGGAACATGGGAGGGATTTCCCGAGAGCCTTAGCAGCTGACGGCAGTCTCGTGTATGAGATCAGGGCAAGGAAATTGGGAATTTAGGTGGTACCGCCTTGGACTTGTATGTTCTGTGGTTGGGGCATTATTTTGGCGGCAGTTTTTGCTTTTGTGTGGTGCTCACTACAGGATCTATCCTGGATTGTGTGCCTGGGCATTACTGTGAAGAAAAAATAGGGGCGTTTGAGTGCTTTGGCAAGAGCTATGCATTCATTTAACAAACGTCCTGTTCTGACCCACCACCCTGCCCCGGGAGCAGGGGCTGTATGCTGGCCTGTGACCGAAGGGAGCCTCAGAAAGGCAGAGGGCCCCTGCTGGAGGGGCCTGGGCTTTTCAGGTCAGTGGATTAAGTGCACAGTGCACGTGCGCTTGGGGGGATGGGAGGGAGGGTGCTACATGTCAGCACTGCTGACACGGGCCACCCTGTCTAGCTGCCAGGATAAGAAGGCTTAGGCAGTTTCCTGAAGGCTGCAGGGTTAGTTGCCTTAACCCTTTCAGCTTTACCTGCCTAGGAGGACTGAAAACAAAAACCACTTACAGTTTCTTTTCATGACCATAGACAACCAGTCTGACGATGAAATTGTGCTCTGTGCCCGTGACCTCTGCCCCGGGCTCAGGTCACCAGTGAATCCAGGCACAGTGAGCCCCGCACTGAACAGGGACAGAAGGTGGTCACATTTCTCAGGCTTGTCCCACTGCCGCTGAGTGGCTGTAAATGGAGACAGCAAATCCCGATGAGTTCCCCCTGGGTTCTGTGTGGCTTCATTTGGTGACAGCGATTTCTTACTTGAAGTGAGGAGGGAACCAGTACCCTGAAAGCCACCTGCATGCTGGTCACACACCTCCACTGAATGACACTCCGCAACTCCTATCACAGCAAAATTCACCTGGCAGTGGCACCAGCTATGTGTCTTAATACACAACTCTTTTCAGGTAGAACTTAAGTGTTTCAGTTAACACTTTGGGAGAATGGTCACCTTCTCATGCATAATTTGTCATATACATTAGATTTGTTCTTAATTCTTTAGGCTTGAAAGTAACCAGTGTCAGTCATTAGGATCTGGGAAAGGAGTCTACTTAACCAAGCAGATCAGTGCCTTTATTGCATCTTCACTGTGAGTTTTGAATAAAAATGCAGAGCACAATCTAAATTTATAGAAAAATAAAATTTTGGCAAAACAAACTGTTTAGGGAAATTAAATTGTATACTAATATTTTTCATATGTACTTAGCAATGAAATATGTTACAACATTCTAAGATGTCAGTTCTATGGTTATAAAAAAAATTTAAGTTAATGAAATTTACAGTCCATATTGAAATTATACAAATTTATATTTTTGTGCTAATAAGGAAGCCCAGTTTGCTAAGGTAGCATTAATATCATTCTCATCAGATTTTAATTTGTTACACATCTTATAGTTCAGCAAATGTCCTTCATAATGAAAAATAATTAAAAAGTGTTATTTACTAGGACAAAAATAATGATCTATATAAAATTGAGGGGATGACCAAAGTATTTTTTTATATGCTTATTTAATTCAGTGACAGAATTTTCATGAATTTTGAAGGACTGGAGATACTCAGACACTAATAGAAATCATTAAACTCATTTGAGTGTTCAAAGCTTATGCAAAACTTCAATCCATCTGCTTTTAGGAAACCAAAACTTTGAACACAAACCAAAGCATAACAGTTTCCTAAGTATCAAATTGCATCAATTTATTATGAACTAAATTTAAAGAATATCACATTTAAAAGTACAGGCGTACCTGATTCTGTTTAATTCCACAAATACTTAGCATCCCGAGGTCACATGTAAACAAGCCTCTATGCTTCTCCATGAATCCTTTCCAATCAGAATAAACTAAAGGTCTAGAGAGCCTACCTAGTACCCGACTGCCCTTCATGGAAGCATGCTTTCATTCATGGCTCTGACTGTATTAGTGATGTAGCAACGAGGGAACATTTTCAACTGTTGGGTTTATTTAAAACAACGTGACAGGTTCAAGCACTGTCTTCAGAAAAGGCAGCAGCATTTTTAACACAGTCCGCGTAAGATTTGGCCTGAGCCCTAACACCTTCCTGAACAGCCACGCATCTGAGCCCTCAGGGGGACGCTCTGTAAGGGAGAACCTGGAGCAATCCCCACATTTTCCCTGGGTGGAGAAACAAGGTAAAGCAAATCCAGATCATTTTTGAATGAACGGCTGTCAAGTTTAATACACTCGGAGCTCTATAAAACTAGAGCCACCATCATATATGCTTCTAGAGATATATACTTATTTTTAATATTAATAGTCTCTCGTTTCAAAATTTAAGGAGGATCTTTTTCCTGGTCAGTCACTTCAAGGGAACAATAAATAAAGTAGAAAAGGATGAATTGTTTTGCTTGCATATTTCTGTGGAAGAACGGAAAACATTTATGCTTGGAGACGTTCAGAAAATTCACTGTATAGAACGGACAGCTTATACAATTTATCTGTGCAACTTTTCTTGGCTGGGTTATTTAAATGCAAGAGCTCCTCCAAGACAAGAAGTCATGTCTATTCTTGTCCAAATCCTTCTGTCTCTTCTATCGCAAAAAGAAGCTTTTCCTTTAGTTGTTCATAACTCTTATATGGTGGTAAATCCAAGCGATTAAAGCTAAACAAAACAAAATCAGATGTTTTCAATAAAACAAACTGAGAAGACTTCTAATACAATGTTTTTAAAGCACATCTGAAAAACTAAATGGAGTATCAGAAATGTATACTTGAAACCTATATAATTTTACTAACCGTCACCCCAATAAATAAAAACTAAATGGAAACCAGACAGTTTTTGACCACGACACTACTTACCTAACATCCAGATTTCGTAGACCTCAGCTGCGAGACCTATTCATAAAAGCCCTCACATCCCCAGGGAACATGGCCCATCACTGATCCCTGCTTTGCTAAGACTCCCGTCTTGTGTCTCCCTCTTGAACTTACTAATCAGTTAAACTCCCATCCTCAATGAATTCAGCCTTCCCTTTTCTCCTGTGCTTTTTTTTTTTAGCTGAGCCATCCTGCCACCTGTTGGCAGTTCGACGGCAACGCAGCTCGGGCTGGCATCAAACCACTGTTGCTCAGAGCTCAGCTCGCACTCTTTAGCGACTGAGCCACTCGGCCGGCCCTGCTCCTGTGCTTTTTAACAAGGAGAAATCCTGCTCCAAGGTCGACTGGTGTCCCTTCAGATGACCTGGATCCAGGGGGCAACCCCCTCTCGCCAGCATCCTTAGCCCCTAGCCCCAGTACGTGCCTGTCGGCTCTGCCCTGACAGCTCTCCCAATCTCTTTCTCAAAAGTTTTTCCTTTCTTCACTCACCTTATACTTTAAGAAAACAGAAACCAACAGTTGGTAACTATTTTCCCATCACAGAATCTAAAACCTACCTACAATTTACCACCTCCTCTTCTTCCTCGCAATTTCTTAGCGGGTCCTCTCCTTTGTTTATGAGCCTGCTTCACTACCCCTTGTCCACTGGGCTCACCAGCTTCATCTAGGCTGGGTTTCTAATGTCTTTGATTACAGGATCCATTTTCGTATTTAAAAATACCAAGAACCTCAAGGAGCTTATCTGAGCCCCAAGGGATTATATCTGTCGATATTTACTATATTATTATAGAAGTTAAAACAAAAATTTGAAAATAGTAATTTTCACAAAATAGTGTAAAGAGACATTGTTTTTTTGCAAATCTTTTTAGCATCTACCTTCACAGAAGGCATGTGGGTTCCGGTATGTGCACTATGTTTTGGTCAGTAAATGAAAACCTGCCCCACACAGACCCACAGGTGGGAAACAGATGCGCTTAAGTCATTTTCTTCACATAATTGTGGCTGTTCTGTGTGTCAATACTAGATCGACAAGGTTACACGCAATGAGTTCTCATGCCCTACTGATTTGTTTCTCTCTGAACAGATCTCTTCCCAGCATACAACTGTGTATCATGCATTTGTCATTTGGAAATACCAAGTTAACAAAGAATTAAGAATTTCCGAATGTGACACATTTAATTATATAACAGGGAAAAAATTCACACCTGTCAGTAACACCACCAGTCTCATCAGAAAAGTCTTGAAGCTGCCAAGCTCATGATGGTAATATATATATACAAGTTTTCCAAAATTCTAATTTTTGCTCAAAATCTCACCTTTTACCATTGCCCACAAATGCTGTCAGCCATCCTTGAAGTGACAGATTTACTTCACGCTTCAAGAAAATATTTCCCATATATGTGATCTGAATAAACAGTTTGCCTGTTAGTCATTCTTTCAAGTAAAAAGTACTCCATAAAAAAGGCAAGCTGATCAGCTTCCAACTCAGGCAGCACACAGCGCCCCCGGGCAGGCACCATTTGTCCTGCGAGTCCTGAGGGGACACACACTGAGGCTCAAGACTAAAGAAGGCGATTTCACTACCTCACCAGGAACAACCGGCTGTGACCTGGCTTTCCTGCATTCAGTGGCCGGAGCTCGCAGAAGGACACGGCAGGGGCAGTGCCACTGGCCAGCCTGTGCTGAGGCACCAGCCTTTCTGCACCACAGTGCAAATGTCAGAACAGCAAGAAGGCAAGTATGGGCTTAGTGGGGATGCAGCTGTGCCCTCTGGCAAGGACCCGTGCTGCAGGCCAGTAGCTGTCACTGACCGCCCCGTGGTCATGCCTGCACCCAGCTCCTCTCCCTTCTGCTGCCGGGGCTCTTCCTGGGCTCTGGTCACCTGCTGTCTGACCCTCGCCAAAGCCTCCTCCTAACTGTCCTTCGGGTGAACCCCAGTCATCAGCTCTCACTTCTCTGCAAACGACCCCGTCCGTAGAAAGGATGCGCTTCCCGCAAACTCAAGGGGCCCTTTGCCCCAGAGACCCCCCCTGGCTGCTGCCTCACAGTGCCCACTCTGTTTCCATCCAAGGACATCCTGGAACTTGCAAATAGCTGCTTGCTGACCTGTGTGTCCCTGTGCATTCTCCCCAGGGAGTGCAAGGCTTATGGAAGGCAGGAGAAGTCGGTCTTACAACTTTTATAAGCAGTGGACACCAAGTATGTGCCGAATCCGTGACACTTCCCACTTGGGAAGCGGGGTGCCATAGTAACCAACCAGGAATCGCCCTAAAGGGTTCAGTTACAGGAGGCTATGCTCCCGGCCTGTTCTCATGACTGAAGTCCTGGCTCTAATGAACGGGCAGTTATATTGGGTCTTATATTTACAAACCAAAAGACTGACGTTCCTATTCAGCAATCTTGAACTTACCATGTGTGGCTTCTTGGTAACCAGGTGTCTTTGCCAACCTTTTCAATGCAAAATTTCTGAGGCCCATTACTTCCTAAAGCAGGAAAATAAAGACAAAATTTATCTGGTCCTTTAAAACTGTTTGGTTTTGACAACTAATTAAATAACAGAATATGTCACACCATCATATGAACGATACAGAATAAACTACAATGTCACTTGCTTCTGCCTAGAGAAGGTCCTTACAGCTAGAAAGATGGCTGCGGCCTCCTCTCCTTCAGTCCCGAGGAGCAAAGCTCACCAGCCGGCCTGTGACACTCGCTCCAGTCTGACTGGTGCAGCAGATACTAAGCATGAACTTGTCTGCCTTCTGGACCTGCCTGACAAGTGCCAGCCTGTATCTGAAGACCCCGCACTCACCCATGAGCTCGGCAAAGCCTCCCAGCGGCAAGCGACAGGTCCCGGTGACAAACTGCAGCAGTCGCATTCGCACCTCATTGTCTGTCTCCTTCACAAACTGGAATGAAATCAAATTTACTATAAAATAAATGCTCAATTATCTTCAACAGGAAAGTAATAGACACTTAAGTTATTCCTAAATTTCTTCCAGAAAAATTAAGAGTCAACTTGAAGAATAAATAGTTTCACACTGAAACTGGTTCAAAAGCTGTGTGATAAAAAGTTGTAGCATGTATCATGCAGAGCCGCAGCACCCTGTTAAGAGCGAGGGAATGGTCCCTCTGTCAATGTAGTCACGCTGCAGGTCGGCCACCATCACACCCAGCTCACAGTCAGGAAGTGGGTGCTTAGCAGTCACCGTTGTCTCAGGTCGTCCCTGGAAAGGTATCTGCTGTCAACGGGAGGCTGCCTATCATCAGCTTCCTGGTACAGGAGGAAACAGGCTTGGAGAGGGAGAAATCTGCCCTCAGAGACAGCTGGGACAGTGGCAGAGCTCACAGGTGAACTTGGGTCTGTCGGGCTATAACCCTGTCCCCTGACTTGAGCCAATGAGTCTGGTTCCCTTTCCAGCACCCAAACCAAACACACATGTCCCGGCTGCTCGAGTAAACACGTTCTCCCAACCTGCTCTGCGTAACTGAAAACCCAAAGCTGGCCTCCTGAACACAAGTTTCCGGGGTGTTCCCAGAGGGACACTCAGGGTAGAAATGTGTCTTACAGACGAGGTGAAGAACAAGGGAACACGTACCAATTGCTACCACAGGTTTGCATACCCAGCTGTGCCCATGCACATACTTGGTCAACACATGAGCGGGCCAGGTCTGGCACACACCTCACATTCCCTGAGATGAGCCCCACTCAGAAATCAACAACTGTTTGTGCGCACTTACACAGCCCTCAGTTTCAGCTCCTCGGGGGCGCAAGAAAGCGCCCACACGGAAGGTCGGGACAGAGAACCGAAGGGAAGACAGATCGCTGCCATGCAGCTCAGAGTGTCAGGCCCTACACAGCCTGATTCCCGCCTGTTTAGTTTTTACCACAGGTCCTAGCAGCACTTGGCACAGACAGCAGCTGTCACACCTGCATCCAGATGCCTGGTCCCCGCGCCTTTCACATGCGTGCTCTGACCTCTGACCACAAGCTCCCTTCCCCCAAATGCACGTCACATGTGCCGTCCGTCCCCCTTAGTGCTGCACTGAAACATTTGCCAATGCTTTTGTCCATTTGCCTTTTTTAAAAAAATGAGTACAAGGCATAGAATTACAGAATGGACACACTGTAATTTTTTTCCCAATTCCTTCCTAGTGGACCTTCAGGTGTGTCGGGTCTGTCAGTAATGTTGCAGAAAGTATCCTGGAATGTGCCAGTTTGCATACCTCCACGACAGATTTCTAGAAACGTCCACACATCTTTTAAGTATTAAGCAATAAGCACGACACATATCCTAATGAAAAGATGCAACTTTTGGAAAACGTTTCTGTAGCCATACAAATACTTTTCTCCCGAAATTGAAAGTTGAGCATAGGGAAGCCAGGTCAGGCATTAAGCTGCTCACATGAGCCTCAGTTCTCAGATTTCTGTGAAGAAGCTCCCTGCCCAGAGATTGTAAATATTCAAATAAACACGAAACAAAATCCATTAAGTAACAGGTGCTTCATGTTAGTGTGCAGCGCAGGGAGAGGAGAGGAGGGGACCTTGGGCATCCCCTTTAGGTTTTCTAATTCCCTAGCATATCATCACCTCCAGAGGAATTAAAGAGTCTGCTCTGACTTTCTCAGTAAAACATACTTCCTCCTTTACTTCTAGAATTAAGTAGAATTTGTACAATACTTCGATGTTGCTACAAAAATGCTGTACCTAACTACTGCCATTAAACTATGACTGAAAGAAGTCTGTCATCTTTCACTTAGGAAGACAGTCAAATAAGTATCTTTTTGACAAGGATTCATATTATTCATTTTGATTTAGAATTCAGAGACTAAATGCCATGTACAAAAGCAGTCTCAATTTACAAACGAACTGTGTTTTAAACCACTGTTTCATTAGAAAACATTTTCTTTGAAACTTTCTTTAGAAAGAGAAAAGCCAGTACCTGCCAAAACCAAATGATTTGCTTGCTGTTCCTGGTGTAGTGTCGGTACACGGTATTTCTCTGCCAGTCGGCCAGGTCCACCTCCTGCATGCCGCACAGCATGACCTGGGGACGAGCAGAACCTCAGGTCACAGTCAGGATTCAGTGGGGGGCAGAAATCCGCCCATAACAGCTACAAACGCACAGAGCTGTGTGCCCGACAAGGAACGGTCACAGTAAGCAAACCGCAACAAAATCTGGCGATTTACCAAACAGGACTTTACCTTATTGATTACTTAATTGAACTCAAACTGAAAACAACACTTAAAGTAACTATTCAAAAAAAACATTAGCTGTGCTAAAGAGTTATCTTCTTTACTATAAATAGATCCTAAGTTAGGTTCCAGATTATTGAAAAGTTTCAATAAGTTAGGTTCCAGATTATTGAAAAGTTTCAAACTAAATTTCGGGTTTTTTTTTAATCCATGATATTTTATCTACTTAAAAATATACTGACCTGTGATTCATTTATCCAGGCTTTTGGAATCAAATACATATGTGAAATTTTCAAATAACCCCAGCTGATCATTTATGGGGTGAAACTATTTTGTGTGTACTAAAATAGTGTAACACCTATTTTGATGTACTTCTCATACATCAGCTTTGAACTATACAGACAGTAAGGTGCAGTCTTTTAAGTACAGTTAGGTGAGCGTTGACAGACGAGCACACTTGTGTAACCACAATCGCGCGGAATAGTTCCATCCCGTTCCCTCGCAGTCCAAACCACTGTCCCTGCCTGACTCCGGAGCCCGGGCTTGGTTTCCGAGCACCACCCAGCATACACTCGTCTGCTTGCTCGGCCCCCAGCAGCGTTGCGTGATGCTCGGGGCTGTGGGCACTGGGATGGCTCCCGTGGTGCTGACCAGATTTCGTCATGGGAAGTTCCCACTTTCTCCATTCACTGAGTGCCAGACATTTACGGTCCTGCAGATTCTCAGGTGATGCTTCAAGCTGTGACGAGCACTCAGGAGACTGTGCACTCAGACATGTCATTTCACTCGGGTACATAAGGACCGACTAGTGGGGCTGCTAGGCCTACGGCTGACCTGAGTTTCACACCTAGGGACTGCCACGCTGTCCCCAAGTGGGGTTTCATTGGGCTTTAGTTTGCATTTCCCAGTGGCTGAGGAGTGTCTTCACCCCTTTACCCACCATTGCTTAGCTGCTTTTGTGGAGTGAGTCTGCCCCTCTGAAGAAAGATGTGCCTGGTCATGGAGTCACCTATTCTAGATAAAAGACCTCTCTGTCTCATAGTCTGCCGTGTGCAGGCCGCCTTTTCATTTCCGTAGCAGTATCCTGAAGAGCAGAAGGCTTTAGTTTGGACAAAGTGCAGTGTAACCTTTGTGTGTGTGGCTTGTGGTTTATCTGTGCCCCGTGTGGACATTTCCCTCCACAGGATGCCCTGTTGATCCAGCATCCCTTGTTCAGACTGCCGCTTTCCCTACTGAAATGTGTCCACACCTCTGGTAACATCAGTTCACAGCTCACGGGGTCTTATCTCTGGACTGTAGTGTTCCAATGGTCTGTCTGCCCTTGCCCAAACACCACTTTATCTGAATTACTATGACTCTGTAATAATTCTTGAAATCAGGTTGTGGACATCCTCCAAGCTTGTCCTTTTTCTGAACTGTTTTGGCTAATCTAGGGTGTTTGTATTTCCTACTAATATCAGAATCTCAGCTGGGATGTTGACTGGGATGGTGTTGAGGATACAGAATAATTGGGAGAACTAACAGTTTTACAATAGTGAGCCTTCCAATACATAACATGGTATATCTCTCCATGAGATACATAACATGGTATATATCTCCATATTAGTCATCCTTAATTTTTCTGAGCAATGTTTTGAGTTTTTCGTATAGAGGTCTTACGACATGTCTTTAGTTAAATTTGTTCATTTTTTTTTTTTTTTTTTTTTTTTGAGAGCAGTGTCACTGGCCCTCATATGTGGGACCCGAACCGGGGCTGCTGGCTTCCCAAGCCAGCGCTTAACCACCACGCCACTCGGCCGGCCCAATTTGTTCATTTATTGATGCATTAGTAAATGAAACTTTAAAATTTCATTTCCGAATGTCTGTTGCTAGTATGTAGAAGACATAAATTGATTTTTTAATTACTGACCGTGCGCCCTATAGTCTTGTAAATTCACTATTATTTCTAGTAGTTTTTTTGGTAGGTTCCCTGGCATTTCCTAAGTTGACAATCATTGTTTGTGAAAGAAGACAGTTTTACTTCTTCCCAATCTTTGCGCTTTTTCTTTCTGCTTTTGCCTTAGTTTGTGGCTGGGGTATCTGGTTCAGTGTGGAGGGGACCTCTCTGCTTCATCCCCAGTCTCAGTGAGAAATACTCGGGCATCATATTTAGGGTGACAGTGGGGTCATCTGTTTTGCTGATGAAACTACGGAAGGTGCCTTCTACTCCTAGTAGGTGAGAGCGTTTATAAAGAATAACTGCTTTATCGGGCCGGCCGAGTGGCGCAGTGGTTAAGAGCTGGCTTGGGACACCAGCAGCCCAGGTTCGGGTCCCTCATGTGAGGGCCAGTGACACTGCCCTCAAAAAAGAAAAAAAAAAGAATAACTGCTGTATCTTAAAGTTTACATAGGTTTTTAACCCGTAAAAAGGGGCATGACTATGAGCACACTCTTTTGGATAATGGTCTAAATACCCCTTAGTGAGCTATTATTCGTGGTTAAGAGATGCATGAATGGGAGTGAAAGAATAGACTAGGAGTAAAAGCCAAAACAAAGCAAAACAAACCAAATAAGGATGGATATTTTCTCACAGCTCTGTACTATGAACTGAGGGCAAATCAGTAACCAATAAGGGTATTTGTCTCTTTACGTGCAAATTACCAAATGGCCAAACTGTGTCACAGCGCTGAGGGAAATAAGCCAGTCACAGTGACACCAATGTTGTCTGATTTCTTAGAGCAGGAGGGGTCGTCATGGAAACAGGAAGGGATGGTGGCTGCCAGGGACTGCAGCAGGGGAGGGGGTTGCTGTTTAATGGGTGTAGTTTCAGTTTTGCAAGATGAGAAATTTCTGGAACTGGCTGCATAATAATGTGAACATACTTAACATTACTGATCTGGACTCTTAAAAATGGTTAAAACGGTAAATTTTATGTTACGTGTATTTTAACATCCCCGTCCCCCCAAAAAAAATTCCTAATATACTTTTAAGAAGTGTAAATACAGTTAAGATCACAAGGAACTCATTACTTTAAAATCTGATCATGGGTGGGAGAGCTTAGGACCTTCCCCAGTCCAGGATTTATCCCAAATGGACAAAAGGCAGCCCGCCCACCAGTACCCACAGCACACAGCAGGGAGCCTGACCTCCAGCTCCTTCTCGTCAAAGTACTGCAGCCACTGGAGGGGCACAACTTCATTGAAGCCGTCGAGGAAAGCTTTTGTCTGCTCCTGAACTCCTCTAGAGAAACGCCACTCCGTCATCAACCTGGAAATAAAGATGGCGTGAGACAGATGACTGGAGGAGGTAAACGGCTCAGACATACCCTGTGCTTCTGAAATGCCTTCTCTGCTAAGTACACCGCGTTCACATCACACGGGAACTTTTCAGCGCACACAAGGAGGTCAGCTGTGGCACATCCACAGCTAGAAAAGGTAGGCTCTGTCAGTGGCACGGCCAGATGCCAGCACTGTGACACAGGATGGGGGTTCAGCAGCCCTGCGCACAGGGAAGCCAGGGTGTCCCAGTGACAGGAGGGACCACCTGCGGGCCACGTGCCTGAGTGTCTCACGTCCCTCTCTGAGAAGGACCGGTTCTGCAGGCTGACTTGCTGGGGAGCCTGGAGGTTTCCTAGCCAGAAGTAAAGGGGGAATTGGCGATGGAAGTAAACGTCCAAGAAGATGCACAGACCAGCAGTGGAGCGGGACCATAATGAAGGGAAAAGAAGAAAGCCTCAGTGACAACAGCTGTGGGAGGGGCCGTGACTGGAGACCTGCGGGCGGATGGGCAAACCTGAGTCCTCCTTCCTGAGGCAAACCTGTCCTGCAGCCTCCGAAGCCCGGTGTCAACTCTGGGCCCTGCCTCGGCCTCTGTGCCCACATGGCCCTCCTCTGCCCGGGGCCATGGGCTCTGCAGGCTCTCCAGCCCAGCGCTCCACTCCCTTCACCACTCACAGGGGCACAGTCCCCTCCTCACCGTCTCTACCTCTCAGGCATCACCCAGAGTTTAAATCACTCTAGTTTGGCTTTCAACATCTCTCTCCCCCGGGAAGTAAAACTTCCTTCACAATGTCACCAAGGAGCTGGAGCTGCCTGGCCCAGCAGCACCCTGACCGAGCTGACACTGGCTGCTCCTCGGTCCCCTCATTGGGGTCACTGTTCCACTACTGCTGGTGTCATGAGATCAGTGCCTTCTTTTCTAGCCAGTCACTAAAGATAATTTCACAGTGACCATTTTCAACCACCACAGAATGGCCATCTGTTCTAAAATGCCCAAATCCCCCTTTCCTCCTGAGACTTAGGTGTTTGTAAGTCATCTCTCCTTGGATGTCCTGCTAACACATCCGACTCTTGGCCAATCCATGACCTCAACCAACATATGTTTCCTTTACATGTCTCCCCACCACATAAGTCATGACAGAATCTGAACCTCTTCTTTTCCTGTGACATCCTCAGAAATCTACCCTGCATTTTCATCTCTGCTGCCTGCCACTTCAGGTCTGGGATACCCACTAGATTCCTGAGACAGGCTGGTGGCAGAGGCCCCTCCCAGTCTCCACCACTCCCTTCCAGCCTGACCCTCTGACTCCAGATGCAGGGGCCAGACTCCCGACCCAGTTCTCGTCATCCCATCTTGTTTGCTTTTCATGGGTCTTCTATTAGAGCAGAAACCCAGGGCTCTCGGAAATCACGTAGTTTCTTTATCTAAGGCACAGTCTGCTCTGTGCAAGGTCCTATGTCGCCACTAGTTCTCGCCACCTTCTAGGTCTCCATAGCGAGGACCTGGAGGTCCCAGGATAAAACCATCCCTTCAGTATCCTGAGTCCTTTGCTCCTGCTGGTTTCCGCCTCCGGAAAGACTGTACCAGGCCCTACTAAGTGCACAACAGCTAAGCATGACAACTAGGAAACGAGTTGTCGCAGGATTTTAAAGAACCAGATTAAAAACAAGATTAAAGTCTGTTACCGTATCAGAGACTGAAACAAAATCCTCCCGTAGCTGATACATTTCAGATCAGATGCTGATTCCTATACAATACGGACTACAAGATGAGATCAGGGCAATGGAGGACAAGGGACCGCCGTCCACAGACACAAAGCAGCAGAATGGTTTTCCGCTGCCTGGGTCTGGTGACCTGAGCTGGCCACAGCTTGAATGACACAGATCAGTCACACTGTCACTTAGTGAGCTCTTAGGAAAGAGTCAGCTGCCTGCTGGCCTGGTGAGAGCAAGCTGAGCGTAACGTGCATCACAGGGTCCCGCTTGGAAAGAACTATAAAGACAGAAAGACAGACAATCTGAAATGAAGAGATGAAGACCACACCGAGAACTCAAGTCTAAAAGGAAGGTGAAAAAGTAGGACCACTAATATAAACAGGTCCAGAAGAGGCCAACAGGCAGAAAAAGTGAGCGACTTGATCTGCATATGTTAAAGATTTCACACAGGTGATAAGGGTCAGGAGCGGGCACACTGGCCTGTGCACCCAATCCAGCCTGTCATCTGTTTTCTGTACAGTGTGAGCTAAGATTACTCTACATTTTTTAAAAAATGGGTAAAAATAGTAATAATATTCCATGACTTGAAAATCACACAAAATCAAAGTTGCATGCCCCTGGGTGGTTTTGCTGGATGCAGCCACACCTGCCCACACATCTTGTGCTGCTGTGTGCTGACCGCAGAGGGCACGTTGTAGAGGCTGTGCTGGCGCAGCCTAACCTAGGTGGGCTTCCGGTTCTCTCCTGGGAAAGTCTGCATTGACCTGGCTGGCAAATGGAAATTACTATTGAAGTTCAGATGTTACTACAGCTGATGCCATGGCAGCAGTTGAGTAAAGGGACAAACGCCCACGTTTAAGCAGAAAACTTAGAGAAGCATTGGGAGGGCGTGGGCCCGTGGGTTCGGGAGAATGGCCTGAATGGGCTGTGGAGCACTGTGGGGCCGTGAGATGCCTGCCCAGTGCTACGGGCCACACTCTGTTTGGTGGGCGTGCAGGGTGCGGGGACATGGGGGTGTCCCACAGCCTGGGACACCGCTGCCCTCTGGTGCCCGGTGTGGACAGAGGACGCACACCGGCACTGCTGAGAAGACAACGTGCACAGAGAGCAAGAGGAGCTGATGCGGTCGGTGTGCTGGGACCCCTAAGCGCTGCGGGTGTCTGTTCACAGGCCAAGGGGCCGCTGAGGAGACGAAGGGGCTAGAAAGCGTGGATGACAGGGACAGATGGGAAGCTCTTCCCAGAGGAGCCCAGCAAGAAGGAGGTGGAGGGAGCAGACAGACCATGCTTGACAAGTTCTAGAAGCTAAGGTCACCAAAAGCCTGTCACCCACCCGATGTACTCGTCCTTGTTCTCCTCCGTCACCAGGATGTTGGCACCTCCCAACTTCAGGTCATGTGAAGTCACTTTTCCCAAAATCTCCATGTCAACAGAAAAGTACATTTCTAAGCCACACTCCTCAATGTTGTTGTCTCTGGATGATAAAAACGCATGAACAGCAATTAACAAGGAGCATGAGCCCTTTCCGGAAAATGCCTCAGTGGAGGAAGACAAGCCTGCAAACCTTATCCAGATGAGCGAGTTATAAAACTCAGTGTCAATAGACTCCAGGTCCTTGATCGTCAGCTTCTTACTCAGCATCCGCTTGTAGAATGGCAACGAGAAGCCGGTATCAATGAACTTCCCATGGAAAAGCGCCTGCGAGGAAACAAGTTGTACTTAACAGCTCACAGAACCATTTCCTACTTAGAGCACAGGGGTAGCAGGGTGACCATGAGGGTTTACAGGCACAAACAAGTACTTAAGTAAAACATAAATAAATGCTGAGAACGAAAAGCAGATTAAACTTAAACAAACTCGCTAACTGCCCATACCCTGTCCCTAAGTAACTGGGTGACAAAGAGCCCTACTAGCCCCACTGACAGATGCTGTAAGTTGAGTGCACCCCAATGCCCGGCTCCCTCCATAGCCCACAGTTGCCCAGGAGATTCCTGGGCTGATGGATACTTGTGCCTTCCCTATGGCAACAGCCAACGCCCAGCCCCTCACCCCCACACCCTGTCTACCCAGAAATCAGTCCCACCACTCACATGTCCAGAAACTCCCCCACCCACCTCTGCTGTGCCCTCTGACTGAGGCACAGGATCCATCGTTAGCAAAGCCCTCAGACCCTCAACTGTCCCGTTCAGATGCTTTAGTGTCCTTAACAAAAACATGGCATTTCCCTGGGGACTCTGCTTCCCCTCAAGTCCTCTCAAAGGGGCGCTGTTTCTCTGTCCCGGGGTCACCAGGCCTGGGAGGAGGTGGGGTTGCTTCTCTCTACTGACTCCCCTGCCCCCGCCAGCCTAGCCCTGCCACTCACTGGAGATGACCGCAGTGAGGACGCTGTGGTTACCCACCCCTAGGCCCCTGGACTCCTCCCCACCCCACAGTGTCACATGCTACACACCCGTCACAGTCGGAAATGTCAGCGCCCACGCAAGGAGCTTCCTAGGCTGCTTCTGCTTCTGCATCTTTAAACTCGCTCAGCACTACCGCGGGTGCTGTTATTAGTGGTAACTGCTGATCCGTCCTGGTGACAGGGTCAAGGCCACCTGGCCATGCAACCCACCTTCTGCACACCAGCTAATAATGCCCACGGCCGTCACCTCACCACCGCTCTCAGCCTCCTCCATGTATGTCCCACTGCCAGTCATCAGATTATCCTGATTCCTTCAGACCCTGCCTCTGGCAAAATCCCAGGCCCAGCGAAATCTAGCTCACAGTCTACATCCCACCTGTGCCTGGGTGGCAGAACATGCTAGACTGTGCACACAACCACGCTGGCCAGTCCATGACCAGCAGCCTCCAGGGGGCTCGGTGCTGCCTGTCCACGTCACCAAGGAAATCTGCCGTCAGTGAGGACCTGTGTATCCCCAAGTGCTCACAACTAGCATGGGAATTCACAGGCGCCATGGAGGGCCAGCTTCCTACTTCCTGTGGTCCACATGGAATGTCCCCGTCCCCTACTTCCTGTGGTCCACACAGAGCTGTCCCAGCCCGCTACTTCCTGTGGTCCACACAGAGCTGTCCCCGTCCCCTACTTCCTGTGGTCCACACAGAGCTGTCCCCAGCCCCCACTTCCTGTGGTCCACACAGAACTGTCCCTGGCCCCTACTCATGGTCACCACTCCCACTGTCCCACTGCATTGATCATGACAGTCCCCTCCACTCTGCACTCCATCACTGCCCAGTTTCTCGTGACCCACACAGCTCTCCTGACATCACCCCATTGGTCCTCCCTCTGCCACTCCTGAATGCCTGTCCCTTGGCTACACCCCATGTCACTGCTCAACCTTTCAGTGTATGACACAATTGATCAGTCCTTCCTTCTTCCTTCGTCTTCTGGGACCCATTCTTAGTGGCCTCTCTGCCTCCCTGTCCCCAGCTCTTCTGCGGGGTCCCTGTCATGTCTCTGACGTACGAGCGTCCTTACAGGTCCTGTCTGTGACACTGCTCCTTGAGCGATCACACAGCCTTACAGTTATTCCCTCATCACCAGGACTATAAGGAGCTGAGGCGTCACACACCCTACCCAGATTCTGGATTCCCGTAGACCCCAAATCTGCTCTTGCCACAACCCTGTCACCTTAGGAAATGGCAACTGCCATCAGCTGCACAGTTCCGGACTTGGCACCAAACCCGACTCTCAGGCGGTATCCAAAGCATCAGGAGATGCCAGGAGCTCTAACTGCAGAGCACCCAGACTCCCCATCACCCGGCCTGGGGCACATGGTCTTCCTCTGCCCCAGTGAGCCTCTCTTTCCATGGCAGCAATGAAAGCGCAGTCAAATCCTGGTCAGCTCGTGTCATTCAGATCCTGTCCCGCCCTGCTCTCCCCTTCCCTCCGGGAGCTCCCCAAGGCCCTGGGCAGCACCTGTCGGCCCCTCCTCCTGGCATGGCCGGACTCCTACACGGCGCCAGCCAGGCTGCTTTCAGTCCTTCCACCTGGAGGCTCTGCCTCACTGTTCCCTCTACTTGGAATGCTGTTCTACGAGAACCCTGCGCAATTGTGAACAGACACAACAAGGACGATGCATGTCAGTTTTTAAAAGCCCTCTCTAGAAAACATCTGAAATGAGCAAAGTTGACATGAATGACTAAGGAACAGAAAGTCGGGGCTCACCATAGCAATAAAGCGACCAATGAAGCAGAAGTAGGAAAGGTGGTCTGGGTTGATGGTGGACGCAGGGTTTATCTGCAGACAGTAGTTGTTCTTGCCAGCATACTCGAACAGACAGTACATGGGGTTCAAAACTTCATGTGAGAGCAAGAAAAACCACTCTCTACAGGAAAAAAAGCCAAGGTTACTTTTTAGCATTCACATACAAATTTAAAAACAGAGCATAAATATGCAAGGTGATGACCTCCAGTTACTTCCTTTGCAGCCAGTATAAGCTGGGTCCCCACACCTAACACACCTGCCTGCCTGTGTGCCTAACTTCCGCTGGGGGTGCCTAAGTCCAGCGCAGCCAGTAGAGCCCACATTCTGTCAGGTTCAGCTCAGCTCCCTCCCACCTCAGCAACTCTGACTGTCAGTGTGTCAGTGTCACCTGTATCAGTACCTGCTAACAGCCTCACAAGGTCAGGCACTTTCTGCCCCACTCACCAGACTTGGAAGCTCCTCAAAGCAAATGCCCCACCTTTGTACCCACAATTCTCGGAGGCATCGTAGGACTGATAACACAATAGGTTTTGATGAAGATTGGCTAGAGACACTAAGCTACAACAACCACTGCTGCTATGGAGCAGTTTTAATTTACTGCCAAAGCATTAAAAATGGAACTAAAGTGGGCCGGTCGAGTGGCGTGGTGGTTGGATGCTAGTTTGGGAGGCCAGCGGCCCCGGTTCGGGTCCCACATATGAGGGCCAGTGACACTGCCCTCAAAAAAAAAAAAAAAAATGCAACTAAACTTAAAAGGGTGCAATCTTTAAATGAGATAAACATCCTCTAACTGATTACCACCTATTTGTCTCATCTCTAAAAGTCAATACATGAAACCCAACTAGAGAAAAGACATTCGAATAATTTATATTACAAAATAAACTCAATTTGCAAGACTCTTCAACACAGTTTCTCCTGCAGCAGGACCGCAAACTCCAAGTCTGCGGCCGTCGGTGCCTGCTTCTTGACATGGGCCTCGGGCTCTCTTTAGCCACAGCCCATCCCCATAAAAGTCAGCTTTCAAGGGAAATGATTTCTGGGCACAGTCACAGTCCTGGGAGTGAAGAGCCTACATGCCCATGCAGGGGAGGCTACGTGAGAAGGCGGGAACATGGATCTCGTGTTTTTACAAAGCCAGAAATCTCGATTCTTAAGCATAATCCACTGATTTTCTTTAATGTGGTCAAGTAATTAAAAACAAATTAAAATCAAAATGGGGGCCACCACTCCACAGACTAGATATGGCCAGACAGCCTGTTTACACGTTTTTCTAAAGATTTTAAAACCACAATGTGGGAAATGAGTGCCTGAAGGGTGGAGAAGGGAGACCCCAAACAAAAGCAACTAAGAAATGAGAACCAATTGCTAACCCTAACTTCAGTCCCACGGGGACGAAGGCTGCGCAGCTCTGATGACAACTGTGTTCAGACACAGAAGACTAGAACTAAAATGTCCATTTGCTGCAGGTCAGTGTTAGCAAACAGCGGCCCAGAGAAAACTGAGTCCATCCACAGAAGGACGATGGCCACGCGGCAGCCATCCTGGACCCTGACACGGCAGAAAGAAGGGCAAGTCCTAACTCGCGAGAGGCGGATGGCACCCTTTCCTGTCCTCGCAACGAACCAGAGACAGAGGCTGAAAATCCTGGGACGGTAGAAGAGCTAGCAGAGCCCAGAGAAGAAAATGAAGAAAACAGGAAAACCACTAATGAAGAAAAATCACATTAGAAGCAGCAAAAGGCAAACAGTGGCATAAGGGCAGCTGTGAGAAAAATCAAAACAGATGGAAAAGCACAGAGGTGAAGAAGATCAGAGAAAAGATGACAGACACGTAAGGCTGACAAAGGAGATTCCACATACCCATGACTGATGTTCCTGAAGAAAAATGGAACAAACGGAACAGAAAAAATATTCAGACACAATAGAAGAAAACTTCCCGTCAATTAAGGAAGATCTTACTGTGTTCCTAAAATCTGTGTATGAAAACCAACAATGAATTTAATGAATTTCAGGGCAAAGGGCTGCTGGGCGCACAGAAGAAAACGCTCACCACGCAGAGCCCAAACCAGTATATGAATCAAAGAATTTGGGAATAAGAAAATCGTGGTATGGAGGAACTGACTATATGCATTAAAACAGTCAAAATACAAAGGTAAACCAAAACAGCTGAGGAAAATAAGGGTGCAAACAGGAATGTGAATGT
Organism: Aselliscus stoliczkanus; assembly: GCA_033961575.1. Lineage (NCBI taxonomy): Eukaryota > Metazoa > Chordata > Mammalia > Chiroptera > Hipposideridae > Aselliscus > Aselliscus stoliczkanus. The sequence goes on along the minus strand of CM066731.1, from coordinate 70,474,707 downwards.
GACAAAGTCAGATACTGTCAAAATAATACCGTATTTCATTTCTAAGATGTACCTTTCTTTTTAATGTCTGCACATTTCTGAAGTTGAGATAAATCACAATAGATGTAATATAAACAGTTACTGTGATAGGCAATGCTCCTTTTCTGAAAAAATGTTGTTTTCTATGAGGAAATATGCTGATATAACCCAAACTCTTGATAATCCCAGGTGTACATACCCACCACTTATGCCTAATTCCACATCTCTTTTTTTTTTTTTTTTTTTTTTAAGCTGAGCCATCCTGCCACCTGTTGGCAGCTCAATGGCAACTCAGCTCGGGCTGGCCTCGAACAGCTGTTGCTCAGAGCTCAGCTCGCACTCTTGAGCGAGCTCTTAACTAACTGAGCCACTCGGCCGGCCCTTCCACATCTCTTTTTGCCAGTTGCACTAAAATTGTGATTTTTGTAATTCTATACACCTGTGAAATAAGAGTTCAAAAAGAGTTGTTTCATGAAAAGCAAGTCTAATTCTTTGGAAAGATTAAATGAAAGTGTTTTTTGCTAAAAAAACAAATTATTGTCAACTTACGTTTCAGCAAAGTAATTGAGGGAAAAAAAATTAAAAGATTTCCCACTCATAGCTTCACAAGTGTCTACTGTTAACAATATATTTAGTGAATGTAGAAAACTTTATATTCAAAAGGACTCAAACTAGATTAAAAACACAAACATAAAACCAACATGTACTTGTTATAATAGCAAAATAAGAAATAATCTTATACATGCTGATCCATTAATTATAATATCTCCATACAATGGAATATTGTGCAGCCATTATTGAATAAAATTTTTTTAGCTCTATACGTGATATGGAAAGATGTCCATGATATATAAAATAATGAAATCCAGATACTATATTGTGCACACTGTATGATCAATTCTCTTTAAAACACAGCAAACACGTACTATATCACACTTATATACAAATTTATGTATGTGCAGAGAAAATGTACAGGATAACGAAAAAGTAATAATAATGATCACCTCTAGAACTGTGTGACTATTTTTTGTTTCTAAAAATAATCTTGGATTGCTATTAAAAAATATATTTTTTCAAGAATACATCCCCTGCATACAATGGAGATACACAATTTCAAAGCAGACATGTGTTTTGTATTTTACCTTGCTAAACCACCATAATCAAGTCCTTCTTCTCCTCTAAATATTACATATAATCGCCTCCTCAAGTCATAGGGTTTTAATGCCATAATCTAATTAAAAACAAAAACATGGATATTTAAACACTGATATACAGCACAAGTTTCTTCCAAAAACAATTCATTTTAATTGTATGTTCAAAATTACACATTTTCTTATCTCATAAGACAATGCCTTTAACAACGGTAGAGACCAATGGATTTGTCCCTTCTGTATAAGCTTTCTGTGACTCTCAGGTCCTCTTACCCTATTCTTGCACTAAATGGCGGTCCCACTTTGGGTCAGTGGCAGGAGAGATAGAGAGTGATACAGAAAGTTCAAGGGGAGAAAACATTCCCTCCTGTCACTCACCAAATTTTACAAAACCCTGGGAAAGGCGAACTGTGCCCTTTACTGCCCGGCAGCACCTGGTGAGAAGCACAGGGTCCTTCTGTGGGCCCTGCTTATGCCACACTTCCCTTTCTCAGTAGGGAAAGGAGCTTGGCTCCAGCAAGGAGTCATTTATGAGACATTGAATTTAGACGTGGCACAGTGCATCATAAGACAGCACCTGGGTCCCGGCCTCCATAGCCTAATGCTCCACAAGGTTACCTGTACACCAGGCTTCACTTTGGGGTGAAAATGAACTCCTTCAGCCCACACGTGTCGAAGCCCGAGCCGAGACCGGCACGCGTGGGCCTCCACCACACAGGTAGGCACGTGGGACAGATGCGTGGGACAGACACGGCTCTCCCACGGCAGAGTGTGGAAGAAAGTCAGGTCTGCCATGAATTTAGATGTTCGCTCCCTAAAATAAAGCTCGGGCAGGGCTGGACCAAGCTGACCCATCTGACGCCTAGTTCCTTTGCTAAGAATTTAGTCATTCAAACCAAGAAATGCTTTGACAGTAGCTGTGTGATGTCTTGCCCAAAGTGAGACGGTTGGTGTCGCTGAGCCAGGCCAGGCACACGTCTGCACCTGCACACACGGGGCTCTGGTCCCTCACCATCACGCTCCACAGGACAGAGAAGACTTCCCCCACTCCATTGCATAAAAGGCCTGACCTTTTACCTGAAAATACTGTGCAGGTGGTGCAGGCCAGGGGCACGTCACTCGCCTGCTCTCAGGGAGTGGTGGCTGCATGCAGGGCGGCCCGGGGACCACACAGCAGCGGCCAGCAGGACAGTGAGCTCCTGGGAGCTTAGTCTCCAGCCAGGGGCACAGACAAGGGATGCCAAGTGGCCGCCAGTTTACCAGAAAGAATCCAGTACCACAGGGGCTGGAGGGGGCCATAGAGGAGGCCAGAGGGAGGCTGTGTTACTGGTGCTCCGACAGCGTCCCTCTGAGATGGTGACATTAAACCAGGAACCACCAGGGCTATTAAAGAATAAGTAAACAGACAGCGTGCACACCAATTATATTTCAGCTTGGTAGAATTATCAAGACATTTGTTCGAGTTGGTCAAGTCTTAGTAAAGTAAGTGTCAGAATGTGTCGGCTTGCTCCAGAGCTGCTGACAGCTTATTTCAGCCCTTGAGTTCGTACTGGAGTAACTGTGCCAGCCTCAGCACGTCTGCCAGTGAGACAGAGACACAACAGGGGGTACCTCTAGGGATGCTGTGGTGGGTGCTAAACAAAAGATGACTGGAGGTGCCTGATGCCAGCCCAGGACCAGCAGGTTCCTTACTACCATCATACAGTGGGCACTCGGGAAGGGGGAATCTGGTTACAGCTGTCTTCTGAGGGGTTCAGAGTTCCACAGTCCCCGCTCCACTCCGCTCCCAGGGACACAGTGGAGCTGTGTCATGCTGATGCGACCACTCACCTGCTGGAAGGAGTCTTCAAACAGTGTCTGCCGGGACGCGTTGATTTTTACATGACTGGGCAGTGCGTTGGACTAGGGACAAAAGTGACATGGTGACATCATGTCAGCTGTAGTAGACGGACTGTGTAAAGACCAGGCTAAATGACTATGGAAGGAAGACTTATTTACCACTTAGTACCTGGCACAAGTAACGGAAGTGAGCGAGTTTCCACCGGAAGCTGCGTTCGTAAGCAATTTGTGGACCACCTTTAGTTCTACAGAAAAACAGAAGAAACCATGCGTTAATTGATGGTCCAGTTGGACATTTAATACTCGGTATGGAATTGGAGTGTCCCAGAGTGCTACAGATGGCTGCAGAACAGTTATGTGCTGCGCAGGACATGAGGTGTGAGTGGTGGGCAGAGAGGCTCGAGCAGTGAGCATGCGACACCCACACCCACACACAGAGGGAGACGCTGTTAGGATCAAGCTTCTGTAAAGAAGCGACGTGAAATACAGAAGTCCACTACTGACAGTGTCAAACAAAATCTTTGACAGTCATTAAATCTAAGGAGGAAAGAAGAGACATGGAAGGAATTCTACCCCACCCTGAACTTAAGCTAAAACAAACGGGTACTAGGGACAATAAGCAAAACAAAATCAAATCCCTGGTCACAAGTGGCGGCCGGGTTACACAGCCCAGCTGGTCAGTGAGGAAGAGGCTGAGTGGGCGGCATGTGGGGACGTTCCCATGGGCAGGGCCCAGGTCTCCTGCCCGCGGAGCAAGAGCCTGAGAGACAGGCACAGACGACTGTCAGTCTCGGGGACACTTGGGAATGGAGGGCAAATGCTGTCGTGTTGTAAGGGTCCAGTGAATTCATTCAGTGACCACTCAGGAAATGTGTGGCATGCCCCTGGCATGCTCCTGGAGGGCGAGGGCATTATCTTCTAATGAAGCAGATGAAAGGGCTGTCTCTGTGAAGCTGAGTACTAATGAGGAGACAGAACAGAGATAAGGACTAACGCGCCACACGCAGTGTGTTTCCAGCGGGTGCCTCTCACCACTCCTACTCCTCAAGAGTGGAAAGGCACAGGCCAGGTGGAAGGACAGCAGAGGTGCGTGTGCGAGAGGGCGGCAGAGTGGAGGCCACAGACAGTGGAATGCCTGAACAGAAGCATGGTGGGCGTGAGCCACACAGAGGCTGGGGGTGAGCGCAGAGAAGAGGGAGGCAGAGCCCCGGGTGTCACAGGACAGCCCGGGGCCAGTGAATGAGGAAGAGAGACAGAGATGAAGCTGAAGAGGTAACAGGGCCGGCAGGCATATAGGCCCCTGGAGGGACTTTGCTTTTTACTCTGACTGAGATAGAAACCACTGATAGCTTCTGTGCAAAGGAATGAGTTTTTCCTTAAATTTTTTAAAAGGTCCATCTCGCTGCTGTATGGAGAATGTCCTTACATGAGGAGTGGGTAGAAAGCAGCACGGCAGGCACCACTGCTGTGAGACCGTGAGTGGCAACAGTGGCTGTGCTTAAACAGAGGAGTCTGGATACCTGCAACTCCAGATGGACAGTGTAAGGTCAGAGAGGAAGGGGTGTGGCCTGATTCCCAGGTTTTCGGCCCCAGCACACCTAGGAGAAGAGTGGCCATCAACCAAGATGGAATACCCCAGGCAGAGCAGGTTTCATGGGAGTTATCAGGAAAGGGTCAAAAGAGAGATAGCAAGGAGGCACCTGAACATATGACGCAAAATCTCACATGATTTCAAACAGGAGCCAGAGATAAAAATGTGTCCCAGGGGCAGCCCGACGCTTATGGAAAATTGGCAATGGGCAAGCATCACCTAGAAAACGGACTCTGAAGGGAAGCAGGACCCAGCAAAGCAGAGGATATGAGGGCAGGAAGGCAGGGGCAGCTGAACTGTGTCACATGCCCCAGGACGCAAACCAACCCTGTACTGACAGCATACAGTCCCCGTACCCTCAGCAGGTTCAGGGCAGTGGGGTGTCCCAGTGGTTGGGCTGAGTGGGAAACCAGAAGCAGCATACAGACTGCTCCCATATAGACCTCCGGGAAGGGCAGCAATAAAACAGGTTTTACTGGGCACATTTGTCAGGTGAGGGTGGTGGTTTTGATTTTTACTCTAGGAGAAATAATAGCTGATGAGAATAATTTAGTAGAGAAAGAAAAACTGATGAAATAGGACAGAAAACTGATCACTGCTGGAGCAATGAGGAGGGAAAGGCCCAGGGCACTGGCAGGGGACCGGTCCGGACAGAAAATGACAGGCCAGCCACAGGGCCAGGAGGGCAGGTAGAGCTGGCAGGAGGAGGTGTGGCGGCAGGAAGATGCCAAAGCCCTTTTACGACTGTGTCCCTGACATCCCTGGAGGCGTGAGGGTGAAGGACAGAGCCGCTGGTGCCTCAAAGACCTCCTCATCCAGGGAACACAGTTCCCCTGAGGCTCTGGCGCCTGTCAGGGCACAGGCTGCGATAGCCTGCCCTGTGTGACAGTGGCTCCACACCTCGCCGTCTGACTCTGTACTTAGTCACGCTCCCTAAGCTGTTTTGCCTTCAGAAAAGGGAAACAAATAGCATCTTCCTCCAGGAGTTGCTGGGAGATAAAAGGAGCCAGCCTCTGTCGGGGGCTCGGGACAACCCTCCGCGCATTGTAGTCAGTGTGTAAGTAATGGCTGCTGTTGTTACTAAGGAGTTACGAGCCAGATCCACTGTCACCAGGCAGAGCAAAGACAGGTGTGCTGGGGGGCGTTACGCATGTGGCTTTTCTCAATCCTAAAGTACTCTCTGCGGGTACATCCGCAGCTAAGCTTCATGCTGCAATTCAGGTTTCACTTACACAGACGATTTTCCGTTGCGAGGGTCCTTGAAGGTCGTCGTCCTTGTGTTATGATCGACAAAGTACCTGACGCCCTCGCGGGTGTACCTGATTTCCCAGCCTTCGGGCAGGGGCTCTTCATTCTGTAAGCTGGAAGACAGGGGCAATCACGGGGGCGTTTCCCGGGTGCCGAAAACACCTGGGTAGGTTTCCTTGGTTGATACACACGCAGGGGACTGAGTGAGGCTAGGCACATACATACCCTTGCGTTCTGGGATCTTCCCACTGGGTGGTTTTTGTGTTATGATTCACAAAGTAGACTCTGTCTGTTGAATCCACTCTTTTCTCTAAAAAATAGAGCATGGCATTTACTAACTATGTTATGTATATACCTTTCAGATATTTTTACAACAAAAGTTTCACTCACCCCAGCCGGGTGGCAAAGGCCCGTACGGGTCATTTTCTGCAGCTAACATTGAAGCCTGATTGGAGAAAGGGTTGGGGAGAGAGAACAGTGCCTTAATATAAAAGTAAAGAGAAACTGGACACTTAGCACAATCACGTTAGAGTAACTTTCTAAAAAATATAATGAAGGAATGTGAGTACAATAATCTCATGACACTAAGTCCTAAAAATGTCATGGGTTAAGAGGAATCCATCACCTGATTTTCTGTTTTCTAAAATGATTTAGAGACAATCGTTGACATCAACATTTTAAACTCTTAGCCCTTCCATAATAATCTACAGACATGAGGTGGGATGACAGAAGAGCAGAGAAAACCATGGTGCTTGAATGAGGCAATATTATTTGTTTAAATTTGAACAATTATCATAGTTCTTTTTAAAATAAATGCCTACTAATAAAACCAATATTAAACTCCAGGATCATCATTATACAAATAAACTTCCATCTTGATATTAGACTCTTTTATATATTCATACATAAAAACATTTATGCCTAGGCCGGCTGAGTGGTGCGGTGGTTAAGCGCTGGCTTGGGAAGCCAGTGGCCCCGGTTCGGTCCCACATATGAGCGCCAGTGACACTGCTCTCAAAAAAAACCCAAAAAGAAAACCAACCACATTTATGCCTACACATTGTTACAATCCAGAAATAAGATTCTAAAGCAAATGTAAGCATTCTACTATCAATTTTTAAAGAACCAACTTAAGAATCACGACTGAGAAATTTCTCAGTGAGAAAGCAGATGCACCGTGGTGGACATGTACTGCTGAGTATACGACTACCCGCTCCCCACTCCCCCTTCCTTGACAACCAAGCCCCCGTGCTGCTGGAGGCAGCCAGGCATCTGCCCAGAGTATTCTATCCCAGCTTCCCATGCAGCTGGCCTGGTAGAATGACCATTCTGGACAATGAGTTTGGGCAGTGGTCCCTGGTGAGGGCCTCCCTTCCCCAGTAACAGGGCAAGGGCTTGCTAGAGAAAAGCCATCTCCCTGCCTAGTCCCTTTCCCATTCTTGCCTAGCTGGGGAGGTGAGGCCCAGATGACGGCACCTGCACAAGACAGCCTAGGCCCGACAGCCCTGCAGGGCCCGTGCAGGATGTGACTGGACCCCACCACAAAGCTGGTGCTGTGTTTAGGTAACTGAACCACAGCCTGGTTAGGCTGGGCAGGACAGCACTCTGACACACCTGACCCAATCCTGCGATTTCCCCAAGATTTTCTTGTACACGACCAAGTCCAGCCAAAAATAAGCACACACAGTATATAATTTCTGGTTTACTCTAAACACGCAACTGAACCATGGCACCTCGCCACAGATTTCTGTACAAGTTACCTCAGGACCAGAATTGGGGGCGGCAGATGCTATGCAAGCTGGGCTGCAGATAACCAGGAGAGTGGGGCAGGGAACTCACTATTTAACCGTGAAGAAAGTGGGGTCCACAGAGCCAGCCTAAGGCCTAACTCGGAAGCGTTACTCAAGTTTTCTTTTCTTGTCTTTCCTACCTCCTTTCTGTCTACTAGCCTCTCTACATGTTGGGTTTAAGCTGCCTCCAAATACTATCTAAAGATGCCAGTACTTGTATTTTCTAATTCCTATGATCAAATCCATTTAACAAAGGTTTTGGGGCTTTTTCCCCATTCTTATTGTGGATGTTTGCTTATGGCAATAAATAAATCACCAACTGGTCAAATTTTCAGGCAGCATTAGATTTTTTGGACAAAGCTATCTGCAATCCCGGAATCTCTTTGGTGGGCTAAGAGCGAGCAAAGGGCTCCTTCTAAGAATGTGGGGTAGGAATCAGACGAGCTAGAGAACATCAAGGCTGGCCTTAAGTCAAGTCAGGGAGTAACTGGTTTTATGTAAGCCAATGAAATTATTAAGTTAAAGGTAGAGGACTGGGATTGGTGCAGATATAGCATTTACTAAGGAACTGCATGTATGAAACTATCAATAAGGACAAAACACTGAGTATATAAGTTATGTTAGTAAACTAAAATTTATAAAGAAGCCTGATGTGCTTAGGTGCATCAGAAACGCTAATATGTATTAAAGGTCAACTCAGGAGCAGAGCACTCTGTGCAGCATCTGGAACACTGGGCCCCCCGGGGCCCGCCACTTACCGAGTAGAGGTAGCGCTGGTTGAACTGCTGCATGGCGCCCTGCAGCTGGCTGCGCTGTGACTGCCACTGCTCGAAGTTTCGCACGGACTCCATGGTGGGCCGCTGCCAGGTGGTGGTCCTGGTGTTGTGGTCCACATAATAAACCCTCCCCCGGTCATCCACTCTTCTTTCCCAGCTGCCGCGGAGAAAAGAAACAATACAAATAAGCAGACAATACTCTCTTACTGTAAGAAATGAGAAAGGAGGTAGTTAATACTTCAAGCACATAATTTAAAACTCAAGTGCAAGACATGATAAAATAACTTTAAAATAATGTAAATTATGATATTCTTCAGAGAAAGTATGACTTTCTATTTATTTGAGCTAACTGTGTCCCATTCTACCACTGGCCAAGGACTATATCACAAAGGACCCCAGAGTCCCCATGTCATCCTGCCTGCCATTTGGGGGAGGGAGCATTTGCTGGATGCTCACTGCACCCCAACAACCTGCCCATGCCCACTGCCCATGTTCAGGGCACGCACTCTGCCTACAGCTTTGTAACCGACCTTCCTGCCGTTGTGCGGCTGCCAACATGAACTGCAGATGCGGTCATACCACTCCACCTGTCAGCTTTCAGGTGTGGCCTAAAAACGAAGCCATCCTCCACGCAGCCTCAACACCCCCACCCTCCTTCCAGGGACCCATTCAGAGCCAACTCGACTCCTTCTGGTCCCCAAAGTGTAGATGTTTCCTCTTGTCTCGCCTTTATGTTAATATTCTCTGCCAACAGAGTGCCCTTCCCCACCTGTCCAGCACCCAGAATCCCCAGCTGCCAGGGCTCAGTCCACCTGAAACCAAGTGTGGTCACTAATGGACACAACAACCTCATAGCAACAAGCTCTAGCACTCCCTGCCTAGAGTTTTCTGGCTTTGAATGTGTTTGGTGTTGCGTTTCGTATCGGGGGACCTTAAGGCCCACCTGGAAGGAAGGATCTTCTGTGTGACAAATGCAGTGAGGAGTTCCAGGTACAGGCCAAGTATAGACAGGATAGCTGAACTAGCTATCAGCACAGTGTGTAAAGTTAGGAAGCTAAGAAAATGAAGGAAAAGGAAGACCCATTTGTGAATGGCCTCTGACAGCCCAATAGTATGACATCTATTTAGTATGTAGTAGATATGTTTGTATTCATTTAAAACCTTATGTCATTTGAGCCATAACATACCATTTTACTTCTGGCAATCTTTGTAGATCATAACTTTGAATCACTCTAATGTCTGTCATTAAATCTCATGTAATAACATAGTTTTAGATCACTATCTATGGAGAACCATACATATAAATTGCTTTTCATTCCTTTAAGAAAAACAACATGGGGGGCCGGCCGAGTGGTGCGTGGGTTAAGCGCTGGCTTGGGATGCCAACGGCCCCGGTTCGGGTCCCACATATGAGGGCCAGTGACACTGCCCTAAAAAAAAAAAAAAAAAAAAAAAACCAAACAAGAAAAACAACATGGACTGAAAATGGACAAAAATTCTGCAACTCCGCTCAGTAACTCATGCTAGTGTTTTACAACGCCTTGAGGAAGCCCTTCAGACGAACTGTAAAAGAGATACAATGTAACACATCTCATTTATTGAACATCCAGTATTGGCAAAAGCAAATCAAGGAAACAATATAGAGAAAAATCATTTTGTGTTGCATTAAATATACTTTTAAAACCACATGTTTGAAAAAACACAACTGAAGATACACAAAGCTGTGACATTACCCTGGAGGTAACGGCTGTGGCCTCTCCCAAGTGGTCGTCCTAGTGTTATGATCCACATAATAGGTTCTCCCGTGAGGGTCTTTCCTCTGCTCCCACCTTTAATAAAGATGCAAAAATGTAAGACAATCTGAAAACAATTCCTTCTTAGAATGAAGAAAATTACAGACAAGTTTTACTTTTAAAGCATATATATATATACACACATATATACTATAAAGTTTCTTTTCTCAATTATAGTACTTTTTAAATTCTTAGTTATTTCCTTTTCAATAACACTACTGGAAACTCAGTAAGTACAGTTAGCAGGGGAGGACAGAAAAATACCTAAAGTTCTTTGAAGTTACTAATCTACAGAATGAGGAATATCAGAGTACAGAAATATAATCTAGGGTAGAGAGACTTTCAGCCTAATATCAGTCCCAAGATGCAGAATACCAATAAATACTCATTTTTTTCTGGAATTTCAAATGTGTACATCTAAAAGATTTTGGCAGAAATCCCCTTAAAGAAGTGTGTGGTGTCACTGCTCTGTGCCCACTCTGAGCCTTCTCTGCACACACCTGTCCCTCCCTAGTTTCTGATAAGCCTGCAGGTGTGCACACAGCCTGGCTTTATCCTTTTCTGTTCTGCCTCCGAGGCTCTCGAGCTTTTATTTCCCCACTCTCACTTTCTCCTCTGTGGTCCCTGTGTCTTCCTCTCTAATCTTTTCTTAATATGGTCTAGAAGAAACATTTCAAACATAAAAAAAATAACACCTGGTATTTTGAAATTTAACATTCTTCGTCTAAACTTGTAAGTAGAATAGAAAATATTTTTCTTTCTCTTACACACAGGGACCCAGCTGAATTTGATTTTTTTTTTTTTTTTTTTTTGCTGAGCCATCCTGCCACCTGTTGGCAGCTCAGCGGCAGCTGAGCTTGGGCTGGGCTTCGAACTGCTGTTGCTCAGAGCTCAGCTCAGACTCTTGAGCAAGCTCTTAACCAACTGAGCCACTGGCCGGCCCTTGAATTTGATTTCTTGATCAGACAGGCCTTTAATTATTTTTTCCCTACACAACAACCCCACTCAATGAAGCTATTCCTTCAACAGGTACACAAAATGAAGCTGTCGGTCTGCCTCTCTCTCTCTCTCTCTCTCTCTCTCTCTCTCCCTCCCTCCCTCCCTCCCTCACTCACTCCCTCCCTCCTCTCAACCACTTCACACACACACACACATGCTGTCCTTCCTTAAATAAGTTCTTATGACTGTGGAACCCTCAGGCCACTGGGCCTTGGAACACAATATGATTTCTTGTTTTAGTTGTCTTTCCTCCCGTTTCCTAATTTCCACATACTTATCGTTAATATAATTCCAGGTAGTCTCCTGCCGCCTCGAGTGTGCAGCGGAGTCCCCCTACATCTCTTCCATCAAACCCCACTTCCCAGGTCCTATGTCTTTCACTTCCAGGACCTAGTTTTGGAAAAACACGAGTGCTGGCAGGAAACCTGTGTAAACCTGGGTGTCTGTGCTCACTCAATAGTGATACTGCACACAGACTCGAGGGTGGAGAGAATGTCCCTTGGCATTTAAGGCACTGGCCATTGTCTCCTAGCTTCTCGTGTCAATTCTGAGAAGTCATACAATCCGAGAGGGATGAGACCTGCTTTAGCCCCTTTCTTTAACTTATGGAAATAGGATTTTTTCTTTGGTCCCAATGTACTATTATTTTCACAATAGGGCATCTTAATATAGATTTATTTCCCCTTATTACCCTGCGTTGGTGAGCCCATTCAATAAGAAAAATCTAAGTCCTTCAGGTTTATTATTTTGTTAAGGATTTCTCCCATTTTCTCTCTTTCCATAATTTCTCTCATCAGAACTTCTGAACTGGTCCTCTAATATTTTTATGTAATTCCTGTTACTTTATAAATTTCTTTTTATTCTACTTTCTGGGCCACGTCTTCCACTGAATTTACTGAGTTAGATTTCTAAGACCTTATACTTCTTTGAATATTCCATTGTTTGTAACACCTTGTTCTTGTTTAATTTATGTTATGTCTGCTCTTATCCCTCTGAGAATACTAAAACAGCCTGTTTTCTTCACACAGCATTTTCTAGGCTGTTTGGCTGTCTGTTTTGCGTGTAAGAGGCTTGTCTTGGGTGTCTAATGAGCAGATACCAAACAGCTGAGTGGGGCTGTACGTGCCTAGATGCGGCTCACAGACTGTGGGATTAATTGAAAGGTGACATAATGAGGGTGCTTCATTGGAGAAAAAACAGATATCAGTATTTTTAGTCCTTGGTGGTGGTGGGGGAGGGGAGGCTGAGGTGATGGGGTTAAATAAAAGACACTTCCAATCACCTGGGTGGAAAGGGTAAAATCCCAATTGTCAGTAGTATGGGTTTTGGGTAGGAAAGAACCAAGTGTTTCATCCAAATAATGGCTATGAAGCTCTTTTCCAGTTTTATCCTAATTGCAAATATTTCTAACTTAACACTCAACAAATGTTCAGTAAGCACTTATGCTGGCCTCTCGTTCTTAAATCTTCCAAAATGAAAGATTAGTTCCAGAATTCAGTGTTCTGCTCTGAATAGAATTGATCTTTTCAGACTGAACTGCTGGCTACACAGAACAGCATATTCATAAGCACTTTTAGGGAGCACTTATCTTCTTTATCACTTTCTACATTCTATTCACTAGATCAAGGGTAGACAAACAATTTCCGTGAAATGCCAGATAGTAAATATTTCAGGCTTTGTGGGGAAAGAGGCAAAATCGAGATTATTATGGAGGTACAAACATAATAGGAGACTACTACTGATCAACAGCTCACTCTCTCAGTACAAACGACACTCCAAATGAAGTGACAGTAAAGGAGGGCACAGGGGGACACTGACTGGGTCCAAGGACTCAGTGACAGCACTCTACAGCTGTGCCCGTGCTTCTATGAAAGCTGGTGTGCTGGCCCTGGCCACACACCCCATTATCCCATGAGTACCCCACTGTCCAATGAGACTTCTCAGCAGAATTCTTCAATTTCCCGGAGAGAGTGCTAATTTGTAACGGCCACACTTCACCTTCAACTATAATACTCTGCTTTCAAATATTTAGATGCAGTCTCCCCATCTCACTAAGACATCATATAAAAGTTTTCAAAACCTATTACTGAACAAGACATTGTTAAAACAAAACAAGTACATTTGGAAGAATTTTGTGAAATACATTAGAATAAAAACAACAGAGGTTAGTTACTGACTGGGGTTCCATGTTTGGGTAATAGCGTACATGGAAAACTTGCCTCACAACCCACAGTTGGAGTCACCTCTCTCGTCTGTGTCCACTGACTCCTGCCCTCAGCAGCTGACACCCCTCAAGTCTCTCCCATCTTATGAAACAATGAACGGCCCCCCATTTCTTGCCCACTTCCACCAAAGGTTCCTCTTTCCCAGTGTGCTCAGGGGAGGCCTTCTCTCACACCCCACCCTCCGGCTGGCTCCACCACACTCATTGTTTCCCAGAAGCCACTCTGTCAAAGGTCAGCAATAAATAATCTCCTTGTTGTTCAATTCAATGGGTGCCTTTCAGTTCTTCCTTGGATTTTTTAGATTCTGACCTTGTTAACCATTTCCTCAGAGGCATTGACAAGCCAGGGCCTCTGTGCACTCACTCAGTCACCCAGTCAAGCTCCAAATCACTAACTTAGCAAATATTTATTGAACCTGCTAAATGGCAGGGAGTTTTAGGCACAAGGAATACAGAAATGGACAAAATAAAGCCCCCTTCTTGGACCAGTGGAGAGAAAAATGAGGGTGACACAGAAACCTGTGTCATGTGGTGATCTAAGTGTTACACACAGAAACAATACCGGCTCCGTCATGCTGATTCAAAGAGCCTTACTCAAAACAGTTCATACTGGTTCCATTTGTAAAGGTCTAGAACAGGGAAAACTAATCTATAATCTCTAGTGGGGAAAAAAATCAGAACAGCGATTGTCTCCCTAAAACTAATGCAGGGATCGGCTACAAAGGGTTTGAGAACTTTCTGGGGTGATAATGGTTTGGGTTAACAGATATATGAATTTGCCAAGGTCACTAAAATGGTACACAGAAGACTTGTATATTTCCTTCTGTGTAAGATTCACCTAAAAAAAACCGAACAAATATTGAAGTCTAGTTAATGATATGCAAGCTGAAGTGTGGAGGGGCAAAATGTGCTGGTATCTGCAAGTTACTGAAATGTATTTAAAAATTAGATGGACAGAGAGATGAAGAGATATGAGAGGAAGCAACAGAGTCAAGTGTCAGCTGTAAAATCTAGCAGTAGGTTATTGTTGCTGAAGTCAGGGAGTGTGACACCTCCAGCATTATTCTTTTTTCTCAGGATTGCTTTGGCTATTTGGGGTCTTTTGTGGTTCCATACAAATCTGATGATTTTTTGTTTTGTTTCTTTAAAAAATGCCATTGGATTTTGATGGCATTACATTAAATCTGTATATTGCTTTGGGTAATACAGCCATTTTAACTATGTTGATTCTTCCATTCCATGAACACGGAATGTCTTTGCATTTCTTTGTGTCTTCTTCAATTTCTCTTAAAAATGTCTTATAGTGTTCAATGTATAGGTCCTTCATGTGCTTGGCTAAGTTTATTTCTAACTATGAAGTGACAATTTAACTACTTCATCCCCAATTCAGATGCCTTTTATTCCTTTCTCTTGCCTGATGGCTCTGGCCAGGACTTCCAATACTATGTTGAACAGCAGTGGTGATAGGGGACAGCCACATTGTTGTAAGTAGATGAAAATAAGCTTAGAGAAAGGTCTGGCTGGACATGCAGATTTAACAGTTAGTGAGGAGGCAGTGCAAGCCTCCCAAGGAAGCATATACAGGGGACCACAGCTGGAACCACAAGTAGGCAGGGGGCTAGGTAGGGAACTACTGGAGAAGAGCCCCAGCAAACCAGCTCAGAGAGCGAGCTGGGGTGGCACTGGCTGCAGTGAGAGCACGAGGGCCGAGCCACACGCAGACAGAGGGCTGTGCAGGGACACGCCGGGTCCACACTCCATTCCAGCATTTGTAGCTTGTACTGTGTATGTGTGTCTGCAAGGCTGAACCACTGAACAAGCCTCTTGAGAGCAGAGACAATGTATCATTAATTAACCTTAGTATCATCAGAGCCAAGTAGAGTAAAAGAACAGGTGAGCAAGCATGGGGGAGGACCAGATGGAACACACACTGAGGATGGCCTTCAAAGGAAACTGTACAGTGGGAGACTTACAGGGCTTGAGAACGACTAAGCAGACACGAAAGCCCGAGTTTGTAATAGCCCATCAGCAGAGTTAGGAGGCCCCAGCACTCAGCATTAAGGGAGAAAAAGGAAGACTATTTGTTCTCAAGCTTGGGGTGTGGGGAGCAGACTGTACAGGAAGCTAGAGAGCTGAGGTGATGATGGGTGTGCTCTGGTGGCTCTTACCTAACAGTGAGAATAACCAAGAATCCAATCGGAGGGTCCTGCAATTCACATCAGCTTTTTCCTTCTCCCTCAGAAATTTGACTAAATGAGCAATGGCTCTTAGTTTGTAGCAAATTGTACTTGGTTTGTAGCAAATAAATCCTGGGTTGTCGGAAAAGTCATGACGTATTTTTTCTATGTTTTTCATTGCAAAAATGCGTCATGACTTTTTCAATAATCCAAAAGTATGAATCAGATTCCAACTCAGATTTCAAATTACCGAACAACAGAAAAATTTTACACACATTCAACAGTCACACATTACCAAATAGCTGCTGTTTAAATGTGAGTCAAACATCTAAAAAGGAAACGGACGTACCCTGAGGGCAAAGTATCAGTGCCAGGTGTCCCAGAGGGCAGCCGGGAGGGCTCCTCACCCCCAGCCGGCTGCCTGGACTTGGCGGCCTCGAGGGCAGAGCCCATCCCAGAGGCAGAGGCAGAGGCAGAGGCAGGGGTGGCCAGGTCCGGTGCACATCCACCTTCAGACCCGAGGGCTGCATCGTCAGGAAGGAGGCACCCGTTGTGTCCTGAGGCAGCCGGCACTTCTGGAACAGGCGGGTCCTCACCGGTGGTGGCACTAGTGCAACTTGAAGACAAGGCAGTGTCTTCAGAGGCCACTGCAGTCCGTGTGGCATCATCAGCAGGTGCTGATGAGGGTGATTCTCCATTAACTGAAAAGGGAAAATTAGTAAGACAACCTGATGAGGAACGTTGAAGCATTGTTATCCTCAGTCAGAGCTTAATTTCCAAGGACTAATTAATGTAGCAGATACTGAGGAAAGTAAGGCCAATCATTTCTTTGTTACTCACATTTAGAGATGAATATGTAAATAAAAAATTAAGAAAACACACACACACACACAAAACCTTAACTTAGGAAAGAGAAACCAACATTAGGATAACAAATGTTTTTTTCTCCAAATTATCAGTTCTGAAAGTCTGCAAGGGTAATAAAAAAAAATTTTAATGATCCCTTTCAATCTCCCTTTTTATATGCAAATGTAACTAATGTCAAAAGAACTCTGCCAATGATGGGAAATATACAGTGGAATTAATTCTTGACATAGTACTACAGGGGGCTGCAAAGAAGGCCCAGGAGCTCATTCTATAGTTTTTGGAGAAATAACCCAATCCTATGATCCACTGTTACAAAATGTTCTTAATTTTCTTCTAAATGTGATCGATCCATTTCAACTATATACACTATAACAGAGAATCAAATTAAAAGTGGAAAAAGAACAGATTATTGAACAAAACCTATTAGAAATTTACACATCAAAGTTCTAATTCAGATCTGGAGGAAACCATAAATAAGAGTAATGGAATCTTCAGGGAGACTTCTAAAGAGACTCAAATGGTAGAAATTAGAGAAGGAATTAAATGGTTAAGTGCAAAAGAACTACAGAATCAATCAACTTCTACACCAAATGTGAGAGAAAGAATGCTTTTGGAACAAATATCAATAATGAAGTACAAGAACTAAAATATTTATATTTGATAGATAAGATGGAGAAATGAAAAGAAAATGAGTACATAGAGACTTCTAAATTCTGATATCTCCTATCTGATGTTCACTGACAAGAACTATCTCATTTAATATTTATCCTTCAACAGAGTGAAATTAATTTCCACAAAAGAAAAGACTGCAGTAGTCTTTTTAAAGCAAAGTAACACTAAATGGGAAAAGAGGACTATTTGAGAAAAGATAATCCAGTCCAATAAGAAAGTCATAAACCTTTGTGCATACTAAAATACAGACATAAAACACAAACTATTAGAGACAGAGGAAGATTCTACAATCAGGAGGCCACGTTCTGACTATCATTCAATAAAACTAGAAACAAGCAAGATAAAATACCACTTACTGAAATGTTTATTAGAAGTCTGGCATAATCTGTTAAACACTTTTTGGGGGTATCTTACTTTGCCCTCCCAGGAATGTATCAGTGCCATGATCCCATGGTTGCAGGGGTACTGGCACCAAGGTCACCTGACTTTGCCAGGGTACCAAGAGTACACAAGATGTTAACACTGGGGAGGCTGTGAAGGGAGCAGGGACCCTCCCGGTACATTTCTTTGCAACTTTCTGTGAATCTGTAATTATTTCAAATTAAAAGGCAAAAAACAAAAGTCTAGGAAACTTGTGAAATCAGTTAGTGCTGCCTAAAATTTACGATGCTGAACTACTGACTTATTTTGTTACTCAAACGATAATTGTATATTAGAAAAAGCCATTTTACACTAGAAGTTAGGAGCAGGGGGAAGAAGTGGGGAAGAAACTACTGACTAAGGTCCAAGGACTATGGTGGGTGTTTCAGACTATCGCACTTCACTTTTAAAACAATCCTAATAGGTAGTTAGTTGAGTATCATTCTCTTTTTATAAATGGAGGGGCTAAGCTTTGAGGATGTTAAGTTTGTCCAAGGTCACACGGTTAACATGTTAAGTGGCAGAGCTGGGATTTAAGTCCTGTTAGAAGCCAAATCTTTTCTACATGACTGCCTACCATTTTAGCTTAAAATGATGACAATATTTCACAGCAACTAAACTTCTCAGACGGCTCCCCTTAATCAAGACTCAGGGAACAAGAGGGGGGAGCCCAGCTGTACAGCCCTGTCTGGTGGAACCATATATCCTGAACTCCTGGCAAAGGCCCCCAGGCCCTTACCTGAAACACTGGGCCAAGTGTACCCCAGAATTCCTCAGTGTGAACTTCGGGAAGGTAACATGGCACCCAAGCAGGTCTGGGGACTCAAACTGTTTATTTCTGCAGCAAACAGCAGGGCACTCATACCAAGCATGACAAACTCAAACACCCTCAAGCCAGTTCTAGTCATTCTGCCATCACGTGAGTTTACAAAAAACCTTCGGGCGTGAAGGATTTTAGGATTCTGGAATTGCAGGTATGAGATCAGAAACATGCAGTGTTACACACAGGATGTGCACACTCCCACCCAGTCCAATGAAGAGAACTCATTTTTCAAACCCTTAGTTCAGAAATGGAATACCATTTCTACACTAACACCTCAAAAGAGGTTAACCCATTCCTGGAAAATGTACCTGAATTCATCCTTCTGCTAAGGGATGGCACCTGGCACAAGAGACCTTGGTCACATGGTCGCTACCAATAAGGCAGGTTCCGGAAGGCTTTGCAGCCCGGCCAATGGGCAGCCAGCCCTTGGATTGTTTGGTCAGATGTCGCCAACAGTATTGCACGGAGTGGACAGTCACTAAGCTGACCGGGGGAGTGCTATCTGAGTCCTGCAAGGCTCGGACATCGAGTGAACAGCAGTGCAGAGCACAGAGCCGAGAGCCACAGAGCTGGGGGACAGTGCTAGTGCATCCACAACCCCGCTGTGGCCTCTCTGGGCCTCGGTTCCCCCAATAACAGAATGTATGTGAGAGTTACTGCGAGAGTTAACTTCGCAAATGGAATGGCATTTATGAACAGGTACAGCACTGGTGTCAGCCATTATTGCTCTGTCTTGGGTTCCCGTAGTTAAGGTGAATGTCATGGGAAATAGTGATGATGGAACTTTTTTTTCTAGTTCCTCCTCTGTGTCTTATTTTTACCTTGAAATTTTGAACAAGGATAAATAAGAATGTGGGAATGAATTTATTCCCATGGAAAGAACCTATCAAGTACCTGACGGACTGTACAGTGCACACAAGATTCTATAGTGAGGCGCCTCCCTCGGTGAGTCCTTCTCCCTATCGCATCAACGTCTGAATATACCCAAACGCAATCTACTCAAACAGCTAAGTATTTTAGAAAGAACAGCTAAATCTCTGATTTCATATCCTTGAAATGGACGGTGATGACAAGAATGAAAGAGAATGGCGGTGCACACCTTTCTCAAACGAGCATTCGGCACTCTCACACGTCTCATGAATCTTCAGTGGACACATTAAAGAACTGGCCCTGCTATCTGATTACTTCCAGGAAGGATGGAATTGGACCTGGTGTTCAGATGCAGTGCTAGTCCCATAGAACAAACCAACTCATTCATTTGGTCACATAAAGGTACTATTTTTGTTTTTTACAACCTCTTTGGAGAGTTTCCAAGAAGTTACATTGCTTAAAATATAATTTTCTTTTTAGGGGTGGGTAACTAGGTTTTTTTCACCATGTTTTTTGGTATGGGTATTTGACAACTCAAAAACCACTGGATTCATGATTTATTATGACAAATTCTAGATAAACCATGTTTCTATGCGTTGATATTTTTAAAAAAATAAAATTTTGGTCCTTCCAATAGGTACTTCCTCAGACTATTTTTTTTTTTTTTTGAAGGCAGTGTCACTGGTACTCATATGTGGGATCCGAAACGGGGCCTCTGGCGTCCCAAGCCAGCTCTTAACCACCGTGCCACTCAGCTGGCCCCCTCAGGCTATTTTTTAAAACTGTAAGATTTAATTTAGGATAAATAACATAAGGCAGAGTTCTAGGAAACACTAGTGTATGTACTCTCGGAATTAAGGATGCTATCTACACTGATGGTGCTTTTTCATACAGATCAAATAAGACAGAATCTCAGGAACAGTAGCTCTTTTAATTGATCTGTTCTTAATTTAGAGAGAATTCTGAATAATCTAAGATGTTTCCTTTTCTGCTTTGCTAACAGAAATCTGAGACAAATGTTCTTACTGGAAAGTTGGCCAGAATGAGAAAATAAATGCTTCTGCTCACACATTTTACCCTCATTATATGTATTTTCTCTTCATTTTCCACCACCTTAAATTATGACTAAAAAGTTCTACCTGTTCTGGTACTTAAGATCTTTGAATCCATGTTTTTAAAAAAGGGCAGCATTAATAAATGAATTAAATTTTTTTCAAAATTCCTATCAGTCCCCATGTTTATAAACACTCTCAGGATAACAGATGATAAAAATCCCCGCAACCTTGAGTATAAATACACAGGTATCTTAACTATGAATCCTTCTAGTTTCTTTTAACCACTGAATTACTTTTCTACACATTTCTACTTTTGAATACTTTCCTGTAAACAGACAAAAACAGGCAAGAGCACAGAGTGTGGAATCAAGACATCAGGACTCCAGCCCCAGCCGCAGCACACACGCTGGCCATCCTAAGCAAGTTCTACAATGTCTGGGTTTCAAGAGATTCATTTCAAAGAGTTAAAATGTGAAGATCAAACAAAAATAACTCATGAACTTTACAGCTGAGTTCATTGAAAAGCAGGATCATAGAGGAGATCTTCCTAAGGCAGTCATTCAATAATAGAATAATGCTTACTCTTGGAAAATATGAAACTCTGAGACCTATATCAGCTCAAGTACATTTTCCTACTAAGTTATATGCCAAAAATAAATATTTGTACCCTGAAACACAAGTTAAAGGAACCATTCATTACTGACAAATCAATGAATTCACTTAAGTTCTTTTAGAAATTTATTCCACATTATGAATTAAATAAGATTTTTTTGTGGCATAAAGCCTAACAACCTAGCTATCAAGAAGTACTTTCTTAGTGAAATGTGTTGTGATCTCTAAACTAATAGATTTTTGGCATATGTTCCTAAATAATCTTGAAATTTTCAAAATTATTGCAAAAAATTCAGGCATTGTAATTTTTAAATTCCTATCACAGAATTGAAGATCAAGAAAGACTGCACAGTAAGAGTGTAGGCACAGATCCATTCAATTTCATTTAGCTTTCATTTCCACAATGTCATAAGCAGCCCTGCTTACCAGTGTCGTTGGCAGGCTCGGACGCAAGTGGGGCTGGGGCTGGTGTGTTCTTGGGCCTGGCAGCGCCCTGAGATAGGCGTGAGGGGGTGTTCTCTCCATTCAGCACGCATGAGCAGCGTGAGCTCTGCGCTACAGTGTTTGCAGACACGTGGTCACCTGCTCCGTTAGTGCCTTCAGCAGCCAGCCTTCAAGAGAAGAAGCCTCACTTCAGTGAGTTAGTACAATTAAATAGCTTTTCACCAGAATTTTCCTAAGAAATTGGTACTGAGTTCTTAACATGCCAGCAAAACGACAGATATAGAGAGTAATGAACAAACATACAGCATACTTTTATTATGCAAAAATTTAAATTATTTTCAGTTCTAAGTGCATCCACACTAGCAGACAAAACGATATTAAAAAATACAAATATGCTAAATCAAAATGAATTCAGTCTGTCAAAATAATGTTCAAAGTGTACATTTTAAATATTTAAGCCTAAGAATATCAATCTTTATCTTAAATATTCTGAAAGTATTTTCAAAATGCTCGTGAAACATAAAAATCAATTCAAAACTATTGCAATTTTATTGGATACTGGAAAAGTCTTCAAATGTTGATGGTAAATTATTATTACTAGGCACTAAAATTATGAGTGCATGATGAGCAAATGCTAAGTATTTATATCATAGATTTAGAAGAATTTATAGTATATAAATTAACTACAAATAAGAACTACGACTACAAAGTCAAACATTTTAATTTTTATTGGCAGTGGATAGGGAGCTGGGTGATACTGTGTGAGTGTCCAGGAGAGCTTTTCCAAATACACAGGCCACTCCATATCTGCCCTCCATGGAGATCATGTCCATTTCCTGCTCAAAATACACTGTACTTGGAGTAAGATCTAGATTTCTTACCACAGTCAACAAAGCTTTTTCAAGGTCAGCCCCTAATCCTGTCCATCTCTCTGATCTAGTTCTTTACGCTCCTCTGTGCTCACGTCACAGCAGATATACTATTAATATATCAATTTTACTCAGCAGAAAAACATGCTGAAAAGCCCTCTGATTTTTACTACAAATTTGTATATATGAGGCAGTAGAATCACGATAACTACGAGATCACCCCAAAGTTAACTGATACATTCTGGAGTTAAAGGAGTTTGTAGAGCATAAATTAACCAGAAAGAAATCTAGGGTCTTTGCCCTGAGGATGGCCTCTGGCTGAATGCTATTCCCTCAGACTCTGCATAAATGGTTCATTTTTGGCTTTTTAATTTTAGCTCAAATGGCACTTCCTCCGAGATGATTGCCAGGCATCTCTCTTTAAAGCAGGCTCCCTTCCATTCCTGTCACCTTGTCCTGTTTCAATGACATCATAGTTCTCATCACTGTCTCCAACTAGCTAATTTATATTCTCACTTGTGCACCATCCACCTTGATCCCGCCAGAATGGAAGCTTCATGAGAACAGGGCTGGTATGCTAAGTGCTGGGGCGAGCGTCTGGCACCAAAAAGGCACACAGCGAGTAGCTGATGAGTACACGATGAGTGCCACCCTCCTCCCCCTTGTCACCTGTGTTTTTGGAATCAGATGTGTTCAGGAAGTTTGAGCAGGAAAAGTCTAAAAATAGTTCCCAAGTGATTGTGATTGGTACATCCCTCCCCAGTCGCAGCTGGAAGTCCAGGTTAGAGAACCCCTGTGAAGTTCTCGTGAGGCTGCAGAACGAATCTTCATGCAAAATGTGTTACTGTGCAATAAACATTAGGTTTCAGACTGGAAGTGATTCAAGTAAGTGCCTCTGGCCTTCTAAAACAGACATAAATACATTCAATCATCTTAATAAACCTAATTGTTGTACCCTTTCAGTCCTTCATTTTCTCAGTGTGAATTTTAATATGGACACCAGATGTGTTTAAGGCAATATATATGCAGAAGACATACTTACCTATTCATGTGCTCTGTGGGAATCATTTAATGGCAATTAAGGAGAGTGACATTAGTGACTCTGTAGATTAATAAGGTCACATTGCCATATATTAGCATGCTTCTTCAAATGCAACAGTCAGTTTTACAGCAATGTATTTTTATAACTTCACGTGTTCATTCCATTGTATCTCATCTAGTATATGCTTTTATTCCAATTTAAATTGTTCTAAACGGGAAGCCTCTATGAACTGTCATCAGAGTGCATGCAAGGAAGTTTCTGAAACGGCAGGATGATTTCTGAGGGAAGGCCACATCTGTGCACCATCCCTTCCAGGGATCTCAGGAAGCTGCCAGCTCAGACAGCAATCAGATGCACATTTTGCATGCGATCTGACTCATACTGACATACCAGGCCCATCAGGTTTTAAAAAGCCCATTTCCAACAAGAAAGAAGGAAGTGCTGACACAGGCCACAATATGGATGAACCTTACACTCAGTGAAACAAGTCAGGAACAAAAGGTCACATACTGTGGGACTCCATTTATGTGAAATGGACAGAACGGCACATCTAAGAGACAGAAGTAGATTAGTGGCCAGAGGGAGCCGGGAGGAGGCGGGGGACAGACCACTCATGAGCACCACAGTAGGGAAGGTTCCACAACTGTGTGACTACGGTAAAGACCACTGAAGTGTACATACAACTTGAGAGGGTGGATTTTACAGTGTGTGTATTATAGCTCAACAGAGCGTTTTTTGTTTTTTTAATGACTTCTACCAGGAACTCAATCAAATGACATGCTTTTTTTGCTTGTTTTTTTTTTTTGAGGGCAGTGTCACTGGCCCTCACATGTGGGACCCGAACTGGGGCCGCTGGCGTCCCAAGCCAGCGCTCAACCACCGCGCCACTCGGCCGGCCCAAATGACATGTTTTAAATTCTATGGCAAACTCTAGGAAAGGTTAAAATTAAAACCACCTTCATATATGGAAAATGTTATATTATGTGCCAAACACTCAAATCTAGTCCTACCTGGTGGTTGTCCTGGCAGAGGGCTCTCCGTTCTCATGGAAGGCATCCCCATTTTGCTGTATTTCTACTGAACAACAAGAGAGAAAGAAACCGGACTTTTATGCACGTCCTGCAGTTTTCCCTTCACATTTAACAACCCACCATGTCCACTTACTGGTTGGAGGTGAACTGCAATTCGTTAGGCTTTCTGGCTCAATCACTAATCCATCCAGCAGGACAGTCAGTTCTCCCGTCTGCACTACACCATTCTTGTTTTCCAAGGACAACTTTAACTGCTCTTTCACTCTTTCCACTGGGGAAAAAAAAACAATTTAAAAGTGTTTGCCACGTACAGAAATGTTTTAGAAATCAGACTACAGATGAGGAATGACCGTAACTCAGTGGTTGCTGGCTGCATGTGGAGGAAGTATGAGCGTTTTTTAGCAGCAGCCCCCTATGCAGGATGGCTCCCTCCCACAGCGTCCTCACCCCCACCACACGCTCAGTTTCATCTATAGTTGCTCCTCTGCACAGTATAAACCTCGGAGCATACAGAAATGCATCCAGACAACAAGTTCACCAAGTGCATAAACGTGCTCTTCTGGCCAGCTACCACCACGTGACACGGGGTTACAGCAAAATGTCTGCTTGAGAGTCAGATGGTTTGTCTGGTTACTAGCTCTGGCCCTGCCACTTCTAGCTGGACTGAGTAAGCAGTCAAACTACTTTCAGCCTCAGTTTCCAAATACAAAATGGAAATATGAGCATCAAAACTAAAGGGACTGTTATAGGGTCCAAATGCATAACCACACAAAACACTCTTGGCCCACACCTGACACAGTAAGTGCTCAATAATAGCTAAGCACTGTAACAGATTTCTTTCTTTTTTTTTATATAAGGCAAGGTATTTTCTTCCTATTATTACAATATCTAGTTCTTACTTAAACTCAAGGTCATTTCGCTTCAACTTCTTCTATCCCACAGAATATATAATTAAAAGTTATTAGGGATCCCTTTGTTATTCAAAATGAGGCCAATTACTTCAATCTGATCTTCACTGGCTTCCTGTAACTTTTGAAATTATAATTCACTTTACTTCTTAGATAAACTCCTTGACTTTTGTCTTAACTTGGGTTTTGGTTTTTGTTTTTCATTTACCAAAGGTTCAGCATCTCTTTCCACTTAAAAGTATCTGAAATTTGAAGATTTAGCTCTTGTTCCTAAAATATTTAGCTGCTTGAGTAGATTCTTCAAGAATAGCCTTTTAAAATCTCTTTAGTGTAGGTTTCGTGGTGATAAATTCTCCCATTTTTTAATCTGTAAATGTTTGTATTCTCATCCTCGAAAAATTTGTTAGGATGCAGTTTTATATTGATAATGATCTTCTCTCAACTCTTTGAAGATATTTTTCCAATACCCTCTCCTATTATGGCTAATTCTGCAATCCTAATTTATAAATCGTTGCAAATGACCTGTTTTTATGTGTAGCTGCTTTTCACTTTGATGTGTCTCAGCAAGCTTGGGGTATTATGGATCTTCAGGTTCCTATTTTTCAATGGTGTTCAAAAACCTACAGCCCTTACCTCCTCTACATTCCAAGTGTCAGCAAACCATGGTCCACAGGCCAAACCTGGCCCACTGCCTGTTTTGTAAGGAAAGTTTCATTTGAACACAGCCGAGCTCACTCATTTGCATGCTTTTTATGGCTGCTTTCCTGCTGCCATGGCAGAGCTGAACGGTGCAACAAAGGTTACATGGCTGCAAAGCCGACATGTTTACCACCTGGCCCTTTACAGCAAAGGTCTGCCAACCCCTGCCCTGGGGACTGGCTCCTGTAGCCTGTAGCCTTTAATGGTGAGTTCATTCTTGGATATTCAGCTAATGGTAATCTCTGAGACTGAGTCCAGTCAGGGTCTGTTTCTAATTCTGCCAGTGGTTGGAAGGCACCCCTAAGTCTAGACTGCAAGAGTCCAAGCTCAGCTCCGCTACCTAGCTGTCAGCCAGCCCAGTATCCTGGAAGTTCCTATCAGCATCATGCACAATTCTAACTCTAGTTCACAAGGTATTCTTTGTCATTTTTTTTTTTTGAAGGAGGAGGGTCTTGGCAACCACCCCGCCTGTGTAAAAATCACCAGTGCCACAAAAACTCGTTCTGTCCAGGATCTGACCTCTCTGTAGGAGTGGTATTTACATCATCCAATCTCACAATTCTGAACATGGAAGACTGGGGTATAACATTTTTGAATCATAAAACTGGGAGGGCTATCACATAAATAATTCCCATCTTTCCTCAGGGAGAACAGAATTCTTCATAGAAGACGAGCTGGCCTGATCATATTGACAGCAATCTCACTTCCTAATTTTTCACTTTCCTGACTCTACCTAGTTCCACTCGCCCCCTCTCTATTCCCTAATTTTTCCTTTGAAATGCCCAGTACCTTCTGTACAAACTGAAGTTCAGTTCACCTCAAGCTGGAACCTCCTCCTTATTGCAATAACATATTATTGACTAAAATTTATCCTTACCACTTTAACAAGTGTCCAGCTTTGATTATCTTTGAAAATAGCGGAATTTTCCCTTCACAATTTAAAAAATAATGGGGTTGAAAAGGAGAAATATATCTCAGATATCTCGGTCTTTAATGCTGGTAACAAAAAGAAAAGAAAGCTAAAAATACCACACATTACTTGCAGAGCCAATTAAATAACTTCCATAATTTATACAGAATGGTGTTCAAGTGGTCTGAACACATAACTGAAAGTTAACTGAGGCAGAAACGAGGGCTTAAATCCACACTTGTTCTGAGAGAACATAAGTCAGAAGGCTGCATGAACAAAAGCTTTGAATGTGGTCAAACTAGACTTCTGACATGCAGCAAAGGAAGGTTAAGGACTGAAGTCTCATAGGGTTTCAATGTGAAGACATGAAAGGATGTCCCTTGTAAGCTGTAGGCGGAGGTTTACTAGAAAATACACATGATTTTATGGTGGATTAAGTTAGGGGGTTTTATTTAAGGCTATGGTGGCTGTAACCACTCATACCATGAAGTCTGATGAAGAAACCTATTCAAGGGAACTAATCCTCCACCCTTACCACCAATACGTGTACCAGGAGAAGGGATATGTGATACGTGAATTTATGAGCACCAAATGTCAGGGCCTTGAGTACAGGGAGAAACTAGCCTCATAAATTTGAAGAGGGACAATGCCCTTGACAACTGCAAACACATTTTGATATGGGAGAGCGCTAGGACTGTATTATGGTGGAAGAAACAGTGTATTCTTTGTTTTCTATGTTTCTTCTTTAAACTCAGTAAGTGTTTACTTAATGAATTAAAGTCGTATATCTAAGAAAGTAAAAATACAATTACTTTTATGTGCTTCTAACTCTTCTCAAGTTATCAGAGCATATAACAGGTAGAATATGCAACTTCTGGGAAGACAGGAAGCTTTGAATCAAACATATCAAAACAACAGGGTATCTTTATTTTAAAACATCATAAATAATTAGAAATGAGAGGATATTTCAAGGATATCAGCAAATGGGAAAATAAATTTAAAAGCAACTCAGATCTGATTTAAAAGATTGCAGAGGTCAAAAGAATAAATCCTTAAGTTACATAAAGAAACTTAAGATCTTAGGTAAAGGAAATAAGATTTATTGACTAATTCATGCTATGAAGACTTTTAAATAAAACTTTAATAACTATTAATATTATAAAAGAAATGATTTTTGAGGGGGAAACTAGAAACATAATGGCAAACATGAAAACTTAAAAACAACATTGGAGGTGACACAGAAAGAAGTTGCAAACAAAATAGAGACCAATCAGATGACACAGATGACACATCTAGGAAAGGGGATCATTATGATCATATTATTTGATCATAATATGAACACGGTGTCAGAAGAAACACAAGCCACAAATGGTAAGTTCAATTGGGGAGAAACTTAGAAACCACTAAATTTAGAAATTTTCCTAAAACACAGATTTCAGATTAGTAATTAAGAAAATGCACTAAGAAGCTTCCAGAATTTACCCTGACAAGCAAGCCAAGCTGATACCTATTGTAAACAATTCAATCTCTACCAAAGGAAGACACAGAAGAAGCACATAAAAGCAAGCTCATTTTTTGAAAAACAGGAATAAATTCTGATTTTGTAACTCAAACATCATAAAAAAGTCGCAGGCTGCACTACCCCATATGGCAGCACTAGTAGCCACATGTGACTATTCACATTTAAATTAATGAAAGTGAAATAAAATTTAAAACTAAGCTCCTTGGTTGCACTAGCCACATTTCAAAGGCTCAGCTGTCACATGTGGCCAGTGGCTATCACAGACACAGAACACAGCCACTATCACAAAATTCTACTGACTGCAACTTTTAGAGAACTGTGCTGCTGCAGCTAGCTTTTCATTCTGAAGACAGAAGTTGTATAAAAATCTACGTAACCACGAGAAAATTCAATGGCACTGGGATTACACAGGAATATATTTAAGATTAAATCAAAATTCTGGTCAGGGCAAGTGACAACACAAAGTATGACCTGCGGTATTAGTCACAGACTATCGTTTGGTGCTCCCTTCTGCCTTCTTCGCAAGACTCTTGGTATTTCATCCTTATTGAAGTGGTTCTAATATAAATATCTGTCCAATAAAAGACAAATATCTAACATACAGTACCATTACTAATGAAAGAATGTGGTGAGAAGAGTCATTTTAGGTATGTACAACAACCACAAGAAACTGTTTAGGGTAAGAGAGAGCTGGACCATTATCTGTAGGGAAAATTTCATACCTATATCAGAACGATATTCAAAGTTTCTTCAGTTACAGATAGCTATGACAAATAGTTTGTTTTAATGTTTTCATTTGTGAAATTATTCATTATATCTCCCCATTCCAAAAAGGATTTAGGGCACATTTAAGTAAATTTGTGTTGAAAGATAATAATAGTTCAGAAAAAGTCACACTGCAATAGCACTTAGACAAAAAGAATGAGTTCCATAGAGCCTGCATCATTGTCGTGTCAAAAAAAAAAATGGAGGGGTGGGGTGGACCTGCTAGATAAATGGAACACAAAATGAAAGTGGGCCAGGGCCGGCCGAGTGGCACGGTGGTTAAGTGCTGGCTTGGGAAGCCAGTGGCCCCGGTTCGGGTCCCACATATGAGGGCCAGTGACACTGCTCTAAAAAAAAAAAAAAAAAAAAAAAAGTGGGCCAAATTCATCCATGATAAAAAAAAAATTAATATTATGTAAAACTGAGTAGCAAAAGGAAGAAATTAACTTAGATGTACTTTTCATACTCTTCTCCATAATAATTCCATGTATATTAAAAAATTAAATATAAAACCACACTAAGCAAATGCATAGTTATTGAAAATACTAAGGAGTTGATTGGTGATCAAGCTCTGCTTTCAGGAAAGGAGAACAAGCAAAGTATACTCAGAATAAGACTAGCTGGACAGAACAGTCAAAGAACTAAGCTTAGAAGTAGGAAATTAGACAAACTAAGTTAAGACTCTATAAGGTGTTTGAATCTAGGAGTTGGACTTGATCTAGCCAAGTGTTTTTCAAACCGGTGTGAGACCCAGGGATCCACAGAATTTACTTCAGGAACTGCTGGGGTAGCCAGAGGGAGGGCGTAGGCGTATATGTGCATGTGCCTGTGTGGTCCAATGCTGCTGTGTTTACACACAGTAAGACCCCACGGTAAGGCTTTACTTGAACTTTTTTAAACCTTTGATAGTGGAAAGCAGTGAAATACACAGATAATAAAACAGTCTCCACTTTCAAGCTGTCTGTTAATTCCATTATGTTTGTCATTCACGGTGTTCATAAATGTCGACTCAGATTCCTATACGACATTCCCCACATTGACATTCTCCGATTCCCTTCATCCCTAAATTGCCCAAGATTATCATGGCTCCCACAAATACCTCTTCTGGTTCCAGTTACTTCCTCCATACTGTCATGTGCCTTCAAGGGCTTTATCCTGCCTGCCATTCACACCACAGATTTCTTTAAGAGTCTTGTCAGAGACCACCCTTCTGAGGCATGCCAGAGCCTGGGCTCCTCAAAGGCAGGCCTGCTTCTGTGTCCTCCTCTTCTTTCACAGTCACAGGCCCTCACATCTCAGTCACCTTAATTCCTCTCAGGACGCTCCCCTCCCACTTCCGCCCTTCCACGCCCCTTCTGTGTGCACAAGTGCGGGGACTCAAGCACACTGCAGAATGAACACACAAATACACACCCACACACACGGAGACAGATTCTGTTCCCTTAAGGTGACTGTCAAACACTTTCTGGACACAGCTCTCCTCAGAAACATCACACCTTTTCACTGACAACATTCCCCTAGACCTGTGAGTGAATTCTAATTGGACAGTGGGACAGTTTTTGTACTGAATATCTTTATTCATCACTAGGTTGTCATGATTTTGTTGGGTTACTGTTTGGTTCATAAGCAGTGTCTGTTGGTTTGCTTTTTAAAAATAAGTCCTACAACACTCCAAAATTTAACTAGAGCTCATACTAAAACCCGAGTCAAGTGTTAATCCAAGAGGCTGAATGAAGGCAGCCAAGCATTTGATCAAGTATCAGTGTGCATTTTTAAATTCTACAAGGTTGTCTAGTCGTATTAGTTTTCTATTACTTCTAATCAAAACTGAGCCCCTAAAATCAGAAGACCTATCTTCTGGCGGTAACTGCAAGTATCTGCGTCCTTGAGTGAGTCATGGAGGCCTGTGGTCACTCTGGAAGTCTGTAGGACGGTAAATGGTATTTCCTGTCGTGACCACACCAGTTGCAGACGGTAATTGGAGGTCTCCGTTATAAACACAAAGCTAGTATTTTTGCTTTGGCCTTCAGGATACTTTCAAAGCATCTAAAATAAACGTTTAGAGAAACAAAGAGTAGAAGAAAAACTTACACTTTCTGTTGTGTTTTAACAGTGCTTGTTTCAAATCTATTGTTGATCTTCCTAATAAAGCATCTGCTTTTAAAGTGTGATGGCTCCAAACTCGGAATTCCAGTGTGGTCTGTGGGGTCACATTTCTGTAGGGGTAAATTATAACAAAGACATAGGAGGATATGCTATTATTCTAAGTGATAATTCCTATTAAATTACTTACTTCAATAATTTTTTAAGCCATGATTCAGTTTATTTAAGGAAAAAATATTGTATGAAACAGTAAACTACTTGAATTATAAAAATAGCATTTGCTTTCAAGCACATTAAGACTTCACTAACTAGATAAGAATTTTTATAATTAGTGATCCAAAACACCAATAATACTTCAAGAGTCTGAGACTTCACAATAATTATTTCTATTTGAACATATTTCTATAGATTTTAGACAATTGATAGCCCTGGTTAAAATACACAGATTTATAACACTGCATTTCAGACATGCCAAAATTAAGAATAATTGATTTTATGCCCTACATTTTTACCAGACAGTAAGAGAAAATATGACTATATGGAAAAAGCTTTATAAAACAAAAGCAATGATTATTATGCCTCCTCTGTAAAAAAAATGAAATTAACCCCAATTTTTTCTAACTTTAAATGTCTATTCATACTGGAAAATAAGTCATCACTATAAAGTCACCCTACAAAATAATAATTTTAAAAAGCTCCAAGCACACCCCACTTTGAAAATTCTGTACTCTTTTTATAAGGTACTTACACAGTCAGCTGTTCATCCCATTTTGGATTAGAAGAACTACTGGATTTTGCTGTTTTCTTAATTTCTCCATCTACAACTACTTCTGTATATATTGCTGTTCCAAACCAGTTCTTTTTTCTTTTTAGTTTGGCACTAGAAACTAACAGAAATATGATCATCACTAGTGAATATATGTAGCCAGAAAGCAGTGTTTTGTGCTAATCAATCAATAAAAATGGAACTGTGCTTCTTGTACAACCCAAACTCTTTTCATTGACAGAATTAAAAAAACAATAGAACAAGAATATGATAATCCCTGAGAACCATTTGAATTTTGACCGTGGTATAACTCACATACGATATAGTTCACTCATCTATACTACATAATTCAATGGGGGTTGTGCAACCACCACCACAATTAATTTTAAAAAACAGTCATCACCCCAGAAAGATACCCCATACCATTAAGCAGCCACCCTCCTGTTTTCTCCCAGTCTCCCTCCCCTTAGGCCCAGGCAAGTGCAGTTGACTCCTGAACAACACAGGTTTGCACAGGTACTCTCATAGGCAGATTTTTTTCAATAATAACAGTTTCTTTTTTCTAGCTTACTTTATCTTAAGAATACAGTATATAATACATATACATACAACATATGTTAAGCAACTGTTATCCATAAGGTTCCGGTCAACAATAGGCCATTAATAGTTAAGTTTTGGGGGAATCAGAAGTTATACTTGGATTTTCGACTACTCAGGGCGTTGACGCCTCTAACCCCCCCCCCCCCCCCCACACACACACACTGTTACAGGGTCAATTGTATAACCTACTTTCTCTTTAGATTTGCCTACTCTGGATATTTCATGGATTCATACATGTGGCCTTTTTGTGGCTTTTGTCACTTAGCATGCTTTCAAGGTTCATGCAGGTGGTAGCTTGTATCAGAACTTCATTACCTTTACTGACAAATAATATTTCACTGTGTAGACACAGCACTTTTTACTTCTCCATTCACCAGCTGATAGACATTTGGGTTGTCTCACTTTTTGGCTATTGTGCATAATACTGCTATGAATGTTGGTACACACTTTTGTGTGAACATGACTTTTTAGATTTAACACCCAAGGCCTGATCCATCAGATAAATAATTGATAAGCAGCACTTCATCAAAATTAAAAACTTCTGTTCTGTGAAAGATGTCAAGAGAATGAGAAAACAAGCCACAGAATTGGAAAAATATTTGTAAAAGATACATCTAACAAAGAACTGTAGCCCACAATATATTTAAAACTCAACAAGAATACAACTTGATTAAAAAACAGGCCAAAGACCTTCACAGACACCTCACCAAAGAAGATATAAAGACGGCAAATAAGCACATGAGATGATGCTCCACATCA
Organism: Aselliscus stoliczkanus; assembly: GCA_033961575.1. Taxonomy (NCBI): domain Eukaryota; kingdom Metazoa; phylum Chordata; class Mammalia; order Chiroptera; family Hipposideridae; genus Aselliscus; species Aselliscus stoliczkanus. Next base: position 70,441,364 of record CM066731.1, on the reverse strand, counting down.
CGTGTCATTAGGGAAATGAAAACTGAAACAATAATGAGATACCCCTGAACACCCACCAGAATGGCCCAAACCCAGGACACGGACACCACCAAACGCTGGGAGGATGTGGAGCCCCAGGAACTCCCACTCACTGCTGGTGGGAATGCAGATGGTGCAGCCACCTTGGAGGACAGTTTGGTGGTTTGTTACAAACCAAACATACTTGTACCATATGATCCAATAATTGTGCTCCTTGGTATTTACCCAAAGGAGTTGAAAGCTTATGTCCACACAAACTCCACATATGAATGTTTATCACAGTTTATTCATTATCACCAAGATGCCCTCCATAGGTGATAGATAAACTGTGGTCCATCCGGACAGTGGCATGTGATTCAGCCCTAAACAGAAATGGCCATCAAGCCATGAAAAGACATGGAGGAACCTGAAATGCATGTGACTAAGCGAGAGAAGCCAACCTGAAAAGGCTGCACACTGTGTGATTCCAACTCTGTGACATTCTGGAAAAGGCACAACTGTGCAGACAGTAAAGAGATCAGTGGTTTCCAGGAGTTAGGCGTCAGGGGAAAGAGCAGGGGGAGGACAGAGGATGTTTAGGGCAGTGAGACGACTCTGTGTGACGCCATATTGGTGGATACATGTCGTCATACATCTGTCCAAACCCACAGAATGCCCAACACCAACAGTGACCCCAGCGTAAACTGTGGGCTCTGGGGGATGATGACATGTCCGTGTGGGGTCATTACTGTAACCAATGTACCACTGTGGGGAGGGAATAGTGATAATGGGGAGGCTGCATGTGTGGGGACAGGGGTACATGGAGATCTTTGTACCTTCCTCTCAATTTTGCTGTGAACCGTAAAACTGCTCTAAAAAAATTAAGTCTTAAAAAAAAAGCACTGGGTTGGACACATCTGGGTTCATATTTTAACTCTGCCACTTACTAGACATCTAACCTTAAGTAAGTCAATGATACTTCATAAATTATAAACTGTTTATAATTATATACAAATATAAATGTCTGTACAGGGTTATAACAGAAAAAATTAAATTTCTAGAAGTGGAACTGCTAGCTTAAAGCCCACTCCTCCTTGAATCATGTGTTCCAACTAGCAAGAATGTGTGATCTGAAGGCCCCTAACCATGGCTCTTCATACTTTTGTAAATGCTGTCCCCTCTCTCCTGACATTCTCTGCTGCCAATCTCATTTGAGATGAAGGCGATTCCTCCTGCACGAGTTAGAGTGCTCCCCTCCGAGTCCTCTCACACTACTCCAAAAGTCCAAAGGCCACCTCCAATCCCAAGCAGACCTGCAACACCTGAATCCACATGTACCAGGTTAATGATCACCGCGCACAGGAACTGTCCACACAAAATAAACCTGTTTCACCACTGTAAATTCCAGGAGACTTGTGTTTTCACATATGTTGTTCCACTTAAGGAACTCTGGTCCACTGACTAAATGAATGGGTGGCTAACTGAATGAAAGGCCTCCTTCAGCTTCCTTCTCCATCCTAATCAACATTTAACGACCAAGTCAATGATGCTTATTCCAATATACAAATTCTCCCACCACCAACGAGGATGTATCTTCGCTACATCAAGCACAGATTCTACAGAATAAGTAAAATACTTTTAGAGGGTGTCTACCTTTCAGGCCTATTGCAACAAATACACTATAGTGTGGATCTAAAAGAAAAGATACTTGTGGAATAAATCTGCTGAATTAGGATTAAAAGAAAGTTTCATCTGGGAGTCACTATTTTATATTATTATAAAAATAACTTACCAGTTACCTGTAACTGTAACCTTCCACTGTGGTTATTACTAGTATCAGACCTTGGTGAAGCAGTGGCCATGTCCCAAAATTCAACTTAAATCTATAAAAAATTTAATGAATTTATGTGTTAGACAAGAGATTGTAATTTTCAATATGATTAAAACTAGCTGAATTACCTAATACAGTATTTTTCAAGCCATCACATGTTGACATATTCACAGTTGCACTCCATTTAAAATTAAGACTCAGTCCTACAAGCATAAGAATAAGACCAAAAAACCATATCTAGGTCAGTCTGAGCAAAGACGTTAGTGTCACATGATGATTTATCAATAAAATAAACATACAAATAATTTTAACCTATTTTATCACATATTATAATACATATGCTATCTGAACCACCTGAGTAGTTTGCCCCTTACCCTTTAATATTTAGTGTGTATTTCCTAAGAATGAAATATTCTCTTAACCACAGTACAACAATGAAATTCAGGAATTTAACTAGTGTAGATACTGCTATTATCCAATACACACTCTATAATTCCATCAACTGTCCCAACAATGGCCTTTATCATAATTTTTCAACATAGTGCCTAGTTCAGGTCTATATACCCCTTCAGTTGGCATGGCCCAGTAAATCTTGCATGCTTCTTTTCATAACTTTGTTCAAGATCTGCTTCACTCCTCCGGCCCAATTTTTACCTTTTAAATAAATACGAAGCAGAGCTACTTCAGTTTTCTTCTGCATGACAAATATTTTAAGGCTAAACTTCTATTCACCCTTGACCTACTAAAGATGAAGTAGAGCATTCTGGGCAAATTGAGAAATATTAATGAATATGGATGTCTAGCTTGGTTTTCTCTGTCCATAGTCTTTTCTAGGCTCCATTTAGAGCCTTCACTAAATGAAGAGACCCAATACTCTAAAATCATTATACTCTCTTCACTTACTTATAGTTGTAAACATTATGTATCTGTGTGTGTATGTGTGTGCACACAGACAAACTGCTCACTATGAGTAACTGATTCTGATTAACATAGTCACGTGTTGTAAAACGTCCGTCAGGCCAACATCCATCCTGCAAATGAGAAAAAGGGCTCAAGAACTGCATCTACCCAGAGTTATCATGTTTATTTATCAGTTGTCATGTTTATATGAGAAACCAATGGAAACTGAAGGTTTTCAGTTTCTAGCAGTCTGGTATGTAGATACTTTGAAAGGTCTTCCTGCTTTAATGCAAACAGATCCTGGATAAATTAAAACCAATGTACTTTTCGCTTTCCCCTTAAGATCAGGAACAAGACAAGGCTGCCCACTGTCACCACTTCTATTTAACATAGTTCTGGAAGTTCTAGCCACAGCAATCAGACAGGAAAATGAATTAAAAGGCATCCAAATTGAATAAGAGGAAGTAAAATTGTCATTATATGCAGATGACATGATACTATATATAGAGAATCCCAAAGACTCTACCCAAAAACTGCTAGAACTGATAAACAAATTTGGTTAGGTAGCAGGATACAAAATTAATATTCAGAAATCAGTTGCATTTGTATACACCAATAATAAACTATCAGAAGAACAAATCTGGAAATCAATCCCTTTTACAATTGCTTCAAAAACAATAAAATATCTAGGAATCAATTTAACTAAAGAAGTAAAAGACCTGTACTCAGAAAATTATGAGACACTGAAGAGAGAAATCAAAGAAGATACAAATAAATGGAAATACATACCATGCTCATGCATAGGAAGAATATAGTTAAAATGTCAATACTACCTAAGGCAGTATATAGATTCAATGCAATTCCAATCAAACTATGAAGGACATTTTTCTCAGAAATAGAACATAGAATCCTAAAATTTATATGGAACCACAAAAGACCCCGAATAGCCACGGCAATCTTGAGAAATAAGAACAAAGTGGGAGGCATCACACTACCTGACATCAAAACATACTACAAGGCTACAGTAATCAAAACCGTATGGTACTGGCATAAAAACAGACACATAGACCAATGGAACAGAATACAGAGCCCAGGAAAAAATCCATCCATATACGGTCATTTAATCTATGATAATGGAAGCAAGAATTTACACTGGAGTAAAGATGGTCTATTTAATAAATGGTGCTGGGAAAATTGGACTGACACATGCAAAAAAATGAAAATGGACCACCTACTTACACCATATACGAGAACAAACTCAAAATGGATTAAAGACTTAAATGTAAGACCTGAAACCATAAAACTCCTAGAAGAAAACATAGAGAGTAAGTTTGCAGAAATCATCCTGAGTAATATTTTTACTGATACATACCCTCGGGCAAGGGAAATAAAAGAAAAAATGAACATATGGGATTACATCAAACTTAAAAGTTTTTTCACAGCAAAGGAAATCATCAATAAAACAAAAAGGCAGCCTACTGAATGGGAGAAGATATTTGTCAACAATATATCTGATAAGGGGTTAAAATCCAAAATTTATAAAACACTCATGAAACTCAACACCAAAAAAACAAACAACCCAACTAAAAAATGGGCAGAGGATATAAAGAGGCATTTCTCTAAAAAGGACATACAGATGGTCAACAGGCATATGAAAAAATGTTCAACCTCACTAATCATCAGAGAAATGCAAATAAAAACCACAATGAGATACCACCTCACTCCAGTCAGAATGGCTATCATCAATAAATCAACAAACAACAAGTGCTGGGGAAGGTGTGGAGAAAAGGGAACCCTGGTGCACTGTTGGTGGGACTGCAGGTTGGTGCAGCCATTATGGAAATCAGTATGGAGGTATCTCAGAAAACTGAAAATGGAACTCCCATATGACCCAGCAAGTCCATTCTTGGGTATCTATCCAGAAGAATCCAAGACGCTAATTTGAAAAAATACATGCACCCCTATGTTTATTGCAGCGCTATTTACAATAGCCAAAGACTTGGAAACAACCAAAATGCCCATCAGTAGACAACTGGATTAAGAAACTGTGGTACATTTATACAATGGAGTATTACTCTGCTATAAAGAATGAAATCATACCATTTGCAACTACGTGGATGAACCTAGAGACTATTATGTTAAGTGAAATAAGTCAGTCAGAGAAAGATAAATACCATATGATCTCACTTATGTGTGGAATCTGAAAAACTGAATGAATGAGCAAAATAAACAGAAACAGTCTCATAGATATAGAGGAAAAACAGGGTTGCTAGTTGGGAGAGGGGTGGGGATGAAGGAGAAGGGTAAGGGATTAGACAGCATAAATAGGTAACTACAATACTGCCACAGGGATATGAAAGACAGTTCGGGGAATATAATAATGTTGTAAATATTTTGTGGGGTGTCAGATGGTCACATGTCTTGTTAGGGAGACCAATTCATGGTTGGAGTAGAGGCTTGATCACTGCACTGTATACCTGAAACTGATGTTGTATAATATTGGATGCCAACTGTAATTTAATATATAGATAGTCACGGGATGTGGATTATACTGTGGAAGGGAGTCAAAGGAATTGTAATAGATATGCATGATATGGGGGGGGAGGAGTGGGGTGGTGAATTAGGGAAGAGGGTTGTCACTTTGAGGGGTAAAAAGTATAACTATTGCACTGTGTTGTACACCTGAAGCTAATTTAAAAAAATGTTTATTTCAAAATAAAAGAATAAAAGAATAAAAAAAAAAAATTTTAATTACATAAGTAACAACTTACAAAACAAACAAACAAAAAACCAATGTACTTTTCAAACACTGTTAATGTTCTCAAGAAGTATGAAATTATTAAGTCTGCTCTCACTCCATATAATGGTAGTTCCCTCACTGCCCCACAAAAATACCCAGTTTTAAAAAGTGAGTTGAAGTAACAGAAGGGAATAGTGAGTAGTAAGCAAAAAAAAATTTTTCATTACAGCACAGCCCTGTATGTGCAGGCTGATAGAGGCACTGGGGCCTAGAGACATGGGCCAGGCTGCCAGGTGAGGGAGCTGAGACCCCCAGCCCCCACCCCAGGAAGTGAGGACCCAGTCCTAGGAACCTCTGCACACAGCAGGACTATATGCATCTGTTCTCAGGAAAACACCCCATGGAAGCCACTGGGATTACCAGGACAAAGAGCAGCCAATTATGAGACTATATTTAAACAAAAATCAAACTTACAGAGAGTAAGCCACCATGAATGAGTCAGCAGAAATAAAAAATACTAGTTTCCAACCCTCCAAGGACTTTACATATTATGATTACCAAATATAAACTTTTAAAAGTTAGTTTCACAAAAAACGATAAAATAAAACATGGTCAAACAATAGGAGGCTGCAAAAATGGCACTGTATTGTTTTAAAAAGAGCCGGATAGAATTTAAACTCTTTATTGTAGAACAGTTTCAGATTTACAGAAGAGTTATGAAGACAGTAGAGATCTCTTATGCCCCACACCTAGTTTCTCCTGGTATTACATCTTACAGTAGTATGCGACATTTGTCATAAATAATGAACCAATATTATTTATTAAAGTCTATAGTTTATTCAGATTAGACAGAACTTAAAAGACAATCAGTACACTTGAATATAAATCTGAAAAAATCATTTAGGAGTGCTGAAATAAACAGATGGAAAATACCAGAGAGAGGCTAAAAGACATAAAAAATAAAACGAGATCAGACATATATTTTCTACTCATAGTCCCGGGAAATGAAAAAGAGAGGAGGTCATACTAGGAGAGAAATGACTTAATTTTCCAGAACCAATGACAGACATTTATCTACAATTCTAAGAAATACAATGTATAAAAGAAGCCGAAGAAACATAAATTCACACTTGGGACACACAGCACAGAAACTGCAGAACACCAAGGCAGAGACCATGTGAAAGGCAGCCAGAGAGAAAAGAGATCACTCACAGAGGAAGGGGATAAAGTGACGGCAGTGTTATCAGGGACAATGGAAGCAGAGAAGATAGAAAAAGTACCCATAAAGGACTAAGACAAAAACTGTTCAACCACCCAAACTCTTGGGGAACACAGAAGGCATTAAGACACTGCCAGATAAGCCAAAAGAGACTTTACCAACAGCAGACCTTTGCTTCAAGAAAACCTAAAAGATGTGTTTCACAAAAAGAATAAAATTACCACAGGAGACGTCACAGGCTGTGAGGAGGGAGATGTGTGAGGGGACTGGTAGCATACAAGTAAATCTAAACATAGTGTCTCAATGGACAACAGTGCAAACATTGTATCATGGTGTTTAAAAAAGAGCTTAAGCCATTAAAATATGAACACAGGAACAGCAGCGTACACTGGAGTGGCAGGCAGGGCGGGGGCAGGCGTGACGGGCCTAAACCCTTGCCTCCTGCAGCAGATGGACTATGATCCAATCAGCTTTAGGCTGTATAGCATTCCTAGCTGAATTTCAGTGTCATACAGAATAGAAATAAGAGGGTATGATTTCCAAACTAGTAGAAAAGAAGAGAATACAGTAAGAAAATGCAATTATTAAAAAAAAAAAAAGGCCAGGAAAAAAATATAATAAAAGGCATAAATAACCAGGAGTATCAGAAAGCACAAAGTAAGAAGAGTCCAAATATAAAAATAGTCAGAATAAATGTATATGGACAAATTCAGAAGATAAGAGATACGTATAAAATAAAGAAACTGATAGGATTAAAGCAAAATTATGAAAAGGGACATGGCAGGCAAATATAAAAAAGAAAGCTGGGATTAGTTACAGTAGCAGACAAATAACATTATTAAGGAGAACAAATAAAATGATGCAAGGTTCAATGCAGTAAGTAGACACAAAACTCTAAATTTGCATTCTCTAAAAACAGGTCTAATTTTGCATTCCCTGCAACCTGGCAGCCTTAGTGAGAGATGAGGAAGATGCCTCTCTCCCTGACAGAGCCCTGGGCTGAGGATGGTCTGCGGGAGGACGCGTCCGCCTCTCAAACCAGGAGGCTGGGTGATGAGAGACGACCCGGAAGACAAGTCAGCTACCTGCATCAACAGTGGCCACAGCAGGCATGAGGATATTGACAGCTGCCTCCTGCCCATGGCCCACAGGCTGCATGGGGACCCAGTACCAACCAGCCATCGTTGCAAACTGCCACTCTACACTGCTCTCCCAGGGAACCCAAGGTGTGGTGTGACAGAAGTCCCCAGCACGGGCTTCCATGGAGGATTAGGTATCAGTGCAGCACACTTACCCCATGAACCAACGGTCCAGGGAAGAGGATGGGTCTCCACCGCACTGAATCTGAAAGCCTGGCTTCCCTGCTCATGTCCTGGGCCTCAGTGGAGTCTATAGGTTAATAACTCCAGGGGACCCTGCTGATCAAGCACAGGATACAGCCAGGAATGACTGTTCTTGTGACAGAGAAAACAATCAGGACTCTGACAGCAAATGCAGACGGGGGTCCTGCTGCCAGATGGTGCACCTGGGCGGGGTGGTGACAGTTCGGAAGGCACACACTGCAATTGCTATGCAGGCCAAGTCTGCTCTGGTGACTAAGGCAGCAGAGACTGACAGGGGCTATGATTACAGGGAATACAGCGCAGAAACACATGTGGTGCTGGGACTATGGGATGGTAACCACGGGGGACATGGGTGTCAATGAAGACCACTGCAGCAGATGGTACTTTCGGTCATGCAGCTCCACAGGTTGATTACTCTCAGGATGATCACAGGCGTGGTGACAGGAAAGCCTCCGAGTCCTCCCCTAAGGAGGGTGACGCCCCTGCTGGCACCTCCCAGGCTATTCAAGCAGCTGGTCTTGGGGTGCGGAGCTTGCAGACCCAGCTGTGGGAGAACAGGAAGGACAAGAGCGGCTACGGAAGGAACAGGAGATCGCAGCCTCAGCTAGATGACCCCAAACAAGGATGACAACCTTGGAGAGATACCCAAACTGGCAGGGAAGACACCCAGGAACAGGAACAGTCAAGGACACGAAGTGAGTCATCCCAGACTGGGACCTTAGCCCACGAGTCAGAAGTCAGACCAGGATGCTCAGAGGAGAGGGAGCGAGAAGCTCTGGGAAATGAAATCCTCAGTGAGACAGAGACTGTCTCTCCCCAGCTTCTAAGCCTCCTGAACGTGGTCAGCCTCCGGCCTCTCCATCACAACACCATGTGTGGGGCAAGTGCAATGCTTAGCTCAGCTCAAACACAGAGCAGCAATCCACTGGGTGACAGGAAGCAGCTCCACTGTTTCAGGAAACATCGACCTGGAAAGATGAAAGTCAAGTAGATGAGGTGAGTGTCCCAAAGTTGGGGAATCCGCCATGGTCAAGGGCAGAGGGAATAAAGACAATGGGAGGATTCTGAAAGGAAACACAGCAAAGAGGATCAAGACCAAACCTACACCTGTGCCAAGGAAAATTCAGCGCTGCAGGTATGCTACTCTCTAAGCTGATGGCACCATCACACAAGCACACATCTCTACATCCTGTGCTTTCTCCTAGTCTCTCTACCTGGGACACTCCTGAGCAATCAAATCTCTCTCCAGGCAAGACATAAAATAAAATACCATCTCCGGGGCAAACCTCAAAGGACTGTTAGAACTACACAAAGAAACAGACAAACTGGCGATAGTCATGGGCAATTTCGACACACTCCAATTTTTCATGGGTCAAGTGGACCAAGAAAATAAAGTGAAAAACAGAATGATAAACAAGCAAGATTAATAAACATAAACAACACTTTATACCCAACTATTAGAAATGAACATTTTTCTCAAGAATACATGGGACATACAGAAAAGCAGTATGCACACTGGGAAATAATGAAAATCTCACTGAATTTCAAAGAATATAAATATATAAGATGTTGTTCCAAGGACTGACCATAATACAATTAAGTTAAAACTCAATAATGAAAGCTAAATTTAAAAAATACATATATGAAAGAGAAAAACACTTCTAAATATTTCATGGGTCAGAAGAAACCATACTGGAAATTTCTTTAAAAATACTAGGAATTGAATTAAGAAATACCACATATGAAATTTTGTGGGATACATTAAAAGTCAGAGGCAAATCTATAGCCGTACAGACTTATACTAGAAAAAGAAGGTTGAAAATTAGAGTTAACAGGCCAATCTGTTATGTTAGAATGAATAACAGAGTAAACCCAAAGAAAGCAGGAGACACTAATAAAGTAAAAGAAAAATAAAAAGGTAAAAGAAAAGATCAACAAAGTCAGAATTCTTAGGAACACTAAAACAACAATGCCTGATGAGGCTAATGAAGGGTAAGTGAAACAAACAGAGCAGTGTATGTTAGGCCACTCGTGTGACAGATGCAGCAATGCGGATGTCTGGGAAAGGAGAGATCATTACATGGTCCTGAAATTATCTAGATGGAAAAAATGAAACTGGATCCCTACCTCACGTCATATACAAAATCAATTCAAGATGGACTGGTGATGTAAGTACAAAAGGCAAACTTTAAAACTTTTAGAAGAAGTGACAGCAGAAAACTTTGTTTTGTGTCCTCCTAGAACAGAAGGATTTCTTAAGCATGCAAACTAACCAAAGAAAAAGAGTGACTGTTTTGACTATGTGAAAACTGAGAACTTGTCACAAAACATCATAGAGAAAACCAAAAGGCAAGCACAAATTGGGAGGCAGTTATAAAATGCAAAACTAATTAAAGATTAATATTTAAACTACATAAGAACTACAGAAAATAAGGCAACACAGTACGCAAATGTGCAAAAACTTGGAACAGAAACTTTATAGACAAGGAAACTTGTAAGGCCAATGTTTACATGAAAAGATACAGAATCTCGTGATTCATCAAGAGAAATACAAGTTAAGACGACATAAGATGATGCTTTCAACTCATTAGAATGGCAAAAACTGGGAATTTTGCCAGCACCAAAAAACCGCCAAAACAGTGGTGCTCTTGTACACTGGTGTTTCCGTTGCTAAAATCCTGATGGTAGGCGTCAAGACTGTTGAAAACGATGTGGTATTATCACGCAAAGTTGAGTTCTTGCAAGTCTTTCAATAAGCAATTCTAGATATATACCATAAAAATGTTTGTACTTATGTGCCAAGTATAAGCATTCTTCATAAACATAAACACGAAAAATACCCCAACTACCACTGGTAGAAAGAAGTTAAATGAATTAAATGAACTCCTATAATGGAGCATAATGCAACAGTGAGAATAAATGAAGTACATGTAGCTTAGGAAACAACACAAATGGATCTTAGGAACATAACATTGAATGAAAACGTCAAATAGGGGTTCTGAGTAGTAACAATGCCTCTCACTGGGTCCCACCTCCAAGATGTTAATTCTCCGCTGGGGCCATCAAAAGACGCTTCCAACTACTAAAGACAGAAGGAAAGGAATTCCTTTGGTGGTTATCATGACCCATCTTCTGCTCTGCACTTCTTTGAAAATGCCATGATTCCACAATTGAAGAAGAAACCTACAAACATGGGCACTGTGGACCGTGAGTCTCAGGCTGTCTGATCAACAAGCACTGAATGAAGCCCACTGAAGAACTGAGATCCACAGGCTAGCAAATGAAAAGCTGTCACTTCCAGGGAGTACACCAGGACTCTAACTAAACCATTTCTGCACAAGCTAAAGGAACAAGAGTGGAAATGCCTCTGCGACATTCTGCCCTCCGGATAAGGAGCTTTATTTTGTATGAGGTACAGCGGTATCCACATAGTCCAAAGAGAAGTCTCCATTATTATAGTCTTGTTATAAATTTAAATATGCACACTGAGCTTTTTCTGTGTATTCTTTTATGATGCTTGAATGTCTTTTTAGAAATTTATAAAGATTTGTAAATTAGATTTTCCTCCATAATAAAATACTATTTGTACAAGCTTTAAAAAACCTATAAACATAAAAAACTATTAAACTCAAAACAGGAATATATTTGTGGTAATACTGTTTTTAAAAAAGGAGAGATAACAAATTCAGAATAGCAGTTTCTTTGGGGGTTGGGAAAGACAGGAAGATGGGGTTACAGAGGCGCTCAAGGAAATTCTAACTGCTGGTATTGGCATCATTTACACTGAGTGGTTGGTTCTCAAATGTTTGTTTTTATTGTTAACCTCCATATGTTACATATAAATCGGGATGTTCAAGTTACAGGACTTTTAAACATTTAAGCAATGCATGGAAGGCAGGGCAGCAGCTACAGGAACGCCAGGTCACTAACTCATGGAGTATGTGGGGAAGGGGACACGTCTGCAGCTTGTGAAGGAAAGGAGGCAGAGGCACAGCTTGCACACAGAGGAGGTGTGACTGGCCTTCCAGGAAAGACACTGAACAGCAAACAAGGGACCTACAGGTAGATGAAGATATTAAATCAGTTGGAGGTAGATTAAAAGAAAGCCAAGGGACTCTGTTAGTGAGTTAGACAGAAAGACAATCGCTGAGACTAAAGGAGACAAACTGGCATAGGATCAGCTACCTGAAATGATGTGAAGTCTGAAACACTGTGCAGACTGGGAAACAGTGCCAACTAGGTAAAAGATTGCTGCCTCTATCACCGTCTGTCCCCAGATTCCCACCCTCGAGCTATGTCTCCTTTTGCTCCATGTAAATCATCCTTCCCACTCATGAGCACATGCCTCTGGTAACCAGTAACTGCAATTTTAAACCTCAAAACACGGTGGACATGGCTTGAAAATGGTACCCCCTTGCCTTGAAAGGGAAGATACGCAACGAATAAAATGATCAATTTCAACAATTAGTTCCCACATTTCATTTAATAACAAAGCTGTATGGCACTTAGAATAACATAATGTACTGTTACATATGGTCTTTAATCTAAGCATTATAATAACTATAAGTAGGGAGGCACTATCCCATCTTATCGATGAGGAAATTGAACCTCAGAAGTGTGAAGTCTACGGCCCTATTTAATGACAACATCTTACCAGGTCTACAAAGGTATAATTAGCTATCAACATGCATCGAGCTGGATGATTAAATATAGTCTTAGTTTAAAAAGAACTGTTAATCACTTACTCTGTCCCAGGAACTGTGCTAGACACTGGGGATATAAAGATGAGTAAGACACGACGCCTTCTTTCAAGGAGCTCATAGTCCAGTGAGGAGAGAAACCTGTAAACAAATGAAGAGCTTTCAGTGTGCATTCCTGAACCAGATGCAGGAGGCCAAGTGGTACATGGGGGCACCCAAGGGAAAGTAGAGGATCCAGCCTTCAGGAATCCAGACAAGGGTCAAAGACAACCTTTGAATGAACTGCGTCTTGAATTATGGAGAGTAGGGAGCATTCAGAAAACCACTGGGAGAGCTGGGAAATGGAATGCAAAGATAGTGTAATGTGACAAGGCTAGGCGCACACAGGGCAACCTAAGCTGTACCGGATCCTATGGAGTAGTTAATGCAGCATTCAAAGTATATGAAGCATAGTGTATCTTGAAGGTAGATACTGAGAGATTTCCAATAACCAGCACTGCATCTAAGGGGAATAACTTTGGCAGCAATGGGGTTCAATTTAAAATGCCTTTATCTGAACCAAAGCACTAGTGGTGTGAGCAAAAAACTGAGGATCTGCGTAAGTCTTTTGACCAGATAGTTATGGAATAGCTGGGGTTAAAAGCATTCTGAAAGACTAAAACTTCCCACCTCATAATCTGAGTGCATGAGAGCGCCATGACCAGGACAAGGAATGTAAGAGGAGCAAACTGTGGGAGACAAAATGGCACCCAGGTTTCAAGAGCCAACTCTGGAGTCAGACTGTTTGGATTTCATTTCTAATACTGCCACTTAACAGCTGTGTGACCAAGAAGCATGGCAAAAGAGAAAACAAAGCCTGAGTTTTAAAAGACTTTAAGCAAATTGGTTATACATCCAAATGAATAACCTATACCCGGAGCATCTGGCCATTTATAGTAAACTGATTACGTCCAGCTCAACCCTTTAAAAATGCCAAATAAAGGTTCATGTTTATTTAACTGCAAAGACTAGAGTCCTTAATGTAGATAATAAACTACATTGTCATTCCTCCAAGGTTACAGACTGTCAAATTTTCACTTACAAGTGAAAATTTGTTGCCTGTTTACTTTGAGATGTCATTCTTAAGTCAGAAGCAACATTTTAAAAAACAACAACAGATCTGATCTATTTTGCACAATATGCATACACAGCATTAATGCTTGGAAAAGAAAGCGAAATACTGTCACATATCTATCTGCCTGGATCAATTAATAGCACACTTATTGATTGCCTAGTCTGTAAAGTGGGTATGGCAAGAACACTAAGATGGCAGAAGACAAAGGCCCAACTTCAATACCAAGTCTAGAAGACAATATTAATATACAGGAAACATCTCAGAAAAAAATTGGATGGCAGGGCTGGCCAAGTGGCCCAGTTGGTTAAGAGTTGGCTTAGAGCTCAAGCTCTGCGCAACAGGGCCACCGGTTCGATTCCCATCTGGGCCAGTGATGCAGTGATGCTGCATCCGAGCTGAGCTGTCACTGAGCTGCCATCAGGTGGCAGGATGGCTCAGCTGGTGTAACAACAAGATTGCCTGTTTGATGGGCTACGCCCACCCACAACTAAAGATTGAAGTTGGCACCTGGAGCTGAGCAGCTACCTGGATGGCTCTGTGGATACAGCGTATGCTCTTAACAACGAGGCTGCTTGTTTGACCCCCGCATGGGATGGTGGCTACGCCCACCCGCAACTAAGATTGAACATGCACCTTGAGCTTAGAGGCCACGAGCTGCCAACAGGAAGCAAGATGGCGACTGGCGCCCTCCACAACTAAGACTGAAGAACAACTTGGCTGGTCCCCTTCCCCAATTCCCCAATAAAATCTTTAAAAAAATAAAAGTAAAAAATAGGATAGAAGATATCAGGTGCTAGAGAAGTTTAGTCTAATGAACATGGAGCTTATAAGGTTAGAAAGCCTGCATTTAGGCAAAGCTATTGCATCAACAGCACAAAATTTAAAGGTCTATGAATGTGGCAGAGATAGGGATGAACCAAGCAGCCTTCCTTTCCTTAATATATCCAAGATTCAGCAACTCTAAAGCAGAAAATAACTATTTCATAAAAATGTAAACTCAATATATGGAATTTAATTTTAAACAATATAGGAATATTCTATATAGAGAGAACATTTACAAAAGATATTGTTGGTCATTTCAATGAGTTTATAAAATGAGACAGTAAACAAGAGAGTGACAGCTCATCCAAGTTTTGGTCCTGCTCCCTGGGACACCCTGCAGTTTTGGGCCCAGCTGGGAGGGTGTTTGGTAACAATAGTAAACTATGGGATGGCTCTAACTGTATAAATATCTTTTAAAATGTAACTCAAAGAGATTTTTCTAGCGGAATCCTGTGATAATAAAGCATAATTCTACTAGATTTTATATTTCTATTTCTGTATCACTCAAATATTCAGAACGGGGAAATCCTTTCTAGGGATGGGGCACCTCTAGGCCTCAAGGTCACACCACTGGACTGTATGCGGGGACAAGGAAGGAGGGAGCACGGAGCCTTCTCAGCCCTGAGAATAGCTCAGTTTTACCAAACTCTGAGTAATCACCACTGGTCTCCTAAGGGTCCAAAGACACTGCCAACTTCCTCAATAGCTTCCTAAGGACACTCTGTCCTGTTCTTCCCAACCTGCCTTCACGCCTCTGCCAGCAATTGCGTGCCAATCTCCCTCCCACTGATTATCACAGATGACCACCCTGCACTTGAAGCCCTACTGTGCTCACAATCTCCCAACAGTCTCTCTGCCACTGCACTCAGCGCCCTCAGTCCCTCCAGCTCTGGGTCCCAGCAGCACCTAGTAGCAATATCACCACTACTTTCTGTTTGCACAGCACTTCAATTTGCGTATCTCAGGGAACCAGACGTAGAGCAATGGTTTCCACTTTTAACAATGCAACACCAACATCCCTTTTATTTCAGATCCTGTCTCCTGCAGGCCTTTTCTTCCCTCATCTCTCCTCAACACCAGGCCCTGCCCTCTACCTTCGGATGTTCGGCCCTCGGATCTCACTGCATGCTTCTGCTTTTAACTGTTTGGGATAGAAGCCTGCTGATTTCTTAGAACCTTTACTTGTTACACTGACCTCTCTGCAATCACTGATCAATCCTCTTGAAAACAAAACGCAGGAATGCCACTCTCCTGATAATTTACAAGTGCCACAAGGGGAAAAAGAACAATCCTTCTAAACAGCCACTCCAGTAGCCTGAAGAACACTGGCCATACTTACCCAAGGACAAGGAAAGGTGGGTACCTAGTGGGACCTTTTAACCTCCAACTAGAGTTGGGGTGCTTATTTTAATCTAAAAATGCCTATCTAACCATAGGATCTACTAACCTCATCTTTCTCAATCTTCTTCTGCACTTTCAGTCAATTTCAAAGTTTCTCTTAGTGCATTATATATGACACTTTACAGGAGGACCTCTGAAAGTTTGGATGAGAAAAATGTATTTATCTTCAAAATGCCAAATTTCCTAAGTCAGTGTTAATACCCAACTCTTATTATCTCCGCCCAATTTCAGATTTTCAACCAGAGGCAGGAAATACATTAATTTTTCCCAAGCCTTTTGTTTCTGTTTTCACTCCTCCAATTTTTACCTCTTCTTTTCCAGCAACATAAATTTAGGCCTCTTTTCTTGACTTCTTTTTCAAACATCTCACGTCTCCCTTTTCATACATTCATTCTCTTCTTAGTTTTTTAACCTATCTCGCTTCCTTGTGTACAATTAATTTATATTCAACTGTATTTTTTGTTTTTAAGCGTTATTCCTCTCGAACAATTACATGGAAAATTTCCTTTACAATTAATTTATCTCAAAAGTCTTACATTGAAATCCACCATATACACAATTTTCATTTTCTAAGCACTGTTAAATTAATTAAACAAGGAGACAATTTGAGACATTAATGCCTCTAATGCGGTGGGGGCCTATATAATCAAACTCAAATCTATGCCTGAATGTCTCGAGGTCACGAAATCAAAATGCTAAGGACAACCAATCTTAAACAGTCAACTAGGTTCAAGCTCTGGCCAGTCAAATAATTTCTCTTTCTGCTTTGGCACTTTATCAATCTTTCCCTGGCTCTTCTCGGCTTGGGCACTCCTAACCACTTCCTGCTTGACGTTCCATTGAATAGATGCTTGCTCAAATAAACTCTTAAAATTCTTAATATGCCTGTTTATCCTTTAACAGTTCTAAAACCTTGATCCATCTCTACATTCCCTTTTTACTGTCAATATCCAATCATTTCCAAACTAGGTGAATGCCTTGTTCTCAAACTTACTCTATAACCCATCTATTCTATCAGTTTATAATTAATACAAATTTCTTTCCCTTACTCAAATCAACAAACATTTGCATATGCTCTTCACTGCAGTAATCAAAAACCTTTCTGAATTTAACCTTATGCCTCCTCAAATTATCATGGCTTATAATACCCTCATAACTCATGCCCATTAATTTCCTGCAATGTACTTCCACACTGCTTATCGACCTAACTTCTAATCATTCTTCAAAATCCAGCTCAAGGGTCATCTCTCCAGTTTTAGACTGGTTAGTTGCTATGTGTTTCATAGCACTGTAACCAGGTGTATTTCTCTATCTTCCCCATTACACTGTAAATTGCTTTATTACGATTCTTTAATTTTTTTTCAATTAGAGTTGACATACTAGTTTCAGGTGTACAACATAGTGATTTGAGATTTATGCAACTTAAAAAGGGATCACCACCCCCCAATAAATCCAGTGCCCCTCTGACACCATACATAACTTTTACAATATTATTCACTATATTCCCTATGCTGTACTTTACTTCCCCGTGACTGTTTTCATAACTGGCAATTTGCATATCTTAATCTCTTCCCCTTTTCACCTATTCCCCCAAACCTCCTCCCATCTAGCAACCATCAAAACGTTCTCTGTATCTGTAAGTTTGTTTGTTCATTTATTGTTTTTTAAATTCCACTTATAAGTGAAATCATATGGTATTTGTGTCTGACTTATTTCACTTAGCATGATACCCTCTAGGTCCATCCATGTTGTCACAATGACAAGATTTCATTCTTTTTTATGGTTCAGTAATATTGTATATATGTACCGCCTCTTCTTTATCTACTCATCTATCGATGGAGACTTAGGTTGTTTCCATATCTTGGCTATTGTAAATAATGCTGAAATGAACATAGTGATGCATATATCTTTTCAAATTAGTGTTCTGATTTTCTTTGGATAAATACCCAGAAGTGGAATTGCTGAGTCCTTGTATCTTGTTATAGCCTTTGTTTTAGTCTATTTTGTCTGGTGTAAGTATTACTACCTCAGTTTCGTTTTTGTGGTTTTTTTCCCATTTTCATAAAATGTCTTTTTCCGTTTCTTTACTTTCAGTCTATCTTTCAATCTGAAGTGGGTCTCCTGTAGCACGAATATGTAAGGGCTTTGTTTTCTTATCCATTCAGCCACCCTATGTCTTTTGATTGGAGCATTTAATTCATTTTTAAAGTAATTATTGACAGGTATGTACTTATTGCCATTTTATTATTCATATTTTTTTATCTTCTCATCTTATTCTGAAAGAAGTCCCTTTAACATTTCTTTTTTTTTTTTTAATTCGGGAATTGGTGGGGGGACCAGCCAAGCTGTTGTTCTTCAATCTTCGTTGTGGAGGGCGCCAGTCGCCGTCTGGCTTCCCATCGGCAGCTCAAGGTGCTGTGTTCAATCTTAGTTGTGGGTGGGCGTAGCCACCATCCCATGTGGGAGTCGAACCAGCAGCCTTGTTGTTAAGAGCGCACGCTCTATCCTCTGAGCCATCGGGGCAGCAACTCAGCTCACGGTGCCGGGTTCAGTCTTAATTGCAGGCGGGCATAGCCACCATCCCATGCAGTTGTACCTGGCAGCCTTGTTGTTAAGAGCGCACTCCCTATCCACTGAGCCATCCGGGCGGCTGCTCAGCTCCAGGCGCTGAGTTCAATCTTTAGTTGCAGGTGGAAGTGGCCTGCCATTGAAGAGGCAATCTTGTTGTTACACCAGCTGAGCCATCCTGCCACCTGTTGGCAGCTCAGCTCAAGTGCAGCATCACCGGCCCATGTGGGAATCGAACCAGCGGCCCTGCTGTTCAGAGCTCGCACTCTTAAACTAACTCTTAACCAAACTGAGCCACTTGGCCGGCCCAACATTTCTTGTAATAATGCTTTAGTGTGATGAACTCCTTCAGGTTTTTCTTGTCTGGGAAGCTTTTATTTGTCCTTCAATTCTAAATGATAGCTTTGCTGGGTAATCTTAGTTGTAGGTCCTTGCTTTTCATCACTTTGAATGTTTTGAGCCAATCCCTCCTGGCCTGCAAAGTTTCTGTAGAGAAATCAGCTAAGAGTCTTATGGGAGCTCCCTTATAGGAAACCAGCTCCTTTTCTCTTGCTGCTTTTAAGATTCTGTCTTTAACCTTTAGCATTTTAATTATGATGTGTCTTGGTGTGGGCCTCTTTGGGTTCATCTTGTTTTGGACTCTCTGTACTTTCTGGGCTTGTATGTCTATTTCCTTCACCAAGTTAGTGAGGTCTTCAGTCATTATTTCTTCAAAGAGGTTTTCAATTCCTTGCTCTCTCTCTTCTCTTTTGGGACCCCTATGATGCATGTGTCGGTACACTTTATCTTATACTAGAGGCCCCTTAAACTATCCTAATTTTTAGATTCTTTTTTCTTTTTGCTGTTCTGATTGGGTGTCTCCCACTACCTTGCCTTGCAAATCACTGATTCAGTCCTCTTCATTATCTAATCTACTGATGTATTCTTTTTAAAAAAAAATTATTGGGGATCTGGGGAAGGGAAAAGCCTTGGGGAATTGGGGAAGGGGAACACTGTGTTTTTCCAGGGCACATTAGCTCCAAGTCAAGTTGTAGTCCTTCGCTCTTAGTTGTGGAGAGCACAAGCTCAGTTCTAAATCCAGTTGCTGCTTTCAATCTTAGTTGCAGGGGGGCTCTGCCCACCATCCCATGCAGGAGTCGAACTGGCAACCTTGTTGTTAAGAGCTTGTGCTCTTTCCAGCTTAGCCACCCGGCTGCCTGTTGGCAGCTCAGTGGCAGCTCAGCTTGGGCGCAGCTCACTGGCCCATGTGGGAATTGAACCAGCAACACTGTTGCTCAGAGCTTGTGTTCTTAACCAACTATGCCACCCAGCCACCCCAACTACTGATGTATTCTTAATTTCAGTTATTGTATTCTTCATTTCTAACTGGTTCTTTTTTTATGTTTTCTATCCCCATTTTTTGTTTCCCATCTCTTTGTTAAAGTTCTCACTGAGTTCATCTACCCTTCCCCTAAGTTCATTGAGCATCCTTATAGCCAGTGTTTTAAACTCTGCATCTGGTAAATTGCTTGTCTCCATTTTGTTTCATTCTTTTTCTGGAGGTTTGTTCTGACCTTTCATTTGGGATGTGTTTCTTTGTCTCCTCCTTTTTGCTGCTGCCCTGTGTTTGTTTCCCTGTGTTGGGTAAGCTGTTACATCTCCCAGTGTTGGTAGAGTGGCCTTATGTAGTAGGTGTCCTGTGGGGCCCAATAGTGCAGTCTCCCTGGTCACCAGTCAGGTGTTCCAGGTGTGTCCCTTGTGTGGGTTGTAGGCGTCCTCCTGTTACAGTTCAGCTTTCATTGCTGTTAGCATGTCAATGGGAGCGACTGACCCTTAGGCTGACTGGCTGTCAGGGATGGCCGTGACTACAGTGGAGGAGCTGTTGTGCAGAGGCTGAGCCCACGGAGCACAATTTGCTTTGGCAGGGCTCTGGTGCCAGCCGGGTTAGCCTTTTGGGTGTACAACTCATCTTTACAATTCCAGTCCCTACCCCAAGATTCAGCCTTTACTAAATACTCAATAAATGAGTGTTAAATGAAGAATCATAATTAATAAAACATTAGTTCTGTGGAACTGTTTAAGAGTAGTTAGGGTTTTTGATTCACTTTTTTTTTGTTTTTTTTTGAGGGCAGTGTCACTGGCCCCCATATGTGGGACCGAACCGGGGTCGCTGGCTTCCAAGGCCAGCGCTTAACCACTGTGCCACTCGGCCGGCCCTATTTCAGCGATTTTCTTTCTTTCTTTCTTTTTTTTTTTTAGCTGAGCCATCCTGCCACCTGTTGGCAGCTCAACGGCAACTCAGCTCGGGCTGGCCTCGAACAGCTGTTGCTCAGAGCTCAGCTCGCACTCTTGAGCGAGCTCGTAACCAACTGAGCCATTCGGCCAGCCCGGGTTTTTAAAAAATGTAACTAAATTATGAAGAAAATCCTGTACAGATGGGACTATATCTCCCATCTTTACCCAGCTAATTCTGAGCTTCAGGTCCACATCCACCTAACCAAAGTGATTTCATCTCCACAGTCCAAAATAAATGCTCAATACAAAAATGTCCAATACAAAAGTAAAGGATGTTACCTAATATGCCCCTTTGACTTATTAAATACTCAAACAGCCAAAAGTATATAAACTAGAGAAAAGCTCATTAAACTTGGACATTCTCTAGCCCTAATTATTCAAAATAATTCAGAAGTCATATACTAATCCCCAAATTATATATCAATTGGACTTTTCTAAAAGTCTTAGAGAAAGATGGCTGCTTAGAACACAGTACAAATTTTCCCACAGAAACATTATCCGTGGTGGTAAGTTATCAAGACCAAGGCACAGAAGCCTATCAGATGCACAAAGCTAAAGCACTTGTACTGTACAAGGACAGCTATGGTTCCACAGAGGTGTTCAGGGCTGGTACAAATACGTATTTATGTGTATGTACATTGCTCCTGCACAATCAAAGCAAAATTCCAAAATAAATTGCTGACACTGAGAAAAAGTACCAAAAGCACTTTGCATGGTGTCTGGCACATAGTAAATACTCAATGAATTCTATCTATTTTTATCCAGAATCCCTGATTTCAAATTTTTGTGTTCATCAAAATAGCTTTATTTTTCTCATTGCATACGAACTGTAAATTGCGAAAGAGCAGGAGAAAATCCTCGCCACTGCATCCACGTGCCTCCCTCAAAGTCTGGTGCCCACAAGTGTCTGATACATGTCTGCTAATGAAGGGCAATCAGTGCCAACTGAATCTCAAAACAAGCAAGCAGGCTTAAAACCAAGGAGTCTTTTTAGTTCAGGTGCTCTTTTAAATGAACTACTATACTCCTCAAATTAATTTTTTTGTTTGTTTAAAATTGTCATCAAAATGAAAAAAAGTACAAAAATTCATGAAGAAAATACTCCTCCAAGAGCCGCCAGCTTCGAGAACACTGTCCTAGACAGAAGCAGTCTTGTTTCATGGCTGGTGAGATGGCACTTCTAAACGCCCTGGGCCTGCGTCATCTTCCTGAATAAGAGATGGAGCACAGGACACACTGAGCTCCTCCAGCTTAGAATTACTTGACTAAAATTACTGCATATTTCATGAAAACATGAAATAACAGCAATCATCCATAATCACACCAACCTAACTCACATTTATTTTCATTTTTATACCACTGTTATCCTCCAATACACATTTTTTTTACAAAGTTGCAATTTTTGCTTATAAATAGTTATATTTTCTACTCCCTGTCCTCCATTTACAGTAAGAACAGAGGATTACAAACTTGATCCATTGCCCAACATCTGAACAAATTATGCTTATACTTGAGAAAACCTAACTCTGGCAACAATATTCTAGAAGGCCACAAGATGGTGATGTTGCTCCATTAAATACATTTTTGAAAAATTTATACACTAACTTTCCAAAACAATAAAAGTTTTCCTTCATTGTAAGAGTTATTAAAACTGCTTGTGCTTTACTAGAAAACATTTGTGAGAAAGAAAATACATTCATCAAATTTAGAGGCCATTATTCCAATTTTAAAGCTAAATAGTTATGGTCCCTAAAAACACCAGAAACAGGACTTTGGCCCTATTGCCTTGTCTTTCATCACACTCATCTTCTCTCCCTGCTCCATCCCCTACTTCCTCAGGTCGTAATACAAAAATGAAATATATTTTTACTAATCATGCACTAACTTTATTTTTCACAATTATTCTTAATTTAGAGAAATGATTCCTATTTGTTTTAAAAGAACTGTTACTAAAATTTATTTACGTAAAAATAGTACACTAAAATAGCATCAGCAATGAGTCAGATAATTTCTAATTTGCCATAATTACCTCAATTTCTTATAATATGCAACATTATGTTTACAATGTCAAAATACCAAAACATTTCAAGCAAAAATCCTTGCATTTGGTAATTTTCCCCGATGCCTCCATGATTATCATAGAAATAGGTTTCCCAGTCCTGCACTGCATGTCAACCAACAAAATAAAATTCAAATAACACTGAGCATCTTAAAACTTGGGTTTCAAACTTAGAGAATCAACTTAAGTTAATACATAGAAAGAGCTGTGTAAACACTCCCTGGGCAGAAGAATAAGATGACAGAACCTAAGTACCTGGGACCACCTACACTTACATGGGTGTCTAGGTGACACAGAAATACAAAATCCAGCCAGTCTTAAACCTGGAGTCTGAATCAGGTCTCGGACTCCAAAAATAGTAAGAATAGTAGTGACTACTTTGTCAATCACCCTACAAAAAAAACTATCTCTAATATTAACAATTACCCTTCAGAGTCTTTATTATTCTTACTAACAGATGAGGAAAATTAGGTTTCAGTATTTAAAGATGCTCAGGGCCACAAAACTAGTGAAAGTCAGGATTTTTGAACCCAGGTTTCTTGGGCTCAAAGCCAGTACTCTGTTCACTACATCTGCACTGAAAAAACAGAATATAAAATAAGAAATGTTGAGCAAAGCCCATGCCTTAAAGTAAGCAGTTTGCTGCATCAATCAGATGTTATTATATTATTCTCTTATTTTTTTCTCTTAAAGAGTCACAGTAGGGTGATTTTGTGGGACTTTCCAGCTAGTCATTGAAAACGCTTTTTCTTAGGGCTGAGAGAGAAAGAAGAGCAAGTAACCTTTATGAAGATAATGTGTAAAAGCGTAAGCACATTAACGCTGAAGAGGAGGGAAGCTGCTGGGCTGTCGAATAAATCACTACCATGTGTTCTGGGGAAAACACCCAGGGCAACGGAACATTCTTACTTGGCAAAGCCCAAACTGCACATAACTCTATCATTACAACCTCACATTTCGAAATGACAAACATTTCCATAAATAATGGGTCATTTGTCTTCAAATGTGGTATTTTACTAACATAATACTTGTTTACCAAGCTTTTTTCCTTCAAATCCAAAAATCTTAAAGGCTTGGTATTCTTCAAATACACAGTATTTGCTATATCTCATGAAATGGCAGAAATGCATCACAAAAGCTGAGGCTGCGAGGTGACACTTTCTCAGGGACAAGGCTTCTTAACATCAGACCTGCTGGCGCGGCAGGCAGTGTGCTGCACTGGTCACCAGGATGGCACGCACGCCCTTCACCCCAAAACACTTCCTGATTGTCCCAAATATATTCAGGATTCGAATTTACTAGCATTTAAGTAGCCATGGAGATCTGCTATCTCTTCAGCTCCAAAGTGCTGATTTCTAGTTTGAGAAGAGCATGTTGGGGTTATGTGATATAGAGAACAGCTTTCAGAGTCAGACAGGTCTTGGTCCACACTTCAACTCTACAACCTATACCTCTGTTTTCTGATCTGTAAGATGAGGATACTAATATGAAGGGGAATAGAAGTGTTCGCATTAACTCTAGGAAACTAGAACTTTCTAGAATCGTTCCGTAGAGGGTACCCAGTAGTGTTAACTGCCTCCCATCCTCCCAGCACTCCAGTTTCTCTGGGTTAAGTCCACCACCCCGCCATGCTCTCAATGACGTGAGGTGGAGAAGTTCCACTCCTTTCCCACCTCCTTCCACCACCACACAGAGAACAGTGGGCTCAGAAAGGCACTTCAGTCCCATGGCCATGCTGCAAACCACCCCCATCTGCAGGAGGGTCACATCAAAATTACATGTAGGCTCCTGAGAGAAGAGAGCACTGCCGAAGGTGTTGTTGTAAATACAAAATTTCAAGATATTTTAAAGCTACTCAAGAAACAGACACATAGTGTTAATTTCCTATTTACAAATACTCTTCCTAAGAACTTTAAAACATGCTTCTATGTATAAACTTTCATCAGACATCCTCACTCTTAGAGGAAAACATTAGAATTCAAAATACACAGAAACTTCCCAAAATGAGACATCCAATAAAACAGCTAAAATTTTACTCCTGGAATAACGCAATTCTTCTCAAGTCTAAAACACAGCAGAAATACAGGAACACAATCCTTTATCCACAAATCCAAACTCCAAAAAGCTATAAAAACTTTAAAGTCCCTTCATTAACTCATTTGGTGGCAAACACTGAATTGACGTGAGTTCATTTGGCAGCAAAATCTGACCAGATATGTGGCTATTTTGCATCCTTACTTATCCACACTTACTTAACCTGAACATGTGCCAGATAAAGAATGCAGCCCTAGACTTCAGCGAGGTTTTATGTAGCATAGTATATGAAGTGTATGAGTGTTACCTTTCTAATATTCAAAATCAAGTAATTCTGCAACACCTCTGACATCAGGAACATATTATGAACCCATCCTAGTGAATATTTACTGATAAGAAATGACATGTTTAAGCCACATGATAGATCTATGAATGAAGTATTATTAGTATCACTTAACATATGAATACTATTTACATATGGTAAAAATAGAACTTAGCCTAAAGTTAACTTGACAGAGCTGCTCAGCCAATAACTGAGTGCTAGAAGTCAAATCCAGGTTTGTCTTACTTTAAGGCCTAAGCTCTTAAATAGCCAACACTTTAAAAGAAAATTAATCACAAGGTTTAAGCCAAGTTATAATTACCAAAACTTTTCCCTAGGAAAATGAAATGCCTGAGTACAGTGTACACTTTCCATTCTGGGAATTCACATCTAAACATCGACACCATATTTCACAGCTCATAGCACAAAAAAGAGATGAATTCATTGTTTTTCTCCCCAAACTACTGGCCACAAAGTCAGTGAAAACAAGCACAAAAACAAAAGGATCCTCAAACAAATGTCAACTAATCCTTTCCACTCAAATTTAGATAGAATCATGGGTTTGCCATGTTTTTCACAAAATGTACTAACACGATAAAAGCATGGTTGATATAAACATAGGTTAAATTTTTCCAGTAACAGCCTCAATTTAAAGATCTGCCATTCCAATGACAGAAACGGTCATGGCCTAAAGAGGGTTTAAGTGACACAGACTGTCACCACCACTGCCCTACACAAAAGTTGGAGGAAATAAGTTTCAAGGTTTGGGGGTTTTTATTAATCAATTTAAAATGTAAACCTTTCCTATGACTTCTTTCCCAAGTCGTTGCCCTTTCACTAAGCAATGGCTTTTCCCCACAAGAGACACATCATGTTCCCCATCCAGCCTACTTTCAACCCAGATTCTAAATTAGACACACCAGTCAGAATCTTTATGCTTGAGCAGCTTATCTTAGCAAACTGAAAAACAATCAGATTCTCTGATCAACGATCACAATATCTAACTTAACTGTTTCAGTGGGCACTTTTTAAAAAGGGGTATCTTCATTCAGAAGAACAACTTCTTTTGGGGAAGCTGCTTGCACAAGGAAGCCTGACAGATGCCTCTTGCAGAGTCACTTCTCTTGCCTGTTTCTTACTGTGATCACCCCATTATCAGGTTTCTACAGTTTCTCTGGATCAAGTCCTTTAAACTTCTGAAAAGGTTCTGATGTGAAGCTCTCTTTGTCTGTACATTATGCATGTGCGCTAGGAAAAGGTCTCGGGGAACACCAGAACTCCAAATTACAGACTCAGTGTCCGCCAGCAGTTCTCACACAAATGTGTACCTGAGTCAGCTGTTAAACATGAAAATTTCTGAACTCTACCATCAAGGACCATACAAGGGAACTCAACAATCTACACAGTTAGCAAATATCCAAGATGACTGTGATTACAAACACTGGTCTACACTGTAGTTCATCTACTAATGGTGTTAACAGTGTCTCCTTCCCAGACTGCACAGCCAAACCATCCCAAGCTCAGCCATGTTGGGTCAGGATCTTTCTCAGACTCATTTTAGCAACTTATTTTTTAAGTTAAGAGGTGAGATTTGATAATGCAATCTGCTCATGCCAAAATCTGCTCGTGTCCTTGAAAAATGACTGGCTCACTGAAAAGTGGGCTTATTTGTATTTCCAACTTATTAATAAGGAATTATGAGCAATAAGAATGGTTCTGGGCTGCTTATGTCCCAGGGACCATACTTTCTGAGTTAACAAACATTATTTCAATTAATCCTTACAAAAATCCAGTAAAAAAGATATTCTTTACATTTCACAGAAGATGAAACTGAGGCAACACTAGCACTAAGCAGTGCTGGCAGACACAGCTCTGCCCGACTTTAAAGCTACGCCTCCATAGCCCTTTTACCAGCATGCCTTTAATTCTTAAACTCTCAGTCATTCACTGTTTCCTTTAAGGTGACATATGTCCTGATTTATACAGAGCAGGTCCATGTAATTAACCCTCCTCCCCACACTAAACACATATAAAGAGCACGACATCTTCACAAGTTGGGGCCCATGTATGGTGCCAGATCTGACTTCAAGTCAGGACTCAACAGTTTGCTTCCACCCATCCTATTTAACAATGATGGGTCTACTAACAGCTATCAAAAGAACTTGTTTTCCTTAGTTCAATAAAAAGCTACCACACCTACAATTCTGTGAATGCTAGTGTATTTTTAAACTACCCAAGTAATTTAAAATAGGGAGAGCCATGGAGAAACACCTTAATGTAATTCTATCTGCCCCCTTCTTTGTGCCCTAGCCTTCCTATTTATGTAAATCATGTTTCTCAGTACATTCAATCACCAAGCATCTCCTCACCACAGCCAATGTTCTATTTTCAGAAATTCACAGAGATTTGTACCAGGATGCAGGGGCCCATTTTTGATTATACATGAAATGCTTCAAAAGTGCTCCAAAGCTACAACTAAATTCTATAAATGAGATATAGTGATTCATTATTCCACACAGAAGCTAAAATGTAATAGCAATGAAACACTCATTTTCTTCATTCCATTTAACCATAATACTATTGGTAGATAACCTGAACTAAAAAAATAAACTAGCAAACAACAAACAAACACACACACACACACACACACACACACACGAAGACAAAAACTGAGACTACTATGAAGTGATAGTGAGATAAAGACAAGTGATGAAGATAAAGTGAAAAAAACCCAGTTAGCAGGGCCCAGACTCTAAGCACTAAAAGCACCAGGCCACTTAAGTCTCGGCTTCCAAACGCTTTTCAGGAGCCCCGCTTTGGCGCACTACGTAGCCATCTGGTGTAATCCTGGGATTCATGCACTTGTCTAGTCCCTTCCCCTTGAGTCTGGGCTGGACTTGTGAATTGTTAACCGACTGTGGCAGAAATGCTATGCTCCTTCCAAGCCTATGGCTTAAGGAGCCTGGTTGCTTCTGCTTTTGCGCTCTGGTGAGCCCTAGGCCACCAGGTAAGGCCAGCAAGGCCATCCAGGGAGAAAGTGGCCCAGTAGGAGAGAAAGAGAGACCAGCACCCAGCTGAACTGACACTTGAATACAGCCATTAGAGAAACCAGCAGCAGAGCTTCTCCAATGAGCCCAGCCTAGGATAGCAAAACTGTAAGCCCCCAAAAAAAGTGTAAGTCACTTCGCTTTAGTGTTGTTTATTACACAGCAATAAGTAACCAAAAATGATCACCTGGTCCCTTGCATTTTGCATAATTTGTTCAAAAGCCAGAGAAAGGAGGGATATAATTACAGGCAGACCTTATTTTATTGTGCATCGCTTTTCTGAGCTTCACAGATGTCGCATTTTTTACAAACTGAAGACAAGACTCTCCTAGCAAAAAGATTACAGCTCACTTTACTGCGAATTTTCGCTTTACTGTGGTGGTCTGGAGCCAAACCCACAATATCTCTGAGACATACCTGTAATTATAATTCCAAATCATCACACAATCCCAGAAGCTAAGGTCTACGTGTGTGCTGGTGACTCTACTAACTCCAAGTCCCAGGAGGACAGCACTGTATCCCAGCACCTAGCACAACATCTGCATGCAGTAGATACACCAGCATGTGCTGTGACAAGTAACAGGATTAAGGAATGCTGGGACAAATGCTAGTCTCCTTAGAAACTAGGAGCGATCTGGCAAGATTTTTACTTTTATTCCGCTGAAAGTTGTTTAAACATATGAATAAGAAGTGTACACTAAGAGTTTTTAAATACAGTAAAATCTTGGATTGCGAGTAACTTGGTTTGCGAGTGTTCCACAAGACGAGCAAACATTTCTGATACATTTTAATGTGGTAGACGAGCGATGTCTTGCAATATGAGTAGCTGGTTTCCAGAACGATTTATGCTCACAAACCAAGGTATTACTGTGTGTGTGTGTGTGTGTGTATAAAACAAAGCAGCTTTATTTAAATGATACAGCAGCTTTTTAAGTAGTGGTAAAAAATCATGAAATATCATGATATATAGTTTTAGAACTCAGATGCTGACTTATTTGCTCCAAAAATACAAATTTTCATAGACTAGGCTTTTATAAAAGAACAAACTTCATCTGTGAAAGCACCTGAGTTAAAACCCACAAGTTTTCAAAAGGCAACTAATGCCTACATTTCGCCAATGTACTTTTTCAGACGAGAAATCAACTTTTGTTTTTTCCTTGACATAAGGATAATTATTTTGTGATAAATACTTACAAATTTCAAAGTTACATACCAAACACCACTGCAGTGAGGTTCCCATTAGAACAGAAATGAGGAAACAGACGGGTTCAGATGGACACAGCACAAAAGTGAGACACAACTTCCAAACAAGTAAATTCAGTCTCCTCACAGGCAGCCTTCAAGCACCTTCCCACCGCCCAGTCAGTGGGAAAAGAATACTGACCCAGGAACAAAAATATGGGCTCTAGTTCTATTTTAGCCACTTGACTAGCCATATATCTTGGAAATTTGTTTTAACTTCTTTGAGCCTCAGTATCTTCATCTAGAAAGCAATGATTATCTCCTGACACACCTACAGCTGTCATGAGAGTCAAATGATAATGTATATAGAGCCATTATGAAAAATGTTATACTAAGATAACTCTTCTTAAAACCAACAGAGTAGAAAATCATCTATGTGAGTACTTTTGTTAGACATTTTTCCTCCATTAGGTAATAGTAACTAGTTACTTCACTACATATACCACTATAAAGGTCAATTTATTGGTTTTTGTCACCGCTTCTTATAATTACATACTTTTATAGAAGTAAAAAAAACAAACAAAAAAAACCCCCAGTGTTTCTAATAATGATGGAATCAAAGTTTCTAGAGGTATAAAAGATACTAATTAACTTTCTCTGGTTCCCTATAGGAAGATAGTCCAATAGGTACAGAAAAGTCAACTGTTTACTAATCAAATTATGCTTTAACCATACTAGGGAGAGTTAGCTACTTAATGAAATGAAAAAAAATGCACTAGGTTCCAGCATTTCATTTTCTTTGTAGTTTCCATTTTTACTTGATAAAGGCTTCCTGAATGGAGGAGAGGAGTGCTCCTAAGTAGGGCATACCTCAATAGAGAAGATAGAAGTTCTTATAGTTTCTTATTTTACTTACTTTACTTACCCCCTTGCCCATCCAAATACGTAAATGACTGGTCTGATATCACTCTGCACATGCCCAGTTCATACCTCAGCCTCACCAGTTCTCCCTCACACGGAAAACAAGGATACAGAAAACCTAAGATCCCAAATCACAAAATGTTACGAGCTGGAGGAACCTCCCAAGGATCATCTAGGCCTCACTGATGGTAAATGAGTTGCACACATCATCCAAGAAAGAAACCATCCCTGTCAATCCACTCCTGATTTCACTTTACCCTCTCACTAATTGAAATACTGAAGGCAAATCTTTTAACCTCTTGGGCAAGTTTGTTCTGTAATATAATAGCAAATAAGTTAGTCAAAATTCACTGTAAACCACAAC
Organism: Aselliscus stoliczkanus; assembly: GCA_033961575.1. Classification (NCBI taxonomy): domain Eukaryota; kingdom Metazoa; phylum Chordata; class Mammalia; order Chiroptera; family Hipposideridae; genus Aselliscus; species Aselliscus stoliczkanus. The sequence continues at coordinate 70,410,526 of CM066731.1, read as the reverse complement.
ACAAGTGTAAGGAGATGTTGTCTATGGGTATATATACAGTATGTCTCTACAGTAGGGGTTCTTATCAGTAAGTGCAAGAATCTGATGCTTCTATTGTGTTAAAGGCCCCCAGTAATTCTGAGAGCGGCTCCTGACTGGCCCTTGGATTCCATGGATGAGCTTCAGGTGGTCCATGGACACCTCTAAAATTACAACCACAAAACACAGGTGCACATAGAAATTTTCTGGGCCAGCAGATTACTTTAATTTCACCAAGGATTACTAATCCCCAAATGATAACTCCTGCTGCAAAATAACACTCACATGCTGCAGACAAAGCTTCCATGGAGGTTGCTCAAAACCAAACCACTATTCTCCCAACCAACCTGGATCACAATTGTAGTTATTTTTACTTTCTTCATTTTCTCTCTCATCATCAATTCTGTCTAATCTACTTCCTTCCTTTCCAGGCCTACTCTTACCGGCCACAGTTCAGACCCTCACTACCTATGACCACAGTAATCAAGAGATCTCTCTACCCCCAGATTCTCTCTACTTCAGCTCACACTACACACTGCTGCCAGATTGCTCCTCTGAAAACAAAGCTTTTAATCGTTACTTTGCCAACTCAAAAATCATCTGTAAAACCCCCACCACCTACTAAATCCAAGGTCATTAGCCTGGCATTAAGAGCAATAATAAACTGGCCCACTTTTTCTAGCTTTATCTCCCTTGTTACTGGTACAAATACTTTATGTTTCATCCCGAAGTAATTACTTGCCTCTCCCCAAATGTCTGAAGTCTGTGCTGCCCTTTCTCTCAGCTTGGATTACCTTTCCCAGCCTAGCAGGGGTCATAGTCATCCTCCAAAGATTTCGGAAGCCAGAAGCTCAACAACTAATCTCCCTAACCCCACCTTGCCAAATGAGTTGCAAGCGAGCTCTACCTCCTCCAAATTTGAATTCTGCACCTGCAGGTAGCTTAACTATCTGTTAAAAGACAAATGAGGCATTTGTGTATAGTCCCATCAGCCTAACTCATCAGTGAGGGCAGAAACTGTTATCATCCTCATCTTTATATTTCCCAAATTACCCTGCAGTCATGTTGTAGTAGGTGCTGAATAACTGTGCAAAGAAGTAAAAGAAATTTCAGACTTCGTGGGGGTAAACAGCAAAGATTTCTCTTTAAAAGCAGACTTTATCTGTGACATTCTCTATCAGGCATGGCTTCCAAAAAACACTACCCTTACTTTCTGCTTCCCAAAGCCTTAGGTGTTGCAAGGAATATTTGGCAATGTTACTTACTAAACTACATCTGAAAGACGTATTTCACATACTTTACACTTCTCAACCTGAGTACCTCCCAACACTTTGCCACTAAGTTTCAATCTAAAAAATATTAACTATTTATGAAAAGTGATAATTTCCAGTCAGACCTAATTTACTACTTTATGGCTACAAACAAGTCACATAAATAAAAGCATGCCTTTCTTGTCTAAAAAGGTACATTTTGCTTATATAATACACATAGTGACTTAGCGAAAAGCATAAAGTGGATTTATACATAAGTGTAAACTCTTGCAAAACCCTGCACACAACTGCTCACCAAGTATTTCACGTAAAAACACCAAAGGGCCCGGAAGATAACTTTGGACATTATTCTTTTCCACTACTAGTGCCAACACCATTTTAAAGCAGAAACTCAAATCTTTTTGCACATTAGGCTACAAGAAGAGATACAAAACTTATCAAGTAGGAAAAAAAAAAAGCCACGTCAAGCCCCTGGAACATATTTTATCTTGGAAGAGTAAAAATGTCAAATAATAGGTACTTGCTCTTCGGTCATGAAGGTTTCATATAATTACGGAAGCGAAGGAGGCTGCACTCCAAATCCATGAAGTGAAGAAGGGACCGTGCACAAGGCTGATTCTTTCAAAGCAACGGGCAAACTACGAAATTAATTTTTGTTTATCAAAGGACGGCAGGAAAAGGTCCAAGTCACAGATGAGATCGGGACTAGTAAAAACTGCAAGGTCACCAGGACCGAGCAGGTCACCAAGGTGGAGGTGGGGTTGCGATGGGGAGCCGCAGAGTCCAGGAGGACCCGGGAGTGATCACACCAGCCGGGCAGAGGCGTGCCACGGCGGGAGCCCGGGTCTGGGACGGACCCGGGTGAAAGTCGGGACACCGGCCAGAAGTCCACACCGGTGTTTCCGGAGCGGTGGGCAGGGGCAGGGGGAGAACAAGGTGAGGCGGCTGGACCGCCGCGGCAGCAGTCACGGAAACACTTCACGCCGCTCCGGTGTCCTGCGCCCGGGCCTGGGCCGGGGCGACTCGGGTGGACCCGCGACCCCGCCCCAGACAAGTCCGGCCCGGCGGGCAGGCAGCTTCCGAGGGTCCCGCCCGGCGATCCGTGCCCCGCCCCGCGCCCCCCGCCCGCGCCCCGCCGTCCTCACCGGCTCCCCGCGGCCTCGCAGCGGCGCGTCCCCAGCGGCAGCGCCTCAGCCCTCGGCGCCCAGGACCGCCATCACGCTGCAGGCGCGGCCCCGCAGCCCAGGCCGCCCTCAGCCACTCGGATAAGCTCGCGGACACCCGGCCCTCCCCCCACCCACCCCGGCCGCGCGCCGCCCCCGCCGACCCACACCTCCCTCCTTGGGAGCGCGCCTCCCGCCCGCCGACCCCGCGCTGCGCCGCGGCCCCCGAGCCGCCGACTCCGGACCGGATCGGGCTCCTCGGAGCATGCGCAGCCAGCGCGCCCGGCGACGCCTGTGGGAAAGTCCGCTCCTCCGGGTCTTCGGGGCGGTCGGGGACAGGGAGGACCAGCCAATAGGGTAGGGGGGCGGGGGTCCGAGGAGCGGTGGGCGGGGCCTGAGCCGCGGAGGGGCGGAGACTGGGGAGAAGCTACTCAAGGCAGGTGGTGCGTGCTGCTGACGTGACTTTCAGGCTGGGGCGGGACTGCACGTAACCTCAAGCGAGGACCTCAGGGCACTGGCGTTCCAGTGTGGAACGCTGTACAGCAAAGGTAGGCTGTTTGCAAGTACCCCTTGACCTTAGCTGGGCGATTGAGAAACCATTGCAAGAGTCAATAATTGCATGTAGCCGAGGACTTCCAGTCTGTTATTAGTTACCACACTCTTGTTCCCCTGTACCCCCATGAGTACAATGATAAAAGTAACACTGAGCAAGTAAGTACGTGGTCAGTGTGACTAACCCACACAGCAGTCCCAAAAAGAAGGGCCTGTAATCCCCATTTGTACAAACGGCTCACTCCTTTACAGAGTTTACAGGGATGCTGTTCAATCTACGTTTTCAGAAAGGAAGGCGACACTGCAAATGGAAGTCACTGGTGACCATGTGACTCACCAGATGATCTTGTCAACAAAAGGTCACTACCACCAAGCCTGTGCAAATAGGCATTCCTCACATGGGGTGCCCTAAAAGGAGAAACTTTACTCGGGTAAATAGTTTACAAACCAGGGAGGAAACATAAGGAGGAAACCCAAAGCTCACTCCCCAGACACAACAGGGAGGCCTACTTATAGCCAGGAAGTTCCTGCCTTGGTGCCTGCTTGGTCCATTTCTATGCAAATGAGGAATCCCAATTTGCACGGTTTGATTGGTCCATAGTGCACTGTCCTGATTGGTCAAAATGATGTGACCTGATTGTTGTTATGGAGCCACTTTGATTGGTTGGTAAAGGTGCAAATGAGGATGTAGCTGTGAGATTCCAATTGGAAGGGGGAGGCCTCACTCCCGTTGGTCAAAATACAATACCAGGAGCTTTGTAACTCCAGAGACGTAATGAAGACTATCAAGCATGGATTTCTACAATTTTTGCCTAGCTGCCTCACCCAAACCCCATAAATTACATCCAATTTGGGACCTCTCCAAAGTGAACTTCTTCGCTGTATGCTCTCTCCCGTGACCCTCTCCTTGTATTTAACCGCACCTTTGCTATTGGCTAACAACTCCTCAGCATAGTTATGTTTTAAAGCTTTTGTCTTAAATTGTCCTTTGACTTTAAAACTTCTTTCTAGTTCTCTCTCTTCTGTCATAGCTAAGCTTTTGAAAGAATCATGTACTAGGAACAGCATCAACACTCCGGTGAATATTTGTAAGATTCAGCAAACATCTCTTGTTTGTATGAATACACATTCTTTTCCTCTCCAATGCATTATTTTCACCCTCCTATGTCATACTTACCTGCAAGGCACACTGTATCCACAAAGATTATTCTAAATACGCATCTGAGCATGTCATTTCATGACTTAAAATCTTTTATTGGCTTTTCAGGGCTTTCAAGACAAAAATCAACATCTTCAAGTCCTTTGTGTTCAAGTGCGCAGTCCCTCCCTAGAAACGCTTCAGAGTCCCCTGACTGTGCCACTGATCTCTGCTTTACTGAGTACTATATTCTCTAACCTTTACTCACCTGGCCAGTTCCTTTAAAAATAAATTCAAGAACACACTTGCATGTACACTCTCAGACGTTACATACACATGGCCAGCATTAGTCTGCAGTCCATCTCCAGAATACAGACAGACCTCCTTCTGCTTCCAGCTCGACTCACTCTCACTTCCAGCTCTTTTGAGTCCTCAGTTTTCCCCTCAGTTCAGCTTCATTCAAAAAGCTCCTGGTATTCACCTAGGCCCCTAAGTTGACATACTTTTATTATTACATATTCCTTTGGTTTCAAATGAACACTACTATAAATAAATATATTTTCATAAATCATTGTCCATGTCCTTACTTACTGTCTGTTTAAATCATTAAAAAGTAATCAAAGGCATGAACAATTTTAACCCTTTTGAAATATATTGGCAAGTTGCCTTCCAGAAAGAACCTAGGCTTAGATGACACCATTGCCCGGGATCAACATGCAACTCTGCCACACAGGGCAACATTCAGATTTTTGTGGGCCCTAGATGCTTTTACTTTTGTGGGCTTCTTTCTCCATAAAACAATATTAAAAGTTATATTTATAACTGCATTGATATGAAGATGAACCTACTGATATCATACATTAAAATGTTTTCTTCAACCTAAACATTCAGTTGCTTTTCTTGTGATTTTTAAAAAAAATTAAAACCTTTTTTTAGGGGCCCCTGAAAGTATGGTAGCAATGATTTGAAAGAACGTCTGATGAAAGGCAAAGAAGAAAGTGTCAAAGCAACACTACATTTGAACATCAAGAAGACAAAAATCGTGACTACAGAAGAAATACACAACTTTAACATAGACAATGAACACATCAAATTGTTAAAGATTTTGTTTCACTTGGTTCAGTCATCAATTCAAATGAAGACTGCAGCCAAGAAATCACGTGAAGGCAGAGACTCGGAAGGGCAGCAATAGAAGAACTAAGATCAAGAGCAAAGATGTGTCATTAGAGACCAAGGCTAAGATCATCCACACCCTCATCTTCCCAATTGTTTTGTACAGATGTGAAAGTTGGACAGTAAAGAAGGTTGATAGGAAAAAAATAATGATTCATTTGAAATATGATGTTGGAGGTGAACTCTACGGATACTCTGGACCTCAAGAAAGATGAACAAGTGGGTCCTAAAGAAAATGAAGCCTGAAACATCACTGGAGGCAAATATGACAAAACTGAAGCTGTCCTACTTCGGGCCCATCATGAGAAGGCAGGGTTCTTTGGAAAAGACAATAATGTTGCGATAAACAGAAAGCAGCAGAAAAAGAGGAGGACCAAATATGAGATGGATTGACTCCATAAAAGAAGCCATAGGCTGAGTCAGCTGAGCAGGCCTATGCAGCCAAGACACTGTGAACATCACTCATTTACAGGGTCTCCAGGAGTCAGAGCCAACTCAGTAGCACGTAATACACACAAAAATATGGTGAGCCTAGATACTGTGCCAACTGTGACAATTGGATAAGTCAACCCTGTGGCCACCTATGAGCTGTGAGGTTTGGCCAAATTCCTTAATGTGACTGTGCCTCAACCAGAAAACTGGTATATGACGTTTTAGTAAATAGTAAATGAGTTACTACAGATAAAATACCTAGAATTATATGACACCTAGTCAATAAATACCTACTGCTATATTGTTATTATCAAACTCCTATAATACTATGTGAGTATATAATTGTCTTTCACTATTCCAAATTTATTGAACAAATTCAAAAAGAGTCTGGAGGCTTTGCTAGAAATAAATGATATTTATTCAAGTGTCTTGGAGTTAGCAAACTGGAAACACAGCTGGACAAAAACCCAGAAGTATTTCAAAGAAGAAAGAAAAGACAAAAGTTCTTGGCCAAAAGTACATTCTTGAGAATTATCAGCCCTGCTTTCTTAGCTCTGAGATTGGTCCAGGACAATTATTAGTCAGAAGACAGGCAGGACGATGGATGCCAGGTGGTCCCGAACATGGGTACCAGGTATGGTCAGACCAGCGGTCTGGATAATAGGTGTCATGTGGATGTATACATGAGTCCTTCAGGTGGCCTGGACACTTGAGTCCCTCGGGGGGTAATTAGAGTGCTGCCTGGAGATCCAGATGTCTATCCAGGCACTGACGCAGGACTGGAAAGCTCAAAGGAGTTTAAGTTTCCAGGCGAGTTAGAACAAGAATGGCCTCCTTAGGTCTCAACCTTCCTAATGGTAATAATTTCAGCAGCTTGGTGAAGGTGACTCCATTGTACATATTCCCTATCTTTACTCTTTCCTCAAAGTCATAATGTATATTTTCATATGGAAAATATAGAATCCTGTCATTGGTTCATTGTTCATTTTCTTACTGGGATATTCACAAAAAGGCAATTTATATATAATGTAGATAAAAGTGTTAGTCTTTTCCATTTTTGTTTTCTTTTATTATTTTTTGCTTCACAAGTCCTCTCCTATCCTGAGATCACATCATTTACATGCCTTATTTTTTTCTATTTGTTTGATGATTTCACTTTTCCATTAAATAATTTAATCCTTTTGGGGCAGCCTCCATTTTGTGGGTCCCAATATATGAATTAATTTTTTCATTATTAACATTTAATAAAAGGGTTGGCAGTGGTGTTAGGATTGACAAGGTGTCACATAGAAGGGAGGGAATAGGATTTGAAATGGAATTTTCTATCCTATCTAAACCTCTTACAAACGAAGAGTTTTGAATCCTTTTGTTAATCTCTTTGTTTGTTTGGTTTTAACCCAGCGCCTACATCAAAGTGACATTGAGGTGAACTGAATTTCCTATCTGAATTTCAACAAAAAGTTTGGCATAACTAGGAATGAAAAATCAGTAATATATGTTAATGTCTAAAGACAATGATACATTTTGTCTACTCGTATTTACATATTTTTGAAGGTGTCTTTTTCATGTATTATAGCCTTTAAAATTAAGTATTGATTCCATTGAACTTAGAACTCAAGCACTCAAAATTTATATCACTAAATATTATGCCAAAATTAAAGTAAGATGATCTCATAAAGAGCAAAATAATTTGTTATTACTAAACATAATAAAATATCACTTTAGTTTAAAATATTTATTTTATTATCTAAACTTTCCTTTTAATTTCTAATTTCTTATGGTTATGAGTCCACATAAAATAGTAAAATAATACATGTATGTAATTTGTAAATAAACATGTATACATGTATTTTCTACAGATCAAGATATGTGATCAAAAAAATTGAAAATTATTGGATTGGTGAGTGGGATGGAAAGGGCTTTCTAGAGATAGTTAATCTGATAGAGTAACGATATATTGGGAAGGAAAAAATAGAAGCAATATAAAAATTTTTCATACTATAAAAGAGAAAAAAATGGAATAATTTAGTGTAGAGACTAACAGTTCCACACATTTCAAAACCCTCTTACAGCATTACTATGTTCATTTCAGTTCAACAGTTGTTAGGCACCTACTGTCCTCTGGCAATGAAAAGATGAGTAAGACATGGTCTTCTGTCCAGAGACACCACTGTCTAATGGGGAAAACAGAGTGTGAGCATGTGAAGTAGTGGAATCGTGAATAAACAGATAATTTCCATAGAATATTGTAAGCAGTATACAAAGTGTTCTATGAATAACATAAGATGGTATCTAGTGACATCTGATGGGATAGGGCCAGGGTTAGGGAAGGCTTCCTGGTGGAGGTGTACCTGAACTAAGCTTTCTTGTGAACACAGAATGGTATAATTGATTCATAAAGAGGAATTTGAATAAATTAGAAAATATTCATTATGGTGGTTTCATTTTATTTAATGAGGCAGAAAAATCTATAAGACAATTTGTAAAGATTTCTGTCTTCATAAAATGTTTTAAAAGTTTTGATTGCTGAAGGCATAAACGTCAATGATCTGGAACATCCCTCAGACTACACTTGTGCCAAGTCAATGATACACTTTCGTGTGCTCTCCCTCATTCAGTGAACAGATCTTGAACACCAGCTCTATTTCAGGCACTGAGCTGGATGCCAGAAATATACAGTCAGATAAGATACTGTTTGTGCCCTCAAGGGACTGAAAGTCCCATTAGAGACACCCTGTGGTAAAGCAATATGTAGGAAAGTTAGTGTGCGAACTGCGAAATAAAGGTTGAAACAAGGTGCATATTGCATCTTGATTAAAGAATGAGTAGTTATCTTTGCCTGGAAGAGAGGAAAGTGGGCCACGTCAGAAAAGGATTTATAGAAGAAGTGATGGTTAATCTACGTCTGGAGGAGTGAATAAGACTTGCCAAGAAGATGGTGGAGGGAAAGACACTGCCCGCAGAAAGAACACCATATGCACATGCGAGGAAGCCTGCCACTATTTTCTAGCCTCTTATAAAATATTTGTGATTCACATTCTCGTTCATCATTACTTCACAACTTCTTGCTTTGCTAGCCTAATCCTGTTAGATCGAGATTTACAAAATGTCTAGCTTTTGCATGTCTGCAGTTTGATTAGCCTTTGGAAAGCGGACAAATTTAGAACTACATTCTACACCCACAATGGTCAAGTCAAGCATTGATACAGATTCCTGATGGCTGTTGGTCTGGAAAGTGTGACATCATTAGTGGTTGTGGGTTGTGACTAGACTTTGTAGCATCAGTGGACCTGGATGCTGATCGTTGCCTCCCTCACCTGCCCTCCATCTAAGGAAATATTCCCCCTGGCCACACTCATGGCTACTAGGTTTATAACACAGCATCTTAAGATTCTCAACTCCACGGTCTTGCCACTGCTGACTGAAGAGATAACCCAGAGAAAACAACCCAAAATCTCGTTGGGCTGATCAGATTCTCTTTCTGAGAATCTTAGGTTAAGATGTGCTTTAAACTCTGGGGGGTAAAGGGTCCTGAATACTATAGCTAAACTCCAAGCCCGCTGGTCATCAGAGAGGAACGCTCCCCATCGGTACCCAAATGTCCACTGTCGGAGAGGTATACCTGTGGGCACAAGTGGAGGAAACACCTGTGGGATCACCCGTCCAAGATTTAATAGGCCAGGGGTCTGGTCTCTACCAAAGAGTTTGAGGTACCCCGAAATAGCTACATAGCTTCTCGCTCCAAAGTCACTGGTCTGTGGAGCTGAAGACTTTCCAGTAGTCCAGATGAAAAGGGCGTTTATTCAAAGCCTACATGGGAATCTCATACAATCCCAGTGCTGATAATATCACCAGGCCTCAGAAATGCTGAAGCCATCTTCAGACAACTACTTCTTGTGGCTTTTCAAGCAGCTCCATCTCGCTTCTCTGACCCTCTCTATCTGCACCTCCATTTCATTCTTTATGCAGCCAGGCTTCTTTTCCAAGGCTCTTTGCTTATTTATGTCCCTGAGTCACTTCAGCTGCACTGAGCCTCTGCCAGGCTCTGGAGCCACTTGGATCCAAACCTGACCTGATGTGACAGATCCAGTGACCACTACTGCTCACCAAGTCAAACTCTTCTGTCTTAGTTCGAATCCCTATGCCCGTAGGTATACCTCTCAGATGGCAGGCATTTGGTTCCCGAGGGAGAGTGTTTCTCTCTGCCGACCAGCATGCCTGGTGGTTAGCTTTAATCTTGTTCAGTACTCTTTACCACCAAGAGTTCAAAGCAGACCATCTTAACCGCAATTGGCAAAATATTTGAGATAGTACAGTTTTAAAAGGTGTTGCGGGAGCTTTTGTAGGTATAGGCAAGTTGGCAAAAGTCCTGGGGCTGGCAGGGAAAGGAAAGACCAGGTCCTGCCAGCATGGAATTGCTGTGGGCATGTCGGCAGCATGTCCCGTCCCAGTTACAGGCAGATGGAGTTAGGCCCAGGATAGGACTGGGCAAGCTTGTCTTGTTGCAGAAAGTGAGCAGGATGGGACAGTAGAGAGAAGAGGCAAGTGAGGCTCAAGGTTAAATGGAATCTGATATCAACATGTTAAGGCAATCAGGAAAATAACCAAGCAGGCCGTAAATCAGGGCTTGCATGCATGGAGCAGTTATTTTAGTCAAGGAGCGCCTGCTGAAATTGGTCCATCACTTCAGAGAGTGATTAGACACCGGTCCAGCTTCTGGATCATAAAGTGCCTCTTGTAGCCCAGGCAGGTCTGGGGCTAGCAGGGAGCCTTCAGGGCCACTGTCCAGGAGGGATGAAGGTGCCTTCCAGCTTTGCAGACTTGGAGTTTGAATGATCCATGATCCCCATGAAGGCTCTGATAGGCCGCACCCAACGGGAGCCAATCTGGCACCTGGGAGGGGATTTAATTCTGCTGAATGTTAAGGTCACACTCTGTCATATCACCTGAGTTTAGTTGCTTCATGATACTTATCACCATAGGAAAGTCTTACTTACTTGCTTATTTACTTATCGTCTGTCTCCCTAATGAAATGTCAATTCTCCTAGAGCAGAGACTTTAATCTCTGTGTTTTAGCATCTTGAACAATGTTTTGTTCTTTGTATATTCTCAGTCAATATTTGTTGAATGTATAGGCAAAGTTCATGAATTTGGGCACATGTCTTGGGCCAAGGGCCTGGACAGCAAGCCCAAGTCCTGGAGGTCCTGAATTCCTTGATTGAAATGTCTACATTTAAACATACTTGGAAACTTTACCTGGGTGTCAAAACTGTCACTGACCACCCACCCTCATCACACCCATGTTCTGTCCTCAACTCTGATTTTGCAAATGCTCTAAGAAGATAAAATGTCTCCTCTTTTTCAGTCTGCTTCTGCGATGCCTGTCCAGCGTCTGCTTCCTCCTGCACCCCAGTTCTCACAGGTGAGAAAACATGTCTGTCTCAGGGAAGGGGAACAGAGCCTATTTTCAGGAAACAGCTGAAATTTCTCCATGCACTTGTCTGCCACATGGCTCCATATGTGTATCACACATGTTTACTAATTAACAAACAGCCTCCCACTGAGTCAGCCTCCCTTCCTCTCCATTTCCTCTTCCATTCCTAGGATATGGTTTGGATGAGTACTAACTTGGCCCAACACTTCTCGACATGTAGGATGACTACATATTTTTAGCGTGAGCGCTGCCATTCTTGAAGTACATAGTTCTTCAGAACAATGTAATCAGGATGAAAAGAGCATGCTGTTAACAGAAGTCAGTTTTGCACACACTTAAGAAGCTACCTACTTTCTATGATGACTGTACACACTGTGCCTTTCTTTGACAGCAAGAAGTTAGAGTGAATGTTATGTAGATCCAGAATGAAAAAACCAGCTTTAAAAACCCAATAATGATATTTGCCTTAGGGTTAAGTCAATCAACAGGTATGTATGGAAAACCTATAATATAAAATGGTCTGAGCGTGGTAATCAGTATGATACCAGGAAACATAAGGGTGTTTGTGGTGTGAAAGATTTGGTAAGACAGGTTATATGTTCATTTAAGAAAACAAGCAAACTGTTAAAATGAGTTCATAGGAAGGAAAGATTACTTTGATCAGAAATGCTCACTCAAGAATTCAGAGAACAGAGAGGATTCAGGGAGGGCTTTGGAGACAGATAACAGAAAACTAGTGGAGGCTTCTAATCAATTCTGGGAAATGTGGAAAGATATGACTTATTTGAATTTCATCAATGGCTAAAACTTGGAAAGATGAGAGTTTGAGTTGAGAAGGCTATTTTGCAATTTAAGATCCTTCAAAAATTCTCATATCATAAACTTTCCTCATTTTTTCTCTCTAGAGATGTAATTTGTTCCCATGAGGTTTTGATGCTGTTTAACAAATTGCCACCAACATTCGGTAGCTTGAAACAACCATTTGCTTATGGTCATGGATGCTGCAGGTCAGAAATAGGAACAGGGCTCAGCGGGTCCAGCTTGTCCCCACCTCTGGAGCTTCACCTAAGGAGACCTGGAAGCTGAGATTGACCTGAGGGCTGGGAGCTAGAATCACCTGGAGACAAGTTCACTCATGCGTCTCATGGTGGAGGCTGACTTTTGGCTGGGACTTGAGCTGGAATTGTCTTGGCACCTCCGGGTGGTCTGGGTAGCCTCCCATTGTGACAGCTTCAGGGTAGTTAGGCTTCTGTCACTGCGGCTCAGGGCTCCAGAGATGAGCATCCTGGCAGCAACTCAGAGAGGAGGGAGACTGACATTTCTGGACCAGCCTCATAAGCCAAGCAATGCCCCTCTTACCCTGAATCATGAGCCCTTGCTCCCAACATCCCTGAAACCATCCTAATTCAGATGAACCTTGATCTTCATTGGGCCGAAATGTTTATGTGCTTATTAGTTTTTCATTTACATGAGCGATGTTATATATTCTTGTCAAGCCCACCATGCATCTTCCTTTTTCCTTGGTTTCTGTGATATCGTTCTGTCTTGGTTTTCTTCACTTGACGCACCGCACCGTTTTCTCCTTTTCATTCCCTAGATGTGCATTCTCCCCTTTTCTTTTTCAGACCACCCCTTTGATGGTGTTGCTCCTCAGGGCTTCCTTTTTAATTCTCTGCTTCCTATATGCCCTCTAAAACTTTAATTCTCTCCTTTCTGTAAGCCCTTGCCTGATAAATCAGTTCCGTATGTTTACTTCCATTACCACCACCATTATAAATAGTTTTGACTTAAAAACTTTATATTGAACTCAGGCTCATATTTCCAACTGCCACTTTGATATTTGCTTAAGTCCTCCAGGCACCTCTAAACTTGAACTCACTAGCCTCTGCCTGTGCCCCAAATATGCTTGGCGTCTTCACTCACTGTGTTGAGGACCCGTCCAGATGCCCCTGTTAGAAACCTAGAATTCACTTTTAGTTCCTCTCTTTCCTTGTCTACATATACCCATGGATCAATAAATCCTGTTTTTCCTCTCCTTCTAAATATTTCTGGCATCTGTCATGTTCTTTTTATGCCTGCTACCCAAGTTCAGACTCTTAGTATTTATCTACAGCTTTATAACTGATCTCACTTTATTTATCTTCTCCAACTATCCCAACTACCAGAGTAAGCTTTCTATATGCAAATCTGGCCATGCTCCCGCCATCATATAAAACACTTAAATGCCTCTTCTTTGTAGAGCGGGATTAAATGCTTGTTGTAGTGAAGTCAATCATAATACAGTTTTCGAACTTAATGCCATTCAGGGCCGGCCGAGTGGCATATTGGTTAAGAGCTGGTTTGGGATGCCAGCAGCCCCGGTTCGGATCCCACATAGAGAGTCAGTGACACTGCCCTCTATAGCTAACAACAGCTCCACCTGGAGCTGGGCTGCACTAGCCTCGGCGACGGTGTAGGCTATAGCCCCTGCTGCAGTGGACTGCCATAGGCTACAGTGAGCAGCTGGCAGCCAGCGTGAGCTGCCAATAGCCACAGTGAACAACCATCCAGAGGCTGGCAACCAATCTGCTTCATCCAGGAAGAGCGCAATGACGATACCAACATGGGCCAATGAAGCAACGTCCTCTGCAATTAGACTGAAGAACAAAAAGACAGCAACTTGTCTGTTCCCCTTCCCCGATTCCCCAACACTGTTCCCCTCCCCCAATTCCCCAATAAAATCTTTAAAAAAAAAGTGCCATTCAGTGTAAGACATTTATGAATGTATTCATCATGGCAGGAACAGGAAGGGGGTAAACCACGCAATAACACGGTTATATCCTGGTTATATCCTGGTTCTTGTTGTCTCAGATTGATTACAAAATGGGCTCCATTTTCCCACCCTTTCCTGTGTCCACACCCCTTGCAATTTGAGGCAAGAGTCAGTCTCTCTACTTGTTGAGTCTGGGCTGGCCTTACAACTTGCTTTGGCCAATAGGATATGGAAGCAGTGACGATATGTAAATTCTGCACCTGGGTCTTAAGAGGACAAACAGGCGTCTATAAGTCTCTTTGTCTTGGACCATAGCCACCTCTTGAGAACAAGTATAGGCTAGCTTGCTGGAGAACGAAGACCATGGGTGACAGAGTCCAGTCTTCCCAGCTGTGGCCATTCTGAGCCAGCCAGTCCCAAGCCACCCTGCAAGTGGGCCACAGGCAGTGTGAGTAGTTTTAGCCCTGATTGACCAAGTCCAGCCCAGGTCAGCAGAACCAAGGGACTCACCCAGAGAGGTGAGAAATTTTTAAAAATGATTGTTGTTTTAAGCCACTAAGGTGTGTGGTGGCTTGTTATGCAGAATGATGTGGTAATAGCAACATTTTGTCCCTGCAGTGCTTGGTATCGCCATAAACTTTATCTTTTTCAACATTTGATCTCAAACATGTGACTTTATGACCACCCCCTCTCATCCTTCCACTTTACTTGCTTTCATACCCCCGCTGCTAGAATGCTTCCTGAGAGTGGAGGCCTCCAAACCAGAGATTACATCACTTTGTTCCAATCCATCTGTCCCCTCCCATTATTCTCAGGAACATGCCTAGGTTTTATTGTCCATCATCCAAACATCTCCTGAGCCAGTGTCCCCATCCTCACCTCTCCCCCTCGGAATTGCCCAGTAAAGCTTTGGCCCAAGCTTTGGCACAACTGGTTGCCTTCTCTTTGTCTGCAGCTGAACAGCAAGACTATTGCAAGAGAACATGGCGTATCTCGCTGACTTCCCCTCCACTTGGGACTGCACATGTCACATGGGCACTGAGCATTGGCAATCATACTGCATTCCTCTGGTTAGGCTTCCTGTCCTCTCCTGGGTGACTGACTACTTCCTGCCTGCTCTGCCCTCCCCTTTGTTCTCAGCTAATGCCCCTTTTCACACTTCACTGAGAAAATAGAGGCTGTTAATTAAAAGTACCTTCATTCTTGTTCTATGAATTCTAATCCCTTTTGCATCTTTTTCTTTCCTCCTGTCACAAAGGAGAAAAGTGGTAGCTCTTTTACCAAAGCCCAGCATTTCCACCCATGAGCAAAGTCTCCCGTGTTCCCTCCCATGCCAGGATTTTGCATCTTCAGTGTGTCCTCTTTCTCATGCTTTATCGACTTCTCTTGATGTACTCCATTGTTTCCATTAGGGTACCAACAGTCACACGTCACATACAATCTCAATAACGGTGGACCACATAGACAACGGAGGTCCCATGAGATTATAATGGCACTGAACAAGTCCTATCACTAATGACATCATACCCATTGTAATGTCACAGCACAATGCATTACCCACATGTTTGGTGGTGCTGGTGTAAACTACTGTGCTGCCAGCTGTACAAGAGTGTAGCACCTACTATTATAGCAGTAGGCTATACCATCTATGTGTGTGCACGTGCAGTATGATGTTCACACGAGGACAAAATCACCTAAGAACACATTTCTCAGAACATAGCCTTGTCATTAAGTGGAACATGACTGTATAATCACACACACACACACACACACACACACACACACACACACACACACACACTGGTGACCTCATGTGCCTATTCCTGACTTCTACCCATCTGTATTCTCCACAGCAAAGCCTTTCAAAGTGCTGCCTTCACTTTCTCATATGTCTTTCTGTTTTTAACACCAGTGACCCTTGTCAAGGTCAACAGTAGTGGATAGTTCCCCCAAGTGAATATTTTTCTGTTTTAGTCTTGTTCACGCTCTCAGCAATGTCAGACCCTTCATGCTACTTACTCTTTCCCTGTTTGAAACAGTTTTCCCTTCTCATCACTCTTGAAACATGCCACAGTCTTTTTGATTTTCCTTCTATGTCACCACCACTCCTTCTATTTCCTTTGCTGCCTCTTTTTTCTCTATTTTACCTCTAAATGCTGGAATTTTCTGTAATCCAATCTGGAACCATAATCTCTTAGCTACCCACATGCTCTCCTCTAGGTGATGTCAACTACTTACGTAGACCATGGTTCATTTCCTCAGCCATATTTTCCCTCTAATATCCAGATTTATGTATCCCAGTGCCTCTTTAACATCTTTACTTGGACACCTCAGGGGCATCCCAAACTTAATAAGTTCAGAATTGAGCCACTCACTCCCTATTAGGCTCTTTCTTAGTGTTCCTTCTTTCAACAAGTGGTTCCGAATCTCGTGGAAGAAGTAGATGAAAATGAACATTTATGAAACAGTATTAGTGCTTTCATAGAGTTGGGCACAAGATATTATGTACATTTCAAGGAGATGTATGTGATGCAGCTAAATGTGATGGGGCACAGAATTCAATAACGTGTGAGTAGCAGTGACATCAATTCTGAACAGAGCCATGAAGTACCTTCCTGCAACTCCATTCTCACTCTTTTCCCTCTACCACTAATGGGCCTGTTCCAGAGAAGGGCAGCTTCTTGAACCTGTACCCTAGAATGAAGACAACCTGGTGCGGAGACAAAGCTCAGTTGCAAAGAGCAGGTGCCATGAGCAAGAAGTAAACCTTTGTTGTTACACAGCCAGGGGTGGTTTGTGGGACATGGTTGTCCTCATCTCCCAATTCTGCAGAAGGTGCTGCCACGTTTGTAGCTTAAAATTGTCCAAAGTGGGAGTATTTACTATGGAAATTGCTAAATCCTACAAATCAGGGCTTATTCCTGCAGAACTTGTTGTTAATTATTTATCAGTGCTCCACTGTTTAAAGTCACTAATATTTGACTTTTAACATCTGACAACAAGCTGTCTGATAATACTATTTTCAAACAATTTACAATATGTGGTAGATATTAATAGGTCCAAAGAGAATAATATTATAGTAAGTGCTCCTAAGGCAAGAACAGGATTTTATGGGTGTTAGGAACTCTGAGGGGTCTGAGATATTTACCCTACTTGCAAGCTCACAAGTTAGCCTGCCAGTTTCCAGGATGCTGGCAGAAGACATGAGACTCCTGATTAGAGACAAAGGACATTATTACTCAGCACAAAAAGTTGCATACAGTTCTCATTTGTGTCTGGTCCCTTTGTTCCCAAAGTCACATGGGAGTGAAGTGGTCTAGGTAAAGGCTGCACATGACATGAGGTTGTGGTCCTGCTGAGGACCTTTGGGTTTAGGACATCTGAATCGCTCTTAATGCACAGCAAACCAAGCTCCACTGTTTACCCTGAAGAAAGTCGTTCTCTTTATTATATTTGACTGTAAACAAACCTGCCTTCTCTGGTAGAGAGAGGCAGTATCTCTAGCTTCCAAAGTTGTTTGCTATACAGTCATTCTTGAAAAGCAGTCCAGAACATCAGTGGCTGTGCTCACAAGTGCAGGAATTCAAGATGCCCCTATAGGATTGTCTCCCCCAAATGGATACAATCCCTAAAGAGGACCTAACCTTGACAGGAAGATTTCCAGGGTCCCCCATTTTATCATCTTCCTAGAGTCCATCCTGAAGAGTGACAGATGGTAGAGTTGTTTTTTCTCCCCCTCTTTTCTTTGCTTCCTGTGTCCTCCCTCCATCTTTGCCCTAGATCCTTGAACTTGACCAATTATTGAACTTAATGAAATGAAAATGGAGTAATAGTGGGTGATGGTTGGGTTTGTTGCACCCCTGAGTGACAGTAGTAATAGGGGGAAGTGAGTGCTGAGGCTTTGAAGTCAGTCCTACCTGAGGAGAATCCCAGACTTTTCGCTCATCAGCCGCCTTGCCTTGGATGAATTATGTACAATAATGCTTGTGTAGTGGGAGAACCTTTGTGTGGTGTGGACAGAGACATTCTTCATCCCTGGGCTTTCCTAGATTTTACCCACTTGCCCTGGGCTTCTATGCATAGAATCAACATAGAGATGGTAGATTCAGCCCAGAATGAAAGAGTATTGCTTTCCTTTAAGTGACCAAATGGAAAGTTAAAGTCTAATAGAGACAATAACCTGAGTGCATGAAGACCAGGCTAGAGAAACTAAACTGGGGCACCGAGGCAGCCTTGGGATTGAGCCCATCCTTATCTCACACCACCCCCCAGAGAAAAGATGAGATCAAGGGAGAGGTTAAACATTTGTACCAGTTGAAATTAAATTCTGAATTTGCTTCTTTTAATATCGGAAGTGTTTGGGATCACTTTGATTGGGCAAGTTTATATTTTTCCTCAACTAGCAGACATAGGTACTCATGAACGAATTGGTGTTCAGTTCTAGAGAAATGAAGGAACCTTTAGAGTGTCTGAGAACCTTTTGACTATTAATGTCAAATCTACTACCGATGGAGGGGTCAGCACACATAGAATGTACTCAGTTGGCACTATTTATTGTTACTAACTGCATTATGAGCATAAATTTACAAAGACAACTGAGAATGTTTGAAATTTGTCTCAGGGGTACCCTGCTGAGTGCTTCTTTTGTGTTGCTTCAGACCTCTCACTCCCTTATCTAGTACCTAATAATCTCTAAAGTGTTAACTGATAGATTTACTCTTCCCAGAAAGATTTGCAGTTGCATAAGACAACCAAACACAAAAGCACTACAAGACACCACAAGGACACACATCTAACTACGGGCTTCAAAATAGGAGACTAGCTGTGGAGATATTTGGCATGCAGGAGAGGGCTTGCTTTTCCCAAATTCTACCTCAGACGTGTCTGCCAACTTTATTTCTTTCTGAGCTTTCCAGTTTAGTGCCGGATTCTCAAAGTGCTATGCTACATCAAAGGAGAGCGCAATAGTGGATTTTATTCTCCCTGGATGACTTTAAGGAGAATTATTTTGACAAGGTTTCCAAATTTCATCTCTACTCCCCATCCAATCACAGGCCTGAAATGACACCATTTGGTGTTGGCCTTTTCCAACTGGGAATAACAATAGACACGAAGATATGACTTGTGTTTTTTTATCAATGGTGTTTTCTGTCTGATGAAACATACTGATGTTTATGTTGGCTCCATGGAAACACTATACACAATTCATCGTACCACCCGAGTCAGCACAGTGCTTAGCCTACTGCCTCCATGCCAAAAGAGGGACACTGCTTAATGAGCCTAGTTCTTAAATGTTCATTTTTGGGCCAATATCCTTGAAAAATAACCTATCATGTCTCTTTGAAAATCAGTCTTTACTAACAACTTAATATTAGCTCATTTTTTATCCCATTAACTCATCCATTGTTTCCTATATCTCTATAGGAAGTATATAAAAACATATCTGAAATTTTATAGATAACAATTTTTTTAATGTTTTTATTTTCTGGGCCAGAAAGCCTTAATTTCTACTTCATTTTGATCCCAATGATTAAGCCTCAACAGATACATTTTATTATATGTTTTTCTCCTTTTTCTAGGGGAATTCTTATAATTAACTTGACTGTGCTTTCCACTTTATTCCATTTAATCTGAAAAAACAATCACTTAATCTTTAAATTACCATTGAATGCTTCTTTCTTTGAAGTATCTGGAAATGTATTTTTCAAACTCTATGTAAAGATAAATCATGGTAAAACCATTGGTGTGAAAGTTCTGTATCCCTTTTTTCTTTTTTAAAGAGTGAAATCATATATCTACATAGTCCTAGATATACAGCATTCAGGATATGGAATATTTTTAAAATTGCACAGAATTTATACTTAACACATTGTATGTGGGAAACGAGTAAACTCGTCATATAGCTTTTTATGCCCGCTTACAAAGTGTTAAAAAACACTTTCTTTTGTTAAAATGAAAATCAAATGCCTTTATTCCCAGGGCTGCTTCTTAAGGAAGCGCAGGTGATGGGGGCTGCAGTCCACCAGCTGGCACTGCTTGCTGGGTGCCCACAGTGGAGGCCGCAGCTGACCAGGGCAGCCACCTTCCTTTGTGGTAGAGACCCTCTGTTTTCTTGCCATCTGATAAATTATCCCCTGCCTCTCCCACTCATCCATGCTTTCTCTAGTAAACCTATATCACAGTCACCAAAAGTTCATGAAAATAAAATAGTTTCCTCTTTCCCAAAACCTGTTTTGGGCCCTGATTTCAAGTTAAGAGGAGAACTTGGTTTGCCCTCTTGGATTTTTAAATGTCTCATGCCACCACCTTCATCTGTTCCATGGTATGTACCTTGCCAGGCATTCTTAAATGCCAGAGGAACGCATGTCTGTGTTTTTACACAGTTACTAATAAGATGCATGCCTAGAATGATTTTACCTTGTACATTAATTTACGCCCAGCTTGTGTAGTCCCAGTGATGGGGAATTCTCTACCTTCAGAATATCCCAAAAGCCTACAGCTTTCACAAATTGATGATAAATTGGTGAGGTCTAATAACTCTGTCATTTAAGTAGTTGAAAGCAAAATTGTCCTGCCCCTTCGTCTATATTTCTCTATGCTAACTGTTCCAAATTTCTCTGCAACATGCCTAGTTTGGACCAGATTTACCAACCTGGTCAATTTTCTTTGTACACTTTCTAAGTATGTCATGCCCAAGCATGAATGCATTTCCTTCAGAAAGAGTCTGACAAAGGAGGCTTCAAGCAGGACTGTATGTTTCCTAATTCTAGATATTAAGAGTTTTGACTTAGATCACACATTGGTTCATGGATGTCATAAACCTTTTGCCAAAACTAGAGCCTGATTATCACATTTACCAAAGATAGTAAATCAGGACTCCCAGGGAACATATTCTTCCAGAAAAAGATAAGAAGAAATTAGATAATGGTGTCAGAAAAGAGAGACGTAAAATCTGTCTTGGAAGGAAGTGAAATACCTTTATAACATGAATTGTCTATTGTTTTGTTTTTTAAAGTAAGACCTTACAGAACATTTGTTTGGTGAATTTGCAGACTTGAGATTCCTTGTGCATGGGTCCTGAGTGTACATTCCCATGTGGGGAGCCATGATGATGGTGAGTGATTCTGAGGTTTGGAGCCAGGGTTTTAAAATGTGTGTCCCCTTGTGGACCTAAGGGAAGTGATTTAATTGCTGTACTTTCCAAAACAGGGCTAATAACATTTCCAGCAATACCCATATTTGTTGTGTACATTATTCCACTGATGTGTGTACCATGCTTCGAAGACAAAGTGTAACAGATACCCTGACTCTGGGCTGAGCAGATCTTTAATGACTGGTTTGTCAACACATAATCAAAGAAGGAAGTGGTATCTTATGAGCTCACTGTTCATGACTGGTTTAAATAGCCCAGGGAGAGCAGAACTGGGTTTTCCAAGTTTTTCAATTCAATTCCTCATTTGTTGTCGGGGATCTTCTGGTGTGGCAGAGTCTGCTCCCACAGGCAGGAACTCACTGACAATTGAATGGGAGCTGTATGACAAGGGTCTCAGACTCAGACCTCATAAGGGAGTGTGATTAGACCCTGGATCCCTTAGCCTGGTTTGATTGCAGCCAACAGAAATTAACCGCAGCTAACGTAAGCAGTCAGCTTACTGGAAGATGTGGGACCTTATTGTAGGGACCTGGGCTTGAGAATGAGTGAGAACTGAAGATGCTCAGACGCACAACAGGCTCCTGGCAGGAACCGTGGGGTCGGGATGCTCCAGACACAATGTTACGCACTCTGTCTGTTTTCAGAGTCTGTGCTCCTCTGTTGAAGATTGTTTGGTTCCACTTGTGCACGGGATGGTAGGGCCCTGATTACTGTCCTCAAGGCCACTGGTCTTCAAGCTTTGGATATCGAGGACTCTACACTCTTAAAGATTGTTGAGGTCTCCAGAGAGCTTTTGTTAATGTGGGTTATATCCACTTACTCTTACTGCATTATAGGCTAAAAGTGAGACACTAGAAACATTAATGTATTAATTTATTTTAAAATACCAATAATAAACTCATCGCATGTTAACATAGATAGCCTACTGTTATAAATAACTGCATTTCTCAAAAAAATACAAAGGGCACAAAGGAATTGTTTTAGATTTTTGCAACTGTCTTTAATGTTTGGCTGGATAGCAGACAGATGAATTCTCACATCTACTTCTGCATTCAATATTTTACAGTACATTTCAATCTAAGGAGATGCAGAAAACTGCGTCTCACACAGACATATAGTTAGGAAACACAGGAGTATTTTAAACGCCTTTTTCCATTACTTGTGCATACATTGGGTTACGCTATATAACAGAGACCACAATCCAAAAGCCTGAATACTAGGCTAGTGAAGAGGGAGCTGAGGGAGGCCTCTGGGGGGATGGCACTGCATAGGCTGAGCTGCCCCTCCCACCAGGAAGCTAGAGAAAACCTCCACATCCTCCCATCACTGTCTTCCTCATGCCATTTCTGGGGACAATTGACATCAAAGGGGAATGTTGAGAGTCTTGCCCTGACTGCGATTAAATTCTGAATTCACTTTCTTTCAAATCAGAAGTATCTGGATTGAACATGGTCACATAGCGGGTTGTCCAGTCTTACATAGTTAACCCAATAGAGCGTGCTCACTTCTCTGAGCCTGCTGACCCCCTCCTCCACTCATCTGCCATGGCAGAGCTGGCATCTGTCCTTCATTTAATGTGGGCTATTGTTTTCTCTAAGCTTCCAGGGACCACCTCAGAGCACTGGAGCCCTCACTCAGGGCCCTGGCCAAGATTAAGTCCTGTGTTACGGTAGAATGTCCCCATCTTGACAAGCACTGGTCTCCAGTTTTCTATTCCATCTGTCCCAATCCAGCACTCCACATACACTCACTCCCTCAGTTCCTGCTGGGATATATTAACTGGCTCTGACAGCAGCTTGGCCATGTCATCTCTTTTCTCCCTGAGCAGAGCCCACATGCCTCCAATCTGGTGATGTGCAGACTTGACCCTGAGTATGTGTCTGTAGCCAGGGAGGTGGGGGCCCACCTGAGGAGGCCCATACAGCCTCGTAAGCCTTCTGCCTCACAGGCAACCTCCACATGGGCTTCTGGAGCATGCAAGTGAAGGAGGCTCTGTCTTCCAGTAAGAGAAACGAGGTCGATTCATCCAGCCCAGAGGTTCTGGGGAGTCTGGAGGTTCAAGGTTCTGTAGTGCGTCTACCTGGATATCTCCATCCCAGATCTCAGTCCCATCAGAACCCTGCCTTTCCCTAGGAGAACTGCCAGGATCAGCATGTAACCTTTCCTGGGGTCCTACCACTTTACAATCAACTCCTGTTCCTAAGCTTCAGTGCTTCCACTCCAGCCAATGAGGTTCTTCTTAAGGAAGGCCAATGAGGTCCTCCACATCCATGTTTTGCTCTAAGGCTGTTGATGAATACATCTGAGACTGTTTTTTCTCTTCGATGAATCCATGACACTTAGGAACTCATTCCAGTCTTCATATCTGCTTTGTCTCTCATGTTTCTCAAATGCCCCAGACACAGCACCAGCTTCTGTGTGCCCTTCCACATCTTCATAGTTTCCCAGAGGTGGACGTCTTAGCCATTGCACAGCTACAGCAGGAGAGGGACTGTGATGTTCCATGTGTGCCCAGGATGTGTCCTCATCACCTTTCCACCAGCACCTTCAGGACCGCTTCCCAGAACACAAATAGAGCCTGAGAATGGGGTCTCATTGAAGAGATTTACTGCATGAATGTGCTTGGGATAAGGGGAAGGAAGGAAGCAAGATAGGGCCGGAACAAAAAAAAAGTCTAAGCAAAACTGCAGTCTCCACAAGAGGCTGGCTTTGATCTCCCCAAGGAGCTCTGCAGCAGAGACTGTGCCACAGGTAATGCCTCCTTCTTAGCGCCATCCTAAGTGAGGTGGCTTCTGTTTGGCTGGAGGCAGTTCTCTGGAGAAGGTGGCAGCCATGTGATGTTATCAGCCAGTAACAAGAATTAAAGCAGTTCTGGGTAATGACATGTACAAATGCTCGGAAGACACAATACTGCTGAAACCAGTTATGGAGAGGAAAAAAAGAGTGAAATAAGCCAGACACAGGGTGACAATTACTGCATGGTCTCCATTATATGTAGAGTCTTTAAAAACAAACAAACAAACAAACAAACAAACAAAAGAACTCATAGAAACAGAGAGTAGCATGGTGGTTGCAGGGGCTCGGAGAAGGGCCCAGTCTGTTATTTATGGCTGAATAATATCTGAGGAGCTAATGAATAATATGGTGAATACAGTTAATAACACTTTCCTGTATAGCTGAAATTTGCTAAGAGGGTAGAACTTTTGTTTTCAGCCAAAAAGAAAGAAAAGAAGTGAAAACAATTACTGAGGACTTTCATAGAAAGAAATGTTCATTTTCATTTGGACAAGGCTTTATGGAGAAGGAGGCAATTTGAGCTGAGTCTTGAAAAATGGCCTTGAAGAGATCCTTTTAGCCGTGGCAAACAATGGAAGCAAGGTCTGGAGACAGGGAAGAACAGGGTGTGTACTGAAATTGGCACTTACCCCAGGGGGCTACAATGGGTGTTTGTAACACCGTGAACAGGACTCCAATCACTGAAGAAATGGAGGAGACAAAATGGCTTAGGCTAGGGAATGCCTGCTCTGAAGAGACAAGTGACAGAAGAGGATCCATTCAAGATACTAGACAATCACATTCAGTGAGACCCAGCCTCATTCCAGGAAGGAAAGGCTGATCAAGGAAGCCACTTGCCATGGAGAAATTAAAGAGATTGACGGGGGAGGAGACATTTTTGGACTGTTGAGATGACTAGGGATGTCTGAGAAGGAAACCACAGTGCGTGGATTACGTGGTGGAAACAGGGAGTTATTTTTATGGCACTTGTGATGACAGAAAGGTATGCGAGGATGGTAATTGGAGGGGAAAGCAGAGTGATGACCACTTCCATGTAACAGTCTTTCTGTCAGCAATCAGAGCCTGTTTCCTCCGGCTCCACTGCTAGGTGGGGTAGAGTGGAAGACAACGTCAGTGTCCCCAAAGACAGTGTGAGAAGAGCTATTCACAAGCAAGTTCCCCTCCAGGTGGTCCCCCACTGCTGCTATTTCAGTAGGAATGAATCTGACGGAGCAGCGGCTGGAAAAAATGTCACCGTTCACTGTGGGCCCAGGTGCCATATTTACTTTGACATAAAACACTTCCTGGACAAGGGTCATTTAAAAGCAGTTTGGATTGAGATTCAGGACAAGCATTTATTCTGTTGTCCTTTAGGTCCAGTGATGGATGATAATGGTACTTTATTATCCTTTATTATAATAATATCAGATCGAGGCCTTATTTTTTCTTATGAGTTTAATTGTGTATAAGTACAACATGAAGTTATCAGGAGGGTACAGATAATCCAAACAGATGTCCTTCTTGCTGTCAAGTCCTTGCACTATTAGTATGATTAATAGTAATAATGATTTGTTTAACACCTACTGTTTTTCAGGGACATTAAGTATATCTAATCCTTACAACAACTGCAAGATAGATCCTATCACTCCCATTTTAGGGAGTTCAATTATAAATTCCCCTAGGTCACATTGCTAGTAAGATAGAGACCAGAATTTCCTGTTCATGCAGTCTCTATTGACTATATTTTTAAAAGCAAGAGTTGGGACCTAATAGGTCCCAATTTTGAAACTGGGTTTCAGTTTCGTGAACTTTGCAATCTTATGAAAAACCTGTGGTATAGGTCTATAACATTACTATGGCAAAATATATTTTTTCAGAAATAATCAATAATACTTATTTTTTCATGTTTTTTTTTTCTTTTATTATTTAGGGAAACAAAAAGAATCCCAGATGATTAAAGTCCCTGGGGAAGTTCAGAAAATGGGCAAAGAATAAAAAAATTCACCACAGAAATTTCAAAGAGAAAAGCATGAATTAAACAAGAGCAACTTATCCAAGGAATATGAGGAAATTTGGAAAAGCGAGCTAGGGAAGTAAGAAATTAGTAATTTCCTAAATAAAACACTAAGCCTTATTTACTTATCTACTACAAACACTGAAAACAAATTCCTTTCCAGAACAAGATCATTACCTCTTTAGTGAATTTTTAAGGTTTGAGAAAGTGTATGTGAGACTTAAAGAATGGTTTTTAGTTTTATCTTGTTCTTAAATTGTGCCAAGAGTAGATGTTGGGATTCAGTGATCTGACCATGCTAGTGGCATGATAACTAGACAAAAGCAAAATAGAGTTTTTTATGGTAACAAGCTTTGAAAGCATTTATATATGAATAGTGATCAGTTAACTTTTCAGAAGCATGAGTGCATGGTGAATATAAGTTTTATATAGTGCAATAAGAGTTTTACTTGAATGTGGGAATGCTGTAAAGTATACTGAATATAGCGTGACCTACTTTCCTTTTATTTAAAATGCTTACTCTTAGACTAATTTTGGCCATAGTTTAACTTTTAAAAGTTTAAGGTATAGTTTTTGATTCTACTTCTAAATGTTTATTAATTCATAATTTTTATTTGATGTCTGCTGTGTGCTAGACATTTTTCTAGGCACCGGGGATTTGTAAGTGAAAAAAATAGATTAAAATCTTTGTTTTCATAGAACATATATTCTAGCAGAGGGAGAGAGATAACAAATAGTAAATATAGCAAATAAATCATGGGTTGTAGTTTCAAATGGGGTGGTCACAAGAGGTTTTATTGGAAAGATGACATTTGAGAAAAGGAAGTAAGATAGGGAGTCATATGACATATCTGGGAGACGAGATTTCCAAACAGAGGGGACAACCAGTGCTGAGTCCCTGAGCACTTTTGAGGAACAGCAGGGAGGCAAGCATGGCTGGAACAGGGGGAGCAAGGAGCGAGAAGGAACATGCACCAAGGAAAAAAACGGAGGTGCACAAGGATTTACGCACGTTGACTTCCAGTAGTGGGTGTGGTTGGATAGTTAGGAGATCAACATGTGATGCAATCTCATAGAGCCCATGTTTTATGATGAATATTTAATGACCTAATAAAATGCTTGTCACTTAATAGTAACAGACACATGCTATACAATATAATATATAAATATGGGTACAGATTTATTTATGGATATATCATTGCAGCGAACTTAAGGGTAACACTATGTTGTTCCTGTTAGTCTGGGCAATTTTTATGTATAATGTATTTTCTAAATTATTCATCCATTATCATTTTGGGAAAGATATTTCCAATCAAGATAGTTTTCCTTAAATTAAAAAAAAAATGATAGAGTGGATGTTTTCAAACAGCTAATGACATCAGGGAGCTGTGAGGTGGCATGTATGATGTGAGGGAACTCTTCTGTGATAAGCTGTGTAATCCTCCAGCAGGTACCCACTCCCCACCCCCCACTCTGTGGACTGAGTACATGTCACCAGCTTCAGGATGTTGGGCTTGGCCTTGTGACTTGCTCAGGCCAATGAAATGTTCCTCATGATATGAGAGCAGAAGCTTTAAATGTGCTTGGTTCTTAACTCGGGTTGGTCCTGACATTCCAGTTATGGGCATGAAAAGAGCATGACTCAGGTAGAATACACCTGAACTGAACCCATAGATTGCACCCAAGTCAGAGCAGAGCCATCCAGCTGAACCCAGCTTCCATCAGCTGACCTGTGGTTAAGCTGCAGATAGGACCCTGAGTGTGAGAATAAATGCTTGTTTTTGTCACTCATTGTTAGGCAGTGTTTTTGCAGCAATAACTAACACATGGGCAGCGTTTCCCTTGATCAACATTGAAACACGTGTTCAAAGGTGTAATGAATAAACGAAGATTGAAAAGAAAAGGTCCAAGGTCATTATTCCTGTGAATTTTGCTACCTGGCTTGCGCTCTGACTTCTGACCTGTTTGTTTCCACGTTGCTGCATGGGAGGAATTGGACACTGGTCTAATTGGCAAGTCAATTCTGAAAGCAAGAGTGAGGTGGGTTCAGTTTGGATAAAGTCACGTAGAGTCATCATGTGCCAAGGGTGACTTGGGGATCGAAGCTCTTGGCATTGCAGTTGCCCCTCGCCTCTCCTGCTGCCCAGTCTGTTGTCTTTATTCTTCCACCTCCATCTCAAAGTCTGTTTCCAAGGGAACCTAACGGAAGGTGGGGAACAACGTCTGTAGTTTTATCTTATATATGTAAAACTCTGTGATTAGACACATGTTTTCAGCACACATGTGTGCACACTTGGGAATGCCTAGAAATCTCCTGAAATGATAGAATAAGTTGTTGCAGTAGAAACAGGAATGGGGGTTGTCAATGATAGGATTAGTTTTTCTCAATACCTTTTTTCTTTGAAATGTTCTAAGACTTTATATTACTTTTCTAATAAAGAACTTTCAAAAATATTTTAGAAAACAAAATCAAATATAATAAAAAGCTCCTCCAAGCTCTACTAGGGTAGAGAGCTGAACCAAAAGATTAGAAGAAACCAACTGGTTTTGCCAACAGCATGGTATTTGGTTGTATAAAATCCCTTGATATTTCAATAGTAAACATACCTAGGTCCAAAACACCCAAAGATACACAATCTTAGGAGTGTAAGAAAGAAAATTTTTTGTTCTCATAGAGTATTATTTTTATTTTGATAGCACAGGATCAATATAAAGAAGTTATGCAAAAAAAAGGTCACAAAAATGTTTTAAAGCTTACTACCAATCCCATGACATAGAAATAACTTTACTCCAGGTATCTTTGTACACATATATACAGATGGCAGCATAGGTATATAAATTGTGGGAGTACTTTTTTAATGAGATCATATTTTAAATAAAAAATACTAAATTTAAATGTATTTGAGTTTGAGAGAAA
The DNA here is from genome assembly GCA_033961575.1 of Aselliscus stoliczkanus. Taxonomy (NCBI): domain Eukaryota; kingdom Metazoa; phylum Chordata; class Mammalia; order Chiroptera; family Hipposideridae; genus Aselliscus; species Aselliscus stoliczkanus. Next base: position 70,381,734 of record CM066731.1, on the reverse strand, counting down.
TAAAATTGATGGGATATTATATTCTAAAAGATTTCCCTAAGCTTAAGAAAAGATAATAAAACACATTAAGAAGTTGGAGTCATTCTTAAAAATTCCTTATTTCCGTTTTATTATTATTTTTTATTATTTGTTTTTTTAATGACTATTTAATATTAATCATCAATCTTACAGAAATGAAGTTGTATTCTTAAAGGCTATGTACGTTCTTTGTTTTTAAGAGGGCAGTGTCACTGGCCCTCATATGTGGGATCCAAACCGGGGCCGTTGGCCTCCCAAGCCAGTTCTTAACCACCGCGCCACTCGGCCATCCATCCTTATTTCCGTTTTAAAGAGTGTCGATCAAAATCTCTGCTGTGGGAAATGAGAATGGTGCTAATAGCTAAGGAGCATAGTGAGTGATTACAATGCGACAAGTACTAGTCTAGGTGTATTTATCATGTAATCCTTAAACAACCCCTTGGTGTAGAGGGATCATCCCTATTTGTTAGATGAAAAAACTAAAGTAAGGAAAATTTCCATTATTGCCCAAAGCCACACCACTCAGAAAGCAGCAGAATAAGAATTCAGCCTGAGGTCCTGGGCCCTGGGTCTTTCCCTCCCACTGCCTCCTGCCAAGCTGATGAGTGCACACCCCAGGGGTGGGTGAACCTTTTTTTCTGCTGTCAAGTTGTGTATTACGTCTGCTGTTATATGCCATTGTCTTTTGACCACACTAGTTTAGTATTTATTCCATATTTAGGTGGATCTCATCCCATCCCAAGTTCTTGTACATGGATTTTCCATTACTGGATTCAATAATTTGTTTTGTTTAGTTTTTCTCCCAGTAAGAACCCACGAGTTCTGTATTCCTGGAGTTCTTTCAAATTTGGAAGGCTCTGACATCTTGATTGAATATAATCTTGGGCCATTAGTTTTGTTTTGTTTTTTCTTTAGACATTTTCTTATATATTTCTCCACTAGATTTTGGCATGGATCATGCTGTTCCTTGATTTTTTATCCTTTTCAGGGGATGTTTTTTCTGCCCGGATGCCTGAAGAATTTCCTTTTTTTTCTCACTTTGCCTTTTCTTGTCCCTCTCTTTCTCTGCCCACCTCTTTCTTTCTTCTCTTGGTTTTCTTATCTTGCTTTTAGCTCTTGTTTTATTTATTAACATGGTAGATTGTCTTCCCATTTCTTTCACCTTATTCTTGTTTGGGTAGTGTTGTTTAGAATTTATCTTGTTCGAATATATTTAATTATTGATTCTCTTTCCACTGTGCCTAAGAGGAGTTGACTTTCTTTTCTGCGATACAGTTTGGAGATGTTTTCTCTAGCCCAAGGCATGATAGCAGGAAGGGATCCCTCAGAGGAAATGGTATCTAGTGTTTGCAACAATACCTTGGGCTCCACTCTGATCGCAGATGTTTTCTTAAAGTTCTGTGCTGGGGTTACTATTAGGGTAAGCTATCTGCTGTACCAGGCGAGTCTCAAACCGTGCAGAATTAACACAATAAAAGTTTATCTTAGTGTCTTTATGTCCTAGTCCAGGGAGGGTACTGTGGGGGAAAGGGACCCCAGGCATCCAGGAGCAGTTGTCCAGTGTTGACTGTCACGTGGACAGCCATCTCCTAAAGCATGAGGTGAATTGACAGCCGTCAGAACAGAAGGGCTCGGAGGCTCCACATGGAATCACCACGTTTTGCTTCAGTGTCTCATGGTTTGTTTTTTTCCCTTCTCATTTTTGTTAAGAATACCACATTAGATGGCACCTGTTTCATTGTTTGGTTTAATTGTCTTTTTTGGGGTTCAATTCCTTAAGCATTGTAGAGAGACAGTTTCAAAAAACGTTGGTTTGTTTCAAAAGTCTTTGTAGACCAGGGGTCGGCAAACTTTTGAGATAGACGAGCCAATCCTGTCCCTCACAACAATTTAAAAATTATTCGAGAGCCATAAAACAAATGAAATCACCATTATGTGAATAATATGCTTTAAAAGTTTTATAAAGAAACTATGATAGTTTTATTTTCATTTTCAATTTTACTTCAGAGCCACATGTACATACCCAAAGAACCGTGTGTGGCTCGTGAGCCGCAGTTTGCTGACCCCTGGTCTAGCCCATGGTCTTGTAGAACAGTGGAGAAGGCCGATGTCGAGGAGCAGCTGGCATCAGCATCGTGACTGGGCGGAGTAGCAAGTGAGGCAGACGAACTGCTAAGTAAGAATGAGACTGTCTGTGCCTTGGCTTTGGAAAGGGAGCAAAAATACCTCATAAGCTCTTAAAAAATGAACTCAGGGAAGCTATCAGAGTGTTGGAGCCATATGATGTCATTTTAATTTAATCATGCTGAAAATTCTTATTACGTGATGAGAGGCCAATATGTGAGTGCTACTGAGTTCCTTGGGGCACCATACAGAGCCAGCACCCCCACCACCACCACCACTGCTGCCCCAGGACCCTGGATCCTAGGACCTGATTCTGCCTCCGAAGGACACTTATGCAACTTGAAGGCAGCATGTTTGGAAACCACTAATGGCTCCTTCATGAATTAGCACTTGGCATTTCTTCTTCATCGTATGGCTAATGCAGTCAGTACCTTGTCCAGCCATGCTCTGAGAACTCCTACCTAAAATGTCAAACCACCACCTTACAATTTCCATCTGAACCTTCCTCCTTGGGGTCTGGAAAATGGTCTTAGGGCCTCAAAGGAGGAGGATTTCGACAGAAAGAATGAGGAGTTCACCCCATTCCTACTATGGAGAATTAGGTCAAAAAGCTCTGGATTTAAACTGTTTATGAAAAGATGCTCTACATTTAAGCTTTTGTCAAGTACCTAAAATAATAATAGTAATAATAATAATAATAATAATAATAATTAATAATGGCAGCTCACGTGTGTGAAACAATTTCAAAATACTGGGCTTATTGCTAATAGTTTACCATTGACTGTCATATCTGATACATCAGCAGAAAGTTAAGTACTTTTACTATCTGTCTATGTGTTGCAGACAAAGAAACCAAGGCTTAGAGAAATGGGCACACAACTCCCTAACCTTGGATTTCTAGCTCTGCTGTCCAAGCTCTTAACCAATGCTCTGTAGATATCCTGGATGCGGGAAAGAACAAAGATTACTTGGCCGTCTTCTTCAAACTGGTTTCAACCTCCAGCTTCATTGCTCATTTATTCATCCAGTGGCTGGCTGTGCACTGATCACCAGCTATGCTCTCAGGACTCTGCTAGGGATTGTGAATATCAAACTGAATGAGTCGCTGCCCGCAAGCAGCTCACGGCCCAATGGGCAGTTAGAAATAAGCAAAATGATGTAAATGCAGAATGGTAAAGGCTGTGAGGGGACAAGCAGAGTGCCAGGCACCCCACAGCCCACACTGGGGAGGCTTCTCTGACTGGCAGTGGGGCGCTACCCTATGATTTACCTTCCTTTCGAAGTTCTAGGGGTACGTTATTTTCCCTCCCTTTCTTCTTTGCTCTTCTTTGTCCCATTCTTTCATCAAATAGTGTGAGCACAATAAAACAAAAATAACTGTGACAGCCACACGGTGGTCATGAGCTCAAGTTCACCTTGTTGTGTGCCCTTGATCTAGTTACTTAACCTCTCAGAACCTCATGTTTTCTCATTTGTACTTCTTTCCCTGCTTTATTTTTCAGCATCACTCTCATCTCTGTGGGGTATGTTTTATTGACTTTTCATATATTTTAAATTGTGTTTCATTTTTTGATGAAAATCGTTGATTTATAATTGCAATCAAATGCTTCCTTACCTGATATAGCTGATGAATAGCTACCAGAACAGGAAGCTATAAAAATAATCACAGCTTTGTGCGGATGCTCCAAATTCCAAACACAGAGTAGGTGTCTGCTAACCAATAACGGTGAAATCTATAATCTACTTATTTCTGAAAGGAGATACTATGTCAATGTGCCTGAATTCATACCTAGTCTATTGTGGCTTCGTGTCATTTTAGATGGTATGTACCTCTTTGAAATTGATCTGCATGATCATTTCATTAAAAAAACAGTTGCTCGTATTCAATTCTTTTTCCCTGTACTTTCTCTATTGAATTTATAAGTTATGCTCAATTAGAAGGAAGTAATTGTGATAAAATAAAATAGCTTCTTTAGCTTTTTGAATGTTTCTACTGATACTGGTTTGAAGATGAAGATAATGTGATTTGCCCAATCAACATTTTTTCCCTAGTATTTTATTCCTGGGGGAAGGCCGATATAGTGGGATAGTTATCTCTATTTTTTCCCTTGTGCATTTAAAAAATTCTCAAATGCCTTAGAGAAACAATGTCATTGTGTGTGTGTATATTCAACTTAAAATAAGACTCATATCAATTTTCTGCTCAAACACCATAATTATATGGCAGCATTTGATGCTTGTGGTTTAAAGTTTGTTGTCATTATCCCTGGTTTTGCAGATTCGGTCTCACAGCTTCAAATTCCCAATGAGTGGCAGCTACTGAAATGGTAAATGAGAACTATCATCTCTAATTTTAGATACCTCACTTCCTTTAGTCTCCCTGGAAGTAACCTCAACCATTGCGTTGTGAGTGACATTGTTTTACAAGTAAAGCATGTTAGGCTTTTACATAACATTGTGAGTGCGAGGCCACATCGTCTCTCCCTGGCACACGATGACAACGGTGCAGCTTATTGGCTGGTCTCTATGTTGGGGCTAATTGCACTCCCCCCCCCCACCCCACAGCTATGCGTGGCATGTGGACTTCACTCCAAAGGTGGGAGTGCCCAATGTCCTGGCCGAGCCTTGGAGGGCCGCTTAAGTCTTGTAAACATGTCATAGGAAGACCTGATGCTGCCTGAGGCTCCAGCGCGGTTTTAAATAGCTCACAGAGAGCGAGTCTGGCCTTTCCTAGTCCAAACTATCAAAAATAGTTTTCTAGTTGGTGTGTGTGTGTCTGACCTTTCCTGGCCACGGACACTGAGCCAGGAGAGCTGCTCTGCCTTTGCCTGTCTCCCAGGGCAAAGCAAACTCAGGACGTTTTCAGATAGAAACTAATTATAAATCTGAATAACCTCAGAGGCGGTGCTGGCATACAGCCCTGGGAGGCCCGTGGGTTTCCCTGAATTCAGTGGAATCTCTCTTTCTCCCAAATGCCCCTAAGATCAGGAATCTTGGTGGCCAGGTCCTGCCCCCACCAGGACATGCAGCCAGGAACAGACAGCCCAGGGAGGGGCCTGAGGTGTCCTCCAGAGGCCACTTGAGAATCCCTGATTCGTTGATTAACTTATATTTCCTGACCTGTCTAATAACTTACTGGAAGGAGCATTAATATGATCTGAGGGCTTTGCTTGTTTTCTTTTTTGAGGACTAGAAGACAGGCCTCAACATTTATCAATCCTCACATGGCCTCCCCGCAGTTCTCACCCACACCTATGTGTGAAGCCAATGGGAAGGAGGCCGAAAGACCACTGCCATGCTGACGTAGTTTCTAGAGTGCTAATCAGGTGGAAGTATTGTGAAACGTGAAAAATAAACTAAATAAATCTAGAGGATAAACATTCAAAGTACTTAGGCAGCCACATTTTGGCCCTTTTCCCCACTTAAAAAACCTACTACTTTGGTCCAGCAAAAAAAAAAAAGTAAGTTTCAGTGTTTCTCCTGTTAAGGGATTTCTAAGTCCCACCTGTAGAACTTGTTAATATTTGTATGAAATACTGGATCGTGATTTCTGAATGCCATTGCAAATCAGCAAAGGGCCTGGTTTAATTGTCCGGATAAGTTGGTGGCAGTTTGAACACTGTGTGTTTTGCTGATCCATAATTATAAGTCAACCTTTATTCAAAGAAGGTGATAAAGAGAATTTTATTTTCCTTATGTATAAAATAAGTAGATATTTCTTCCAACTTTGCCTGATTCCTTTCCCATTACTTGAATGTGGGCAATTCACTAGGCCTGTTGCTTTTTTTAATTTACTGAGTCTTGAATCACGTAGAAAAAAGAAATGGTATATTCAGGGCCCTCTTTGCTCCTCTGTCATTCCTGCTCTCTCATAACTTTCCTTGCACAGTTACTGCTCACCATGGGTCCCTTTCAACCTCCTGGAACCCTTTCACATTTGCAACCTCAACCATTCCTGCCTGTTTTTCAGTTCTAATTTCTTAAGAGAGGAATCTGACTGGCCCAGCTGGTCTTTGGTCAGGTCTCAGAAAGCATACAGTCACTCACCTCGTATGTGCTGGGTGCCCTGGGCTAGCTGCCTGCCCCTGGCAGACACAGATGCTGAGGGGACCAAGTTGTCACAGTAGGGAATACATCGCCAAACACTATTGGTATTTGGATGTCATACAAAGTAGAGGCCTGAAGATTAACCTGATTCTTAGAATATGTCACTCTTTTGAAGTAAATTCCTTACAATTTGTTATGGAACTCTTGAACTTGATGTATTTCATCATAAGGATCTTACTTAGGACAAAGAATTAAAAGCAGCTCTTGAAAACTACTGCTGACACTGTTGGTTGGCTGACCCGATGGTTCTCCCTGCCCCTCTAGCTGCATTTTCTTGATTTCTCCATGCATTTTCTTGATTTTCTGGTAAAGGACACAGGTGAGGTGGCACTGCCTCCTCTTGTCTTTGTGCCCTGGTTGTGGGTGTCCTGCCTAAGCTCTGGCAGCTGTCTTGGGACCATTAGGGATCTGGTGAGATAAACCACTCAGCTGAGGGAGAACCCCAATCTTCCTGTGGGGCAAGAAGAAATACGACCGTACTTTTAAAAGCCACTCAGATTTCCTGTAACTTGATTTGCATGTGGCCTTAACTGATACAATAAAATAGGGCTCTATGTAATATCATGGTGCCAAAGACTTGGAAGACTCACAATGCTAAAGCCAAACTGGACACTGTTCCATTTTTCAATGCACTGAAAACTTTCAAGACCAATTTCAAAATTGAAAAGTGCATTTGCTACTTTGTCATTTCCTCTTTTCATTTCCCCTTTTTCTCTTCATTAGTCTAATTGTAAGTCCCACCTCATATGCACTGGACAAACTATGTTGTGTTACAAGCAGTGGTTTTTATAAATTGGCCATTTTCCTCAAAACATTATTTTATATATATATATATATATATATATATATATATATATATATATATATATATATATATATATATATATATAAACTTTACCTGGAAGAACTCCTAAGATTTGAATACGACAATTTAATTAATAGCAAGAGGATGAATTAGATCGCCCTCCTTTCTTCTTTATCTCTTTTCCTCCAACTCTTTCAGCTCTCAATGTTTGTTCGGATTTAATCTTCCCACTCTCCATTTTCTTATCTTTCATATAGTTGGGTTTTGTTTTGTTTTTATTCAGTGTAATGTGATATAGTTTTTGTAAAGAATATAGATGTTTTTCTTAGTATATATGTATGGTATATGCGTTTGTGGCAGAAAGACATCATTTCCTTATGAATTTTGTGAGGGTTTTGCCAGCTTGTTATACAATAGAACCAGTAAAGGAAAAGTTTTTTAGATCTTCACTTTCAAATAATTTCCCCTAATTTTTTTTTCTGTAGAAACACAGTCCTTATTTGAAGTACGTGGCATTATGTCATAGTTGTGGATTTTTGATACGAATGATAATGACATTTGACTATTTGCCAGAATATTTTACACATATTTGCCAGAATACTATTCACATGTATTTTAATCATGTAACTGTTGTAACTCTGCCAGTGTCTGAGACATAAGATAGGATTAAATAATCTAATTTGGTCTGTGATAAATGCTTTAAAACTGAACAGAATTGGGAAAAAATGTGTATTGTGGAGCAAAACATACCGAAAGCCAGCCTATACCATTTCCTTGTACTAAAAGGGCCACTTACACCCTTTGGACATGAAGGAAGCAAAACAGAACATATTTTCCAGTTTTTACTCAATTCAAGAAAGTTTAAATTAACATATTAAAATATTGTTTCTCTGCCCCTATTAGTCTGCAAACCTGAACAGAATTACTTAACCAAAATCCAAAGTTCAGGGGAAAGACTGTTGAAAGACCTTTAGCTTGAAAACCACTGTTTGTAGACGTGAACCTTTGTTCTCAGTCTGTAAATCAATGAAATAAGTGAGTGATGTGTGCCCAGGGCTTCTTGTACATGTACTGGGCTGTCCTGAGGTGCCTCACTCCTGGGTGGCTGGGGACACTAGCGGTGCCGTGGGCATCTGTGGATTGGCAGTGACTGCCAGCATGGACCCTCAGGCAAATTATAGGCCAAGTGTCCCTGCCACATCCTCTACCAGTTAAAGATTGAGAGCCTTGGTCAGGGTAGAATTCTTGGTTAGAAGCTTCTGAAACGCCCATTCCTTTATTTTCTGTATAATTCACTTTGATTTTTGTCTCAAAGTTCTTATGTTGCCTGAAACCAAAAACTTACTCATTTCTAAGTAAAAGTAAATCCAGTTATTTGATTTTGAAATTTCATTGTGTTCAGGGTGTCCTCTGCCCCTCTATCCCCAATTCAGTCTTTTCTTGCTATCCTTTTTCCTGGGTTGGCATTTTAAATTTTAGGACCTTATGCACTAGCCACAGTGGGTGATGTTAGGGGCCTGATCCCATTCAGGTCTTGATTTGTTCAGTTCTAACCTGGGGACATACTCTCTATATGATGTGTCCTATCAGATCCTTGGCCAAAGCTAAGTTTGACGCTTTCTCAAATGGGGACCTGGATAGAATGTGGCAATGTCTTGGCATCTATGCTATTTACAGCTCTGGTGGCTCCCTGAGCCCATTCTTATTGCTTCTTTTTGGAGAATGGCCCCCATATGACCTGTTGGAAGGACCCCAATGGTAGGGCCATGTGCGCTTTCTTCCAGTAGCTTCCATGCTCATGTGGGGCCCAGGAGGACTTCTCAGACCCTCTTCTATACTCCACAGGTGTCTCTGGAGGATGTATATGTCCCTTTCCCTTCTAGGCCTACCCCACTACCATCTCTACTTTCCCACCCGTTTCCTATTTTCTTAAGGGTGCTGTAGGCTCCTGACTCTCAGAAATGCCAGGTGGTAACCAGGGCACACATTTCTTCTACTCTTGGTTCCCCCACCAACAGCCCTGCCTCAATCCTCCAAGACTGGACTCAGGTTATATGAGCTAAGAATAGGGTGGCCAAGCCTCTGATTTGCCCGAGAATGAAGGGTTCACAGGAGGCAGAGCCTTCAGGTTGAGAACACAGGAAGTCTAGCAGTTGGTCACCCTCGAAGAGGTCTGTCCTTCAGAGTGCTTCACTCTCTTTCCTCTCCAGCCTCTCTTCTTGCTCAGAAGACTCCTTGTCCCCTGAGGGCTAGCTACCTCGCTCAGATCACTTTTTCTCCTTGGAAATATTTTCTGTCTGGAAGGGGTTTTTTCAGCTGAGAAGTAAAGAATCTGACTTCTATTTTCCCCCTTCACCTTGGAAGTCACGTGAGGAAATACATATACTTTCTTCCCTTATGTAGTTGTAGGAGGAGCAATAGGAAACCAAAAGGAATAAGAGAAAATACCAATTAATACTTCATATACTACATTACTGTACTTCTCTAAAACAAAACAAAAACTTTGTTGAGATATATTTTACATATCCTAAAATTCACCTACTTCAGTGCAGAATTCAGTCATTTTTAGTAGTTTTACCAAGTGGTGTTACCATTCTCATAAAAACGTTTTAGAATATTTTCCTCCTCCCCAATGAGATCCCTAAAGCTTATTTACAGTTCATTCTTCTTCCATCCGCAACTACGAATCTACTCTCTAACTCTGCAAATTTGCTATTTCTGGACATTTCATGTCAACGGAATCATACATACAATACTTGTCTTCTTCGGCTACTTTCATGTTTTTGAAGCTCATCCATGGCATCTCATGTTTTAGAAATTGTTCAATTTTTCACTGAATAGCATCTCATCATATAGATATACAATGGGTTTTTTAAAGATTTTTATTGGGGAATCAGGGGAGGGGAACAGCATTGGGGAATCGGGGAAGGGGAACAGACAAGTTGCTGTCCTTTTGTTCTTCGGTCTAATTGTGGAGGACGTTGTTTCACTGGCCCATGTTGGTATCCTCATTGCACTCTGGGTGAGGCAGATTGGTCACCAGCCTCTGGATGGCCGCTCACAGCAGCTCTTGGCAGTTCACACCAGCTGCTGGCCTCTCACGCTGACTGCCGGCCACTCACTGTAGCCTATGGCAGCCCATTGCAGCAAGGGCTGCAGCTACGCCATCCTGGGGACTCACAGCAGCCCCGCTCCAGGTTGAGCTGTTGTTCACCATCTTAGCTGTAGAGGGCAGTGTCACTGGTCCTCATAGGTGGGATCTGAACCAGGGTCCTGCTGCTCAGAGCCAGCATCCAAGCAGCTCTTAGCCAATGCACCACTTGGCCAGCCCCCATGCTTATGTTTTTGTTTTTGTTTTTCCAGTCTGTTCATCAGTTGATGGACACGTAAGTTGTTGCCAGTTCCAGGTTATTATAAATAATAAATAATGTTGCTATGAACATTTTTGTGCCAATTTTTGTGCAGATAGATACTTTTTCATGTCTCTTGGACTTAGGAGTGGAATTGCCAGATGATATGATAGCTTAATGTTTAACATTTTGAGAAAGGACCAAACGGTTTTCCAAAATGGCTGCCTTGTTTTACATCCCACCACACCATAGGAGGGCTCCTGTTTATGCACCTCCTTGGTGGCTCTTGTTACTGCCTGTCAGGTTTATTATAGCCATTGTGGTGGGTGTGGTTTCAACTTACACTTCCCTAAGGACTAACACAATGAGTGCCTTTCCATGTGCCATTGTGTTCATTAGTCATTCATACATCTTCTTTCATAAATGTCTGTCTGTTCACATGTTTGCCCATTTTGATGGATTTTCTAATTGAGTTTTAAGCATTTTTTTGTTGTTGGTAAATTCTGGGTATAAATCCTTTATTGGCTACGTGTTTTGAAAATATTTGCTTTCTATCTATTGTTTGTCTTTTCATTTTCTTTCTTTTTTAAAACAATTTATTGGGGAACAATGTGTTTTTCCAGGACACTCAGTTTCAAGTCAAGTCAAGTAGTTGTTTCAATCTAGTTGTGGAGGGTGCAACTCAGTGGCCCATGTGGGGATCGAACCAGCAACCTTGGTGTTATGAGCACTGTGCTCTAACCAACTGAGTCAACTGGCTGTCTCCTGTCTTTTCATTTTCTTAATGGTGCCTTTTGGTGCAAAAGTTTTAAATTTTGATGAGCTCCAATATAACAACTTTTTCTTTTATGAACCTTGTTTTTCACCTTTACCTGATACAAGGTCTTGGAGATTTATTTCTATATATTCTGTTGTAGTTTTATTATTTTAATGCCTACATTCAAGTATGTGATCCATTTTGAGTTCATTTTTGTGTATGGTCTGACATGAAGGTCTAGTTGATTTTTTTTTTTTGAGGGCAGTGTCACTCGCCCTCATATGTAGGACCCAAACAAGGATCGCTGGCTTCCCAAGCCAGTGCTTAACCACCGTGCCACTCGGCTGGCCCTCTAGTTGATTTTTTGTATGTTGGTATCTAATGCTTCCAGCACCATTTGTGAATGGCTTTGGCACTATTAAAAAAAAAATCAGTTGACTAAAATAATGCTTTATTTCTGGACTCTTAGTTCTGTTCCTTTGATCTATTTGTCTGTTCTTTTGCCAATATCACATAGTCTTGATTACTGTAGTTTCCTTCTGTTTTTTATTTTTAATTTAACTTCATTCGTATGACTGAAATACTTTTAAGTTCATTAATACTTATTTCATGCCTTCACATATGATCTATCCTGGAGAATGTTCTATGTGTGGTTGAAAAGAATTTATTTTCTGCTCTTGATGGGTGTTAGGTCATGTGGGCTGGTGATATTTTTTAAGTTGTGTATATTCTTGTTGGTTTTCTTTCTAGTTTTTCTATCAAGTTTTGAGAGCAGGGTGTTGAAGTCTATGACTATTGTTGAATTTTCTGTTTGTGCCTCCAATACTGTCAATTTCAGTTTCATATATTTGGGGCTCAGCTGTTAGGTGTTTATAGTTTATAATTATTATTTCTTCCTGCTGAGGTGATCCTTTTGTCATTATAAAATGTCTGTCTGTTTTAAAAAACTTTAATTTTTTTCTTAAAGTCTGTTTTGCCTTTTATTAGTATAGTCTCTCCAACTCTTTTCTGTGTACTATTTCCATTATACAGAAGGTGCCCAAAAAGTGTATACACATTTTAAGAAAGGAAAAACCTGGATTAATTGTAATACTCAATATATACCAATAACAAAAGATGAAAACAATTCACGTTTGACTTCTGCAATTACAAGAGGTGCTCAAAGTGGTTACCATCAGTGTCTAGACACTTCTGATTATGGCAAACTACTGCTTGAGCATAGATAACATCCCTTAAAATGTGTATACATTTTTTGGGCACTCCTGGTGTATCTATTTGTATCTGTTTACTTTTAACCTATCTGTGTCTTTGAATTTAAGGTGTCACTTATGACTATATGTAATTGGATCATTTTTTAAAATTTATTCTACATATTCTAAAATGTGATGCATTTTGCATCACAGCATTTAATTATTTGCATTTAATGTAACTACTGATAGGTGGAAGTTATGTCTGACATTTTGTTATTTGTTTTCTATATGCTTTTTTATTCCTCTGTCCCTCCATTGTTCCTTCTATTGTGTTAAATAGGCCTTTTCTATTGTACCATTTAAATCTGCTTATTGTTTCTTTTATTCTTTTATAAAAGTTATTTTCTTAATGGTTGCCCTGGAGATTACAACTTGTTTAACCGAAAGCAATCTAGTTTAGATTCGTATTAACTTAGTTTCAGTGATTTACAGGAACTTCGCACCTTGTATCACTCAGAGCCGCAGAACCACTAGGAAATCTGTGTCTACAAAGCTATATCTATCTCTATCTAGATCTATTTATCTTTATTTATATCTGAATCTCTATTTCTATCTCTAACTACATACCTATATAAATTTGAAAGATTTGTTATAGAGACTTGACCTCGTGTAATGGTGGGAGATGGTTAACGATCTCTGTTAAGGCTGCTGTCCCCACGTCTGGTACTGGGAAGTCAAAGTTCAGGCGACCCCAAAGGGGTGAGAGACGTCAAAGTGCAGGGAACAAGACCCAGCTGGACCCCACGGGCATGAGCTGGAGCCCATGGGCACGGACTGAAATCCATGTCAGCTCTCACGACTGCTAACCTTGAAGGTGTGGCTATCTTGCAGAAGTGGGAACCCGTCTTTTCGGATGCAAACACGCATGGCCCGGAAGTGGCAGGAGCTGGAGGAGCTCGCTGAAGGCGGAGCAGGTGCCATGTCCGCCCCGCCTCGCGACAAGGAGGTAAGGCCGCACATACGTGACCATTAGGAGCGAGGGAGGTGCGCCATCCTGTGTCAGACAATGGACGGTGTAAAAGAAAAATTGCACAGAACACTCGATAGAACCGGCCAGCCGGTTTTTATTCGAGCTCCTGCAGTGGGGGAAAAAGACTTAGGTCTAGAACTCAGCCTAGTTCCAACCCAGCAAAGACAGCTGGGGATGTATGGCCATTGGGCAAAGTGAGAGGTCCAGCGAATAGGAAATTACTCAGAGGTTAGATCTCAAGGTTGTGGGCATTCTTGCTAAACTGTGCTATGCAGTCCCCCGACAAAGCCTGGTTGAGTAGAGGGTTCAAAGGAGCCTGATTAAGGTTTGGGCAAGTTGGGGTTCCTTGTCAGTGTGAATTATCAAAATAATGGCTGTGTCACTTCTGCTTTCCAACTCTCACATAGAAATTTTCCTTATGGTCCCTTCTCACTGAGAAATTTGGGAAATGTCACTTAGCCTAGCCGGAGGGACCACTCCAAAGCCACCACCCTCCTGTTGGGGGGCGGGCCATGGCTCTGTCTCTCGATTTGTTTTCCTGCTGGGAGACCCAGGCCCTAGGAGAGAATTCCTCACTGCGTCTCCTGGAAGCCGACAGGTAAGTGGTCCGTTTACCTGTGGACAGGTAATTCTGCCCCCTTGCGTCTTCTGTGTTTCTACCTCTTTTTCTTTTTAAGAGTTAAATTATATTTTACTGTCTTTTTAAATACCATGTTATAGTAAGAACACTCAACATGGGTTCCATCCTTGGAACAGGTTTTCATTTGGCAACAGGCACAATGTACAGCACATGTTTAGGGCTTGTTCATCTTACTTTGATGAAACTTGAACACTGTTGATTAATAACTCCCCATTCCACCCTCCCTCTCAGCTCCTGGTAACCAGCATTTCACTCTTTGATTTTATGAATGAGACTATTTTAGATTCCTCATATCAGAGGAATCATGCAATGCTTGTCTTTCTGTGACCTGCTTATTTCATATACTTTCCCTTTATCTATAGTGAGCTGTCTGGTCTTCTTCCTCACTCCCAGGTCCTTGCTCTCTGGGACAGGAGGGAAGCATGAGTTCATTTGGGTTGTGGATGTGGTCTTGTTTATTGAGATCTATACAATCTTATCAGTGGATTTTCTTGGATGCAGTCTGACAGAAAATGGCCAGTGTACCACCAACCGAGGCGAAAACCATAAACATTTTCATTTACTCTTAGAGGATAGTTTGGAAATAATTTACTTACGAGGCAGGTGTGTGCTCCAACTTATGGGGCTTTGGAGATAGTCAGAACAATGGGGGTGCATAGTGAAGTCAGCATATGTAAGAGCTATGAAAGCCTTGCTTACCTCTGTCCATGGTGCCAGGCCTTCTCCTGCACTTGCTGTCCTCATCTTTCTGCCTGTGACCCAGGCTACCAGGGTGATAAATGATTAAGGAACAGGTTTTGGTCGAAAGGTATTTCACTCCCTGGCCTTGTTGGTTGGCTTTCATGAACCTGATGAAAGGTAAATACTTTGTTTCTTGAAAGTTTGATGATAAAAAGTGGGAGGGAGAGAGAGTAGAGTAAGTGAGCGAGCTAATCCCCAACATCCATGACAGGAAGTCAATAGCTGCTTTCTAAAGTTGAGATATTTAAGATTCAAAGTCTTCTTGTCTTATTTAGAGTGATGGGGGCAACCACACATGTTATAAGATGAATGTTTCTATAGAAAGGAACTGGGAATGGGAAGCTGAGCAGGAAGCTCCTGTTTTGGCTGTCGCCCTGTCTTATTTGAGATTCCATTTTCCATCTGAATGTATTATTTTGATAATAATGAAAAACCCAGCCCAACTAAAGCCCTGTGAGTCACCTTATCATATTTTACTTGAATGCATCAGGTATACTTTGTTAATGATTGAAAATGGGCTACATGAAATGAAGGTGGAACACCACAGACACCCCTCTTTCAATTCAGAGCCTCCACGCACATCCTTCTCAGCCTGATAGGCAGGGAAATTCAGAAACTGGATTGTACGCAGGCTTTTTCAAGTCTTCAACTACAGTGGATACAGGGAAGACAATACAGCTCAAGAGAGTGTTTGGGTATGGCTGGGGCACGAGTTTTTTACTGGTCAACGTCATAAGCGCAGGGATTTTCGTGGCCCCTCCCAGGGTGCTGAAGTACCCTGGCATGAACATGGGGCTGTCCCTGTGTATCTGGGCCGCCTGCACCCGTCTGGTCATGATGGCCATTTCCGTGCAGCGGAGCTGACTACTATTTTCTCAAGAGATGCTTCGGCGACCCCGGGTCTTTCCTGAGCCTCTGGACCACCTCGTTCCTGGTGGCGGAGGTCGCCACTACTCAGGCCCTACTCCTGGCTAAGTATATCATCCAGCCCTACTACCCCAGCTGCTCAGCAACCCCAAGTGGTATCTGGCACTGGCCTTACTATGGCTGGTGGGGATTCTGAATTCTTGGGACATGAAAGAGGTGGCTTGGCTCCAGATGGCCAGCACCGTGCTGAAAGTGGGCATGCTCGGCCTCATCTCCCTAAGTAGACTGGTGCTGCTAGTCAGAGGGAGGAAAGAGAATGTGGAAAGGTTTCAGAACGCTTATGATGCTGAGCTTCTGGAAGCCTCCCAGTACATTACAAGCTGTCTTCCAAAGATGTTTTGCTTATTCAGGAATGGGATGCTTTACTTTTATTGCAGGTAATTAACAGTTCATTGAGGAAAATAGCTCAGGCCGTGTTTTATTGCATACAATAGGAAATGTATATCTTTTATTTTGAGTTTTATTTTACGTAAATGAGTCAATGTTTGTTTCTGTTTGTTTGTTGGTTGGTTTTTTTTAATTCTTTGTGGCTTTCTAAATCAGGTCAGAATATGGCAGTCTTGCACTTACCACATACTCCTAATTTTTCCCTCCATTTTTTCCAAAGTACTTTACTGAACAATTGTTTTTCAGCTTTCTTTTCTGGGGCCACTGATAGGGGCCCTCCCTACTAACTTAGTTTCGTTTCTGTGACTGGATGAATTCTGGGGTTGTCAAAATAACTCCCTCCCAAGGTATTGCGAATCTAGGAACCAGCCAGTCAGTGCCAGATGGTGTTTGTGCTGTGGTGGGTGTGGCACACAGAGACTACGGGGCATTTTCAGAGAGAGGAGAATCACAGAGCCACAGTGCTCTGAGCTGTGTTCCACACTCTTCCCTTCCATGTCAGGACAAATGTTCTCTCTCCATTTTCAAAGTCAGGCTCTTCCCTGGAACCCTATCCATAGCCTTTTCCCGTCACCTCCTCGGGGACCTTTCATATTCATTTATTTCATTTTTCTCAACTTCAACCTTTTTACCAGTTCTTTTTCTGGACATTTACACAGGAAATAGACCCTCTATTCTTGAACCAAGTTTTCCTTTAATTTTTGGACTGATGTGTCCACCATTCATTAAATAATTCGACCAGCAAATACCTTTTTCAACACGGACTATTTTTAAAACCTTGTATTCATGCCTTAAGATGAGTAAAAGGTACTCTTTACCCTAAAGAGGCTTACTGTCTATTAGAAGAGGCAATAGCTAGAGTTTGATCTGACTCTGCTACTCACCAACTGCGAGAAATATCTTTACTCTCTGAACTTACTTTTCCCCTTCCTCCTTCACCTTAAAAAATGGACATCATGACTCAAAATCACTATAATTCTGGGCCTTATAAACAAATTATGGTTTGATAGGATTTCATAGCTGGCTCATAGTGTCATACTATGGAGATTAAGTAGAGGGTCAGATCACCTTTTGTTGTGCCATCAAGAGGAAAAGGTGGCAGTTATTGAATCCAAAACATTCTAGCAGTAGGAAAATAGAGACCAGAAGCTTGCAGGTGCATCTAAGACATCCTAGGTGACTGCACAATGCTTTCCACTTGATGGGCTTGTAATAGGCGTGATTTCTAAGGCATGTGCATAGAGAGAAGCAGGACAAAATGGCGCAAGATTGGAGACCAATGACTGGAGGATGCCAGCTATTAGGCGGTAGGTGGAGAATACCTGATGAAGAAACCAGAGGGCATTTAGAGAATTATGAAAGACAATCAGCGTATGTTCCAAAAAGAGGGAGTAGTTGACAATGGGGAACTACTGATCAGAAGCCGTTTCACTAGCTAAGTTAGAGGTCATTGGTGAGCTCTGAGCACAAGAGGAAAGTCAGCCTGCATTGAGTTAAAAAGGGAGGTATTGAGAAAAGGGAGCCATGAGAGAGAAGGTTACTCTTTTGTGCAGTTGGTGATGACATGGGCCACTGCAATTTGAGAGGCTGGCATAATTAGATCTCTCTCATGTTGTCTCTCATTCATTGGACAATAGAAGAGTTATCATTCTATTTGAGCCAACTTCACCTCGTTCCCTTGGCAGAGATGTTTTGTTGCTGGGTCATTTTTCTCTGCTGAAAATAGATTTACAAAGTTTCCTCACCTATCAACTATTACAGGCTTCTACCCAAGCAGCCGGCAGTAAACAAAAACAGGAGAAAAAAAAATGGGAGGAATTTCAGTGTGTTCTGGGATTATTAATTTACTTACTGCATTTTAAGTACAGCTAAGTTCTGAGCATCACCTTTACCTGTATGGTGATGATTTGTAGACAGCTGACTTTGTGTATTGTAGGATCTTCCATTTTCCAAGTTCAATACCAAAAATATGCATGACATTATAACCTTCAATTATGTTATATTGTATTATATTCCTTATCTCTTTTCTATAAATCTAATAAATAATGAGAAAGAGGAAAAGGCCCAGAGGAAAGTGGAGTCCACCCTAAAAGTTGTTCTTTTGTTTGTTCAAAGCTTTAATAACCATAGCTATTAATAACTTAGGAAGTGCCCCGCAGTTGATGGGAATTTTATTATCTCTATATTTTACATTTCTCCCAATATACAAGTGAGGAAATTGAAACCTTGACAGTCAGTAAATTGTCTGGAAACCCACGACTAGGCAACATTTCAATGAGCACTTTCCCTTTCTTTATTCTTCAGGTGCTTAATCCACTCCTATCAGTGTCTGTATGCCGTGGACGGTCCATCACATGCAGATGGAAGAAAGTTGACAGTGTCAAAAGACAGATATTTGTCAGTCAGAGGGGTGAAGCTTTAAGTAACAGAAACCCACATCCATTTGCTTAAACAATAAAAGAGGAACTTGCTGGAAGAATATGCAGTGTTTGTAAGGAAGACCTGAGCAACCACTCTCGGGAATAAGAAGAATTAGGAAAGCTCTAGCACTTACATAGCTAGGGTTCTCAGCAGCTGTTTTTTCTCTTTTTTTGGTCACCATTGCATTGCTTGTTTCCTGATTCTCTCAATTTGTTGACATTGGATTCAGTCTTGAGAAAAATGCTGGGTCCTGGCAATGACTGTCTTCCCGGTTGTCAGAGGCCTGTCCCTGGTTCTGTAACAGTGGCCAGGGTACAGGGTGACAGTGCACGCCCATAGCTGTAACATTTAATTGTGTGTCAGGGACCATTCTCAAAGCATGGCCAAACTGGGGGAAATGGTGTGACAAATGGACGGTAATTGAGAATAATAAGACTATCCTGGACAATCCTTTCTACATCATGCTAAGTCATGCCCTCTTTTTTGCCATAATATTGACAAAAAAGGAAGGTCAAGTGCCTACAGGGACATAGGATTTGGGACTGACTCATGCTGTGAGAATGATTTGCTAGCCAAGCAAATTTCCTCTCCTGTTTTCCCAGAAGTTATGATGTGCTGAGATCTGAAGGAAGAGCAAAGCCAAAGTAGGCTACTAGGAAAGGAGAGAACAGACCCTGTGGCACCAGGGGCATAAGGAATGCAGAGAGCACCCGGGACGCCCAAACTGTCACGTGATGTAGTCCCACGGCACATCATCTCTTTTCACGTGGGCCCATAACACAGTGACTGTTTTAACTTTGATTTCTGTGACTATTGAGTCCCTGTGTAGCGCCTCTTCTTGTGGTCAGGCTTTGCAGACCCACGGCCCAGACTCAGTGCCTCATGTTGAACCAAGGAGGCTACACACTCGGGTGGGTTCCACCCCACATGGGGTCCTATGGGCTTAGCCTTCATTCTCACAATTGTGTTTTCCTTTGGTCATTTTACTATCTGTGGGGAAAATGAAGACATTCCCCGCTTTTCTTCAGTTAGCACAGCTCAGAAAAGAGGTGGGTGTTTAGCAGTTCACCCGTGTGTGTGTGTGTGTAGTTGTGAGTGTGAGTGTGTGTGCGTGTGTGTGTGTCCGTGCAGTGACGGTGGCCAGGGTAGATAGAAAGAATCCATCCCAACTCTTGATACAGGGGGTGATTTTAACATAACTTTAAGATGTAATTTTTACCAATTGTGATTTCACTTTTTGTGTGTTATAGGGGAACTGAAGAAACCCAGAAAGACAATTCCAAAATGCGTATTTCCCGTGGTACCTCTGGTGACTGCCATTTATTTACTGGTTAGCATTTCCTACCTGACTGTTCTGACCCCCTAGGGAAAGTCTCTTCTCAGTTGTGTATACAAATAACTAATCAGGACAGTTTGGGGGCTTTTAGGATACGTGAAGTATCATTTTCCCATGGGGATGGCTATTTGCTTTTCATTAGTTTATGTGGACAGTCAACTTGAATTTTCAAAAATAACAAAGGGGCCAACGAGTATGATTTGGCTTTGAAGAGAGTTTCATATTTTAGCACAGTAATGTATTTGCTGATAATGTGGAAAAGCATGTATAATGCTGGTGTGTGGGGAAGGTTGGGCTCCTGCCATGGTCTCTGCGGATCAGAGTGAGGCTATGTAATCAATGTTTATATCCGCCACAGCTTTCACAACATCGACTTGCCAAATGTCCTCCTGGGTGACTGAGAGAATGATACACTTGAGAGGTAGGACATTAGCAATTAAAAGAGTAGATGATAGTGGCCAATTGATGCCTTTAATTCATATTATTAATATGTAATATAATATTGTTTACCATAAATAGCCCTACAATTTATGGTGGCAAAGGGCTGTAAATATATTGAAAATATGAGTCAATGATAACTATTTTAGGGCCTTAATTATAGAATAAAGAATGAAATAATAAGAAAATCTTTTTAAAAATAACCATATTTAAAAATGAATACTAGGGCCGGCCGAGTGATGCGGTGGTTAAGCACTGGCTTGGGAAGCCAGCGGCCCCGGTTCGGTCCCACATGTGAGGGCCAGTGACAGTGCCCTCAAAAAAAAAAAAAATACTAGATTCAAGGAATCAGAGAACATTTGGAAAGAAATGAAAAACAGGGAGCCTAGCAGTTTCCTCAAACAAGGTTAAACCTTCTGAGATAAACTATTGTCCAGTGCCTTTAGGACTGACTGACCTCTTGGGCAGATCCTGCAGTTTGGGTAAGTGTTTGAGGTCCTGGCAGCGAGTCTAAGGGATGTTCACCATAAAAGTCCTGACACTTTGCCCCGCCTCCTGTTACTGCCAGACTGGAAGTGTGCTAAGCCTGGGACCAGTGTTGGCATCCTAACAGTCTGCTCCCTTAGGGACCTGGAAACGAAATAGAATCAAGCTTCTGAGTATTTGTGGGAATGAACCACATGCTAAATTGGATAAGAATAAGCAGTGATCTATTAACTCCTTTGGTGATATAGAGAATAAATTCATAGAGTTAATTCTGGGAGTGGTCAGGGCTGCTGGTCAGTTGCCTGGCTGGTCCAGTTCACTGAAATGGTCCTGTTAGGACGCCAGTGCCCTGGCCATAGGTGGTTACAAAATTATGAAGATGTCCTCTGGTGTGTCATAATGGTTGCAGCAGTTCTGTGGGTGGCACCATAGTTTTGGCATATGTAAAATACCCAAGAGGTGTTTCGACTAGAATTGCTTGTAATTTCGTTTACAGTGCTTAGTCTTTTAGGTTCATGATCCTTATTATACCTTGTTTAAATTCTGAATTTTAAAAAAAAATTCATAGATCTACCTTTTATTGTTTTAGGAATTTAAACTAAGAAAATTAGAGCCATACATGAAAAATGTAAGTATAGGGACAACCATCATAGCATTACATAGGAAAGCAAAAAAATTAAAGATCACCAAAATAGCCAACAAATTTGAATTGCATAAATAATTTATGTAAATCCATATAATAGACCATTCTGAGCTTCTTCAAAGATCATATTTTTGATGAATACTTAGAGACAATATTTGTGATATATAATAAGCAAAAAGGCTGCATCTGTGTTATGATAATAAAACAGAAAATAAATAGCTAAGAATGGGGAGCTGCTGTGGGTGATTTTGCTTTATTCTTTACTGAATTTTCCAAATTTTCTTTAATGAACTGCATAATTTATATAAGAGAAAAAAATTGTAAGTGGTAGAAATGGATTTCTAAAATGAGGAATTTTAAGCACTAAGGAGTGAACATTTTCCATCAAATGGGAATATTTAAAAGACGTGAAAAGTTCCTAAGGAACGAAGAGTATCTAGGATGTGGTGTGAATAGAACGTACACTTTTTTGATGGACGTTGAAAAAAGTTATATCCACCTGTGATACATATTAGACTCTGTGGTTTCCATAGAAAAAACCAGTGACATTAGTCACGTAGGTTTTTGTTTGTGTCACAGTCACTGCTCTGACCTATTTCTTCACTGATTTTGAGGGGAAAAAAAGAAAGAAAAAGTAGCCTACATTTGGAATAAGTTCTACAACATAGGGGGGGTCAGTGTCATAGTGAGGGGCCTGGTCCTGGCTTTTTTAGCCTGAGGATTTCGGTGTTTCTTCTGCCCTGGGAACTCACTGCCCACAGGGGCTCCCGTTGGGTGGTGTTGAGGTTTCCATGTTCTAGTTAAAACTGGAAGAATGTTGGCACAGAAAAAGATTGTCTAAGACAGGAAGTAAGTTGTGGGCGCAGAGGCCCAGAGAGTCTCCCTGACCAGAAGCAGCCTGCAGGTCGCTGGCCAGCCAAGTGTGGTAGGGAATTTCCAGAGGACGGTGGAGATGGTAGGCTCACTTACTGGTCATTTGGTGCAATCATGGTTGGAGGGTCATTTTGTGATATCTCACTTTTTAAAAAATGTATAGACTTTTAACCCACAAGTGCCACTGGTAAGAATGTACCCTAGGAGAAGAATTGCACAGCTACGAGACCAGGAGGCATAAGTGTATTTGTTAAAGCACCTTCTGTATTATCAAGTGAGTGAAAACAACCCCAAAATCTACTAACTCACAATTGGTAAATAATTGAATTTACAGTTATCTAATGGAATGCTGAGAATCCTTTAAAATAATCAGATGGATGCATATGTACTAATATGGCCAAGGCATATTGGAAAAGTGAAATAAGCAAGCCTAAGCGTGCGCACACACATGTGGACATACATGCATACCCCTCACAGATGCTTATATGTGCCTAGACAATTCCTGGAAGAATATCCAAAAAGATGTTAACAGTACTTAGATCGGGGGTATGTGAACAAGGGGTCAACAAGAGGAGGGACATTTGCTTTTTACTTTGTGTGTTTCCATGTATTTATTTTACTTTTTACCAAAAGCAGATATAATATCATTTCTAAAAGAAAATAAATGACACAAGGAAAGGAATGAAAAAGTCACTTGTGGGACAGAGAGAAAGATTACATAGCAGAGCCAAACTCGCACTGCCTCTACTTATAGCCAACGAGCTTTGTAGAACCCATGATGGGAAATCAAAGGAGAACAGGATTCACAGCTGGCAAGAGGAGTTTCTGGAATGTGTCTGAAAGTGGGAAATGTGTGGAGGGATGGGTGTCCAGGAGAATAACCAACTCCACCTTATTTAAAATGCATAGTAAGTGAGACAGGAGAGAGTTCAAAACAAGACCCAATATTGTAGACTGGCACTACAGGGAAAAGTGAAAAGTGGCACTCGAAGCAATTGAAAAAGCGTTCAAAAGTAACGATTTTTAAGAGCATTTTAATTGTGTCATATTAAAAAAGTTTTACTATTTGTTATAAGCCACAACATTGATGTCCTGGGGAACCAGCCTTGACACCAGCGCACAACCCCAGAGACACCGACCCCCAGGGACGCTAGATCTCGCTGCAGTCATTTCCCTGGAATACTGACTTCTGTGTTTTGGAATGGTCTGTCCTGCTTAGAGCTACTAATACAAATTGGACCCGAATCAATTCTCATAAGCAATGGGTGCTTTTCTCAGTTGGTGCCTTTTCTGTCTACTGACTTATAGTGACCTCGTGTTCAGAAAATCTCTTCACCCTTAAGTAACAGAACAAGAATATTCTCTAAAGGTTGGTCCATAGCAGGGTTTCTCAATCTCAGCACTAGAGAGTAGTTTGCTGGGGGGCTTCCCAGTGCATTGTGGAATGTTCAGCAGCATCTGTGGTCTTCACCTGCTGGTGCCAGGAGTAACCTCCCACCTGCCCAGGTGTGCCCACCAAAAACGTCTCCAGGCATTGGCGAGTGACCCGTGAGGAGCAGTCACCTCCAGCTGAGAACCTGCTCTGTAGTTTAGATGAGTGCCCACATGTCAGAAGTATTTTACCTGGTGTGTAATGTGTTTTCTCTGTCTACATGGTTCTTTTTTATTTCTGTTAAGTATTTCAAATTGCCCCATGATCTGGGGCCTCTGTCAGCTTTGTTCCCATGTCAGCAGCACTGGACTTTGCTTTTTGGACTCTGGCTGTGACTGTCAGCACTTGGCGAACTAGTTTTAGAGAATAAGCATGCATTCAGTCATCCATTCCACAGAATCCATTCATTTCACAGGGTAGTTGAAAGGTTACACTGCGTCTGTCACTGAGTGAAGTATTGGTTTGATAGAAAAGAAATGAGTGACCCTCCCCTTACGAAGTGAAGTTCCAGGTCTAGCGAGGAAGACAGATAAGATGATAACCATTTATGATACAGTGGGACGGGGCTAAAATGGTCACACGCTTTCATGTGGTGTTATGTGCATATGAAATAAAGATGAAATTACACAACATTCAGTTTTCCTAATTACTTCTTAAATTTCCCACATTCACTTAGAAGTAATTTCTAAAGGTTTATCATTAGTTCCACTTTTTTCATACATTCCTTTTGTGTGTTCTGTTTTTCTGCAGATGCTGTGGCTATTACATGGGCTAACAGAGTTCTCCCCTTGTTAACGTGGGTCATTCCTTTTGGTATTTCTGCCTCGTTATTTAGCAACCTTCTGATTAGTGTATTTCAGTCATCAAGAGTCACATATATCGCCAGCCAAGAGGGCCAGCTGCCTTTGTTATTTAATATGCTTAATAGTCACTCATCTCCATTAATATCTGTGCTACTGCTTGTCACGATGGATGGCATCTATTGTGATTGTCTCAACACACCTAATTGATTTGATCAACTATCTCTATTTTGCAGTTTCGATTTGGTCTGTATTTTCAATGATAGGAATCCTAAAACTCAGATACCAGGAGCCCAATTTGCCCAGACTTTATAAGGTAAAAGTTAGTTCTCTAATTGTTTTTTCTGTATGAAATAACTTATCGAGTGGAACCTTGTTTGAAGACTCTATTCAAAATATTCATGAGAAAGTCTTTTTATTACTAACAAATTGTGAAACATATATCAGTAATCTGGTCAGAGTTTTAGGTTTCATTTTTAGTGGGGAGATTCTACTCAATATAAAATCTCTGTCAGGCTTAATAGAGAGAAGGACAGTGCTCTGGATGGTCAGACAGATCACCATGTATCTTTTGACCAGAGATTACTTTGTTTATAATGTGATAACATTCCCGGTCCTGAAACATGTACCTAATTTGATCACCAACTAATGCCATCTTTTCATCTTGACTGACTGTTAACCTTTCTTTCAACATCCTAACTAAACCAGATTTACCTAAACTCATACATAGTTACTCCATTTTCTATTATTAGCTTAAATCTTATTTTTTGTTTATGTAAATATTCAGGTACCTTATATGGCTTTTCATATCGAATTTTTTTTTTTTTTTTGCATGTCTCTCTTTCCAGGTATCTTTGCCATTTCTATTGGTAATGATGGCCATCAGCCTGTGCTTGGTTTTGGTACCTTTGGTGAAGTTCCCACACATGCATTACATCTATGTATGTCTCTTTATTCTCAGCGGACTTCTGTTTTACATACCTTTCATGTATTTTAAATTGAAGTTGGTTGGGTTTGAGAAGATGATGTGCTACTTACAGTTGCTGTTTAATATTTGCATCCCTGATGGGTCTGATGAACAGGTGTCAGAAGCAGAAACTTAACAAAAACTAGCCTTCTAAAATCATGCCAATTCCAAATAAAGATTAAGCCCATGATGGAGAATTAATGATGAAATGCATATGGTAACTTTTTCTGTCGAATGAGATAGTATACATTTTTAAAGTGCCCAGGACAGTACCTAGCTTTAAAAATTACACAGAATTGTTTTGTATAACTGCTTTGTTTGGCCAAAAGCTTAAGTCTTGGCTTTGCATTGCTTGATATATTGATGATGTTTCTCCTACTCTTCCATTTTTTTTCCTGCACTCCATCCCTTCTCTTCTAATTTGTGGGGATCTTGTATGAAAGTTGATGGTTAAAAATTAAAAAAGCATTCTCCTCATCTTTCCTGAGTCCTTCTTTTGGTGCCAAGTAGCCCCATTTGTCTTGTCAGATTTTCCCCTTTAGTGGTGTTTTTTCAACCTAAAAGAGATTTTAGAAGCACGAGTTTTGACGTTCGTTTTCTTTGTGATCCTTGCTTTAAATTCAGAGGTGCCTTAGAAGAACAGCTTTACTGTGTCTTCATTTGACTGAAATGTGACCTATGCAGTTGTGTGGATAACATGTGTGACAGAGGCTGAGCGGCTGGCATTGCTATAGTAGCATCCCCCCAGCATCACACAATCTAAAAAATCCGTCTACTTAGCTTAGAGTTTTAGAGGATCGGGATTTGGAGATGTTTATTATTAATACAGGTACTGAATTAATATTTACCTAATGACTGTGGTACTGAACACTTGTTTCCATTTCTGTAAAATATATAAGGATCTGTCCAATCTCCCTATGATTTTTCACTTTTCCTGACATAGCACTGACTGGACAACCCTCATTTCTCACTTATGTTGTTGAGACAGTCTACAAACCCAGTGACTCTAGACCTTGACCCATATGAGAAAAATGAAGGAGGATTCACAGAACATAGATTCAAGGCCATGGGGAAGAGAATTCAGTAAGATGAACCCCAACCTTATTATTATTGTTTAATATAAATTTATTAGGAAAGTAATATATTCTTATTATAAAAGACCCACCTATACATAACTGTCTATAACAAAATGAGCAAGTGGACTTAGGAAACCTTGTTCTATTCAGATGTAAATTGGTAAACATGTGATATATAAACTTACGGTTCCATTTCTATAAAGTTGGGCATACATGTACACTTACACACACCTTCTATTTTCAAAATACATAGAATCATCTCATTTGCAGTACTTTGAAACTATTTTCCAATCTTTCAGCCTGTATCATAATACAGACATTATTTCCTGACTTGTTTGTTTTCCTCACCACTGTATTCGGGAGAGCTTTCCATGTCATTATACCCAGCTATGCTTTATTCTTTCTAGTAGCTGCTTAGTATTCTAAATGGTAGTTATTTTTTATTTACTTATATGAAAAATAATGCTAGAATCAGGAGCATCGTGTATATAACCCTGCACTTGGATTTCAGTGATTATTTTAGAGAGGTAGAGTTTTAGCAGCAATGTTTCTCGAAGTGTTAATTTTGAGATACCATTGCCTAATCACCTCCCAGGGAGACTTCACCTACTCACGTAGTTCTCACTACTACTGTGCAGATATCTTTTCTCCTCTATAACTTTAGCTACATTGGAAATAACAAATTATCTGAATTTTGCCCAACTAATAGTTCATGTACGAGTATATATTTTGTACTTCTTTGCTTATCGGTAAGGATGACTGTTTTGTTATTTTTTGTTTGTTTGTTTGTTTTGAGGGCAGTGTCACTGGCTCTCGTATGTGGGACCAAACCAGGGCCGCTGGCTTCCGAAGCCAGCGCTTAACCACCGCGCCACTCTGCCGGCCCAGGATGACTATTTTATACTTTGGTGTTGGAGCTCTTGTGTTGGTCGTCTGATTTTCATATCTTTTCACTCCTACTATTAATCTTTGTTTGTTTATTTTTACTCGTACTGTATGGAGGTTTCCTCGTGCTTCCCCTTTCCCTCATTTTTTTTTTTTTTCTGGCTGTTGGCCACTCACGGCAGCTCACCGCAGCCTACTACAGCCCCACTGCAGCCTACGCCATCGCCGGTGATCCGTGGCAGCCCAACTCCAGATCAAGCCATTGTTCACCATCTTAGCTGTAGAGGGTGCAGTGTCACTGGCCCTCTATGTGGGATCCGAATCGGGGCCCTGCTAATTAGAGCTGGCAGCTCTTAACCAACGCGCCACTCAGCTGGCCCTCCTTCATTTTAATCGTCATGTTTTTAATTTCTGAGAGCCTGTTTGTGTTACTTTTTAATAACATAATTATTTGAGCTCGCAGATGCAATATCTCCACTTCTATTTCTGTTCTCCATGTTAGAGTAGATGTCTTGTCAGTCTTAACCATCTGCTCATAATTGATATTAAGGTCACAAAAAAGTTGACAGGAAACTCTGAATGTATGCACGAGGTTTACAAACTTTCAGATTGACTATCTGGTAATCTGGGTGGGCCAGTTCTTAGAGAACCCCCAAAGTCCAAATCTGTAGATCTTGCATCTCAGGTTGGTCAGGTTCCCCAGAGGAACCTTCTAACGTCTTCCTAAAGGACAAAACTCTGGTTGCTGGAGACTGGGAACTGAGCTGGGGACTGGTACTGGAGAGGGCCATCTCAGCCTTTAGTAATTAGCATGCACATATACTCGTAAGTGCATATACTCTTGTTTTCACATGGCATTTAGAGCTGCAGCTGTGCCGCCTGGTGTCTCCTAAAATCCACCTCAGTCCTCAGCACAGGAGCACTTGAGAGGTGTGGAGAGTAGGATGGGGAATCTAGAAATTATTTCCATTAATTAAACAATGCGTTTGAGCATTCTGTGGTGTAAGTCAACTTGGTTCTTAGCTTCCCTACTTTTAGTCTCTAGACCCACTATCCCAAGTCTGCTAAATTAATTACCTGTCATGCATTCACTTTCCAGTCCCAATATTTTATAGCTCTCCTCTTTTCCTCCTTCCTCATGGGGTTATTTATTTTAAAATTTGCTTTATTTCAGTTTAAGTGGGGTACCAAAAGAAGGGGCTTAAAAAGATGTTTCTCCAGTCTGCTGCCTTAACCTAGAAGCCTAAGTTTCAATACATTTAAGAACTTAAAAATAAGTGTTGCGAAGATTTTGTTATAAGTACTGTGTCAATCAAGAAATCTGAATTGATTAGACTAACTACTCCTAATAGATTAAAAAGAAAAGTATTGAAAGAGATTGGATTTATAAATCTTTGTTTCAATTATGTAAATTGTGTTGAAACAAAAATATAATTTCCTTATTGTGTTTTATTGTTTAATGCAATGTCTTCTTTCCTTCAATGGCTGGCCCCATTTACATGTTAAAATTGGTGTCAGCCCACTTACATATCATTCACAAAGCACAAAATCTACCGATCTGTTCTGTAGTTTTATCACTCTCCAGTCCCACATTTTTAGGTTAATTGCTCATTTAGAATTTCTGTCTGGGTTAGAGTCTTATGGAGGATAATGTGGCAAGCTGGAGAATTCTGGATTGTAAGATACTTCAGTATAGGAAGGAGATCCTATTGGATTCCCCCTTCCTCTTTGATAAGCAAAAGCTGACTTTATTCAGGTAAAAGGCAAAGTCATTCCCAGCTGCGAGGGATGGCTCATAATTGATCTTCCCAGTCATTGTAACCTGTACCCCACTCCCGCTTAGGGGTGGGCGTGTGACCCAGATTTTGCCAATGAAATGTAAGGCCGAGTCTGCCATAGAGTTTATAAAATAGATTGTTCTCCCTGGTTAAAAAAGAGAAACCAGAACAAGCTCTCTATGCCTGCCTCTCCTGGATTTTGTCATGTAAGGGTGGAATGTCTGAAGCTGTGCTGGTCATCTTGTGGTCCAGAGGTGACAGTCAAGAGAACTGTGGAGAGACAGACAGAAAGAACCCTGTTATGGTTAAGCTGAAAATGTAACCAGCCTTGGAACCATTTGCCTCTGGGCTTCTTATTATGCAACTTCATTGAAAATGCTTTCATTTAAGACACTTTTATCCAATTATTCTACTTTAAGCCCAAAACATTTTCACTGGCAGAAGTGGTAAAGTGCAGGGTGCTTAGTGGTCACTTAGTGATGAAAGATGGTAATTAATCTCCTTAAACCTGTTTTATCATCTACAAATTGGAGCTAACACCTACCTTTTTGGTTTTTTATGAGAATTAAATTAGATAATATATTGAAATGAGCTAAAGTGTTTTTCTCAATACCTCACACAAAGTAAACTCTAAATAAATAGTAGCTAACATTATTTTAAATTAAGACCTCTACCTTCTTCTATTGTAATAAATGTCTTAATAACACTCATGATTTGGCCTAATGAGACAATATAAATTAGAAGCAGGCCCAGCCTTATGTATATATTTTTTCATGTCTAGTATGTGGCACGTGGTAAATACTCCATAAAATTTATAAAACAAGTGAACATAGTAGGTATGCAACACATTTTTATTAAATGAATAAATAAAGGAATAAATGAGTGAGTGAGTGAACTAGTCAGTAGTTTCTAGTAAGTATTGCTTACTCTAAATTGTTGGAAGAAACAGTGACATGATATCTAAATAAATTCTGTAGAAAATGGAATATACAGTTCCCCTAGAGAACTTAGGATAGCGTGATAAGTGGCAAAATATGAAATGTGCCCCATCGAGCATTGTTTGGCACCATTACTACTGATAATGGAATCCATTGCATAATGGGAAATCACCCCGGAGCCCCTCGAGGGAAATCTCTCCAACTGTGTTAAGAACAGACTTTGTCTCTTACCCTAATTGGGATTTTAACTGAGAATCTTACAGGGTCATGTAGCATCAAATTTCAATTTCTATAATATGCATTTAGCATTTTACCATAAACAGACCTCATTAAATCAAATGGGATGCACCAACGAAGTGGCTGTAGAACAAGGTGTTCCTCATTAGAAGCCAGCATCCTCTATAATGTTCTTCCCTTTCGGAACTGATGGGTTTGTTCTGGGCACCAAGCAGAGTTCCAACTCAAATTTCATCATCTTTTGGCCCCTATCTTATCATAACAGTTTGTATTTTTAAAAGAAATACTGTACAGAAAAATGGAAAGATAATATTATGTTCTTTTGCTCACAGGAAACATGCATTGTGTTTCTCGCTGAAAGAAGCTGGCTCACACAACCTTTGACGTCATAACTGAACTCAAAGCCCATCCCTGTTTTCAAATTTTTTAAAAAGGCTAATTGCAAGTTCTACAGAAATCATAATTTTAAAAGCAAGAGCTCCAAATTTTGTGATGTTTCTGGTGCTGGTTCAACAGAATCCAAGTTACCTCAGGTCAGTCTAAAGGAAATGACTTAAGTGATTAAATTTGTGTAAAGTTCTCTGGAAAGAAGTAAATGATTTATGTCTAAATATTTTATGAGCCTAAAGGCTGAACCTGAGAGAGATGGTTTTGAAAAGCAAAAGCCGTCGAAGAATTAATGCTGCACTTTCTTTGGTGGCTCTTCTGGAAAGCCATTGAAAGATGACGGGCACATGTCTGTAGTTGGGGAGAAAGCCACTAAAGGGAACAGGGCCATATGCTTCCTTCTTCTTGTGTGTGAGCTAAAAATGGCCCTTGTTGAGTCTCAAGGGGGAACAGCCTTCCAGGGCCATCAGTGGGAGACTCAGCTGTGGTCTGATGAGGACAAATGTCTATTCACAAACCCGCAAATCAGTAATGAAGGGACAGTGCGGCTGATTGAGGTTGAATGTGACTGTGTTGAGGACATTTTCAGCTGTGGTAAAACCAGTGAAATGAGTCCTCAGACTCCAATGTGAGGTAATATGCAGCCAAAGAGTTTCTAAATTAGGGCATACAAAAAGTTTGACAATGACAGTTATCAGTCTCCATATTGGAAGTGATGGTCCTGTTTGCAGAGTCACTGACAATGGAGGTGTGCATGCCAGTTCCCGTCCTCTTAGGATTGCTGTGCGGCTTACATGAAATTATGCGTATCGATCACTGAGCCTGTAATAAGGGCTCAGCAATTGTTATCATTTGTGCAGTGGAAATAGCTATTATTTAGATTATCTTTAGCTGCTACTCTAAATCAGGCAAGTAGGAAATGAGCAAGTCAGCCATTTCATCTCATCCATGTTTTGCTGATTTTTGTTTTCATAACAAAGTAGACTGGATAAAAGAATTTCTGACATTTTAAGAGGGAATTACCTTGCATTCCACAAGTATCAAGGCTACTTAGAATGCACTAGAAAATGTTCAGTGAAGTCGCAAACGATAATGCTGATTGTTAGGATCAGAGCTCATTGCCAAGTAGTGTGTCTGAGATTGTGCAGATGGTACCTCCTAGCTTGGCCTTCCTCAAAACTGCTCCCCTCCCAACCTCCCTTCCTTACCACGTCTTGCTAACTTTATATTGCATCCTTTCAGTATTCCCAACAAGAATTAAATATGGTTGACTACATGAGAAAAAAACTCGAGTATATTAGGGACATAGCTAAACTGGTACCAGTTTCACATTTTAGGACACAGAAAAGCAGAAAGAAAAGAAAGCCTTTCTAAGCCATGGGAAGGGGCAAAGGAAGATACGAGCCCCCCCTGGAGAAACAAGTATGTAGTTAACATCCCACAAGGACAAAAGCACTGGCTGGCCCCTAATTCAGTTGTAGTGCAGTTTCTAATGCGGAAGGGCCAGGTCTTTGGGGACTTGCTTCTCATTTATTTGTTTTTCTTATCTTGGGAATGACGATTTTTCTCAACTTGCTTTCTTCGTGGTGGAAATGATTTCCCAGTGCTTGCATTTCTTTTAAAAGTTATCTCTCCAGTGACAAGGAGAAAATGTCAGCATGGCCCGAAGTGGGCTGATCCAACCTCAAAGGAGCAATTCTTTCAAACTGAGGTTTAACTGCTTCCAAAGCTGGTACTTTGAACAGTCCACATGCTGGCACGAATGCAGACGGCTCCCTCCTCCACTGCAGTCCCTCCCTCCGGCTTCTCCCTGCAGGATGACAGCTGTTCTCCTCCCTCTCTGTTTCCTCAACTTCTGCTCCGACATGGCCCATCATAGCTCAGCCACGACTCTTTCTGAGCTCTGCCTCTACACACCTAAATTCCAAACCCACAAAAGAATCTGATCAGACCAGCTCACCTAGGCGATGGCAGGATGGGAGCTGCTACCTCGTGACCCAGACAGCGTGGCCAGGGACTGAGGTCACAGGACAGTGGAGACTTGGGGCAGAAAGGAACTGTAAGCCAGCAGCAACAGGATTGCCCTCTGGGACAGACTGTCACGTGTCCAGTCTTCTTGTACCTTCAGCCTCCCTCCTGGCTCTCCTTCCTAACCATGCCCCTCTCAGCATTAATTGAATGCATTAGGTTGACAATGACAGAAACCCAGCTGGAATGTAGTTAAGTAAGAAGGGGAATTTTTTCAGCTTTTCATATCCTGTCTTCTCTTATTGAAACTTTCCTCCATCTTGCCGTCAAAGCAGTTGTTTTCTAAAACCAACCTTGATCATGTCACCCCCCGCAAATCATAAACCCTTCACTGACCAAACCTTAATGTTTAATAGAAACTGCAGGAACTTGGCCTCTCTCCAGACTGATTTTCATCAGCTGCTTCAGATTTCAAAGCCCCTATAGTACTGAGCTATTCCCAATTCCCGTGAGCCAGGCTGTCTCTTTCTTCTGCCCTTTGTAGGGATCCTAAGCTTCAAAAATGCTCTTTTTCTATAGGGTATGCCTCTCTTCCCCTTACGTAACTTCCCCTTCAAGACTCCACCCAAATATCCTTCCTCTGGAAGCTGTCCTTGACATCTGCAGCTGTGTGGAGGGTGTCACTGAGTCCCTAGCCATCTGAATTGCATCTGGTGTGATGCTGAGCATGTTACTTACACATCTGTAACATCTGCATCTGCTTCTTGAGTGAGACTCACCTTTCACACTGGGACCTTTGTCTTTACCTGGTGTACCCTAGGTACTAAATAAGGTGTTGAATGATACATTAATTCAAAAAGATGAAAACCTAGGGAGTGGACATTGTGTTTATAGCTATGTGACTCTGGAGTTGATGAGGTGCTCAGCAGTGGCCATCCACACCCTGGGCTTGCTCTGGGCACCTTGACCCTCCCCATCCCACCCCACCCCTATGGTCCCGACTGTACTGCCTCCCCCTTGCCCCTCCACCCCTTCTCTTTGGCATTGGCTGTCCATCCATGGGCAGAGATGCTCCATCTCCTGGGCCCATTGGATAGCCCCTCCCCACACACTGGAAAATGAGCTGAGGTGTGCAGCATAGGAGGCTGTCAGGGCTGAGGCACTTGCAGAGTGCCGAGGTCTGTGGAAGGTCCCACCCCCTAGGCCCTGGGGACTCCTGGGTCTGCAGATTTCTGTCCTCTCCCCGATCTGTGCACCCTGCTCTTCCTGTGGCTTTGTGAGCAACCTTTCAGACACCCGCTCTTATGTCATTTGAATTAGCTAGATTTGGTTTCTTTTGCTTGCTAGTAAAAGACTCTTAACCAAAGCACCAATTTTAAAAGTACCAAAGGATTGCGAACACCGCTGGCAGACTCTGTTCTGTGGGTTAATGATTAGGTTCTCATCAACCCACTCAGGGAAGCTCTGAGCGTGTAAATTTTATAGCCCTCTAAGAGGCTGCACTTAGAAACAAAAGCAGACAGAGAAGCACTTATCTTTCCTATACACCCTAGCAACACAATGTGTCATTGTTTTTTCTCAGGTGTTCTATTTTTGTATTTTTCATGAAAGGAATATATTTTTCCCCTCAAGGAAAATGCCTTTTCATTTCAATTTAAAATGCCACATCTAGCCAGTAAAGGATTTTGGTTTAAGTGGTTTCTGGAGATTAGGTTTCCTTCCCCTTGGTGCCAATCAGAGTGACACAGCCTGACACACTGTGGTGTCTGACATTTCCACAGCAGCTTGCAATAAGCGGCTTTCCTGACTCATTAGCCTGCCAGCACACTGTGTGACTCCTTCTGCCCGAAGACGAGAGGTTAGAAGATGGGGCCTTTTCATACACAGGACCTATGACAGGAAACCCAAAGAGCAGAATTTATCCAGATGAAACAGAAAGAGGAAATGTACTCAGCCAGAATGCTAAGTTCAAGCAGAGGGCTGGCAGAACCCTGGAAGAAAATGCCCTCTTGTTTTGCGATCACACATGTACTTGGTACAATACTGAATAATCAGAAGGGATGAAAGGGTTTTGTAATGCAGTTTGGCAACTGGCACCTCCACCACCCAAGGACCTTTAGGATCTGCACAAGACATTGTTTAAAACTGATTTGAGGACATATCAATCTGCCGATTCAGCTCCACCACTTCCTGTCAACAAAAACGCTAATGTTATAAAAAGTCTGCACTACCCATCGGTTATTTAACAAAGTAATCTCAGCTCTCAGGAAGTAGAAAATAATGCATCGAACCCAAGGGGGCACTGAGAATTCACGGCTGGATCTCAGGCCCCTGGGGGGAGGCTGACTGGAGCCCAATTCACTCCCCTTTCAGAGCTAATTCCAACCCGATGAAAGTTTGTTTTATTGTTCCCAGTGGATGAGCAGCAAACCAGATTCAATAGAAGAAAGCTAGAGAACAGCAATAAAAATAACTTCTATTACACTGACAGTGAGAGAAGGAGCCAGAAAATTACAGGAAAGCAAAAACAAAACTACAAAACATGTACTTGGCTGTAGTCATTTCAAAGAAGGGCAGATGGGCTTGTTCAGCTTAGTAGCCCCGAGGCAACACTATATTATTAGTATTATTTTTTTTGTCCTTCTTGTGTCTTTTCATATTCTGAAATTATAATGAAAGATACTTTCTAACAGTAGTATTTTTAGAATGGCACCTATAAATATAATTCCTGGATATAAGTATATATTATACACTGAAAAAAATGTATATATTATATGTTATATGATATATATTATATATTTTATATTATATATTATACATCCACAGCTACTTTGTGAAGAGAACTCCGACTGGTCTTCCCTTGCCTCAGCAGCATGAGCTTACACTGAGCACCGCCCTGCAGAACTCTGCCAGCCGGAGGTGAAGGCTGGTGGTGAAAGCTGGACCCTGCAGCCTGGGTGACAGCAGAAGTGGAGAGTGGGACAGGAACCATGATGTAAATGGGGAGAGAGGGGATGGGAACTGCTGAGGGCAGGTGGTGTGGGGCTTACGGTAGTTTCCACATCCTGTTTTCATCTTTATAAAGTTTATACACTTGATGGCCCTGCAGCAAACCAAAATGACACCAGGACTGCCGGCCTCCACTGTGGGGAGACCTAAGAGTTGAAATCACTGAGAACAATGCCCTCTGGTTATGTCACACACATTCCTCAGCAGTGCTACTTGGTATGCATAAGTATTAACGCTCCCATTTGCTGAAGTGAAAATAACTTGCAATGAATGAAATGAAGCCAACAAGGAGAATTTTGTTTATTCCTGAAACTGAGACAGAATAGGGTGAAACTGTGACTGCATCCTTCCCGTAACTATGTCATATGTGTGACATCCGACATTATTAACAGCACGTTTTAAGTGTAGACTTAAGAGTTACTTTGAATGAAACCCCTTGTTGGGTTCAGGACAAGCCACCCCAAGATGTGCCTCTGTGGTATGAGCATTACTTTGAGCTGAAGTCAATTTTAGCTTGAGGTTCAAGAGAAACTACTGCCCCTCCCTTTAGCTACCTAGAAGAACTTGAATTAGGGGCCTTACATGTAATAAGAGATTATCAGAGGTGTTCTCTTTTTAACCCACCTAACTAGCAGGGCAAACTTTTATTATTTACTAAACATCTGTTCTTCTCACCTTCCTGCAGTGACCCCTTGAAACCCCAAGGCACCTTACCTCACCTCTAGCTCAGGACGTCTTATACATCTCAGCCCCCTTTGTATCTTTGACAGCTTGTGCATATGGGGTTTCCGTACATATGTGTGCATTGAATTTAGTTATTTTCTCTTGCTAATCTGGCTCATGTCTATTTGATTATTAGAGCAGCCAAAAGAACCTTGAGGGTGGAGGAAAGTGTCTTCCTCTCCCACAATGGCAAATACAGATTTTCTATTTAGGAATCTCTTGTATTTTTAAAGAAAGGATGTGAGCAGTATTGGCCATTTTTTCTTATTCTGGGCAGTTGTGTACACCAGGTCATAAAGCAAGACTGCGGGCATTATGCTTTTGAATCCATAAGGTACAATTAGTAGGATCATTTTCTTCTCAGGCAAAGCATGAAGGAACCGTAAGAAAGCAAGACATACCTTTGTTTGGAGAAAGCTGTGCACGTCTAAGTTATGTGGTAGCCTTAATAACAAATTTACCACTACTTACATTCGGGGAATGACTAAACCATGCAGCCCTTCTGAGCCTACAGATCAGAGTGCACTAGAAAAAAGACGCTATTTCCCATCACACAGGGCCTAGGTAGGCTGCGTACGGCTCTGGATTTGTGTCTGTGGAAGAACATGGAAAAGCAAGCTTAAAATACTTTTATTAGATTTGATTTTTAACACAACAAAGCGAGAATAGGATGAGTACCAAGGGATTAATTAAAATTAATATTTAAGGTCCCGTGAAGAATGAGATGTAAATGTGGAAATGAGATTTAAGGTGGCTGGGGGTGGGGGGAATGAATGCTTTGTTTCAGGGTTGGTTTACTCTGTTTTCAGTGGGTCACCTATGCATGACAGTGTGGCTTCCATACATGTACTTAGATAATAGAACACCATTCCCCATTTTTCTCGGTGACTTCCTCTCATGCATGATTGTCTGCGCCCTGCGCTGGGTTACAAAATTGGAATGTAGCTGTTGATTTTAGTTCGGTGTCTTTGTGAGATGCATTCTGCGATCCACACAATGTTTCTCATTTCCTGTTCCTTCAGCTTCGTGTAAGCATAAAACACGCCATAGTGGAACTGCCTGTTGAATGCCAGCACATTCATTTTCACCTGAGAAGGAATAAAAAAGTAACTTGGACCATCAGTTTACCTGGAGCACGCTCCATTTACAAAGTCATAGTAAGATGCCGATTGGCTTGTGCTTGTGCACATAAAAGTAGCAGCTTAAAAAGTAAGTTTGTAGAACCACGCACGATCTCCAAATCTTAGCAGTATTGCAAGCACAGAGATTCTTAGAAACTTGACGTGTGTGTGTGTGTGTGTGTGTGTGTGTGTGTGTGTGTGTGTGTGAGACTTTACAGTAATATTTATTTGGCTTCTAGCTACTAGGCTTGTCTCCTTTAGGGGAGTGTTTTTCCTCAGCCACATCATTTAAAAATTTCTTAAGGTTTTGAACTGTCTACCTCCCCTCCAGGGCAATGTCCCAGGCCCCTGCAATTTACACTTAGAAGTATTATGAGCCTTCCTAGGATGCTCTGTGGCAACCTGACTTAGTTTAATTGTGTTGTTTTGTTTTGTGTTTTTTTCTGCAGAAGGTAGATAAGTAAAAGAAAAATATTTTTAACTGGGGGCAAATCTGAAATGGAGCAATTCCTGTATGCTTTTCCGTTTTGAAAAAAAAAATGGAGAGGTACCGAGGCCCTCAAGCAGCTCTGAAAACCTCAAGCACAGTAGCCAGGAAGTGGGGGTCAGCTCTCAGGGGAAGACCCTGATTTTTCTTGCCCACAGTGGCTTCCTCCTCAGCCTCTTTGCAGCATGAGTGCAGTGGGGTGGAACTGTAAGACATCCTCATACAGGGGATTACTCGAATTGTTTTTACTTCCTCCTATAACGGACGTTAGACAGTGGTGGAAATGTCCAGCGTAAGATTGACAGCAAGACCTAACCCCACCCCTTATTCTGCTTCCTGGAGCCTGTCCAACCCTACAGTTAGGGTCAATTTCAGAGTTCTCTGTTAGCTCCAGTCCATGCTAATGGAAGGGCCAGTGGTTTTAGAGAAATGAATAGAATACACTAGAAAAATTCTCAAGATTTGGGGGCCCTTTTTTGGTACAAAAAAGAAAAGAAAAAAGTCCTTTTGTTGAACAGCTCAGTAGCTCAGGAATCCACAACAGATGAATTAAGTATCCTTCTCCCTTTTTAGGGAATGACAGTCATCTAGACTCTCTGGATACATTTCCATGTGAATAATCTCTGAGTGTTGTCATTGTGCCCATGAGTTACATTGTAACCATAGATACATCCTTCTCCAGGAAGGAAGGACTACTGTGTTTCCCTGAAAATAAGACCTAATCAGAAAATAAGCCCTAGCATGATTTTTCAGGATGCTCGAAATATAAGCCCTACCCCAAACATAAGCCCCAGTTAAGATCATCAGCCAGATATGACTGTTTGAATAAATGTAGATTTTTGTACATGAATAAATGAATAAATGTAGATTGTTGGAGCAAAATTAATATAAGACCCGGTCTTATTTTCGGGGAAACACTGTAGGAGTGGGCTGCCCCCAGCAGAGTGTGTGTGATGAGGACAGTAATGCATGATCATGAGAATGTCAGCATTGGCTCTCCACTTCATTATGGAAGAGCTCCACTCTTTCCAGAACACCACTGTGCGCACATGTGTCTGGATGGGACAGTTCCACATGAGGCCACAGGGCCCTCCCAAGCAGAGGTCTAACTAACACCCAGATAAGAAGCTATTGGACACTTAGAGTAAGAGAAAGAGCTTGGATGGGCTGACAGCATTTTTGTGCATAGCATACCTCGTGCTCATAAAACACATCCTCCAATGACTTTCCCCCAGTGTCATCACCCACAGCCTCAAACAAAGGCTTGTATACCTTTAAAAAAAAAAAGACACAATGATATTTAAACAGATTATTTCTTATAAGTATATATGAAGATATTTTTCTAATATAGAAATTGTGCGTCTATTTTTAAAAACCTGCCCAGAAAGATACATTTCTTGGTAAATCTTTGCCCCTCCCCCGCAAGGAATACCACAAAATCTAAATGACAAAAGCATGTGGGTGGGATTGTAGCCTACTGGCTTACAGTAGGTGGGGGAAAGCAGTTCTCCTAGTGTACACTGGTTCACTGTGAGATGACAACTAATAAGTTCACATGGAATTTCAAGTGTGGAAGAGGTGGAAATTGGGGAGAAACTCAGATTTTAATATTAGGCTACAGTACCTCTTGCAATGACATGTGAAATGCTGCAAAGCATTGTTCACTGACTTTTCTCACTCCTAAGGGTCTTCAGAAATCCATAGGGAAAAGTAGGGCCATGTTCCTCCAGTTTGGGGAAAGTTACTGGAGGGTCTGGAGGGTGCTGTCTGCGAGCTAGAAGGAATGGAATCCGGATGAGGTGTGTTGGGCTGCCCCAAAGCAGCTGGATGCTGGCGTGGGAAGGACAGAGCTGCCCTCCTCCCGGTCCCATTCCTGGCCACTGGGCAGAGACTGGTATAAACCTGTTGACCCATACTCTTCCTTGTATTTCAAGCACCTCATCCTGTTTACCCACTGGGCACTTGAAAGGACCGCTGGCTCAGGCAGTTTACGTAACTGTGACCTGAGCTCACATTCCAGAGCACTGGGTTGTCTCTTGGGGAACTTGCTTTATCCAGCCCTTGAAAAGACATGCTCAAATGACCGCCCCTTGGAGACTTAAACAAGTACTCGCTTGGCAGGAACCCGCTTGGGTTAGAAATCTAGGAGACACTTTACAGTAAGAGACCCCGCTTTCCACCTTACAAACAACATAACTGCTTCAGCTCAGATGTGCAGATTTGATGTGCGCCTTCTAAAGTACATGTGAGGAGAAAACGCAGACACTCATGGGACCTGGGGTAGCCACGTACTCCATACTGGTCTGCCACCATCTTCATCTGTTCGAAGTCTTCCGCTTGGGCCAGCAGGCGCAACCCTTCCGGGTACAGCTTGCCACAGGTCGGATATAGGGTCTCCCGGTCACCTTTGCTCAGCTCTGTGCCAAAGGAGTTGAGAGTGATGGTAAAAGCACGTCTGTCGGCCTCAAACTGAATTTGCAAGACAAAAAAAATCAGTGAAATCTTACCACCTACTAAATGCTTTAAACAGAACCCTATAGAGTCAAAGTCGTTTTCACAGTGATTGGCTTTCCTTTTCGACTGGCATCTAATTATAACACAGACATGTGTTATTAATGCTCCCTGGGCCTCCTCTTATAATGAAGCTATTGTGTTGGCCACAGAAGGACCAGACAGCAGTGCCAATGGCCTGTGACTCCTGGAACCCCTCTGACCTTTCATTCCCAGGCACTCTGCAGTCACATAGGCCACTAGAGTCTCGAATGTCTCCTCCATAAAAATGGGACTAATATCTACTGGTTGGGGTCCATTTGGGGGTAGGACAAGATAAGGGAGATGGCAGTGCCTAGAGGGTGCTTGGAACAAAAAGGGCATGTCGGACGCGTTACTACGTCTTCCTGGTTGTTGGTGTCAGCATGATGTTTTACGTCATGAAGTTTCATGCTACCTTCCATTCATTTGGACTTGCATGGTTTTGGTTTACTTAAAGTTCTGGGTTATATATCAATAAATCTAACTCTGTAGATAAGCGTTATCTACCTAAGTGGCTTAGGGCAATTGACCTTTATCTCGGGCCCTCAGTTTCCTTGTTTCTTAAGATGATGGGGTTTGACCACGTGAGCTTTTAGGCAGGTCACAGGTACTCATGGCCAGTCCTCTCTGTGCTGAGAACCACTGGGCTCCCAAGCCAGCAGCCCCTGTCAGGCCTCTCCTGTCCATCAAACCACTCAGTCTTTCTTGAAATTTCATTCAGTTCCTTTGGTCTCGTAGTCCTCCTCCCACTGCTCTGACCATCCTATGTCTGCCTGTATTTCATGGGCTTCTCTGCCTCCCGTGGGCATCTGCCCTGGAGCCCTGGGCTAAGCAACTCTTCTCTCTATTCCTGAGGCTCCCTACACCCCCCCACATCATTTAAAATCTGCATGGATGTTTCTCCCTCCCCTAAAACCTTTGCAGGATCATGTCCGTCTCATTCATTGCTCCTTTTGGTATCTTCAGTGCCTGACACAGGAAGATCTTAACTGTTCACTGAATCCAATGGAAGGGTTTGTGATTCAGCTATTTTAAATGTTCCCCGATACTCTCCAAGTTCCTACCCAGGGTGTGTGTCCCAGATCAGTGGCTCTGACATCACCTGAAGTTCATTTTAAATGCAGAGTCTCAGGCCACCGTCCGGGTCCATGGAACCAGAATCTGCATTTTCACAAGGTGCCAAGTTTATTCGTAGGCACGCGGAAGCTAAAATAAATATCTGTGCTATCCTCTCGATCAGCTTACTAAGCGATTACAAATCTAGACTTGCCACAGTTTTCACGGGAACTTTTGTGTTAGGACAGGTGTTTCCTAGAGCAGTGAGAGGTGGTTCCCTGATCCTTCCACTACTCTCTTGAAAACTGTGGGTGAGCCAGAGATGGGGAGCGGCCTTGTTTGGAAGCAAAAGCAGCCGCCTCTGGCTACTGAAAAGAACCAGTCCCATTGGTAACTTTAGATCTTGCAAGGATAAGAGAAGAAATGCATGAGGGAGATTTCACGACCGACACCTGGAGTGAAGCTCAGAGAGGGAGAAGCAACCATGGGAGTGGATTTTCGTAGACATTCTTCCGTGTGCTTCCTGTTGGAAGATATTAGGGTTTTACAGAGAGAAGCGGGGTGGGGTGGGCAGCACTGAGACCTGCAGGGAGAGGCTGGAGCTCACACATGGGTGTGGGTGTGGGGGGCCAGTGGGAGGGGTGGAAGGGACAGGTAGCTGGGTAGGGCCCTGAGGGGTTTCCCAGGCCTCGCCAAGAGAAGACAATGGCTCCCTGACCCGTCCACACACTTCTTAACCCCTTGTCTCATTAACACATCTCTCCTATGCCCACAGTGCATGTTCTCTACTCTGTAGCACTCTGTATGGAAATCCTACCTGCACTGGAGGGTCCCATCAAATGCAGTCTTTTCCATAAGGAGCCCTCTGTTTCCTCCCTAGCTGGGTGTGCTTTCAATTGCCCCATTATACTTTAATATCCCTTTTATTCTGACTATCCGTGTATCTGGCTCCCTATATTTTTCTCGCCTAGCAGTTGTGTGTGTGTGCATGTGTGTGTGTGTGTGTGTGTGTGTGTGTGTGTTCTCTTAGTGAAGGGAACTGTAATTTGGAATTGTTAGATGGCTACACTGCCCTTGACCATCCCTAAGCAGACATGTGACCCAGCATCAGATTATAGAGGAGAGTGACTGGAGCAGGATTCAGCTCGCTCAAGCCCTGTGTCACATGCAGGGGTTGTCATCCTGCTGGCAAAGCGCATGCAGATGTCCGCTGTCTTTCTTCCCTCCTCCCTACAAACATTCATTCATTCATTATGAAACCACAACCTTGTTGTTGTTGTCGTTGTAGCAACAGATAACAGTGTCCTGTGGACCTAGTCAACATCGTTATCAGCTGGCTGATCATTCTCAGGGTTCACCTGGGGGGAGCAGTGTCAGGGAGTCACTGGCAGTGGAGGACAGTGTCTGAGCTACAGCCCAGCCCAGCCTCATTATCCTGTGTCCTAACAGGGAGCTGAGACACATTCTGTGCTTGTTCCACCATCCCCAGACCCCTGCAGGTTGAAAGCAGGAACACAGATTGTGCCTGTGCCTTGAACATAAGTCAACTCCTTTTTTTATGCCAAGTTACAGGCTAGTCACCAGGTCAGATGTTTCCATGCAGTCAAGGCAGATGCTCTCTCCCACCAGAGCGAGACTTTGAAGTCTCCTGTCCAAGGAGA
The DNA here is from genome assembly GCA_033961575.1 of Aselliscus stoliczkanus. Taxonomy (NCBI): domain Eukaryota; kingdom Metazoa; phylum Chordata; class Mammalia; order Chiroptera; family Hipposideridae; genus Aselliscus; species Aselliscus stoliczkanus. The sequence continues at coordinate 70,338,404 of CM066731.1, read as the reverse complement.
TTTCATGAGACTATATGTATGGGAGAACTTGATGCACTGAGAGTGTTCTCCAGTGACACGAATAAAAGGGGAGGTAATTACATGAGCCGACACATTTATAGAAGGCTGATCTGATCATTAAAAGTGTGATAATTGCATGCCATGTGTAACTGGCATTTCTATGTAAATGTATGAAGAGAGTTAAATGGGTTTTTATTTTATTTGTTTAAATTTTTTTTAGCTGAGCCATCCTACCACCTGTTGGCAGCTCAATGGCAACTCAGCTCCGGCTGGCATCGAACCACCGTTTCTCAGAGCTCAGCTTGCACTCTTGAGCGAGCTCTTAACCAACTGAGCCACTTGGCCGGCCCAAACGGGTTTTTATTTTTAAAGCAACTTGGAGAAACCTGAAATGGTAGCATCAAGGGTATAGACAGTGGATGGTGAGAACCCTGAGTGTATGTATAGTTCGTCAAAGCCTCCTAATGACAAGCCTTTTAATACTATCCTTTTCACACTTACAAGGATTATGAAGACATCATTCTTATCTAGTTCTGACTTTTTATAGCACATGCAGTACCACTTAGCACTTACTTTTATACCAGGATTGGGAATGGTAAATTCACCACGGAGGGAATAAACACAGAAACTGGTGGATAAACACAGAAACTGGAGCCAGGCTGCCTGGGTTCAAATCCTGGTACTACCACTTGCTAACGGTGTGGTATCAGGCATGCTCGCAGCCTCCTCTGTGCCTCAGTGGCCCTTTCTGAAAGGTATATATTAAACTACCCATCTTGTTATGCTATTTTGAAGTCCAAGTGAATTCATTTGCATATAAAGCACTTAGGATAGTATCTGGCACATAATAAATGTTAGCTATCGATAGTGCCACTGTATACCTTTTGTAAGTTTTAACATAACTCGTATTTCACACATTTTGTCAGAATAAAGAATACGAACCATTTCTAAACCACAGGAATTATGCCATAAAGAAACTATACTTTTGAGCTATAGATAGTGTGGTTTCTTAGAGGGTAACTAGTAGTTAAATTGATGAAAAGAAGGGGAGAAAGCTTTATGGGGTCACCAGGTTGCTTATGTTATGTGATCAGTGTGTCTGAAAGAAACTAACTCATTTCTGACATTCATAGGCCACGAAAAAATATTGTTATTTATTTACCAATGCCCACATTCTGTGTCTTATGGACAAGGACAAAACATGCTTTCTAGAGGTCTCCAGTGATAAGCTTTTTACTTCAAGGACTGCTTTGGCTTTAAGAGTTTCAACAGGGGCTAATACAGTGTCTTTAACTGTAAAATATTAATGATTCGATGTTTTGAGGGGAACTCATTTCACCACATGCAGTTTCAGAGAGTTAGATTATACAGATGAAGTTACTCTGATTTTTTTTTCCTCTCTCTTTTGCCTAAAGGGTAGATTTTATCAGGCTTTTTTTTGAACTCAGAGAATTCATGGAACTATTTAAGTATCTACCCACCCATGAAGTCACTGTAACAGAGAATCTAAAGATTAAAGATATTCTTTGGACAAAACTTGGCTTCACAGGGCAAAGCAAGGGCTTTTCCAAGCCCAGAAATAAATAAATAAATAAATAAATATATATATATATATATATATATATATATGTATTATATATATATGTATTATATATGTATATATATGTTCAGAATCATATATATTGTCAGAATAATACATATTATATATTATCAGAATAATATATATTATATGTATTATCAGAATAATGTATATATTATTGATATATATTATTTTATATTTTTTAATTTAAATATATATATTTTTAATTCAAGTCACTTATAAAGCCAGGAAGAGAGCTCACAGACAACACTGAGTGCAAACCATGCCAGGATGCCCCTGAGGCCCCTCTGAGCCCCTCCCCTGAATTCAGGATGCCCTAGAGACCCTTCTAACCCTCAACCTGAATTCCCCACGCGTTTGCAGAGACACATTTGCAAGCAAGAGGCCTCTGAGCACAGATGTGATGATGAAGAGGAATTCAAAAGAAAATAATAACATCGGTTAGGGAGGTAGGAGCCAATGTTGGCATTTGACACATTTGTAACTGTGCATGCCCTTGGAGAAGTCTCTCACCAGAGCAGACCCCTGCCGGGCTCTGGAGTGCGGGAGGGTGCCTGCGGAAGTGGGGGTTGTTAGGAGTTCCCACAGTCCACCAACTACCATCGTTTACTCAACTTTTAACTAATTCTTATCTTTCTTCATATGGCTGCAAAATGAATCACGCCCAAACTTTTATAAGCATTATTCTGTTCTAGTTCCAAAATAACTCTTCTATGTAGAAAACCTGGGGAAAGGCTACTCTTAACAGAAGACATCAAATGATATACATATATTAATAATATAACATATTGCGTATTTTATTTTATATAAAGGAGCTTCTAAGATAAAGAACCATAAGTAGGATTTTAGAAATGAAACATATATAAGCACATTATTTGGCATAAAAATAATTCAAGAACTCTTACCTCAAGAATGGGACACATAATTTCTGCTGTGACATCACCATGATTCTTACAGAAGTCATAGAATTCCTCAAGGTAAGACTGAAAAAGAAGTCAGGGCATAAAACAATAAAATAAGTATATTCTTTTGGAAACTTCTAGATCAGCTCTTCATGGCTTATTAAACAGTGGAATGGAAATTGAATCTCTTCTCCCAGAGGGAGATATTTTATCATAAATTTGGAACAAATTTTTTTGCATTGAAGCATGTTGCACAGCCTGAAAAAGAGCCCCATGAAAGGATGAAGTTGTACTTAGCATACCTTATAACTACTGGCAAGTGTATTCCTGGGTGACTTCACGTGATTAATCCCTGCTCCTCTAACAAGAGTGTCAGAACCTTATAAGCTTAGCAAGTCGCTCTGGATTTGGCCCTGCACTGACTTTTCATCGCCGAGGGCCCAGCAGACAACTTGGAATGGCTCTGAGGACCGAGGGCACACTGGACCAGCAGCGTCTGGGCTGTGGTCAGACCGCCTGTGCCCATGTCCCAACACTATTACTCACTAGCTGACTGTTGCCAGGCAACCATATGTATGCATGCCTCCATTTTCTCATCTGAGGAATGGAGACTGCATGTCATTTTACTGGATAGATGGAGAGAGTGAATGATGATTAACCACTGAGAGCAGTGCCTTCTGTTAGCTGTCTCTAAGGGGTGCCTCCTCTAAGCCCAGAAGTCTCTTGATAACAAAGAGAATGGCCTGAATGCCATGCTTCTGGGAGGACCAAATGTTTCAGCCTAACAAGCTGTATGTGGCGTGGCCATACACATTATTCAGGCCTCGTGAGAAGGTCCAAGGATGTGATAGTCGTATGAGTGAAAACAGACAGATTTTGCTCAGCCCTATTCCACAGAGCTGCCCAAATGGTCCAAATAGGCAGGTGGCCAGATGACACACAAAGTGGCATATGTGATATAGTGTCCATAGCTGGTCATCTTAGTATGCTGTCCACTGTCAGTAGATCCAAAATGTGTGGGCAGGTTAACTGTGAGATTCAGGGACTCTGTAACAGGATCGGGGACAGAGAGGGATTCTAGATAACAGGAGGGTCATTATGAGTGCTGGTTGCTTTCAAATGGATTGATGTACTTCACTCCACTCATCTCCCAGTCACCTAATCGACACCTTGTATATTCCAGGCAAAGAGCTGGGGGTACGGAGAATAATGGGGTGTGGTGCCTTGACAGGCCTGCTGGCTGGGGGAAGCTGGCATGCATGAGTAGTCCAGATATGCATGGGTTCGTAGTCGCAGAAGCTCGCTAAGGAGCAAAGACATGTCCAACAAGGAACTCTGATTACCATGTATTATGTAATAAAGAAAAACATAATATTTGGGGGAACAGTTACCTTGTAGAGTTTATTACGCAGTATTTCAATGTTCAGTTCGTCTAGCATATTTTCAGACATGCAGCCTTGAAAGAATGGAGCTGAAAGCAGAAATTATCATACAAAATAAGTAAATCAAAAACAGTGGAAAATGTCCCCTGAATACACCAGCCTGCGCTCCCCTGACTGGGACCCTGTGGAGTCCGAGTCCAAAGAAGCCATCAGCCTAACAGTAATAACGACAAAGGGAGTGATCATTCACTAAGCATTTATTGTGTACGAGCCATCCCTAAACACAGAATATACTGTAACTTACTCAGTCCTTACTAACTGTTCACTTTAAGGCTTACTTTTGAAGTCCCCCCATTATCTAATAGTAATACTTACCACCTATGACCTTAGTATGTGCCAAGCTTTGAGTTGTACTTAAACTGTGTCTTATTTAGTTTTCAAAACTCTAAAATGAGGAAACAGGGACTGAATTGCCCCAAGTCGCCTTGTTGGGACCAGGCAGAGCCTGGCCTCATGCTCACGGATGTCCCATTGCAGACAAGCCCTCTTTCCTCGTGATCTGCACCCTTAGCATTGGACACTTGAAGATGACACAATTCTATTTTTTTAAACGTCTGACCTAAACGGCAACAATTGTTACATTGTTTTTTTTTTTTTGAGGGCAGTGTCACTGGCCCTCATATGTGGGACCCGAACTGGGGCCACTGGCTTCCCAAGCCAGCGCTTAACCACTACGCCACTCTGCCAGCCCTAAACAGCAACAATTTTGACAAATGATCAATAGTGCCTTGCTACTGTCCAGATTTCCTGACAATAATGCCTACAAAATTGTTCCATTAGCATTTCAAGTGCTACAGCTATTGTCAGTGCCACATTCTAATGAAATTAACATTCATTTTGTCATTGCTTCTGGTCATTAGACAGGCACCCCTGAGCACCTCAGGAAAATGGCATTTTTAAACTTCCTAAAACAAAATGCTTCCTACACAAAGCTTTACTGAGACACAAGTTTAAAATGAAAGGATAAGGAATTAACTACATTAAACCTAGCTGGAAAATTAATATTTTGAAAAAGTACAAGTTCTTTCATTTATTTGTGGTGGTCTGGTACAAAATGCAAGGGTTGGGGGGTGGGAGGGTGACCCTCAGCTCCTTTTCCACTAGAAATGGTTCGTCTGTGACCCTGGCAGGTAGCTTCATTTGTCTTGACCTGAGGAGTGAATGGGCTGGACTAGATGATCCCTGCATGTCCCATCTGCTCCTAGCAGTCTGTATAGTAAGACACTATGCATGGAAAATACTGTTACTTGGATGTGCATTTCCTAATGACTGTGACAACACACGAGTGCACCTCTACAATCACGTAAGCCGTCCTACCTAGGGGCGTGTCCACCAGGATGGCACTAAAGAGATCAGAAGGTGTCTCTGCAATGTTCACGGCTTCCATTTCTGTGAACCGGCCCAGTGGGTGGCACTTCACCAGAATTTCCTTCACAGACTTCTTCTGCAGTGCACCATTCATCAATAGGATCACGTTGTCGATCATGTAGCCACACCTGTTTAGAAGAAGGCTGGGTGGTGAGGAAAACCCTGCAGGAGAGAAAGACGCAGCCCAAGGGCAAACAACACTAATGCTCATTCGCTAAGGAGATGGGCGAGTCTCTGTTTGGAACTCTAGGCCTTGAGAGGTGCGGGTGGGTAAATATCTAACTTTCTGGCATGTCCATGTTGGAAAAACCATATTCAGTGTTGAAATAACTAATGGACGCTTCATAAAGCCATGGCTGGTGGGACTATGAGAAGATGACTCCTACATGGTAACTCACATGGGTAGGGTGGGCGTGCGGGTGTGCAAGGCTGACTTTATCAGCATGGACGGTGGGCTTATGAAGTTGAAATCTCGGGCATTTCATTCTACTTTAAAAATGGTTTAAATCTGCAATGAAGACTATCATCAAGGATTTGAAATTTAAAATATCTAAAAATAAATTGAAAATATAAATATACTTATTCAGTGTAATAGTAAATATATACTCTTTAGTTTTTTAAAAAATAGTCTGTATTCCTTTCCTCCTGTGGAGCAATAGTAAACTTTGTAGCCCCCTGATCCCTATATGTCCACGGGTTCAAGTTTATGTTATTTCTTTGCCCACTCTAAGCCCGGCCAGGATACCCTGGGTGCGTGTGCTTGTCCACTCGTGCGCTCAACACCTAGGATGTTTCAAGCAGTGAGGCTGAGAATAACACACACAGTCCCTTCCTTCACAGAGAGCACAGTTTAAGGGGAGAACTGGATGCAGAATCTACAACAGTAAAGCATTCTCTCTCTCTCTAAGGAATTACAGGGCAGTGCAGGCAGGCAGAGCCCTGCACTAAACCTGTCAGGGGCCAGACTTCCCAGGAGTGACAGCCACGCTGCCCCTGCAGAAGGAGCAGGTGTCCAGGCCGAGTGGCTGAGAGGTGGGGAAGGCGTGTCTGGCATTAGGAAGCAGGTGCAAAGTCCTGAAGGTGAGTGCACAAGCGCCATGCCCTTTTCCCTGGGGCTGATCGCGGGACCACGGTCCTGACTACAAGACGCAGAAATTGGGAGCTAAGTGTGACAGGAGCTGCCGAATGCCTTTATGCAAAAGGGGTTGTTATATTTTATGTGGAATATGGATGAAAACGGGACCAGAAGTAAACACTTACCTAGTAAGGTGCTTTACACAAGTTATTTAATCATGATCACAACACTGTGATGATAACATGTACTATTACAGGTCCTGGTATTACTCCATTTCACAGATGAGGTACCAGAGGCCCAGAGAGGTAAACATCTCTCCATGAAACACAGCTAACAAATGAGGGAGCTGAGAATGAAACTCTGGTCTCTTTCTCCTAACCCTCACCTATGCTGGGTTTAGTTGTGATGATGGCACACAGGTTTCTGGATCTACTGTGGAGCAATTAACTGAGGGAGACCATCAGAGGAGAATCAGGTTGCGGTGGGAGTAGACACTCTGGCAGAAGGAGCTTGCATGCCCAGGACATATCCCAGAGGCGATGCTGGGCAGGCCTCTCGAGTGAAGACAGCTGTGGACAGATGCTGGGGGTCAGGACAGATGCTTAAAGCAGGGAGCAGAAGTCATGCTGGGAATGACTGGGATCACATCCTCTTGTGTGTAGAGTTCTGTCCTGAGAACTCGGGGGAACCCCAACATTTAAGGACCTCAGAGGAACCTGAGAAGGACTGACAGATGGTAGGAGGAAAGCCAGGGGAGGGAATTCTAGGAAGTTATGGAAACTTCTAGGAAGAAGGGAATGGAGTGTCAGAGACCACAGGAAGGTCAAGGCTGACATGACATGAAGTGTCCACAGGATACAGCCACTAAGAGGTCGCCTCAGGACAGTGAAAGCACTTTCCGAGGACTTTGTTTGTGGAAGGGAGGGAGGAGGTGTAGGAGGCCAAAACCTGGTCTCTGTGTGTTTAAAATGAGTGGGAAGGAAAGAGGTTTTTAAAAAAAGTGCAAAGTACAAGTTGCCCTTAAAAGAAGGGGAAGATAATGATATGGAGACCCAGCGGGCAAGCGAGCTTTTGACGTCGAGTTTGGGTATTTATTTTTTTAACATGAGACAGAAGTGAACACGTTTCAGTGCCCAGGGGAAAAGGGCAGCAAGAGGGTGAGCTGTGGGTCAGAGGGGTGAGGGGACAGCTGATGGGTGAGTTGAGGTCCTCCATGATGGGGCTCAATCACTGCCATAGCTCGAGCTTCGAAATGACACCTTTGACCAGATCAAAATTAACCCAGCCACTTGGAAGCAGTGTCCTGGAGTCTGGGGGCTCGAATTACCAACTTCCTAAACAAGGATGCATTTTCTCCTGAAAACGGTGTAGCTCCCATACTTTGTCCCAGTGAAAATTCTGCTTACAAAACTGTGCTTTTTATCCTTTTATAAAAAGCACACGGCTATAAAGTGTCTTCCCCTCCCAAACAGCAGACCCAGATTTAGACATTATGGAATTTTAGAATCTTTCTTCTCTCTGGAAAATGATATTAAAATGGGAGTGCCTATTTAACTGTCCCTTGATGGCTATTACCTGACAGGGGAACTTCCAGTACTTAATAATCCTGGGCAGACATGGAATTGCTCCCCGCACATGTCTGTAATACAAAGGCGTTTGAGCTGTCAGCATTCCCGGTCTGAGGACAATGACCAGTGCTGACGGTCAGCCAGTGCCAGTGGTGTGAGTAAGGCTGTAGCCCACACTGAACACCCAAGCTCACACCTGTACAGTGTGGGTGTGGGTGTGAACACACATGTGCACTGAGTCTTTTTATTTTACTATAGAGACTCTAGGCCCTGTACAGCAGAAAGGGCTGTAGAGATTGGATCCTGTTTCATGTCAACTCATGTAAGTGTCCTTGTTTCTAAGACAGGACGACAACACCAGTTCTCCCAGTGCTGCTCAGCAGGTCAGTGAGAATCCAGGCTTGGCCCAAGGCAGGGGATGGGAGGGGGTTCCCTTTCCTGACCCCTCATCCCCATCACGCATATGCACAAGTATATAATAATCATGGGCCCTTTGGGGTGGCAGGGAGACAATGTGCCCAGAACACACTTTACTTTCTCTGGACTGTCATCTCTGTAGAGCTCCAGGGCCATGCCCCTGGCGGTCAGCACTGAGGTCACAGCAGATGGGGCCGAGTGACTTATGAGCTTAAAGATGCCTAGGAACTCATGCGGTTCAGAGCCAGCGTATGTTGGGTGACTGCTCACAAGGAGTGACAAAGCCAGGAGCAGTGCCCACGCAGGCAGCTCACTCTTCCCACTCACGCTCGAGACAAACACCCTCGTACAGCCCCTTCTAAATATCTGATTCTGTAAATCTGATGTGGCACCTGCGGAAATCATGAAATCGCCTAAAATTGCGATTTAGTAGTAACTGACTCAAGTTCACAAATTTTAGGTTGTAAAAATAATCATCTTTAAAAATGCCAATTCTTTGTGAGGTGTTTACTATGCACTAGGCATGACACGTGTGTTCTCGGCCTCCCTACATTTCAACATATGGACTGTTATTGTCACCACTTCACGGTGAGACGCAGCGACTCAGAGGTGTTAATACCTCATCACGTGTCACATTGTGGCAAAGACACAGAGTTGGGAAACCCCAAAGCCCTAACGGGCTCCCTGTTAGGCTCTGATAAAACGGCTCAAGCCACACAATATGTTAACATTTCCTTCAGGTCTCAGAGCTCTGCTTTCTCTGTTTGCTCCCAAACTTGTTTAAGGATCTTATAACGTACCTTTCCTGTAGAGCTTTCCACCTCTGGGCTGACAGGACAGTTGTTAAATGGTCAGATGATGTACAGCCATAAACTTGCAGAGCTAGAGGAACCGCTCTGGGGATGAAGTTTTTATGTACACTTAATTGTCATGACCAGTAGCTGAGAAATGACTGTCATTCACTAACACTTTGTCATGAGACCGAAAAAGAGAAGTGTCTTCTAAGTGCCATCAGAGTACTCAAATCCAGAAGGAATGTGTCAGGTCATTAACGAAGACACAGCCACCAAGATGGCGGGCACACATCAAAGCCGGTGGATTTTAACAAATCCCTCCAGGCCTTGGGGTCAGGTGCTGGGCTGAGCGTACACCTGTGTTATCTGGCTGTCCCCAAACCATATAGATATTTGAGGTATTTGCAGTGCAAAGGAAGACATTCATCCATGGAGGGACATGAGGGAACCAGAGATTTCAATATATTTCTAAAGATTTGAAACACACAGAATCTTACTGATGGATTAGAGCAAAAAAAAAAAAAATGTCACAAGTCAGAGTATACACATGATAAAACAGCTGCAGTGTTGGGAAATCTCCAGGAAAGTGTCAAGCTTGAAATGGCTCAGCAACAGAGATGGGCCTGAGCAGTAAGGCAAAGAGGGCAATTAACTAGGAAAGGGTGGACTCCCACTGTCGGCACGGGGTCACTGCAAATTAAACAATCACACGAGAGCAGTGTGTGCATCACAGGGTGTCCCAGGAGAAGGAGCCTGGGCTTTGAAACACACGCCTATGTCTAAGCCCAGCTCTGTCCCTTAAAAATCGTTTAAGAAGAGCTCTATTTCCTTAGCCTGAAAATGGAACTATTGACTCAAGTTTGAGTGACTGACATCAGGACCAGTAATGTACAGAAGCACTGGCAGAGTGGATTTGACCAAGAAGAAGCGTCATACGCACATAGAGATTTTTCCGTAAACTGGGCTTTGGAGGAATGAGAGCAGAAAATTATAAGCCACACAATCTGTAATGTAAAAAAATTGCAATGTTGACAATCTTAAGTGTGAGATTTCTACAGCTCTGTAGTTTTACACTTAGTTCTAGTCATTAGAATCCTCTCTAAGTTTACCTATTGCTCTTAGAAGATAACGGGTTATCAGTCCAGGTGTGGAGACAAGAAGCTGAGGGGTGCAGTCTCTTGGAAGACTGGCACATCTACAAGACCACATACTGTGTTACCTGTTGAGATATTAGGCTGATGTATGTCTATTTTATAAAACCTGTCACCATCCTATTCTGTATCTTGCACTCCAGAATTACCTTTGTGTGGTCACTCTTTCATATGATGTCTCCTTTAAGATTTCTGAACCTCATGAGGTTTGATGTTATCTCTTTGGGAATATAATCATTAATCGCAAAACAAGGGTGGTTAACAAGTCTTCCCACAGGATAACTGCTTTTACATATAAAAGGGCTCTTCAGTATTCAATTTTAACTTCTCCCTTTGGGCATGACTGGGCAGCAAATAACTTGGTGAATTAGTGACTGCAGCAGACTCGTATGAAAGCATTGTGACTTCCTATCAGCACTCATTGCTACAGGGTCCTTGCTACCTGACAGGCTGGGTGGGCTTGTAACCCATAATGCAGCGTTCTCCATGACAATGATTCTGTTGTAGGTGACCGGAACTACAGGCTATGCTTGCCGGTCACACTGGTCCATATGGAAAATATATACACAGACATCAAATGCATAACCAGGAGTAATCCTTCCTGTGTGAAGTATATTTGCTGCACGTGAAGTCATTTCACTCCTGGGTGAAATTCCTCTGTGACAGGTGCTGATGGGCCCTTCGTGGCACTCCTTGTGACATGGACAGTAAGGGCCACGTGGGAAGTATTTTCCAATGTGTGAATTTTCCAGTGAAAGCTTTCCTTGGTGAAACTGGAAGCCATGTGTGTCAGGCTCCCTCCTCCAACTTTGCTCCATCTCCCAACCCCCCGTGCATATGTGCACAGGAGCAGCCCTGTCCTTTGGTCTGATTTGCTAAGTAGCCTGTTGAGACTTTCAGTGGCCCCATACACATTTTGCTTACTGCCTGAAATTTGACATTTTGGGTAATAGTTCTTATTTTCCTGAAGTTCCCCTTTTTTAAATAGAGGAAGCAAAAATTGAAATAATTTAGAAAAGCAATTAATTTTGCTGTCACACTCATTTTTCTTTCTAGCAAAATAAAATACTGAAAAATTCCTCAGAAGTCAGCACTGCCTAGCAGAGCGTAGGTTAGAACAAGACTGCTGATCACTACACATTTCCCAAACTCTTGGATGCTCTGGAACGTTTAGGAAACTTTTCTCTAGTGCTTAAGAGTCTCCACCATCTTGATCTAATGCAACTGTTCAGATTAAAAATTCCTAAAACTTATTCATTTCTTCCTACATCAGTGCTTTGCTTCCTACTCCTCTCTGGATGTAGAAAGCCTCCCTTCCCCACTGATTGCTAAACTTTGAGATCTTTCCCATCCTTTAAGGCCATATTCAAAGACCACATTTTTCATTAAGCTTTAGAACTGTCTCCAGCTAGAAGTGATGTCTTTTCTTTTCTCTCTAAATTTCTGTGTTTATATTTATCCTAGGGTGAATTTCATTGCCAGTACACATTGGCAGTAGCCATGGTGAACATGAGGAATAGTTGGCTCATCCATTCACAAATATTTATTATATCCCTAAGCAGATGAGACCTGGATTCCAGGTCTACTCCTGCCAGTGTCCAGTTATGTGCCTCTGGGTGTCATTTTACCTGTTCATCTCAAATGAAATTTTTAAAAATAAGTAGCTCTAATCCCAATCCATCTTTATTAGTGATAGTTTCCTTAAAGACAGAAAGCGTGTTTGGTCCATATTGTGGCCTCCAAGAGGCCAGAACCATATGTGCGCAGAATAGAAACACAACGATGATTATTTTTCAGTCGACTAATATGTTTTCCTCTGTGTTTGTACAGTTACATGAACTCTGCTGCCCACTAGGTAAACAGAAGGAAAAGAGGTAACTGCTACCTGGCATCTTCTAGTGTCATAGCTGCCTAGTCCTTGATTTTTCTATACTTGTCCCTTGAGGAACTTTATGACATTAGAGAGATTATTCCAACGACACCCTTTCTCTAGCCATGCTTCTAAACATTATGTAAGTAATGGGAAAACACCAACAAGTGATTCTTCTGTCCAGTTAGATGGGTAAACACGAGGTGAGTGTCTGCCATTGCCTGCCCTCTGCCTGGTCAGCAGCCATGGTGAGCGAATTCATCTATATTATACTCAAAACACCAGTCACAGTAGGTTTTAGAACATTTTCTTTCCTCTGACGAGGAAAGAAAAAAACAGCTGAGAGGATAGGAGAGACACAGGGCTTTCATACATTGTCGGAGCATGAGAGAGCAATCTGCTTATGTCTATTATAATCTAAAATCTGTTGACAAAGCAATTTCACTTTTGGGAACCCATTCTAAAGAAATTCTGGTATGAGAAAGCCAAGGTGTAATATACGTACAATGAAGTCAAATAAATAAAACCACCTAGATGGACAGAAGGGGAATAGTTACATAAATTATGGCACACCTAACACAATGGGATGTATAATAATATATATCTTAAATAAGATAGATCTATATGTACTCATGTAGAAAATTAATAGGTTATGTAAAAAAGACAAATTATATATAATACATATAATATGATCTCCCTATTTTAAAACAAACAATAAAACCAACTATGTATGTATAGTTGTGTGTGTGTGTGCATATATATATATATATTTGTTTATTTACAAACATAATTTATTTTACAAAAAATGATTTGGAAAGATATGTATCAAACTTATGAGTGGTAACCTCTGGTTTCTGGCCTTTGGGAAATAAGCACTGAAGTATATAGTCTTTATCTCTGTTTCCTTATTTCTAAAATGCCAATAATATTAGTGTCACTTGATTAGGTTGATATGACTATTAAATGAATTTTATACATGTGAAGTTATCATAAAAGTGCTGACTTGTAGTGAGCACAAAATTAATTTTAGTAAAAAGTCTTATTTTAAATACACTTCTTTTCAGTTCAAAAATAAACTAGATAGTGGAAAAAAAATAATAAAAATAATAAACTAGATAAAATAAGATAAAACTGGGCAGTGGATATCTGGATGAGTAGCAGGGTGGACTTCCATCTGCAGATTACAGGACAGCCTCAAATCTCTTACTGAACAGTTAATCCATGGGGAAAGAGCAATGCTTTGGGAGAACTGGTTACTGGGATCTGTCATGCCCCCTTGTGGTTGATTGCTGACTAACCAGAAAGTTGACAAAAAGCAGAGCAAAGATTTTGTTTCCCGCTTGGGGAGCTCAGTTGTAGGAATGAGGTCCTAAAAACTTTCACGTCAGTTGCCTTCACATCCTGAACCCTCGGACATGAGTTTTGCTGATCTCATGTGGCATCAGTCCCCAACAACAGTGCTGTTGGTTCTGCTCTCTGTCTCTTTTGCGTCTGGTTTTTACCCCTAACATATTGGCCAATAAATAACCAATATTCAAGTGCTATATAAAATATAAAATCCTGAGTGGCTGGAAATCTTTTTATAGCTGTGTGTAAGGTGCTGCTAAATATGGGATTACAAATATTCAGGGCTCATGATGTACTACTGATTCTAGATAGAGGTACAAAAGGAAATACTTCAGCGTTTACAGTGCAGGGAGTAAATTAAAACGTGTCCATCACCAGCACCACTCATGTGATACTAACACTACCAAAAGTGCCTTTCCACTTCCAATTTTGTATTAACATTCTACCCAGGGCTCTGTGACTACCTGTATTCTTATATACAGTTTTTAAACATCACCAATGACTAGAGATATTTGGAATTTTAAATATATTTTTTAAAGCAACAGTATATTTTAACTTGATCAATATGGTAGTTTCTTGTGAATAAGGATACTTGCTTGATAACACTAAGGAAGCTTGTTCCAGGTTTAAGATTCTGTCATTAGGAAACAATAAATCATGGAATCATCATGTAGGAGGAACCACTGACCAGACAACTCAGAGTCATTCTTAGAGATAGAGCATTTCCCCATATATTTTGGGGCAAATTTCCATCATGTGAGACCTGTCATTCAACCCAAAATGTACAAAACCTGGCAACTTTCTGACTCAGTTAAAAGTAGGCTGTCCTCTGTTACCGTCTCAGGTAGATTTTTCAGAATTCATCTACAATCTGAGAAACTAATTTTACAAAACTTGTTGCTAACATTTATATCAAATCATGATCCCTCTACTTGTTAGATCTGTGACCTGGCAAGTTCACTGCACATGAGTTTAATTTGTTCATCCTTGACATGGTGATGATGGGACCTGAGGAAGACTGGCCAGGAGGTTTCATGAGACAATATGTGTACCCAGATATATGGTAACACACCAAAAATGTTGCCTAGCATTTTGATTGCCATTTCCACTCCCACACAAGTTAGGCCATCTTGAATGTCTCCATAATTATCCATGATAGACATTTTCACTGGAGGCATCAGAGGCCACTAAAGAGTAGATGAGAACTTGGATCTGACTTGGCCCTAAGCCCAAGCACTGTCGGCTTCACCCCAACCATTGTGGGAGGGCAGAATCCTGGGAGCAAACCTGGCCTCTTCTTCCCTCCCTTTTGCATATTGGGTTCTGCTTAAGATTTTTATTTTTAGGGAAGGATCTTACAGATATCAACATACACAAAATATTCTCTGACGTGATGTGACAAAGCTTGTCTTCCTTCGCCTGCCATTGGGGACTTTCCACAATCTGGCTGAAACTTCCTTCTCTAGCTTCCCTTCCCCGTGCCCCCTCTTTCCTGTTGGCACTCAGACTCCAGCCAGAACTGTTACTCATGAGAAAGTGGCATCCTGGCTGTCCACAGGCTTCCGCCCGGATCCCCAGCCTTCTCTGGTCTCCAAACCACCCCTGACTCCCAGGCACGGCAGCAGTGAGTGTCAGCCCTTCTGGGAAGGACTTTCCAGAATCCTCTCAAAGAAGTGCGTCGGCTTTGGACTGGGTCAGAGCCAAGTGTGTATCTAGTACTTGTCCCTGAGTAGCCGTGTGTTTGTGGATTCCTAAAAAATGGCGGCAGCTGTGCTTGTTTGTCGGGAAAGCCCTAACCCACAGTGCCGATAGGAGGCCGGAGTGCAAACAGGGAACACAGCGCCTGACACACGTCCCAGGCACATCCAGGATTGCGTCCCGCCTCGAACTATGATCACGGGCTCTTAAGGCTTCTTTATTTTTATTTGCTTATTTACAGATAATGGTATAGGAGCAACTGGATAGTCAGTGGGAGGAAACAATTTGAGCAGGATCCCTAGTCCCATTCCTTACACAAAAGTTTTTAATGTACCAAAGTTTTAAATGTAAAAAATGAAAGATCATCAACAAACGAATGGAAGAAAAGACAGGTGAATTTATTTATAACTTTGGAGTGGGGAAGGATATAATAATTAGAGGTCAACAAATGAAAAGAATGATGATTGTAGCTCATTAAAAATGTTCACTACATAAAAATGTTTCTACAGCAAAAAAAATTAAATTATATCAAACTAAGAAAAATAACTTTGTAATATATTATGAATGGCTAACTTTAAGTTACAAATAGCCCTGACAACAAAAAAATGCTGAATACTCCAACACCAACACCAACAAAAAATAGGTGAAGTATTGAAAAGATGTTCAATACTTTTAAATATTAATAATTTGAAAGGGTGTTCAATTTTGCTAATTAAGAAATATTACAACAAAGAGATATAACTTTTTTAACCTATTGGATGGGCAAAGATAGTATCTGATGTTGGTAACGGTCTAAAGATACAGACTTATGCAGTTTTTGGGGTGCAAATTAGTGCTATTTTTGTTAAGTTGAACTTGGATATTTTTACTGAAGTAGAAAAAGAAAATTTACTTCCACTGCTAGAAATGTAGCTTGGAAATAAATTCAAGATCTACACAGTAATAAGCTAATTGCAAAACTTTTGTAATGGAAAAAAGAAGAAAAGAATTTAGGTATTTGTTAACAGATGACACGTAAATTGAATCACTATACATACCAAACATAGAATTCTATGCAATTATTTTAAAAGAATGATGTTAAAAAGAGTATTTCTAAGAAATATTAAGTGGGGAAAAGGTACAAAAGGAATAAGATTGCATTTTTATAAATTTGAAATGTAGGGGTAGGTTGAATACATATCAATACGCATCCACAAATGTAAATATTTTTCTAGAAAAATACATAAAAAACTGAGATATGGTTACTTTCAGGGAAAGGAACTGGGTGGGCATGCAGGGGCCATGTGGAATAGGGGAATAGTATTATTTTATGCCTTTCTCAGCCAGGCTAGGGCCTAGACCTTGTATTCATAAGTATATATTACATCTAAATTGTACATACATAACAAACAGCTCTCTTACGGCCAACATTTGTTCCCAGCTTGCCAGCCAGGACACCCAGAAGGGCCCAAAGTTTAAGCACTGGATATAATTTATTAAATGGGTTAATAAAAGTACAATTTACTATTGTGTGGAGATTCAAGCATTTTTTAGAATGAAGGGCCTTCACATTGGAACGACTGGAATCATTGCTGATGGAGCGGGCCAAACAAAACCATGTAACGGTGATGGGGCTCCTTAGCTGCCACAGGGGAAACCAGGAAAGGGCAGATGTGACCTGAAGAACAATCTGTGATAAGTGATAACCGCACCCGGACAAGTGATCCAAAAATGTAACCTAGTATTTACCGTCAGTCCCAGCAGGCCAAACACTTCAAGCATCAGCACCACTTACTATTGTTTAAAACAAGAACTGAAAACACTGCTTTATATGGAGGCGGCTACCACCACTTACACAACCATGTTTGTAAATAAGTGAAATCCATTTTCTAACAGTTGCCAAGACTTGAATATATTCAAACTTAGCAAACAATAGAAAGGGTCTTGGGGCTCCTGCTAGCCATAAAACCCCCTGAGACCCCATCTGTAACTGTTGGCACTATTGGCACGGCTTCTCGCTGCCACTTACATCATGTAGGTGAAAAAGGTGCTCAGGGGATCCAGGGAATGGTTCCGAAAGTACTCAAATTCTCCGCACAGCTTTTTCCTCATCTCCGTGTCAATTTTGGAAACTGTCAGAGGGTTCGTTTGGTTAGCCAAGAAGTTGCCATAATCAGTGGTCTGGAGATGAACCTTCAGATCTGAAATTTCAACGAAGCCCCAAATCCGGTTAAATTCTGAACATGCATGAATAGCCTTTGCAACATTAATTGAATGTAGGTTAACTTTAAGATAAATGCATATTTAATTATTATTACCTCATTAGACCTTCCTGTAAGGTCTATATAGGATGCAGACTTGAGCGCTAATCTCTAAAGCAATAAAAAAGCTCAACTCAATGTGGACATTCTAGGACAATATAAACATTTTCAATGACCTAAAAAAAATCTAGAATCATTTAGCACAGCTGAAGAGATCATGAAGAAACCCCTGGTCCAGAGATGCAAAGTAGGTTTTACGGAGCCAGTTCTAGTTGGAAATAGCTGCTCAGAAGCTGTTGAGAAGGACAGTGAGATTGCAGCCCAGCTTGATGGGAAGAGACGGTTATGAGTAATATTGAGCAGGCTGCAGGAGGTAGAAGGGCAGCCGTAGACATGAAGGAACAGTCCCAGGGGCTGAGGGTAGACTTTATCCAGTAGTAGGCCTTGAACTAGCAGATGAGCCTCCTTACTCTGAAAACCCAACACCATTTCCACAGGGCCATGCCAGCATTCTTTACATGAATTGTATTCCAACCTCTTCTGTTGTTGCTTCCTCCTGAACAAGCCCTGTATTCTCAGCCTGTGTACTTGGCTTAATGCTGACCCCATCCTTCCTCCAGAGCCCCCACCCTGACCCCTTTCCAGATTTGCTCATCATATGGACCCTTCAACATTAAAATAATAGTTACCAGTAACTGAGTGCTTGTTACATACCAGACACTGGACTAAGCACGTATTATCTCATTTAATACCCATGGCAATCCTGGAAGGTAGTAATGATTTTCATCCCCTTTTACAGATAAGGATGCTGACACTCAGGGTTTCATAACTTGCTCAAAATCACATTGATAAACAGATTCAAAGCCAGGTTTATCTGACTCCAAAGCCACTTAAAATCTGTATTTTATTGCTGGTCCAATAAAGTAGGTTATCCATTGTTCTGTAAAGCCTTAATTCTGCCCGCCATAATTATTCACTCTCACACATTTGAATTTCAAAGTACATTGGTAATATGTGAACACAGCACCTGTCACAAGATGTGGGAGGGTCTTAAGTGTGTTAACTGCAGAGGCAGTCACACTGGCTTCATTACATCTTTTTTCTGTGTCTCCTTGTGAAGCACCCAACACTCAAGTGTCACTACATATCCAAATGTTAAAAATGTCTCTGACACCATCTCGCACACAGCGGCAGCCAATAGTATCCTGGAACTCACTGGGTTTTTGATTCCAACGTGTATTAAGCATCTGCTCTGTGCTGTTACCACAGGAGACCCCAAGGTGGACGACTCATTCTCCTCATCCTCAAGGAAGCAGTCTGATCGGGGAGGAGGTACCACAATCAGAGGGTGCGACCCCGAGCTAAGCTCAGTCACAAAGATCAGAACTTTGGTTTACGGTCCATGGGGTTGGGAGCAAAGGAGCCTAGGAAGGTCTCCTGGAGGACGTTACGCCAGAGATGGACATAGAGGGGCTACATAGGAGCAACAGGAAGGCATTTGTGAATGAGTACAAGTGGGGTATGTGCAAGGGCAGCTGGGTGTGGCTGAACCATTAAGGGGAGAGGAGGAGAGAGAAGAAATGGAGCTGGAGGAATAAGCACAGGTGTCTCAAGGAGCACTTGGTAGACATCCTGTGTCCGGAGGATAACTGATGTGGACTGACAGCTCTGATGGCTGTGCTGGGGGCAGGACAGGGGGAGGGGGGATTTGCAAGGAGACCCTCAAGTGGTTCTATAGCTCTGAGTAGTGACCAGGCTTCCCGGGGACCTGCAGTAGAGGGAGGATGCATGGGAACTGCATTTCATCTGACTGCAGAATTTACTTGCTCAACTATCTTTCTAATTTACTTCAGTTTTAAAAATCATACCCTTTCTTTTTGCCACATCTTGTTTGTCTTTTATTTTGGCAGTTCGGATTTGTGGACAGTTTGACAGTTTGCATTCCCAGCCCTAAGGGATATTTGGCAGCAGAAGGGACACACATAGAACCTCTTTCCAAACCATGACAACGTGCTCATGTGATCCGAGTTTCTCTTCAGGGATGTGCCTCCAAGCCTTTCAGCTGCTGGCGACACCCTGAAATGAAATGTCTCCAGTGGTCCAGACCCCATAGGAACCTTGTGATACTGTATTCGGTGGACAGGCAAATGCATTGAGAGGCATATTTTTGTCCTGGCAGCAAAATGACCCCAGGGAACACTTGCATTCAGATTCTAAGAAAAAAATTATCAGGATCTGAAATGTTTGTTCTGAGAGACTGATAGACTGCCGGTGATAACAGCCATGCTGAGGCGTAGGTTTATCATTTTCAAAATGGGTTCAGTAATTTTTCCCCTTGCATTTCCCCAAGTGCTTCTCTACCTAGGTATGTGGAGAATAGGACATTGTAGTCAAATAAATTGGAACAAACAGGCTTCTTCACTGCAGGAATCGTGAGCCTTTAACTCATTCATTTGAGTGATCTTTGGTACAGAACTTCCCCAGTCACCAGGAAACAGTGCAACCACCCACACAACATGCTTTGAAAAATGATGCTGCTTTTCAAGCTAGGGAAGTTGTGTGGCAAGTGGTGTTTTTTTTTTCCTTTATTATTCAAATGAGGAAGTGGAATGTTTTCCAAACTGTGGGATCGCTACCAAGTAAATCATTCTAATAGCTCCCAAACAGAAATAGACTAAGAGTACTGGATTGGGATCTTATAACACATATGAGAGCATATCACAGGGAGGAATGTGCCTGCAGGTGTGTCCACAGGGTCAGTGTCAAGTGGGCCTTCTGTGGGCTGGGTCACTCAGGCCAAGGAACAACCTGAGACCACCTGCCTAGTGAGATATGACAAGGATCTGGGACTTTCTGGTTATCTTCTATTGGTTTGTCAGAAAAGTCATGATGCATGTTTGCAAAAGATGGCACTAGTTCATTTTTGGAAGTACTAGAGTCATTCGTTGACAGTTCTAGCTTCATTCTAAAAATAATTGAGCGATTTGGTTGAGTTTTGGAGATTTTACAACAAGTTGAAGATGGAAGACCAATCCATATGGCATTTTTGCCATATTTTACTGTTTTACTTCCATAAAGGGAAGAATGCATGTCAAGCTTGTGAAAAGTTGCATAAAGTTTACAGTGACAATGCTCTACAAGAACATCAGTGCCAAGGATGGTTCACAAAATTCTGTGCTGGTGATTTTGATCTCAACAACTTTCCTTGGTCAGGGAGACCCACTGAGGTTGATGATGACAAAATAAAGGCATTGATCAAGTTAAATCCACGTTACATGACACGAGTGATTGCAGAAACATTGAACATCCATCATTCAAGCGTTCATGACCACGTAAAGAAGCTGGGATGCGTATGTAAGCAAGCTCGATATTTGGGCTCCGCATGAACTCAAAGAAGTTCACTTGACGGCATGTACAAACATCTGCAATATGCTCATTAAACGTGAGGAAAACGATGCTTTTTTGAAGCGACTAATAACTGGTGATGAGAAGTGGATTGTTTACAACAATGTGGTGCATAAACAGTCTTGGTCCCGATGTGATGATTCGCCTCAAACGACATCGAAAGCAGACATTCATCAGAGGAAGGTTATGCTCTCAGTGTGGTGGGATTTTAAAGGTGTGGTTTTTGAACTCCTACTAAGGAAACAAGTAATCAATTCGAATGTGTATGGTTGGCAACTAGACAGTTTGAACGAATCCATCATCCAGAAACGTCCAGAGCTTGTTAATTGTAAAGGAGTTGTGTTCCATTGCGACAATGTGAGACCATACACAAGTTTGATCACCTGTCAAAAATTACTGGAGCTTGGATGGGATATGTTGCCACACCCACCATACTCACCTGACCTTGCTCCATCAGACTTCCTTTGTTTCACTGTCTTCAAAGCTCCTTGTGTGGTATAATGTTCAATTCAGATGAGGCTATAAACAGCACCTTGTTCAGTTTTTTGCAAATAAAGACCTGTCCTTCTATGGACGAGGAATTATGCTCACTGAAAGATGGCAAAAGATTATCGAACAAAACGAGCAATATATCATTGATTGTGTTTTGTTCTTTATATAAATAAATGAACTTTGAAAACCATAGACAAAGTATGTCATGACTTTTCCAACAACCCAATATTAATCTGTTAGGCAGATCAGTTTTAGAAAATGATGAGAGATTTTTGGGTTTTGTTTCTTTTTGGTTTTGTTTTGTCCTGGCAGCGTCCTGTTTGGGCCTTTCTAGAAAAGGGAACACCCAGGCTTTTCACTCTCCAGGTAGGTGATGCCAAGGAACCACCTGCAGAGGTAACTGTGAAGTGTGCTATCCTCATCCCATACTCTGCTGGTGCTGTACTCAGAAGTCACCTGGCCTTTCTGAATTCAGTTTCCTCTTCTATAAAATGGGTACAGAATCTATGCTTTCAGGTGGTTGTGGGGATTACACAGGAGGTAGGTAATAAGCAAGCATAGTGAAATCATTGCATAACATTATTTCTCTCTTCATCTCACATGTACCTGTCTACTTCTAAAACAAGCAGTGATGCCTAGGGTACCACGGCCATCTATTCATCTGCTCTCCCAAGTTCACTTCTCCTCATGCTCTCCCTGCCTCGAGTTTAATCTTTCCTAAAAATTATTTGCATCTTGTACCAATCCCATAAGTAGCTTGGAACCACAGGAAAGTTTCTGGCTTAAAAAAAAAAAAACAACACACACAAAATTTCCTCAACACTTGTAGAAAGTTTTACCATGGACAGAACAGGTGTTGTACACATTCTGTTACCCTTATCATTCCCATTTCACAGAAATGGAGGCTCAGAGAGACAATTTGGGCATGTTTTCCCAGAGTGCAAAGTATCTGACTGGAGATCAGACATATCTCTTGTCCTCATCTCACATCTGGAAGCTCCATCCTTAGACCTTCAAGGTCCTTCAGAGTTTTTCCCAGCTAAATTCCAGCCTTATCTCCAGGTATGCTAGCATTGCAGCCAAACTGGTTTATGCCCCACCCACTCACCTTTATTTTTTCTTGTCTGTAACTCACTAGTGTTCCCTGTGGATCTAGAATGTCCTGTCAGCTTAACTCTCCTCCCCTCCCCACTCACTCCCAGCCCACTAGCATTTTCCCAGCCTGCTGCCCTCCAAAGTCTGGTTCACTTTGAAATACATCTCCTCATATTTTTACTTGTTTGTGAGATCCTCTCAACTAGAGACTGTTGAGAGAGTAAATAATGTCCTCTTTTTATCATATCCTCCACATCACCTAATACAATTTCTATCACATAAATGCATTTCAAACATTAACAGATTCAGCTTGTGGTTAAAACCTGGGGCCAAGGAACATTGCATGTCCTTAAAGAGTTCAGTGCATGTTTCCAGGGCTGAAATGCCTCGTTTTGATTCTTATTCACCAGAATGGATAGTTCCCAGAACAAGCTGCTGTTCTTTGCAGGCGAATAGAATCAACGACACAGAACCATATACCAAACACCTTAACCATGAAATGGGAAGAAGTATTTCAGGAATTCAAGAGTCTGGCAGAAAAGCTGGGAAATAATTTCACTGAATAGACATGGTAGTTCAGGGGTGCTTAGCATTTCCCTGGAATCCTTACCATGTACAGTTTACAAAACATCTTCAGAAATCTCTGGTTACCTTGGAAACTGGGAGTTGACCAGGGAGATGTCCTGGAAGCATGAGATAAGGACGCTGAAAGTCCCATGCTGGCTTACAGTCCAGAGAGCCAGGCTTCAATCCAAACATAGACGTTTCTACTGTGTGTTTTCAGACTCCTACTATATGCAAACACAGCCTTAGGCTGGGGGAACAGGGGGAACAGTATCAGGTGAAGTTTACTTTCTGTCCTTCTTTATTTAATGGTATCTTTTAAATTTTCAGCTTTATTGAGGCCTGATTGTAAGATAGATATTTAAAGTGTACGTTTGTGGTGATACTTACACACTGTGGAAAGAACCCCCACCTTCTTAACCCACATCTCTACCACCTCACACATTTACAGTTTATGGCCTCAGAAGCCTTGCAGTGTAGGAGGAGCTAGCTCCATATTCATTCTTGAGTTAAGCCTCTAACTGATCATTCAAGGAGCTAGATAGACAAGAGGACACATCCTGCCGCAGGGCAACACACCTGTGCAGTGTCACACCCGCTCAACAGAACTAGGTCCACTGCCAGGTATAGCAGAGGGAGGGCTGTTCTCCAGGCAAACTGGACAACAGAATCTGTGACGGAAGGAAACCTTAGAAAAGGCGGGGGGTTCTGACGAAATGCTCACCTGGTAGAGATGGGACATACTGCTTGAGCCATTTAAGTTAAGAGTGAAGTTTATCCTGCCTGATGAAAAGCCATGTTAAACCAAGTAAATTTAAAGCTCTAATTGGCTTTATTAAGCCATTCATGAATTGGGCAATGTCCTATCCAGCAAATAAAGGAATTGTGCAAAATGGGAGGTTTTTACAGAAAGAACGGGTAGGGCAAGGGAGCTATTAGTGAAAGACAAGATTATTTTTAGTTTGTTGTGGGGGAAAGAAATGGCCCAGGCTTTTATCAGGCAGGTGCCTCTTCTGCCTATGGGGAATGGGGAGGGTCCAGGTGACAGGTGACCTCATGGAAAAGTCCAGACTGGTGAATGAAGGCTACATTTCTGGGAGGTCAGGCATTAAACCTAGGTTTGGTGCCATGGGCTTTTAGCACGAGTGATGCCATTTGGGGCCTGTGGTTTTTTTAACAGGGCAGTGACCGTCTTGGACATGCATTTTAAATACAAGGCAGAAAAGAAAGATAGGTGCTATAATTCCAGGTACAAATAATATAGAAAGGAGCACAGAGAAAGCCCTTGGAAATAAGAGTGTTCCTTCCATAGGTATTTTTAAATTTAAAAAATTGGGTTGTCAGAGGTGGAGGGGTTGGGGTAGATAATGTGGGTGAATGGGGTCAAACATGTATAATCTTCCAATTATAAAGTAAGTCAGCCATGGGGACGTAACGTACAGCATGGTGTCTCTAGGTAATAACACTGTAGTACATGTTTGAAAGCCGCTAAGAAAGTGAATCCTAAAAGCTCTCATTACAAGAAAAAAACATTTATACATTTGTAACTATGGACAGTGACAGAGGTGAACAAGACTTACTGGGATCGTTTTGTAACATATACAAATATCAAACTGCTATGTGGTACATCTGAAAGTAATACATTGTATGTCAACTATGTCTCAAAGAATGTTTATAAAAAGTAGGTATTCAGTATAAATCCAGGTAAACAGTGAAAAGTGCCCTTTACTTGTCACCTATTCACCAACCTCACCCACCCACTGCAGCCCCAAGTAACTACTATTGGGTTGTTGGAAAAGTCATGATGCATTTTTGCAACGAAAAACAGAAAAAATATGTCATGACTTTTCCGACAACCCAATATTTGTAGTTTCTTTGGGATCCTTTCACAGTGTCTTTGTATCTAGACAATCATGTAGAAAATATGTCTGAAATGTACTTGCTTTTCTTATTAAAAAGCGTCTTGCCCACAGAGTTCTTCCCCTTGCCTTCTCACTAAGGGTATCTAGGCGATCTTTCCATGGGTCTTCTTCCGTGCGTCCTCACACTCCTTCCTTTTTTCCAGCTGCAGAACATTCCATTATGTGACTGACCCATAAGTTACCCATCCAGCTCCCCACAGGCTACACTGATGTGGTCCCCTCTTTTGCTGTTCCACACACAGTCCCAGGCCAAGGGCACTGTACGCACATCTGGAACCTGGGTAGTTGCCACCCGCTTGCCCTGTCAGGGGGTCTTATTTGTTTTATTTTCCAGTGTGGGAGCCCTATGAAGGCAGACCTTTGCCACCTTCACTTTTTTGGCTCTCGCTAGAAAGTGCTCACTCGGTGGTTGCTCAGTTAATTGCTACGTGAAGGCACACTTAGAAAAGAATGAAATCTGCGCCCCTTGAGAAGGATAGACTTGTTAGAGAGTGTGCGTCTCTCACTCCCTTCCAAAAATGGTGGCAGAGGGGAGACAAGAAAGGCTCATCCCAGAGATCACATGTCATACCTGTGAGATGCAGATGCTGTCATTGTGTATAATATTTTAGAAAAGACTATTTACTATCAAACTCTAGAGCTCTGTAGTACTCATTCAACCACCCTGTCTTTTTTGAAGAGGAAAGAATATTTACAACAGCCTTGTTTGTAATTTTTAAAAAGTCTGATGTAAATAGCAGCCATGAATAGACATGGAGGAACCTTAAATGCATATTACTAAGTGAGAGAAGCCAATCTGAAAAGGTTGCATACTGTGTGATTCCAACTCGGTGACATTCTGGAAAAGGCAGAACTATGGAGATGGTAAAGAGATCAGTGGTTGCCAGGGGTTGGGGGTCAGAGGGAGGGAGAATAGGCAGATAACAGATTTTAAAGAAAACCTAAAACTACTCTAAAAAGATAGTCTTAATACAAATACAGCAGTGTTAGTTCTTTCAAAGACTATTTTATGGCCCTTTGATGTTATTATTTTCGTTTACATCTCTTTTAAAGAACTTGGGAGTTTTTGTGTGGACACGGCTCCATGCAGACCTGTGGAAAGGCCATGAGGACCAACTTCTCTCTTGCCTGTGGGAAGGACTGAGTCACAGAGGGTCCCAGTGACTGATTCACCATCAGTCAGGGGCAAGCACTGGAATCGATGAGTATCTCTGAGCACACGTGCACAGTCACTCACAATTATGAACAGTAGGACTTCCCAAAACTTGCCTGGACAACCCTCATTTTCTCTCTTCCAAGTGTACCTGAAACCTCGTGTCCCTTGTATGTGGTTCTAAAACAATTTGTTGATGTCAGGACACTTTTCCTTAAGACCAGAGGACTTTAAAAGACTAAAGGCACATTTAGTTTTTGCCAAGTTAGCTTTTCTTTTACAGAAAGCACCTGCTTTGATACCAAATACCCTCTTGGCACTCCTCTGTGTTATCCATCATCTGTGTGGTGCATACTGTATGCACAAGGAAACAGAAATCCCTGAGTCCTCAATGTCTAACTCAGTAAATGTCTCCATTTATTCTCTTGGACCCTTCAGCCAGGGAAGGTGGCTGGGTTTCTCTCAGGACATGCTCAGGTACGACAGCTGCAGAGCCGTCCACACATTACTTCTCTCCAAACAGCCTGTGAAGTAATTGGGTAGGGCAGACAGTATTTTCAATATCAAAATGGCGCTGCCATCAGTGGGGACCTATTCATGCATCTTCAGCTCATGGTCAGACACAGACATCTTAGTGGAAAACAGATGCGAATCCCTCTAACCTCACTCAACCCTTACAAGAGTGTTCGGTTAGTCACAGCCACTCTAAGCCTCAGCGTTCTCAGCTGTTAACTACAGACACAAAATCTGTATTTTATTCAGGCTGATGTTCTCAGCAGTCATTAGAACCCATAGTTTGATGACTCACACATGATGTTCCTGGGAGTCTCCTAACAGTAGAGTGGCACAGAGTCAAACATAGTAGTGAAACAAATGATTGAAAAATATGTATTATCAGCGGGGAGGGAAAGATAGAAACCACCAGACACAATGATGGTAAAACAATGGTGGATGTGACAGGTTTTGTTAGCCAGGGTGCAGGGATCACATTGGTGGTCCCTGAGCCCCTCATACCATATTGAAAGTTTTGTTTGTGTGCCCCCTGTGGGTTTTACTAAGGAGACTCATTCTTCAAAGAGCCTGAAGCCTTCTCTCCCAAATGAAAGCTGAAGGTGGTTTCTCTTTGAATTCTTTAGTGAGTTGGCTGAATCTTGTTGTGTATCCTGCAGACATTGTATGTATTGTTTGTGTTTAAATTTGCATTCCTCAGCCTACTTAAAAGCTTGACTGAAAACTATAACAGAAATTATTTAAACGGCTTGTCTCAGAAGCACTCTTGCTGCCCTGTGTTCATTATTTTTTTTCTACCTCAATTTGTTCAGATTTTCTAAACATGATTAACACTCGCCAAAGTCCTAATATACTATGCTCGAGTCATTCAGGGGTTGGGATTGCATTGTAATTATTTGCAGTCAACAGAGTTAGTTATCATTTCAAAGACTTTTCTAGTTATTTCCATTGCTAATGAAAGGAGAGGGTTTCTCTCAACGCAGGCAGTTCTGCCTTAACTCTGGCTGCAGCCAGCAGAACCAGGAACATGTGACCTCAGCCCCACTTGGAAAACCTGCAGTCTCTGCTTTGTTTTTCCTTCTAATACTCATCCTGCCAGTCTTGATTGTTACTGCTTTCTTGCTTTTTCTAGAACCATCTGGAAGTTTTAAAGCACCTTATCATTGATGTATACAGTATTGATTTCATCAGTACGTTTCAAGATGAGCAAGTGTAGCCATTTTTAAGAATGAAAACACTGTATTAGAGATGTGAAGTCTTTGGCCAGGTTTTGAAAATATTGTGGCTTAAAGATAATTTCCAGAGAGGAGGGGGAGATAGGAAGGTGTCAAAGGGTACAAAGTTTCGGTTATATAAGATGAATAAGTCCCAGGGATCTATTGTATAGCATAGAGCCTACAGTTCACACACACACACACACACACACACACACACACACACACACACACACACAAGACAAAGGGCAGGAGGAAACATTTGGAGGTGATCGATAGGTTTATGGCACAGATTGGTGGTGATGGTGTCATGGATGTATACTTATCTCTGAACTCATCAACTTGTATATGAAATATGTACAGCTTTTGTATGTCAACCATACCTCAGTAATCAGTGGTATAAAAAAAAAGATAATTCCATTTGCAGAGTGCTTTACACTTCTAACACATCTCTCAAGTGTTATGGCATTTATTTCTCCAAACAATAGGCAAAGCAGGCTTTGCCTTGGTTACCATCTCATTTCACAAATGAGGCTCTGAGCCTCAGGTCACCTACAGAGGCCTGGCAAAGGTCAAAGTCAGAACTTTTAAATCCAGGGCCTGCCCTGCCTCACGCCCCTCTGTGGCTTTTAAAACTTCAGTTAAAAACAAACATCAAATAAACTCTCCTATCAATAGATACTGAGAAACTGGGGCTAACATAAAATTCTCTGGACCAAAGTTCTTAACATTTTTTTTTTTTTTGGTGTCCAGATCCCTGGGCAGTTTAGTGATGTCTTCCCCCAAATAATATTTATAAATATGTAGAATGAAAATACGTAGGATTATGAAGGAAATCAACTATATTAAACTATAGTTATCAAGGTATTGTAGAGTATGTAATACTGTACTCCTTGACATTTAAGACATTAAATATCAAGATTAAAAGATGAGTGCAATAGCTACTATAATTTTGGAATACTGAGAACATCAATGATACTTCAAAGCATCTACATGAATTGCATAGGCACAGGAAAAAAGTAACTTTCTTATGATGACCAAGTACTAACCCTGGTGATTTCCTGCCTACACTCATAATGAAAGGAAAGGCTAAATTTCACGTAGAGAATATTGAACATGGAGATGTAATTGTCCTCATCCAAGTTCATGGAGCCCTGCAGTCTGGGCCCTGGGCGTAAGTATCTGCTCTAGGCCAGGAGACCACAGTCCCTTCTCCTTGCTTCCCATGGGCAGCATCATCTCCTGACTCAATGGCAAGGGGAGCAGCGCCTACCTTCCAGGGTCTCACACTGGACCAGGTTAATGTAGTCCTGCTGGGTCAGGAGGCTGGCTTTGCACCCTCGCACCAGGCCCTCCAGGTAGCCATGGTCCACATTGAAATACAGCTCAGCGCTTTCCAGCATGGGGTCAGTGGGTCACGCTGAAACAGCTCTGTATCCTGGGCAGGCCTTGAAGATGTGCACCGGTCTGGGAAAGTGCTGGCAGTTCCCAGGAGTTATCAGGAACCCAGCTATCAGCTGAGAGTCAGGGTTTGCATGACCAGTTTCCTCCAGTTTCAGTGACTGAACATAGCATGTTCAGCTCTGTGTTTACAGCAACAGTGAATCAGCCAGAGAACCATCCACCCAGGAAGCCGCCACTGCTGGGAGGAGGAGAGCAGGAGAGTGGGAGGGGGTCAGGGCCGGCTGGTTCCATCCAGCACCACCAGCCCCAATGGCCTCTTCCCAGCTGTGCCTTTGGAAGACCAAAAACACCTAAATGTTTTGTAAATATTCCTCCCACCATCAAAGCTTCTGAACTTTCAACTGTACGTCACATGTGTCCTATGTTTCTTCAGGACTATTCATGTGAAGAAACAGGGCATTTTTAAAAAATTATGTGAATAGATCCAGAATGAACAGGCAGTTTGAAGACTCCTGAGAAGCTAATTCAGCAACACTGGTGTTTGTTAAACAAACTAAAGCAATCAGCCCTGTTTTTGTTTTAAACTTTAAATCATTTTATTATGGGACATTTCAAACATATGCAAAAGGAAACAATACTGTAATTAACCCCCATGTGTCCTTCACCCAGCTTCAATAATTAGCGTTTCCAGGGACTAGTAGGCTTTTTCTGTAGAGGGCCAGATAGTAAATATTTTAGGCATAATGGGCCAGACAGTCTCTGTTGCAAGCGCTCAATCCAGCCATTGTAGCAGGAAAGCAGCCACGGACCATACATAAATGAGTGAGTATGAACTGTGTTCTATTAAAACTTTATTTACAAAAACAGGTGGGAGGGGGCCTGATTCAGCCTCTGGGTCATAGTTTGCCAACCCTCCCTGACCTGTACCTTTGTCCACTTCCTCCCCATGCCGAGTTATTGTCAAGTAAATCCAAAATATCCTATTACTTAATCCGTAACTATTTCAGTGTCTCTAAAAGATAAAAGCCCTTTTAGAATAAAAATTACGATTCTATTATACTACTTAAAATTCTTTCTTTTTTCTTTTTTCACTTTCCAAAGGCTTTATTGGTATATATGCTTTAGAAAAGATGGATCCTACTGCTTCCAGTCAGTGGAATGAATGAACAGCCATGTCCAGGGACACATCCAGGCAGTGCTGAAGGGGACTGATGCTTTGTGTCCATCTCTTATTCATAGATCCAGTCAAAAGCACAAGACTTGTAGTCAACCAATTCTTTGGGCTTAAACCATAGGCTGATTTCTCTCTCAACACTTTTTACTGAATCACTACCGTGAATGATGTTCCTGCCAACTTGAATGCAAAAGTCACCACAAATGGTGCCTGGCTTAGAATCTGCTGGATTGGTCTCCCCAAGCAGCATCCTCCCTGTCTTCACCACATTCAGCCCCTCCCAGACCATGGCCACAACAGGCCCTGAGTTCATGTACTTCACCAGCCCCGGGTAGAATGGCCAGTCTTTGAGGTCAATATAGCTCTGCCTCAGGAGGTCCTTGGAGGCCCGAAGAAACTTCATGGCCACAAGACGGAACCTCTTCTGCTCGAAGCGCTTGATGAAGTCGCCCACCAGGCCGCGCTGCACGCCATCCGGCTTGATGGTGATGAAGGTGCGCTCGATGTTGGCCATGGTCTGAGGAGCTGGCAGGCGGGCAGTGGCTGTGCAGCGGGACCGGAACGGAGACCTGCAGCGACCACCTAAAATTATTTCTTAATAGTAAATTTATGGTCAATGTTTAAATATTCTCAAAAAAATTTTTTTTTATACTTGGTTTGTTTGAATGAGGAGACATGAAATTTGATTTACATATCTCTTAACTTTCTTTTAGGTACACCTCCCCTCCCACTGGCCCTGCTTTTTGTTTAGGAAACTGGGTCACATGTTCTACAGAGCTTTCTATGGTTTGGAATTTGCTGAATGCATCTTGAGGCACTGTTTCACTTGTTGCTCTGTCTCCTATATTTCCTATCAGTTGGTAGTTAGATCCGGAGGCTGACTAACTTCTGTTGGGCACCCTAGTTTTTTTTCTTTGTTTCTTTCTATTTTTGCAAAAACACTTCCCAGCAATACTGAGTATTTCCATCAGGGTGCATGTAATGGCTGTCTCTCGCCATCTTTTTTTTTTTTTTTTTTAATGTAAGTAGTCATTCATGATCACCACCTAGGTCCAGTTTCACTGGGAACCACAAAGCATATGGCCACTGCCTGCACCATGCTTGGAGGTGCCTCGAGAGGCTGAGATGCGAACTGATGCTGACTTTCACTAGTGCCAGGCTTAGACCTGCTCAGCCAGAGGCACAGAACATGCCAAAGCCAGATGCTGCTTGTCTGGGTTTTGTGAACCTTTGAGAGATTTTAGAAAAGTCTGTAGCATGAGCCAAGACAGGCCGTTTGCATGGGAGGAGCCACTGGAAGTGGCTTGGGTGTGTCTGAAACTTGAGTGGGAGGGGAGGGGGGTCTCAGAGAATCACTAGGATGGGGCAGACGAAAAGTGATAACCTGTGTAATGGAGACTCAGATATGACATCTGCGAGTGTGTGTGCATGCATCTGCACTCAGGAAGAGGCAGGGCTCAACAATGAAACAATGGCTTCTGCCAGCTGTCCCTCCAACCCTTGTCTTGAAGCCAGACAACTCACTTCCCCTGTATGTCCCTGTAGCTTCTCCAGCTGCTGCCCCAGTGTTGGAGTTCAGAGCCAGTGATTCTGTAGGTAAGTAAGTCTAGGAGTGGTCCCTTTAAGAGGAGCGCCTGGGACTCCAACTGCCCTCTGTCTCACTCAGCCACATTCTCTGCTGGTTTTCACAACGAAAAATTATGGGAACTTCTTTCCCCAGCGCTGGTATCCTGGGCTGGGGAACCTGACATGGTGCTGGGACCCCTTGCTCCTTGTGGAGGACCTCTGTAGCCAAGATATTCTGGGGGGACCTCTGTAGCCCAGATATCCCTCCTGATTTTTAATGGTCATTAATGGTCACACACAGGTGTGGGATCAGCCCGTTCCATGTCTCTGCCCCTCCTACCAGTTTTGAGGTGGCTTCTTCTGTATGTCCTTCATTGTAGGGCTTCAGTTCAGCAAGATTTCAGATGATGCTCAATGATGGTTGTTTTTTAGTTTAGTTGTAACTTTGATGTAGTCCTGAGAGGAGGCGAGCACTGTATTGACCTACTCCACCATCTTGACTGGAACTCTCAAAAGAAACTTTTCAACATCAGCTATTGGGTATCCTTGTTTACAGTTCATATAAGGAAGGCAGGATAGATGCTTAACTAGTTCCATCTACTTATCAGTTTTCCCAATAATGAGTTGGGTTTTTTTTTAAACATCAAAGGTAGTGCTATTAACATCTGGATTTAAACACAGCATGTTCTATTGATATAACTCTGATAGTTTTTGATAGCTTCCTTGCTTTCCATAATGATGGGATGTTCCAGGCTCATTTTGTACAAGTTCTGCCCAGATATGGAATGGGTCATTCTTTCAGGTAATTATTCACCATTAGTTCTGCATGCGTGTTCAGTATAAGGCCAGTCCCTGCAGTGCTGTGGGCAGCACGGCAGGTGGTGTGATGCCCTCCACTGCTCCCTGGAAGCCACACGCAGGTGGCACTCAGCAGACATGCTCAGCAGAGGCAGTGCTTTTGCAGGTGGGTTCAAGGTTACCTTTCCTTAACTTTTCCCCTCCAGTCCTGTTTCTAGTTAGAACATGTCAAAACAAAACAAATCTCCCCTATCAGTGCAAGAAAAACATTATGCTGAAGAGCTAAGTTTTAAAGCCACAGGAACTTACCTCCTGTGTATGTTCTCCAAGAATCCCAACCCGATTAGAGTGGATTTCAGTGAGGGAAGCCAGGAGGCCCATGCCTGAGCTCAGCCCAGAAACCCTGCGGGCAAACCCAGGTTGCCCCGACTGATTCGAAGCAGCTATCACATTCCCCGCCAGGGGGCGCTCCTGCTCCAACTTGAGTCTCACAAACCTGCGACCACTTGGGTCAGTAGAGTCCCTATGTTTGAGGTTAGAAGTGGGACTACTTACACTTTGTTGATTTTCTATAATTCAGCGTTTTAAGAGGGTCTTAATATTTTCTTCTTGCTGTAGAGAAGACAACAATTAATTATTTCAGGTGTTGGCTGACTATGAAATCTATTCTGTTAGGGATTTGCAATGTGCTATTGGCCCTAACAATTCACCTTTTGTACTTTAACAAAAATAATATTGTTTCTTTTATATAGTATTAATGAAACCTGGGCCTGATATAGTGCATGTCTTCCTTCATAATATCTCATTGTTCTTCAGCGACCCTATTTCATTTCTTATTACAAAATTTGTCCTATGACAAGAATTTCTAATCTGATTAGAAAATTGTGAGAATCAATCATCAGTCATCATATTTGGATAAAATATTTATATAGGCACCACTATAAAGTAAAGGTTTTTCGTTTGTTTGTTTGTTTGTTTTGTTTTTGAGGGCAGTCACTGGCCCCCACATGTGGGACCCGAACCCAGGGCCTCTGGCCTCCCAAGCCAGCCAGCGCCCAACCACCGCGCCACCAGGCCGGCCCAGTAACAGCCCAGGTTTTTTAAAAGTTCAAAATCCCGGAATGGCTGTTTATTTCAAAAGCTTAAGCACATTAATTCAGACATTCATCCACATTCTATATTCTGACTGGCAAAAAAATGAATAATTACCTGAGTGAGATGGCCATCTTCCTTATATTTTATATTTTGTTCTGTATTGTTTTCTGCTCACCAGGGCAATACAAACTTTTTGCCAAAATCCAACCGTTACAGAAATATAGGGGATGGAAGTTCCTCTGAGATCACTCTGAAGAGAGAACACTGATAAAAGTTTGGGTGAACATTAACAGAGGTTATTTAAGTTCCACATAATGTGTTGCTCCTGGTGGTAGAATTCATTTTCAGAAGGGTCATTTTGGTTTCGAACCACAAGGGGTCGCCCTAACATTGCAGCCTGCGTGTTTTCATTGGCTTTACCTTAGTAAATTCTTCCATTTAAGAAATGTTCGCATCATCGTTTAAAAAAGTGACTTCCGGTTGTTTAGGTTAAGAGATTGTTTTTAGACACCCCACGTGTCCAGGAGTTCTGCCACACACACCCATCTCTTACTCCGCTCTCCAAACAGTGCTGGTCTCATCATAATGCAAGTCCTTTTCTTCCTGCTAAGCAGCAAATGACTTTTTTACCTTTTCATCTTATTTCACAGCCTGGTTTCATTTGCCTTATGTATTCAGAGCGACTTACCTTGTGTTAAGGGTCTCTGAGAGATGTTCTGTGGAGGGGGTTGGGGGCAGAGGGGGAGAAAAGTTCTGAACAAACAGGTTTGAGAAATGCAAAAGATGCCTCGTCCCCCGTCTCGGACCATCGAAGTTCATGTCTACTTAGCGAAGTCTCTGGGAAGCCCTGTGGTGATTAAAGCTGCTTAACTTTAAAACAGCATTTTCCAGACAATTGATTGGACAGTGGCTCCCTTTGTTTGGGAAATTACTGCCTTTCACAATCTGAAGAAGTCGTGTTCTTTGGAACACGATTTGGGAAATTCTGATTTATAAGATTAATTATTTTTTCAAGTGTTATAAAGCTCATACACCATACTGTTATATAAATATTCAGTGCATTTTTAACTTGAAGAAAATTGTGTATTTTTGAATTCATATATATTTTAGAACCTAATGGCTTTACAAGATTTTCTTCTCCCCTCCAAATAGTTCCCATTTAAAAAATTTTTTTCTATCTTACTGGCAGAGATCCCAGAACCCATTTCGCTACAGGAGTAGCATGTATGGTAATTACATGAACTAAGATGAAAACTTCACCAGTAGGAATAATAAATGGCATTATTATGCTGAGAATACTATTTCTACGAGAAAGTATGAACTAAGAAAAATGAATTACTATAGGTAGGAAGGTCATTGTGTTACATTATTATAAGTCTAGGAAAATGTCACAGAAGAAAGATTTGCAATCAGGAAAGGTTCTATACTAAAACAACTTACAATCTTAGAACAGGAAGGGACCTCAGAGGTCATTTGCTATAGTGTCACAGCAACCGCAGAAATAGGCACTCATGGCTTTTTCAGGCTAATCATTAAATATCCAGATACCTCCAAGCATTTGAAATACCTATATTCTAGAAAAGAAAAACATATTGCCATATAAGTCCAATCAACTAGTTGTATTTCTGCAAGGTATAGGTTTTTTTTTTAAATATCTTATTTAGTTGGCCAGTTCCTCTTAAAATTGTTAAAAATGGCTTTTAAAAATATTTAAAATAATTTTTCTTTTTCTTCTGGAAATTTCTTGAAGCATTATGGGTGCTTCCAATGCCACACAGAATAGAATTGGCAGGCACATTGGAAATAACCATGAACTCAGCTGAGGAACATGAAGAACAGCCTTCTGACCTCACAGAGAGGGAACCCCATTTCCCAAAGAAAGGTTAAGGAATTCTTTATTTTTTGACAGAATCACAAATCAATAATGGCAGAGCTGGGGATAAAATGAAGCTATTCTGACTCTAGGCCCATGATTCATTCTACTATTTTAAAAGTGATTTATAAACTATTCATAATTTTATACTAAAGTGAGTTTATACAATTAACCTTAGTGTATATTCTCAAATGGATTTTTTTCTGGGGGAAAAACCTTCCCCCAGAGAGTACTTCTCAGGATGGAAGGCCACTGAATACATGTAATATGGGACCTCATCTGTAGGTCTTGAGTGGTAAATACAGTCAACGATGAGTGATCAATTGCAGAGTCGCAAAAGACAGGAGGCAAGGGCAGATGTTGCAGCCCTGAGTGTGGAGTGTGCAGGGCCAGCTGGTAGGCTGGAATCTCAGGCAGGATTTCTCTGCTACAGTCTTGAGACACAGTTCCTTCTTCCCTGGGAAATCTCAGCTATTGCTCTCAAAGCCTTCAACTGCTTGGATGAGGCCCACCACATTAGCAAGCACGGTCTTTTTTTTTTTTCTTCAACTTTTTAGGATCTTGATGAAGTCAGAACTAAGTTACAATGTTGTCCAAAGTCCAAAGAGCACATATATAGGGGCACAGTGTAAATGCTTGATACACAAATGACTTCAGCACCAAACTGCTTAGTAAGGATGAGTGCAGGCAATGATCTTCCTGAGGCTGCTGCCCGGAGCCCAGTTAGAAAGTGGGGCTCCAGATGCCCTGCCCAGTTCATGGTCTGATGCAGCTTCTGGCACCCATGACTGCTGTGTCTCCTGCCCTGCCTCCTCACTCAGCCTCACAAAGCTGACAGATCTAGGGTTCACACTGGGGCCTCCCCAGAGATGACATCATCAGTCAATAGTCATTCTCATCACATCACCTTTGTTTTATGGTTTCATTGTATTTACTGAAGGATGTCTAATTTTGATTGATTATAGTATTTTCTGGGAATTAACCTGATTATTTGAAAATAAGTTCAAAAACCTATGTGAGAGCCAGAAAAACGAGGGAATGTGGGTTAAGCAGTGTTCACTCACAATTCGCTGGCCTCATTCCAGGCCACTCATCACTTTGATCCCCAGAACTCCCAGAAACAAGGTCTTCTTCCTCGCCTTTGGGAGGTAGGAAAGCAGTGGGTGAGGATGGTGTTTTGTCCACGTGCTCTCAGGAGGAAACAAAACCGTTCAGTCTGAGGGGCACTCAAGGTCAACTTGGTTCCCTTGTCTTTTCTCTTCTGGGAGTTGCCTAAGGTAGGCGCCTGTGAATCACACTTGTTGTACATGTCCGTCTGTCACGTGGCCATCATTCAGAAGTACATCTTAGCTGAAATAATTTAAAACACATCTCAGGTGCCCGTGGAAGTTCCGGTGGCTCTCAGAGTCACATCCCCTGCCCGCGAGGCTGTTGGAAAGATGAGTTGTGTTGGCAGATGCCACTCCGGTGTTTTAAGTTTCTTGCATTTTCTAACTGTTTAAAGACAGAAATGGGCTCAGAAAATGCACACAGACTGCTTTAGAAAAGCAAATGTGTGTGCAAAAATGATGTTTTTCCATACCTTCCGTATCATTGGCTGCAGTGCTTTGGGAGGTAATTGTTCCTCTGATTGGCGGCAGGACAGAGCCCCTCACGCCATCCTTCCCTCGGGGCTGCTACTGAATTATAAATATGATGGGCTCACTCTCCAACCACTTTTGTCTTCCTGGCATTTGGCTGAAAGGGTAAGTTCCATTGCCCGTTTTAATCATCTCTCTCTCTCTGACGTCTTCCTTTATATCGGGAGAGGAGCAGTGTCTGCTGCCATGAGTTGCTCACAGCCGTTTCTGAGGATGAAGATCAAGTGTATGAGCGCTGGTGCCAGACAACATGTCAGAACCCCAGCTCTCTCAGTGTACCCATCAGGCAAATATGGGGGATAGGCCTTGTACCTACTTCTTGGGGTTTGGGTGAAGATGGAAGCAGGTAGTGCCCTTAAACTGCTTAGCACAGAGCCTGGCTCATAGTAACCTGAATAAATATCAGCTACAATTATGTTTCCAGTCCCTTCTGTCAGTGCAGAAGCCAGAGGGCTTGCGTGCACACTAAGCACTTTATAATTATTTACTGAGAATTTGCACACATTCGGGCTGTGATCCCAACACAGACAGATAGCAAATACGTATGTACATTCCTCCTACATAATTTTTTTAAAAAATACAATCTAAAAGCCCACATATGCTAGCTGAAAGCATGTAGGTAGGCATTTTGATTTGATTTGACAGTGTGCCCAATCAAAGAACACTGCACACTAAGTATACAGATTTAAAACTCACATAGTTCTAAAGACATTTCAATCAGCGTAGTGTTTCTCCTATAATTCACTGAGCAGTCTAGGAAATAGATACGAAAAAGCTGGCCTTCTCATAGGAATAGTATGTGACGTGGTCTCTACTAGCCTTGAAATGGATGTTGATGCTTTACTATCAGTATTTAAAGCATGCGTCCTAGCTTCCAGACAGCTTCCTGAATGAATGCATTCACCTGTTACCTACCAGCACAAGTCATTTCAGATGAAAAGAGGAAAACACGCTTGCCGAGCCCTGGCTGGGTCGTCAGTCCCCGAGAGGGAGCTCTGTGATGTCTTCTGATTATCTCAGGAGAACGCCTGCCGTTCAGGGCTCCCCATATACTGTGTCCCAGCCTTGTCCTTTAGACCAGCCACTTCTCCAGGGATGGCCTTCAACACAGTAGCTTTGGTTCTGGCTTCCATTCCTCTTCATGCCCATTGTGGTCTAGCTACGCAGAGTCACCTACTGGCCTCTGTCTCTCTGCTACTGTATCTAGTCTCTCTTGCTCAGAACTTCCATGCCCATCTCCATACCTGAAGTGCTTCGCATACCTGAGGCCCATCCAACAGTGGCTCCTTTTTGAGGTCTCTCCTGGTTCTTCGTCTTGGGCCTGGTTTCCCCTCTTTTCTGAGCCAGTAGGGCTGGTATCCATTCCTGGATGAGACCTTGCCCAGGCTGCGGTAAAAGGCATGAGTGCCTGAAGCCCTGCTTGCATGGGCTGCACAGGGAATATCTTAGGCAGAGGCCGGCAGAGATGTGTCCTTCCCATGAGCGCAGGGCCTTGGCATCCCTGTGGGGGAGAAGGAATACCTCTGTCTGGGCTCTGAGGAAGAGTTGGAGGAAAGGCTAAGCTGGAGACGCAGGCCCCCAAGCATAAAATATTCAGTGGCTGGCAACAGACTGGGTCTCACTTCCCTCCCAGACAACAGTCTCCCCCGTGAGGCTGTGGGCCGTGCTGCTCCACCACCATGACAGTGGTTCCGTCATTTCTCTCCCTGCCCCAGGTCCCTGGCTCGTCTGGAGGGCTGAAGCTGTGTCTCAGGCCAGTCTGCATCCAGTTAGCACAAAGGGAAAACAGAGCAAGTCAAGGGAAAATCATTTCTTCCTGACCAAGTGGAGTAGAGTTTGCACACACTTCATCTGCTTGCATTCCAATCTGGGGAGGCTGAGTCCCACCGCCGCTCTCAGCTGCAGTGTTGATGGCCGTATTCTGGACTGTGCCCAGGAAGCAGAGAACAAGCATCTGGTGAGCAGGACGGCAGCCCATCTACTTCAGCCAGTACCTAGGAGTCCAGCCCAGCGAGGACACAGCTCTCTGAGGGCCTGGCCTCCCCCCACATCACAGGACCCCTGGAGGAAAGAGAAAATGCTTGCTCTGAGTTTGAAAAGAAGCAAAACACTAAACAAAAAACATCAATGTGTACTGCCACAAAGGTAAACAACACGGTAAGATGCTCTTCATCATTGGGAGGTGACGGGGGGAGGCAGAGAGGACCCAGTGCATTCTTCCAGCACCTGGGGCCCCGCCAGCCTGAGGACTGATTGAAACGGAAGCAGGGATTGATTTAAATCTCCCTCAGTTGTATCCCGACCTGATGGATGATGCGTTAGGCCAACCCAGGAAAACTGCTGATGTGGAGAAAGTACAAGGATCCTTCATACTTTTCTGAAGAGCCATCCAGAATTAAAAAATGTTAAAGTTCTGAAGACTTGAGCAGCTGCAGGAATAAGGAGAAAGGAAAAATTTAAAGCATTGTGAAGGAGCGCGAGACCCCACATTATCTAGTGACAACCCACTTGGAATTGTCATTCCACTTAGTGAGCTAGGGTCTGGGAGGAAGCCAACAGCACTGCCCCTTACCCGCCATGGACATTTATTGCCTATGGTGGAAGTGAGAGCATTTTCAGAGGGCCATTTTACTAACCTTTGTATAAACTGCAAAAGCTCTCCCAGAAAATGAGAGCCTTGTTTTTTTTTCTGCTGAGGATAGTAAAGTCGGTAATAGCTTTGCCGCCAGGAGGACATAGAGTGCTTCTGTTGAGTCTGTAGGAAATCAAGTAAAGAACAGGTACCCACTGACAAGGCATGGAACAAAACACGTATTTCAGAATGACAAATGAGAGGTTTTATTCCTCCTGAAAGACTGCACAACAAATGAAATGCTTTTAAATTAGACGTAATTTCTTGGTCCTAAAAATGCCTGCAGACACAGAACAGAAATTCTAAGGGACTAAGAAGGCTCTGTAATGAGGATACTTAAAACCAGTAAAAACTGAGGCTCAAGAAAGTAAGAGTTTGTTTTCGATATGAAAGAGAAACTTGTCATGGGAGATCAGAGAGGCTGAGTTTCAGGCCAGGGAAAAATGAGAGTTTTTAGGACATCAGTGTACTCCTCTCATTGGCACACTGGTGCCTATTTCCTGACCTGAACTCACAGCATAAGAGGCAGCACTTCTATGACGCAGAAACCTGGGGACATAATGGTTTCTGGACTCAGCAATGTGCCTCCAGCTCTGTGGCTACTGTACGGCCGTTCCTGTCTCCTGAATTGTCCCCTCACGCCCTTCCCATGTCTCATCCTGTTCTGTCTTCCGTCCTCTATAAACACATCCTGAGGTTGTCCTCTGAACTCAGAGCACTGATAGTCTGTGACGTCCACCTGATGGCTAGGCTTTGCTTTATGACATGACTAGTTAGTTTTGGAAGTGCTCGTCCATCTCTCCCCTCATTTGTGGTGTCCCACACCCCACCCCCATGAAGTCAGGAGCCAGACAGAAGCAGTTTCAATAATGGATGTGAGAATCTGTGAGACTTAAGTAAGATAATGTGGGGAAGGGGAACCATGACGAAGTTGAGACCCTGAACCTGTCCACTGAGTGTGGCTATTGATTTACTTTAACCAATACTGACATGGAGCTTCCTCTGTGCCATCTACAAACAATACCTCGTGTAATACGGTGACCCAGGGATGTGAGCACCATACTCCTGGATAGACACTCTCCTCCCCAATCCCCATTCGTGGAGAACATTTGCTCTCATCTGCTACTTCCTGGCTTTCTTGAGACTGAATCGCATCCATTCAGAAGTGGCAAGAAGCTCTTCAAGGGCCCTGGTTGCTTGAGCCAACATCTGGCTTCTGGGAAGGAAAGGACCAAATCTATTATCTTGTCTGCCGAGTCTCCTGCTGATGTGTGTGTGCCTGTTTTCTCAGATGCTGTAGGAGTGGGTAGTGGTGTGTGTATGTTGGGTGGGTGGGGGATTAATCCTTGTCATGATCAGCTTCTCCTATGCTGGGCAGAGGGAAGAAGGGAATTAGATCTTTTTCCAGATTTGCCCTCCAAAGGCCATTGTGCCCTTGGAGGCCCAGCTTGTGGCTTAGCAGTTGCTTGACATTCGTCTGTAAAGTGGGAATAATTACTACCACCCATTGGTTGTTGGAAGGATTAAATGAATAATTACATGATGTAAAGCATCCAAAAGCTTTGCGATGTTGTAATTCTTTATTATAGTTTCATTTCTCTTGTGATCAAAACAAAGTTTAAAATTTGTTCACGAGACTGATAATTCTTTAGACTTCTGTGAAACCCTCCCCAGATGCTTGAACACTGTTGGGTCTAGAGCAAGCACAGTGAGAAACACTGAAGGGAGATGGAGAAGTCTGACCTTGGTCTCAGAGCCACCGTTTACTGACGGAGTCTTAGTTTCCCCACCTGATGACGAAGTCAATGCCTGAGTCCTACACAGCAGAGTGTTGAGGAAATTAGGTTGTATGTATGTACATATATGCATATAAATACTTATATACATGGTAAGTATTCAATAAATAGCAGCAACTTCATGATACAGTGAGATTACACTTATTTCTCCAAGCCTGAGGTCAAGAGAGAATCAGTTTGAAAACATGGCTGCACACTTAGTTCTATGAGTATGGTTTTTAACTGGAGAAGAGGCGACTCGCTTCTGCCAGAGGTTTCCAATAAGCAATTGCAATGTAGAAAGTTTTACTCATAGTATCGTGGAAGCAAATCTATTGTTTAAAGTGCCAAGTTGGAAATAAACCAAGCCCTCATGCCGATTACAGATGGAAAACTTATAAAATAAGCTTTGTCTTACTATTAAAAGACTATTGGGTATAAATTATTTAATCGTCTGCTCTTGGCACCTCATTAAATTATATTAGTTAGCAAGAAATGTATTACTCGAATGTATGGTCAGGATAAGTCTCAGCAAGTGAAACTCAGTAGTTCAGATTTTGTGAATTTTCCCAAAGATAATGTTGTGATTTTCTACTTTGTAAAGTTTGGGTCTGCTTCTTTTGGATTCTCTTTTGAACCAGCTATAATATCTACATGGAACCCTCATTGATTGAATTGCAAAGTTTTTAATACATGTTACAACAACATAAAAGTTATGATTTATTTTTGAAAATCATCTTTTAACCACAAGGTAGCTACAAGTGCTGATCAGAAAAGAGATGTTATGAATGAATCATTGATGTGTTGTCTTTCTCTCTATGTTAGAACGTGGGTTCAATGGCAGCAGGCACTTTTATCTGTTTTGTGCACTGATGTATTTCCAGTGCTGCTCAAGTGCCTGGCACATAGTAAGGACTTCATAACATGTGAAAAAAAAAAAAAAGAGTGTTGATTTAGGACGAGCAACCTGGGGCCTCTTATATTTGAAAGCACATGGTGGGAGCAAATGTGTTGAAGTACCTGCAAATTGCCGGTGGCTTTGAGTTCTGTTGCATTCCACACAACTGAGCAGTGGAAGTGGAGAAGGGATGGCGAAAGGTTAAGAAAGAGAGTAAGACACAAATGAAAGAGAAAGCAGTTTGGGACCAGGGGACCCCAGCCTCGTGGACTGGAAGCTCTGAATCGGGCCTGACTGCCCCTTTTATTATCTTACACATAAGCCAGGGTCAATGTAGTTTCCGCAGTCTGTGTGTCTCACACCAGAAAACATAGCTCAGGGCCAAATCATCCACATCTGCAAGCTGCCATTACTGGAGGTCCCATGAGGTTATTGTCATGTACCTCTTAAGAGACAGAACTTCCTCTGCCATGGCTTACTGGTAAGAAT
The DNA here is from genome assembly GCA_033961575.1 of Aselliscus stoliczkanus. Classification (NCBI taxonomy): domain Eukaryota; kingdom Metazoa; phylum Chordata; class Mammalia; order Chiroptera; family Hipposideridae; genus Aselliscus; species Aselliscus stoliczkanus. Next base: position 70,295,233 of record CM066731.1, on the reverse strand, counting down.
GCAGGGAGGACAGATATTATCATATCAATAGGTCATTTCACAGGCAGGCTGCCAGACCCTGAAGCAAGGGATCCACACCCTATTTCTGTCAACTCGTGATTCCTCCTATTGGCACCCACTGGCACCCATGGGCACCCACGTGGCCCTATCTGGCTTAGGTCGCCCCTCCCTTGAGGGATCTTATCCATCATTGACTAACCTGCCATCCTTTGGGGCCAAATAGGGATATATACAGTAAGCATAATATTGAAGTAATGATCTGTTTTTATGGAGAGGTACCTGGGGCAGACAAGCAGGCTATAATGTGACAGGGTGCCATGCAAAAGTATTTATTTGGGGGCAATGAAAGCCCCTGAAGGTGCAAGTTGACATCTTGCTGAGTTACCTGTTTGTCTCTGTCTGTTTTCTAAAGCCAGACAATGAAGACCCTGCCCAACAGTATAATGACGTCTGCTCTGCATGTTATGTTTTTTTCCCCCCATGGAGAGAGGAGAACTTATATTTTTCTGACATTGATATTCAATAATGTTAAGCCATAACAATCACAGTGGTTTGTACAATGACCTTGTGAAGAAATCTGGCTCAGCTTCTGACTGTTGGTGTTTGAAACTTAGACGAAGGATATGACAGTGACCACATGCTGACCTCATCTCATCTTAGTATGTCTGTACACATTGGAAATTATTTTTCCTGTGATAATGTTTTGGGGAAATTTATTGTTATTTCCTTTAGAATAAAAGATGATTTTAATGACTTTCCATTTCAGATCCTAGAAATCGATCAATATGAAAAATATCCAGGGCAAAACCAATAAAAGAAACTCAGGGACATGGTGGGAAATAGGCCACTTTGCCAATTTCTGTGTCATTCCACATACATCTATATAATGATGGAAACACATATTCAAATATTTTTATGACTCCTTTGTAGGAAATCAATTAAGATGATATTGTTTCACAGCCGGAGAATATAATTTCAGCCCCCAAATTTACTGAAATATCAAGGATCCTTGGAGCTGGGTTAAGTAACTTCTAATCTGCAGGAATCCTTGTGGGAGGTTTGTTTTTACACACTGATACTTTTTGCAGACAGCCTGCAGTTAAAGTAAATGTAAAAGGCGAAAGATTTATGCTATCTGAGGAGAAACCAGAGTATAGCTAAAGTAAATGTACCTGGAATTATTCACCAGGAGGAACTCTTTGTCAAGTTGAGTTTAGAGAAGTATAGAGATCTCAGGCAGGTGTGGGGATGGTCCCCACTTTGTTTTCAATCAGTGGCTGCCTTGTAGTCAAGGCTACAGTGACGTATTCTAAGCCCAGAGAGAGAGAGACAGTCCAGCCCTGAAGTTGGTGGAAAGAATACAGATTCGTAGAACACAAATCAGTCTCGGGTGTGTGGTGATACCTCAGTAGCTTTTCAGTTTCTGCAGTTATTAACCCAAACACAAGTCATCCTTCTGTTTTCCAACCAAACTGCTTTCTCTCTTAGCAAGTCAGTTACTCTAGTAAGAATAGGTCTCTGAATATTCACATAGCATTTAAATGGTTTCCAGGGGAAGAATACAAGGGAAAATCATGGGTTAAAGAATATAAAAAAGCTATGGATACATTTCTACCATGATAAGTCTCTCCATGCAATTATTCCTTTCATGGATTGCCAAATGAGACAAGACAAGACTAGGAGAGTAATCGCTGGGGGAACTGTAAGTATTTTGTTTCTATTGACTGAACAGAAGAATTGTAATTGCTATAGGAATTCCTATAGGAACATCTGATTTAAAACCAGGAAATGCTCCTTTTAATTGGTTGGGAATATCTACCTTAGTTAACATTACTTGTCCCCACATATCAACTGGGAACTTCCTTTACTGAAAAAAAAAAAAGGTACTATTACTTCAGTGAGATCTTTATAAAAGCATTGCAGACTACTTCATTCCTTATTTTTTGGATCTCTCTCTCACATACACACACACGTATGCACACACACACACAGTCTGTAGGAAATGGACTGACCACAGTCACCTTATTTGGGATTTAAAGGAGAAGGAAGATGTCCAAATGAGCTGCATGAATGTGTGGAAAGAGGGAAGACAAAGAAGCATTGTTCACAGAGCACATAAGCAGATTAGCTAATTAACTAGCAGGTCTGCAGTTTCCACCCAAGGGAAAAGGTGTTTCTACTAGCACACAGCAGGCAACAGGGCCACTGGTTCAATTCCCACATGGGCTAGTGAACAGCTGCGCCCTAGCTGAGCTGTCGATAAGCTACCAACAGGTGGCAGAATGGCTCAGCTGGTGTAACAACAAGATTGCCTATGCAATGGTGGGCTACGCCCACTTGCAACTGAGATTGAACACAGCACCTTGAGCTTAGAGGCCACGAGCTGCTCACGGGAAGCCAGATGGCGACTGGCGCCCTTTGCAATGAAGATTGAAGAAAAATAAGTTGGCTGGTCCCCTCCCTCAATTCCCCAACACTCTTCCCCTCTCCCAATGCCCCAATAAAATCTTTTAAATAAATAAATAAATAAATAAATAAATAAATAAATAAATAAATAAATATAAATAAAAAGGAAAGAATAAATTGAAGCTCTCAAAGCTGCCAGGCATAGTAGACTTGCAATAATGACATTTAGTTATTTCATGACAAAGTACATATGAATGGAGGTTTAGGTTTGATTCCTCCACTCTGAACCTGCTGTTGGTCCCTGCATGAGTAGGCAAGCTCAGGTACAAGTAGGCAAGCTCAAGTACGCTGCAGGAGCATGGACGAGCCTCGGATCTCATGGGGCATTGAGCTGAAGCTGCTTCTGACCCAGGAAGGGGCACTAGGTCTGTGAAAGAGGATCCATTTCCTGTTGGCTTCTGGTTGAGCTGATGGTAGACACAATACTTGATTAATGAATGGTCTTTGAAACTTTCAAATGTCCATGTAAGAGGGCTCATTTGTAGAGGAAAGAGGTAGTGGATTCGGCTTTCGTGATGGGTTTCCAGAACCTACAGATCTTCGGCAGGGTGGTCTCAGTGAAACCTAGGCTCTCCGGTGGAGGGGACTTTGCAGGGGTCAGGGGCACATGGCAAGCTGCACTCCCTTCGGGAAATCTTGAAACCAGTCTGGTTAAAAGCTTCATGATTTTTCTTTAACATCAAGCCATTTCTTCCCACAGAATGGCTCTCCCCTGTTCTCTGTCCAATGTCTGCTTTGTTGAGGGATCAGAAAGTCATGGCATTTAAGTGTCCTTGGGGCCTCATGTAGGCCAGCCCAAGTCAATGCCCAGGCTCTAAATAGCTCAAGGCTGCATTTATTTGGTAAATGCTTTTGGATAATAATGATATCGATTTTTTTAAAATTTCAGGTTCTGGTCATTCTAAAAATCTGCAAACTACCCTTTCAGTGTAACCACAGCTAAGTAAGCTCTCCGGGGTCAAAAAGCCATCTTGATGGTTAAATCTTACTGTTATATTGTACTGTTATCTTATACTTGGAAATATTTTACTAAATTTCATTTTAAAATGTCTCTGAATCCATTAATATTAAGAGATTGCAAATACATATAAATTACTTAAGTATATATAGTAAGATAATATCTTAAAATATTAATGTTTTTGTTTTATGTTCCCCCAGTTATTATGCATGATCTTTTTTCCACATTAATTCAAGGAGTAATCAAAATGATAATGCTGAGTGAGTGAAAGAAATTAGAAAAAAGTACATACTGTATGATACAATGTATATAAGACTTTAGAAAATGCAAATTTCTCTATAGTAACACAAAGCAGATAAGTCCTGGCTTGGGGACTCGAGGGACAGGAATGGACAGGAGGGAGATACTATACAGGGCCACGGGGAGACTGGGGTTCTAGATGAGCTCCGTACCCTGATTGTGGTAATGGTTTTACTGCTGTATACATATGTCAGAACACATCAAAATGCACATTTTAAATATGGGCAGCTTGCTGTATGTAAATTATCCTTCATTAAAGCTATTAAAAAAGGAATGAATGAACAGAACTGGATGGAGTAAGGAGCAAGGTCTACATTCCTTCAACCAGAGCAGACAGCTGTCTACCCCACCTGCTCAGCACATCACCTTGAGAACAGAGTTGTTACTTGTCCTTGGAGTAGAGGAGGCCATAGTCCAAAAGGTAAAGTGACTTACGAAGGACCACCTCTGCCACGTCCTCATCAAGCCATTGTGCTGGGCACCCCTCATGAGGAGTGCCTCAGAAAAGTGAGCTTTCTGTTAATAGCTGTGAGATGTCCTGTCTTCACAGAAGCAAAGCAAAGCCTCAGCTGAGCAGCCAATAGACATGTCCTGCTGACCAGTTGTGGGAGAACATGTGTTATCATCTAAATTAAGGCTTTGTACTTGGCCCCTGAAGCTAAATTAATAAGTCAGCATTTGTCACTCCTTCTCCTGTTTGTGCTGTTTCTCTGAGTTGGTCAATGAGCATCTGTCATTTAGCCTTGAAGAGAGAATGGCTTCTCAGCCATATCTTCTGTTTTTAGGACCTTGTTTCCTCACAGGTCGCAGGTCGGGAACCTTCTATAGAGCTGTTTGGGGCTGTCATGATACCATGTAGCTTAACAGGTTTGGATTTCAAAGCCCTTTAACCACCACGGGCCCTGTGGGTTCTCACACTCCCTCTGGCCTTCCCTGCATTTCAGGAAGCTGAGTAGTCTCCTGTGGTGAAGGTCATGGGCTCAGAGATGCCAGGAGAGGATTCAGGCTGCCAGCTCCTGCGCAGTGCCGTCCCCTGGGGCAGGCTTTCCTACCCAAGCTTCCATTAGATGTCTGGGAGGCGGAAGCCCTCTCAAATACCAGAGTTTGCTTTATTGATAAGCAAATCCTCATTTCAATTATTGAATATTTCAATATATTCACCCCCCGCTCCCATTGAACATCCTCTCCTTCCATGTGTAAATTGTAAAATTGTGGTGCTTAAAACATTGTTCAAGTGATGTCTCAAAAAATCATTTACTGGTCTTGTGTTGAAAGCGCTGCCAGGAGGTTGTGCACGGCTTTCTGGTGCCTTGGAAAATGTGCTGGGTGGTGTCTGCGGGATGGTTTCTGGGGGCACATACAGAGTTGCCTCTGGTATCTCTCAGTAGATTCCAGAATCTGTTGCTCTTCAGACCCAGGCTGAGACCCAGAAATGGGCTGCCTGGGGCTGCTGAGCCAGACAGGAAGGGGCCAGCAGGAAAACATACCAAGGCTAAGAAATCAGGAGAAGCTCAGCTAAAGTGGAGACTCCAGCCCCCAGAAGACGTGAACCTCTAAAAATGGTGGGAAGAATCTGAGCAACTACTGGCTGATGAAGTCAGAGCCAGAAAGCCAACTAGAGAAAGGTGTAGTTGTGAAGTTCAGCATGGAGGACCTCAAAGTGCAGCCTAAGCAGAGAGCATGCTGGGAAGGTGTTTGCAGCTATCAGGCCCGGAACTTCCTTAGAGCCATGAAACTGGAGGAAGAAGCCTTCTATCACAGCAGCTGCAAAGAGCCAGGCATCACAGGGCTTTTGGAGACCAGACCACTCACAGTTTGAAAAAAGTGATCCCTATTATGATCCACCCAGCAAAGAAGACAATCCTAAATGGTCCATGGTGGATGTACAGTTTGTTTGGATGATGAAGCATTTCTTTCCCCTGGCTGAGCTCCAAGCTCATCAAGCCACTGGAGGCCCTTTAAAAAGATATGGCACTCTTCACTCACCAGAGACTCTCAGTTCAGCCCCTGACCAAAGAGGAGATTGAATTTTGTTTTGAGCCTGAAGGAAAAGGAACTGAGTTACCTGAGACCCTTGCTGGAATGGGCAAGACACCACTACAAAGAAGTGAAGCTTTTATTAAGACACAAGGAGGTGTGAGGAGGCTTGCTGCCATAATCATCTGGGGTTGTGTACCTAGGGAGGGTTTGTGTACTTTTCTCAATAAAACACTATCAAAAAAAAAAAATCATGTACTGGTTAAACATTCTGTCATCTCTAAGGAATTAATTATGGAGGTATTGGAGCAAAATCACACTATCAGCCTCTTCCTAACAACGGGTGAAAAAGGTACAACCTGTGCAGTCTTTTATAGAAACAGGGCTTAAATAATTCAAATAAACCTTGATCCTCTTTTCTTTCTAGAAGAGATAATGAGTGTGCTCATCTGTACAGATCTGCCCCAAACCAAACAAACAGACATAGAGATCAGTCAAACTTCACCAGCACCTGAGCTGCCCCTGTGGATTCCAGCCCCTCCCTAATGCCCAGAAAACATTATAGAGGACTCCACGCCTGAAGCTTCGCCTGTCTGCTCCTCTTTCACCCAGAGCCCGTCTAATCTCTTTCTGTCTGTGTCTCCTCTAATCCTCACCCCCCAGGTCAGGCAGGACTGTGGTGCAGAAATTAATTCAGAGTGTCCTGAGATAAGGCTCTACTCAATGGTCTTAATGCATTTTTAATATATTGTGAGGTATCTCCTCACTTCTGTTTATTTTCCCCCCTGATAATTCTCTTCTGGGAAGAGAGTAAAGCAAACCATCAAGAAATCGATGGAGAAGTGCCCAGAAGCCGCGGAGCACAGGGCTTGGGGAAGAGGGCCACTGTGGCTTGTCTGGGCTATACCCCAGAAGGTGTGAGGGGCTGATGGGTGGTGGTGAAGCCATCCCCTGCAAGGGATGAGGGGCCATAGCTGGGCTTTGGTCCAAGGAGCTGTTAGGGATCTTTGCTGCAGGTGTGGGGGAGGGCGAAGCACAGATGGGTTAGACCTGAGAGCAGGGGAAGCAGGGATAGGAGCCCGTTTAGCTGACACCCTCTGTGATCCTGGTCACCACAGAATCCATCCAATCCTTTTATTTTTCTTTTTGGCTTTTTTATTGAGATTCATAGGATTGCTAGTCGGGTAGTCTCCGAGTAAAGATATCATTTTTCACCCACTCAGGGATGTGAAGTTATGCTGACTGTCTGTACTGGACATAAATTTCATGGGTAGAGCCATATACTCGCTGTGTCATCTGTCAGAGGGGACAGTCTCCTGGCTCAGCGACCAGCTGAGGGGATTGTCATCTGTAGAGCTGATGACCCGCCTGTTCCTTCTGGAGTTTCATTATGAACCCCACACTCACCGCTGTCCTAAAACCAGCACAGCACTGACTTTGTACCAAGGGCTATGGGCCCTTATGGAGAATCCTAAAAAATGAGTAAAGAAAACAAACATAAAACCATTTGGGAGTCAAAGCAACACAGAAGGAATTCATATTTTTTTTAAAAGCAAAAAAGAAAAAGTATGGTTTTTACGGTTCATGAACGTTATCCAGCAGAATTTAATTTAGATTTTAGTAGGCTTCACAGCTAAACTTTCGGTTTATGGAAAAGAGTCTCTAGTGATACTAATGCTGACTGTGGGCAAAAGTGTTAAATACATGAAGCTGGTTCTTAGGGCTTTCTTAATTCCAGTGTTGATAATGAATTTCCAAAACTTTCTGACGCATTTGATTTCCATAACTTTTTCTCACTCTGTGTCCATGGACTCCCCCTAGTAAATATGGCAACATAATGATTCGCCCAGGAGGTTAGCTGGTATGGGACTCAAGAAACCAGGAAAAAAAACCACAACAACCTTACGATCCAGAGGAATAAGTGATGACAGTTCAGGTTTGGTGACAAATGTAGGGACACTATTTTGAGACCCAGAGCCATCCCAATGACAGTCACACAAACACGGGATCAGTGGACAGGCTGGCCCCAACTGGACCAGTTTTTAAATACAGAGGGTGCCCCCAAAATGTGTACACATTTTAAGAAAGGAAAAAACCTGTATTAAAATTACGTGGATGGTAACCACTTTGAGCATCTCTTCTAATTCCAGAAGTCAAATACGTCTTGTGTTCATCTTTTTTTATCCGTCTATATTGAGTAAGACAGTTTTAATAGTTGTCCTTTCTTAAAACGTGTACACATGTTTTTGGCACCCTCTATATATTGTGCAAGGAGCCAAACAAGATTATCCTGATGCTCTATAGGGAGAGAGACCTGTCCTGGCAGCCAGGAAGGATGTAAATCTGAAAAGGAGACTTGAATCTGGACATCTCTCCAAAGAAAAGAGACCACTTTCAGGACTGGAAACTCAGCCAGTTAGCTTAGGAGACAGCCTCTGGCCCATCCGGACTCCACAAAGAGCCTCTTTGCTATCAGTATGATTGCGGGTTTGTCGATAACCTGCCTGGAGGCCCTAATTTTCCACATTTTAAAATGTGGATGTTGGGCAAGTTGACCTGTAAATCCCTTTTCAGCTCCCACCTAAGGCCCTTGACAATAGAAAAAACATATATTGAGAACTAGTTTTAGAAAACAAATATCTAACCTACAATTTCCTGATTTCCTTTTTATTCTCTCACATTCATTTAAGGAACTTGACTGTCAGTTAGAGACTTAGAATGGTGTTGGTGCGTCGTAACTTCTGTATGATACTTAACTATTTTTGAAACACATTTTCATAGAAAATGATTACTTTTAAGAATGAAAAATTTAAAAATCTACTGTCCATTCTCTCATGGAAAAATAACACTAAATGTAAATTCTATTATCCGTGTGTGTGTGTGTGTGTGTGTGTGTGTGTGTGTATTGAACAGACAATGTGGCCAATTTATTTATTTATTTATTTATTTATTTATTTATTTATTTTTTTTGAGGGCAGTGTCACTGGCCCTCATAAGTGGGACCCGAACCAGGGCCGCTGGCGTCCCAAGTCAGCACTTAACCGCAGTGCCACTCGGCCGGCCCTGGCCAATTTATTTTTTGTAAATCTAATTCACACTACAGATGTCCGTAACACTAAAAGCAATACAATTTAAAAAAATATAAATCAGATGATTTAATTTTGGGTGTATACAATGCCTGGAAACCCACTGAATATTTTCGTTAAACTGGCAACATTTAAAGGCTGTTCGAATTAGCTGATGCTCAGCCTCTCTCTAATGTCCAATCTTAACCACTGTTGGTTCTCTCTTCTCTGAGATCCTGCTGGGCTTCATGTTGGCATGACCAAATCTATCAAAAAGCTGCATCCTGTTTTGTGTTCCTTCCTAACTTTTTAATGAATGAGTGTGTCTCTCCAATGAGGCAGCAGTTTCCTTGAGAGCAGCTCCATTTTCTCCCCTTCTGTCTCCTTTTCCAGCCGATAGAGACACCTGGCAGGTGAGGTTGACTGTCAGTTAACTGGACAAGGTCAAGGAGTGAGGACTGGGACAGGCAGGACCCTTCGTCCCAGACCCTTCATCCCAGACCATCTGACACGGAGGGCATGCTGACTCTCCCCTGCCGCCCCGCCCCGCCCCGCCCTACTTCTGCTGTTCCCTGCCCCCTGCCTGTACACTCCCTGGGTTGTGCCTCCTGGAGGCAGGCACAGGACTGGACCCCTGTGTTGACTCCAGGCCTTCCCCCCAAACACTGCTGCCGTCCATCTGTGCAAACGACAGACACTGAATTTGTTTACCTTTAGCGAAAATCATGCCTATGGAAAAGGTAAGTGAGAGCTTAAGCCTGAAGGGAAAAGTGGAGGATCCGTGTCTGGGACAGTTAGACCCAGAGTCCTTTGCGACAGGACACACTGCAGAGCCTCCCATAGGTACATCCTCTGCCACCTAGCAGCTCCATCGGCTGCTTCTACATGTGTCACTCTGCTTACAGTTCAAACATGCCTAGAGGGGAGCGATGGGACCAGTGTTGGCTGTTTACCTCCCCCCCCCACACACACACACACACTCCCCCATACCTGGGCAGTGAGAAGAGGGGTCTGACAGCCCTGGGCAACCTTTAACTTTTTTAGGAAGGTGCCAGACTGTGTGCCCAGCAAAGACAGGGGCAGGGATGCTGGGTGGCTCCAAATAACTGCTGCCTGTTAAAGGACTAGGTAAATATTTGGTGCTTTGTTGCTGATAACTGAGCAAATGTGGGTGTTAGTATTTATTTTTCCAACTTATGTAATATGAAAGAGTATCTTTTCATAAACGCTGATACTAATGTTTTATAGCGTTCTGCATTCTGATTAAACCACAAAAGAGTGTTTATTCAAAGTTACAGAATTGGGACACCAAAAATCACTTTCCACCAAATCCCATTTTAACATGACATAGCGAATGGGGGTCTCTCATCAATCTGTTGTTTCTGTGTCCTGTTTCGTCACGGCCATGCGGAAGGCACTGACACAGGCAGCCTGTTTTCCAGAAGCATAGTCCTCCAGGCATGGGGGGAGCATGGGCAGGCTTTCTCCGGGAATATTACTGAGACTACAGACTCAATAATACTCCCTGCTGCGGGGACTATCAGAGAGCCCTGGGCTCACTGAATCCATTGCTACCAGTTCCAGGAGACTCTGGGTCACGTGGCTTCCTAGTACCCACAGCCTTCCCTCTACCTGGTGCAAGGCCACTGAGTCCAAAGGAGTGGCAGTGGAACAGCCCTGGCAGAGCTGGGTTTGGGCGGGATGGTCTGCCCATGGTGTTGATGGATGCATTCATTCCTTTACTCATGCCTGCACTGAACATGCATTTAGCATCTGGTGTTTTCCCAGGCATGTGCTGGGCTTTAGAAACAGAAGGGGAATCGTATGGAAGCAGCAGACCCTGCGGCCGTGGGTGCTGTGCGGTCAGCACCTGCTCTGGCTGCTCAGCGCCTCTCCCACGCGGTTACAGGTTCCACATCTGCAGTATCATCCTGGATGTGAAGCTGAGTAAGATACAGTTAGTTCCTTCTCTCGGGAAGCTTACAGTTTGCTAGAAAGGACAGACGCGTAAGCAAATGACAGTAAAATAAGAAGTGCTTTTCTTCTGCTCATAGTTTATTTTGTAGTATGGTCTGTTTCAGGCTTCTGGACTTTCATTCCATCTTTTCTTTCCACCGTAACAATTACATCTGTCCAGAAACAAAGTACAAGTGCTCTCTGTTAACTACCAAGACACAGCTGCAGCTGCAGCTGTCCACTCTCTCCCTAGGCCACACCTCTTGCTCTGATGGTTTCCTGGAAATGACTTATTTCCCCACAGCTGGAACATTCACGCAGGCAGAACTAATCCTTCATGAGAGACCAAGGCAGAAAGTAGCAAAATGAACAGCTATGCTCCTTGTCCTTCCCGATTATTTATGAGGGTAGATTTTCCTGCAACTCTGAAAATAGACATCTGCTGAGAACCTACTGAGTGCCAGACTGGACTGGGGTGTGTGGGGGTCTTTTCCAAAGACCGACGGGGCTACTTTGAGAAACTACACATGATTCAGTGGGCTCAGGGCTGAGAGTGTGTGTGGAGAAATCTGTCCCAGAGAAGTTCATTAACCTGCCCACCTGTGCTGACTCTGCCTAGTCGTTAATCTCTTAGCAGTTAGTGCATCACATACATTTACATTTGTATCCAAAATATTCAAGCATCAGTCTCTTTACTTCCCTCAATCTTACTTCCCAATGCTTTTTTTCCCCCTATTTTATAATGAAAAATTTCCAGCAAAGCAAATGTCATGAGAACACCACCTTGAAGACCTGTGGCCATCACTCATTAACTTTTGGTCATGTCCTTGATTTCAGGCATGACAAGGTGTCCCAAGGTCATCTTGGAACTATCTTATTCCAGACCTGAAATTAGGCATTCCTCCAAGGAACTGCCCTTCCTTTTACTGGAATACGGTGTTTAAAGGCTGAGAAATATCATTGACTTCCTTTTCCATAGATAAGGGTTCTGCTCTCTTACATCATTCCCTGTCCATTAGTAGCTGTATCATAATTTTGGTTAAATCCATATTCATTGATTACATTATTCTGATCATGTAATATGTTGTTGTGACTATATTTCTATTTTTGGACAACTTTCTGACTTCCCCCTGAGCTAATTATTGTTTTGTTTTGTTTTTAATTTGCTTAGTTTTCTATGTACCTTGTTTGACATAACTTGTTCTTGTCAAGTCCCACAGTGACTTCTTAATGGACTTTCCCTCACAAATACATCAGTAAGCCTGTGTGATTGCTTCTGCACATTTCTCTCTGTCGTTCTGGTGCAGTGTATATTTTGGATGTTGTTCTCCATTAGATGTCCTTGGTTTCCTCCTGGATCCCATGTCTTCCTCTTTCTTCATTGATCCCTCATTTCAGGGCAGAGCATCCTCCAGAAATTCCTGGGGAAGCCCCAGAACTGGAGGTTCACATACTTTGGCGAAGCTTCAAAGAACTTGGATGCCCAGAAAGGTATTTTTTTCTACTATTTCAGTTGACTGGTAGCTTGGCTGGGTATGGCATGTATGACTGAAAATCCTTGGCATGTATGACTGAAAATCCTTTTCACAAAGAATTTATTTGGTGAGGATGCCCCTTTTTTCCGTTTCTAGTGCTGCCTTAGGAGTCACTGTGGTCCTTAATAGGTGACCCTTTATTTCTCTCTGACAGTGGTGGGGTCTTCTTTTTATTCTCTGTGCTGTAAAAGTTCCCGAGGACAGCCCATAGGTACATTATCTTTTGTTGTTCTTCATTACGCTGGTACTCGGTGGGTCTTTCAATCTGGATGGCAAAGCCTTCAGCTTTGTGAAACAATCTTGACTTCTGCTCTTTAAATTTCTTCCCTTGGGAACTTCAATTAGTAGATATTTACTCTTAAGCCCTTTTGTTGAATATTTTTCTGCTACACTATTTTTTTTATTTTCCAAGAGCTTTTACTTGCTGTTTTCCTTTCAAAAAACCAAAACAAAAAACCAAAACTAGAAACCTGTTGTTCCTTGATTCGATATCTGATCTCTCTCTAAGGATATATAAATATACATATTGCGTAGACATATATTTATTTGGATAATGCGTGATTTACATGGTTTCTGTATCTATGTCCATGGGATATATGTCTGATTAATAGAGTATAAGCCAAATTATTTCAGTATTAATAATTGTTCAGACAATGTTTTCAAGCATTTCTGATTATAGACACAGAACTTTTGCAAAGCTAGCACAGTTGGTAGCTTGTGCAAGAAAGGATTTGCTATCTGTGAAGGAAGTGTTGTTGTTTTAGTAAGTGGTGCTTCACACAGGCAGGTATAAAAATGACCATGCCATGACTCACGGCAGTGTGTCCGTGAAGAGGGGACAGTGATGCACAGCACAGGGACCCTTGGGTCCCTTGCTGGATGGCACAGGGACAGTTAAGCCCTCTGTGAGTCACTGTGTATTGCTAGTGACAGGCTTTGATATGGAGATCTGGAAGACAGCACAGCCTTCCAGCATCTGAAAACTCACCCAGAAGCTCGCCTCAAAGGGAAGGGTGTGGTTATTATGATCAGTTAAAAATGGCTACTAGTTTATATCTAACAGATAATGGGATATGCCTTGTGCCACTGTTGATTTTTTTCCTTTAAAACTCTCCTTTGCCTCTGAGGACATCTGGGTGCACCATTTACGCAAAAACCACTCTGTGTCACAATATACTTGTTCCAGATCAAGTTCCATTCAGAATGGCAAATTGGTTTTCAAAAATTCCAAAAATGTAGTGAAACAAGTCATTCTCTATCGATAAAAGAAAGGTCTCTTTTAATGGTCACTGCCCAATGTCCTTGTTGACCCTCGGGTTCCTCAGCATCCTTGCCGAACATTTCAGTCATGATCCTCAGGTAATTTCTTACCCGAGCAAAGATAGCTCCTTATGCTGAATTTTTTTCCTCTGTTTAGATAACTAACTTCTTGAGACTTGACATTGTTTTTAATGAAATGCTTATTTCCTACTAAACACCAAATCTAATGGATAATTTCCTTTGCCCATTTTGCACATTCTAAAGACTTTTTCTTCTTTGCCTACATTTGTTTAAACTTCTGAGTCCCTAATTTTCTCGGCAAAGCCAGTGCTTTCTGGCAACCCCAGTGTTGGTCGGCATTACAGAATATCAGCCACCAGGAGGAAGGAGGGTTTAGACAGCTGGAGCTTTCAGTGTGTGTGTGTGTGTGTGTGTGTGTGTGTGTGTGTGTGTGTGTGTGTTGGTCATGGTATACAGCAGGACACCCTACTCATCTTTGTCACCTGTATGGTACCCAGAGGTGGGAGCTTGCTTCTGACTAGATCGACATGGCCCATGGCTCCTTTGCTTCTGTGTCCTTTAAGGAGGCCCTGGACAAATCTGGGTTTTAATCTCAGCTTTGCCACTGAAGAGCTGTAAGCCCTTGTTTACTTATCTATAAAACAGGGATAATATCCCCTTCCTTGTTCTAAGAATGACTTGAGGACTAACCAAGGTCGTGCATATAAAGTGTCTAGCAACGGAAAAGCTAATACCCCAGCAGTTGGTTAAAGAAATTGTACGTTTTTTTTCTAGGTTATTTTTCTGGGTGGAGAGCCATATTGAGAAAGGACCTACTTCTTTTAGTGGCATTTTCAGAAAAGGGCTGGAAGCGATCTGAGCTGCCAAGGACTGCAAACACTTTCTTCCCACGGAGAACAGGCTGGGGACCCAGAAAGAGAAATGGAGAATTATCAGCTGGGGAAAGCTGTCTCCTGAGCCCACCAAGCTTGTTTCTATCTTTTTGACTAGCCGTACCTTCGGCTGGAAGGATGTTTCTATGATTGCCTCCTCTTGTTTAGATCCTAGGTTAAATTTACATTTCTCTGAAAGAGTTAGCTCCTGACCACTCAGCTCAAAGAAGCCCTATCGCAATGGTTTGTTTATTTTACATGTCAGTTCATCTGTCCCTCCCCCCACCACACTCCCACTAGGACATAAGCTTCTTGAGAGCTGGCATTCTTTCCACCTGGGTCACTGAGTTCCAACTGGCCATGCACACATGTATTTGGCACAGAGAGCGTATTCAAAACTGTTTGTTGAGTGAATGTTTACATGGGTGCACCATGTTTTAACATTAAGAAAGCAAAGTACAAAATGGCAGTCACTGACTTATTACTGATAATTCCGTACTGTCTACCTATGGACAACATGTACTGAAGGTTGTGAAGCTCAGTAAACGTTTGTCGAGTAAATCAAAGGGCAAGGAGCCAATTTAGTCAGCCTTTGATGGTAAGGCCATCGACATAGAATGTGTTTTAGTAGCTCATCAATGGACAGCCCTAGGCTGAGGTGACATAGTGAACGCACGGCGCCAAGGAGTTTCATGTACCGGCAGTCAGCACGCACATGCTGCCCAGTGCTAGCTACCCAGATCCGTCCCCTGGGACACCCATCGTGCGCCTCAGTGCTTTTAGCAGCGTCTGCATTTTGGCCCTCTGTCCTTCCATCAATCAAAACTTGTCAACCAGATGTCTCACTCCCAAATGTACGTGCTTTCAACACTCTAGTTCAACATGCTCTCAGCAGCGATGGGTAGTTCCTCCTCTCTGACTTCTCGTGCAGCCAGAATAATAATATCCATTAGAATGTATTGTAGTGTCACTCTCCCCTGGCCATGTCCAGTAACAACAGTGGATTGGCTCAAAAAGGACTCATAATCATTAACTATACCTAATATTTACTGAGTAGCCAGTGTGCCTCGAGCATGTTTAGTAGGTGCCTAACATGTGCTTTCTTGTTTTACCTCCTTTTTACAGGCAAGTTTTACAGAAGGCAAGAGAGTTTATAGGTCATTTTGCCAAAGGTCATTCAGGTGATAGGCCGCAGAGTCAGAAATTTGATCCCAGCAAGTCTGATCCTGTGGTCTGAGCACTTGACCTCTGAACTATTTTGTTCTGGCCCGAGAGTGGGTGACAGGTGGTGACTAGCTGACCTAAAACACAATGGGAATTGTCTGCAAGGAGTTTCAACACAGACAACCCCTAATAGGCCCTTCCGCTTAGATAACCCACTTGGGAAGCACAGCTCAAAAGGTGATCAAAGATAATTTTGAATTGTTTAATTCTTCAAATAAATGGCTTGTCTGATTCAGTATAACTTCAAAGGCGAAGTACTGAACTTTTCCCATTGCTCCTGTTTTATTTTTCTAGGCGGAGTTTTCCATTAGTTACCACTAGATGGCGGACGGGTTATGCAAACAGCCCACGTCGCTTCTTAAGGGGCCTTAGCCCAAAAGAAAAGGGAGAAAATTCGAGCAGAGAAAGGTAACTGTGGGGGTTAGATTCACTAGGAAATAGTAACACGGTACACAGTGGCTTTTGGACTGTGGGAGCCTGGGTTTCTACTTCCTTCCTTTTGCCTTTCACAATAAATATTAATAGACAGTTAATCTGAGTTAAAGAAAATTTGAGTAACAGCCAAAAGCTGCCTGAGAGTTTGCTCTCTTGGAAAACTGTTTGCTTGTAATCGCAGCCGGGGTTGTCATTTGTCAAAAGACACTGAGGGACAAATTCCAATAAACCAAACAACTGCTTCCTCTAATTGTAACACGTGTTTCCTGGAACCTACTAAAACCTGGAAATTGTTATTTCGTCCTAATTTTCTTCAATTAGTCTGTCATAAAAATGGTGGCGAAATATCCAGTGACCTTTTTCCAGCAAGCAACTGATCAACCAATATTAATGGTATTCTAAAGTCAGGGTGGTTCCGTGAATCGGACCAGAAACATCCTTGGAAATCCCATGAGAATAACTTGGAAAACCAAAGGTAAGTCACTTATTCCTTTTGAATTTCTGTTTCTTTTTCTACAAAATGGAAACATAGCTCATAGGTGGCTCTGTGACATTGAAGGAAAGAGAACAGACACCCACAAATGCACATCTGTGCATATACACCTCGCTGTTTGGTTCTAGGTAGAATTATGTCCCTTTTCCACATCTAAGGGCACATGGCAACAATATATTTGCTGAAGGAGTAAGGAGGACACCAGTTCCATCATGCAGGTGTGCAAATGGTTGGAACTAGGAATTGTGCCGGGGCATACCAGCATACATTCTCTTTTCACATGCCACGCAGGTCCTGCGTGTGAGGCAGATGGTGGAGATGAGATGATAGGTACTACTGTACACGTCCAGATTGATTTATTACTTTTTACTATATGAAGAACTCTTTATTTTTTTCCCCCTTAGGTAAATACTATTTGATCAACTGCGGGGGACCAGCCTCCGCTGACCAGGGTTCAAGAAGGTGGACACGGCGTCGGCGGTTAATGAAAGACAGAAATTGTTAGTTGCAGTAAAAGACAGAAAATGGAGAGATAGAGTGCGGGGGAGGAAAATAATGAAGGGAGACAGTGGAGACACCAGGGGAGTTAAAGTGTCACACTTTATTACAATAACATGTCCTTTTTATAGGGACTTTTGACCATTATCCAATTACTAGTTTAAGTTCCACATGGTCTTGATGTATTTTTCTCTTAAGACCTTTAGTCCTTATAATTGTTCTCCTTAGGGCACACTGTGACCTTTTCTACGTTTAAGGATAATCCCATCTATGATAATCTCTTTATGACCCAGACTCAGTTTCTACATAATCTGTAATCCTGGGTCTGAATACTGAAGAGAATCTCACTTTTGATAATATTGGGCTACACGGCCCTCAACAATCAACTTTCAGCTGGTAAACCCAGGTGTTATCTTTATTTTAGACTCTACATTTTTGGATCAAAAACAAAATTGGAAATGACCCGATAACATATACATGGATGAAATAATGCTAGTCCTGCATCATAACGGTCACCTCTACATGTAGATGAAAGTTGCTGACCTAACACCTCTCCCTTCCGTGGAATTCGGACTTGTGACTTCTTCCCATCGGCTGCCTTTCCACTCCTGTAGGAGAAGGGCACCAACACTGTGTAAACAAAATCAGGTGCTTTTTCCCTTCTAGGGATATCAAACTGCAGGATCCTCTCTGAAGACACACCATTCTCTTTTTGGTAACCTGAAAAACCAGTTTGGGCCTTGTCTTCATTGTGTTCACTCTGCTGAATTTTTACAGGCAATTTTTCCATTCCTAATTTTTTTGTAACCGTGGCTGTTTACCTTTAGGGAAGTTGGGCCACTGTCAAAGTGGATATCTAGGGTGGCTTTTTAAAAAAACCCAGCAGCTTTCTAAGCATTATAGACATGGGAGGGATATGAAATGTAGTGGGTGGGGAGAAAGGGACAGGAGATCAAAGAGCAATCTGTGTTTCTTCTCTCTGAAGACTTCCGACTTTTGTGGTCACCCCATTTTGCATTCGGGATCTTTAAAGATCTGGTGGACCACCCCCCCACCAAACCTAACTAATCATCACCCTCACCTCTGTCCATCTATAAATAGGTCAGGACATGCTCCACCCCCGGCTGTGCTGGAGGAACTGTTCAGTGCAAAACAGAAAGGATTCCATAGAGTTCTGCAGGATGTGTTAATGGATGCATAAAGGTTACTCGTTTCCTGGAAAAGGGTTTTACTTCTGGAAAGGAATCTATCCTCATTGAAAATATAAAGAACACTTGATTGTACTATCAGTGGTCATTTTATACTGAATACGGTGCTTAGCTTTCAACAAAAGGGATCAATAATAAGGTTCTGTATGTCTCTTGTAAACTCAGAGATAATTAATTTTTCAGAAAAATAAAAAGATCAGTGTATGGTTTCAGAGGTAGCATCAGGTACCTGGGTGAGGTAAATGGAAGATTGGGAAAAAACAAACTTGTTAAATGTCCTTTAGAGCCACCTTGGTCTCTCAGATCTTCAACGGAATAAGTTCAGCCTTGTGTGGAAACTAGTGTTCCAAGGAGCTATGGCTAATATCACCCAGTGTGATCTGCTATGTTGAAAACGCCCTCATTCTGAGGAAAAGTAAGCGCTGGACTCTGTGACCTGAGTAAAAATGGCAGGGTTCCCTTTTGCTTACAGTCTCCCAGGACTACACAGGATGCCTGAGTGGCCCTTCACCACGTGGCCACCCAGAGCCTCCAAACACAGACAGTCTGTCTCTACAGAGCTGGGTGATCAGCGAGTTGTGGGCACACATGGCCGTTACCACCCTTTCACAATGCCATTGCCTAAGGTGAACACAAAAACAATGACAATTCAAAATGATTTGCACTAGGGAGATGCAACATTTCTGAGAAAACAAACAAACCAGCAGAAACACTGGCCAGTCGTCAACAGCTAGCAGCCCAGTCCTGAAGACAGTCCTCTAGTAACCAAGCCTAGAAAGGGTCAATCTGTAGCGGATGAAGGGAATGCCTGTGTGTGTTTTGCAGAATGCTTCTTAGGATGCACCAGGGTAAGACCATTCCCTCCCCCCATCTCCCTCCTGGTGGCACATTCTTATTTGAGGTGAGTGGACAGCCCCCATGACTGAGCGCTAATGAGATGAGATGCCTCACTGTCTTGATCTCATGCTTAAATGGAAGATGTGCACATTGGAACCTTGGAACCATGATGGACATCCGTGAGATGAGGCTTATAAAGAAAATGCTTCACATAATCTAAGCGGATGAGGGTTGGGATTAGTGTCTCTAACTTGACCTTAGGCCTCTCAAAAACATCACTGATGTTTGATAGAGCTCTGATCCCCCAAGTTTAAAAAGAAAAAATGAGTGATGTGTACCAATGAAAGTCATAGAAACCAAATGACTACCCCAGAGGGACCACAACACTTCCATTCATTTTTACTCCACCTATGTGATTTTAAAAACAGGAATATATTTTGTAGATGATCATTGCTTTGAATATATTAATTGCAGAGGGTTTTTTTTTTTTCACTCTTTAAATCCCTTTTCTCTATTTTTGGCAGTGAATATAAATATTCCTTATACTTTTTTTCAAATTGAAATAAAGACACCTTAAATAGGCTATATGTTTTATTATTTATTTTTATTTTTCAATTGCAGTTGACAAACAATATTACATTAGTGTCAGGTGTATAGCATAGTGGTTAGACATTTATATGACTTATGAAGCAATCTCCCTGACTAATCTAGTACCCACCTGGCACTCCACATAGTTATTACCATATTACTGATTATATTCCCTATGCTTTATTTTACATCCTCATGACTATTTTGTAAATGCCAATTTGTATTTCTTAATCCTTTTCCTTTTTTTTTTTATCCACCCCAGCCTCCTTTTCACCTGGCAACCATCAGTTAGTTCTCTGTACCTATGAGTAAAAAAGACTGTATTTGGAGTTATAACGTATTTTCTTGTTAAACATCATAGGTTTCCTCAGCACTGTAAACTCTGAGATAATTGGTAGCATGGTCATTATAAAAAAAAACGTGTGAGACCGTTGTGACATGTGATAGCACTGTACAAATCACATAAAACAGATTTTTGTTTTCCTTTCAGAAACTCCTTCTCTTAGAGGTTTGCCATGTAAGACGAAGGGGTGTTTTCACTGACTGCTGAGTCATCAACAAGAAGATTGCGCTCCTGTGGGTACAATGCTTGGTAATAATATACGTATTAATAATATACTTTACGTTACCTTTGTTTGGTAATGTATTTAGGTTTACAGAGCACTGTGTAAATTAATAATCTAATTTAATCCTCAAACGACACTACTCCCTCTTTTACACGGGAGGAAACTGCATCTGGGAGAGTAAGGGGAGTTTGTGTAAGTTCCACAAACAGCAAGCTACAGAGCCAGACGCAGCCAGTTCTGTCCACACCGCATGGACAGCACAGTGGGATTCGCAGACTAAATACAGCACATGGTTCTGCCTGTAAAGGACTTACAGTTTACTTGGGAACATGACTGATGCCATGAAAACAACATGTACGGATGGTAGACAGAGATAGATCTGGGACTCAACAGCCTTTGTAGCTCCTAAAACCCTGTTTCTCTGAACTGAATAAAGCTACTTGTGAAGGATAAAACAGAACATCTTTTGAGTGATCAAAGGCACTGGCTGTCACAGACATCTGGTGTTGAAGGATCTCAGAGGCAATTTGAGTCAGTCAAGATGCCTGTTAGCCTGAACTGGCCTGCAGGCAAACATGCTCCATCCACGCATATTACCACGTGTCATGCTCACAGCCATGTAGCACCCAACATGACTACATGGGGGAGGCTGGCCAGGCTGTATGCTCGAGAAAGGCACTCACCCTCTGGAAGGACCCAGAGCAGGAAACATGGCAGGGATCTTGGCTACGTCTGTGTCAAACCACTAACTGGTGGTTAATATTCAGCTGTGCTGTTAACGAGGGCACAAAAAGCTGGAAAAGATTGGCAACCTGTTAATATTTCCTTAAAATCTTGTTAAGTGAACGCTAAATTCGTCACTAATGGGAGCATTATAAATTAGGTGCTGTTGTTAGCCACCCAAATGTGTAGCTTTGCAAAGGTTATCTGTAAGGCCTTCTTCTTCATTAGCGTAATGGTGTGTTTGGGATAATCATAGCCCAGGGGGAAAACCAAGAAACACAAAAGTACAATTGCATAGTCAAGCAGAAATGAATGCACTCCATCACGGAATTAATTAGAATGTTGGGGTAGTGGAGATTTTTTGAGGGAAAAGAGACCATTTAAAAGTAATTGGCTTGGGCTGGCCGAGTGGTGCCGTGGTTAAGCGCTGGCTTAGGAAGCCAGTGGCCCGGTTCAGGTCCCACATATGAGGGCCAGTGACACTGCCCTTAAAAAAAAAAAAAAGTGATTGGCTCAATTTTTATTTTTTTTAAGTAATCTTTCGTGTCTTGCCCTTTATGGAGCTCATGTACAGAAAGCATATGCCTGGAGTCTGGTGTTTAGTGGATATTTAAAAACCTGCTTGCTCTAACGAGTTTGTGTTTGTGATAATCGGAGGATATGAATCGTCCTTCCCTGGCCTGCTGTGGCCTCTCTCCCCAGAGCCCATGCTTCTGTGTGGCTCTTTTCTCAGTGTGGGCCAGTGATGTTGCCCTGATTTGTCCCACTCCTCAGACTTGGAGGTTTTTGGGGACAAGGACCTTGTATATTACTCCTCTTTCTCTCCCTGGCAGCTACCACATTGTGGGGCAGACAATCGGTACTAAATAAGCATTGGTTACAGCAATGCCTCCATTCCAGCTTTCCTCTGTTCATTATGTCACATTGACCATCTGATCAATCAGAGTCAGTGTGGCATCAGAACACCGTCACCTCTTACCTGTTATGGCGATAGCTCCCTTCCTTGTCTCCGTCTGTGTTCAGCCTCCACGCCTCTCATCCCTCATCATTCGTTCAGGCCTCATGATGCTGTCGACAGATCTTTATAAAACACAAGCTGATTACGTCCCTCTCATGCTCAGAAAGTTTGATGCTTTCCCATGTCCTCATAACACATAAACTCTTTTTCATGAAACACAAGGTCTTTCCATGCCAGACGCTTGCTTCCCTCCCTTATTTTATACCCAACTACACTCAGCTCATGCTGCACCTCATCTCTTAACTTTTCTGGCTGCCTGGAACGTTCCCCCGCCCACCACCACCCCATCCCCCACACACACACTGTCCCTTACTCACCTCAGCTCCTTTCCTCTGCTCCACCCTGTCCAGGCTTACACATATCTTTAGTAAATCCAGTTTCTTATTGGATTAAAATTGTGGATTTGCCTGTCTCTTACCTCGAGACTACCGGCTCCTTAGAGTAGGGTACTATTGGCATGCACTGGTAACTAATACGTGTTTGTTGAGTAAAGGAACGCATGAATTGGTAAATGAATTTGACAGATGGAACTATAAAATTGTCTCCATAGAGTCAGAAATTCAAAAAGAAAGAGAGAAACCCTGTAATCCAGAGATTTGTTGAAATAACTAATATCCCCAAGGCAGCAATGGAAGGATGAAAAGTGTGGAGTGCTCTATCCTTGTGCCCCCCCCCCCCCCCCCCCCCCCGCCGCTTTCTGTTTTAAGAAAGGAAGAGACAGAACAACATGATCCATGGGAAATTTTCCATGACTTTAAAGAATATCCTGAAAGCTGCTCTACAGCTGGTGAGATAAGTGAGAGTAAACAGTGATTTGACACAAACTGTCACTTGCACCTAGAGAAAAGAAACACTGTGCAGTCTTTCCTGAAATGCTGCAGCCTAGCAGGGTCCCCGACAGCTTTGTGGGGCTGTATGTGCATCTGAGCCATCCTTGCTTTCTGGACGATGCCTAAGACAGGCTGCCTATACAGTAGGTGTTTGTTAGATGCACGAGGACAGGAATACTCTGACCTTTTAGCTTAAAGGCACAAGTGATTCAGAGTCTTGGGTGCTGTCCCAATTGCTCCATCACAGTACCTAAGTAGTAGAGTGCTGCTGGGAGCATTTGCACTGAGATAATATTAAGTGCTCAATAAAAATGGAAAGGTGATGCCTGCCAACGCCATAAGCATGCAAAGGTAAAATGAATGAAAGACAGCTGCGTCTCCTCTGTGCTGAAGGTAGTCCGAAAGTGAGGCTTCTGTTCGCATACGAACGGCGTGCGCCCCGTCCGTGTCGGCTGCTTTGTGACTCTCCTTACATGTGACCTAAAAACTGAAATGGGAGGGAGAGGGGCAGCTGGGGGGCTCAGTGGGTTAGAGCGTGTGCTCTGAGCAATGGGGTTGCCAGTTCAACTCCCACATGGGATGGTGGGCTGCACCCTCCACAACGACTTGACTTGTAGCTGATGGATGCTGGAAAAACACACTGTTCCCCAATAAAAATGTTTAAAAAATGAAATGGGACAGAGGGTGTGGAATCATGGACTCTTCATCTTCTCTCGTGCTCACAGTGAGAACACTGCACATACGTGATCTGACAGCATTGCATGTGCAGCTGGAACGGGTGCCTCAGCCCCTGGTTTATCCTTCCCACACTGCTATTTGAAAAATGGCTTGGTTTTGCTGAGGGCTGGTTGGGAAACTAATGGAAATTACTTGTTCCTGAATTGGAGATGAATACGAAACACTGTTCAGATGCAGGATTCTGTCAGCTGAGAAATGAGTTACAATTCAGAAGTATTCATTTCTTTGTCATCCGATGTAAACATTTGCTCCCCTGCCCAGCAATTCAAGATGACTGAGAATACATGATGCTCTTAAAGTTCAGCTTTATTGGTGGACGACCATTAATATACCCTTGCTCTTCACTTGTGAGGAATTGGTGTCTGTCACCTACTGGATTCCATGATGGTTGTAAACACAAGCACTCTTCCATGTACCCAGAAGTGCCGGCTCGCTCCTCCACATGAATGATGCACTTAGATTCATCTCAGGCCCCAGTTTGCTTCCAATGTTAGCATGATATGAACCTCTGACTTTTCAAACTGTGCTCCCAAAGTGGCTTTAAAATCTGTGTGCACACACACACGCGTGTGTGCGCACACACGCGTGTGTGCATGTGTGTTTTAAAGGAAAATATCTCAAGTGGGTGCAAAAATATGTATGAAGAGTTGCCTCTCATTTTCCATTCAACTTGCTGAATGTTTAAGTCTCTAGAAAGACATCTTGGGCAGGGATGATATTTCACCTCAAATGATACTTCACCTAAGAAATGATATTTCACCTCAAATGAGGGAAAGAAGTTGGTCCTTGGTTGTGGGATGGATGCCTTGGGCTGAAAACGCTGCCTCATGGAGTGTGAGTCTCTAGAATTTCAGAGCCCCTGCAGCAAGCCCAGCTGGGAAAGCGTGTCTGGCGTCCCTCAGACGAGGCCTCCACATCCAATTAGCAGAACGTGGCACAACTTCACGGTCCTCTTGTAAACAGACAACCTGGGGGATTTCTGCAGTCACTCTGCCTCTGCCAGTGGCTGTGTGGAATCCCACAGTGCATTTGCATTTTATACAACTCATCGCACAGATGGTTTGTGGGATCTTTTTTCCTGAAGCCAATATGGTCTGTCATTTCCTCAGAAAGAAAGTGAGACTATCAACAGCAGTAATTTCTTCCTTTCATTTTATTTAAATCCAATTGTATGTAGACACACACACACACACACACACACACGCACACAATTATTTTTCCAGATCTGTCTACAGTGACAGAGTGTGAAGGCAGACTGGAAAGCAATTTGTTCTTAGTTAGACAAATGCAGCTGACCCTAAACCAGCTCTTTGGTCATTATCAAGTGACTAGAGCATCAGTGGCTCCCTCCCTGCGTTACAGCATCTGGGTTAGACTGACACGTGGCAGCCGTCTTCAAGTGGACTGAAGGACCGTAGTCTATCAAATACCACCACCAATTCCAAAACCAGAAATCACTTGCAGGGGTCCACTTCCCCCACATACATACATCTTCATGTACCCAGGAAAGTAACCTGGTTTTGGTAACTGGCCCAACCCTCAAATACACAACAAGTCAGCCAGAGGAAGAATGACAAATTTCATCTCTGGCTATCAGATGTTGGGTGCAGATGTAGGATGGCAGCGAGTATATGGAGTTTGCAGAAGAGTAGGGTGAGTAATGGGAAGTGATGGAAGGGGTGTTTCTGTCTCACGTCAGAATCTGCATTCACACAGAAGTGCGGGATGTTAGGATGTTTGCACATTTCCAGGGAGAATAAGCAAAATTAGAACACTCCAGTCAAAGATGGGTCTAACGACTGATGACTCACTGTCTCTTTCATTTAAATAAAAGCTCCACACACAAATATGTGGCCTCAGTACATCTAAATATGGCTGTGGGAAAAGAAATCAGTTCTCAAATGAAGGAACAAGAAAGAGGTGAGTGGTCAATTGGCAACTTCTTAAAGATCTCCAGGTCTAAGAAAAGATGCTGTTGATTCAGCCATTTAGAATAACCACTGAAGTTTAGGCTCAGGAGTCAGACTGCTGTGTGCAGCATAGAGACTGTGTCACTCAGCAGTCGAGATGACTTCATTTTTGTTCACCTCAGTTTCTTCATCTGTAAAATGGAACACTAATAGTATACAGCTTGGAAGAGTGGATTAATTCAGATAGTGTGTGTACAACACACACCAAAGTGCCTGGGCTATGGTGACTACTCCGTGAATGCTGACTTATGATGACTGCGAAAAAGGCGATGATCAGCATCATTTACAAAACTAACGTTCTTGGGATCCTAGTACTTACAATTCTGGAACATCCCAAACATGCTGTGTAATGAAATGTGCAGGTTTAGTTCTGATGTTTTGTCACTTTAAAGTAACGGAAGGGACTATGAGGGCTGGTTTTATCTTTTAAATGAATCAGGTGATTACATAAATATGTTGCAGTCGGTTAAAAGATTAACCATATGTGAAAACCCCAGGCAACTGCTCAAGGTCGCAGTCAGAAAATATTGGACTATAACCCTGCAATGTTTTTGAACACAACACAAAACAGGCACATCCAAGATACACAGATGAAGTGGAGACTAAGAATAACCATTTCTGTTATGGAAGTGGAGACTCAAACAAAGAAGCCAAGATACTCCCCTGTAATGCCTCAGAGCCGGGTTACCAAACAAGGTTTCATTTCAGCCCATTTTTTCCTTGGAAATAGCTCACACTTGTCTTTTCTCTCTATACTCATTGGCACTACTCCAGCCAGGTCATCATGGCCTCATGGCCTGATTCCAGCCATCATCTAATGTGAAGCTGTTTCTTTCATAGCCCTACTTTGAAGCAATTAGCAAAAGCTTTTTAAGAGCAAGTCTTCCATGTCTTCCTTCCATTCATTTAGATTCCTCATTACTTCATACATTAATATACTCTGCTTTTCAAGGTTATAAAGAAATTTTTCTTTTTTCCTTGAAGGCAGTGCTTTTTTGTTGCTTTTAACATCTAATTTAAGAGTTATGTATTGCAAAATTGTGATAAGTAGCTATACATTGAAAGTAATATAAAAATATTTCCAACAAGAAATGTTTTGAAATTTGACAGACTAAATGTAAAATTTATCTGGAAAATTAAACACACAAGAATAATGAAGAAAATTTTTTTTTAAAGGGGAGAATTTTATCTTGAGAGATTTTAGGAAAGTCCAAAGTATGAGCTAAGACAGGTTTTTTGTACAAACAAGCCACTGAAAGTGGTTTGGGTTTGTCTGAAAGTTGGGTTGGGCGGGGTCTCAGGGAATCACTAGGGTAGGGCAGATGAAAGATGTTACCCAGGTTGATGGAGACTCAGGCATGATGTCAGTGTGCCTCTGCATGCTGGGAAGGGAGGAGGGCTCAACAAAGAAACAATGGCTTCCACCAGCTTCTCCATCCTGGAGAAAGCTGCCCCTCTACCCCTTGCCCTGAAGCCAGACATGTCAGATCCTCCCTGTGTGTCCCCAGTGTCTTTCAAGCTGCTGCCCCAGTGCTGGAGCTCAGAGTGAGTGAATTCGTCAGCAGGTAAGTGTGAGCAGTCCCTTTAAGAGGAACCCTTGGGACTGCAGCTGCCCTTCTTCTCACTTAGCCACAATCTCAGCTGGTTTTCACAGCCAGAAATTATGGAGACTTCTCTCCCTGGCACTGGAACCCTGGACTGGGGGACTTGGGGTGTGGCTGGGACCCCTTGCTCCTAAGGAGGGGACCTCCACAGCTGAGATAGCCCGCCTGATTTTTAATGGTTACACGTGGGTATGGGGCCAGCCTGTTTTGCATCTCTACCTCTCCTACCGGTATCGAGATGGCTTCTTCTATATGTCCACAGAGGTAGGACTTCTGTTCAGCTAGACTTCATACTATTCTCAATGATGGTTATTCTGTAATTTAGTTGTAATTTTGATGTGGTCCTGGAAGGAAGTGAGCACAGTGTTTACGTACTCCCATAAATTTAAATACACATATTTAAATTTATAGAAAATGGTCTGAAGATACAAGCCAGGGCCGGGTGAGTGGCGTGGCGGTTAAGCTCTCGCCTGGGAAGCCAGCGGCCCCGGTTCGGTCCCACATATGAGGGCCAGTGACACTGCCCTCAAAAAAAAAAATACAAGCCAAACTGCCAATAGTTGTTTTTCTGTAGTACGTCATGGAAAGGGAGAGGAACTGATGAAAGCCACGGAGAATTGGGCTTCCTCTGTATTTTTACAGTCAGAATGTTTCCATGCCAGCTTGTGAATTAAACATGCATTTTTAAGAGGTTAAAAAATGTGTGATGAGCTAACACCAGGAGTTTCATTTCAGTCTGACTGAGGAGCTATTGGGTAGCACCTGGCAGAGCAGTTGAGGTGAAAAACTGCATCAGAGATGTGGAGGCAGGTGGTCTTCACCTATCCGAAGTTACTCCAGTGTCAGCACCTTGGTTAAAAATAATAGCTCAGACCTAGTTGTTCCTTTATGTTTAATAAAGTACTTTGCCTGTCCCACCTCATTTAATTAAACAGTTCATATGCTCCTCAGGCAGGAAGAGCAAGAGTAAGTTGGCTGAAAGGAACTGAGAGAGAAGCAATCTGTTGGAGACAGCGGAGGGGAAAACTTGTTGAAAGTGCAAGAATCAAGCAAGGATGGTGACTAAGATGGCAGCCTGCTGGGTGGCAGCATAGTGCCAGGGATGGGGGCGTGTTTATTTTCTGGATGTGTGCTTAGAGTTGTAGGTAACCTGGATTTCTTGCCCGAAAGAAGATGTATTTTAAAAATGGAATGGAAAAGTGCAAGGAATAGTAGCAATAATATGTCTGTGCTGGTTCATTTAGACCATCTCAGCCCGAAATGTCAGCACAGCGTTAAATATTTGGCTTCTATTTTTACAGCAACTGGTGTGGGGGCAGGGCTGAAATGTTATCTCCCCTAATCTAGCAGGGGTGTCTGTGGTCCAGGTCACAGGAGTGGGCCCTCGCTTGATGTGGGTGCACACAGCTTCTTTCTCTCATAAATGGAGCTGTCTCCCTCCTTGAAACCAGGCCTTGGATTCCAAGTAGGAAGCTGATGGGGAAGGGGAGACTGGTATGAGAAGGGGGTCAAGAAAGGGATGGGCTGTTCAGGGACTTCAGAAAACTTTTGGAGATACAGAAAAATCTTGTATGCATCTGTCAAAACTCATTGAATTGTATACTATAAAGGAAACAGTTTATTGTATTACAATTATATGTGTATGTGTTGATCAGTGAAAACTTAGAAAACTCAGTTCTTTTCACAGAAATCCCTAATTGAACAGGCCATGAGTTTTTATTCAGGATGTCATTAATTGTCTGTCAGCTTCATGTGCTGTGCTAATCTGACATAGCTAATTATTTTTTCTCAATCGGAGAGTGTTTTATTTTTTACTGAGTACATTTAATAGAAGGACTTTTCTACATGCATCAACCAGTGATAAGGGTGGCTGAGGCATCAGCTAATGACCCAGAGAAGCTGGGTTCCCTGCGGGAGCATTGCTGGGGTTACCAAGGGTTGAGGGTCCATTGACTCAAACAGCCTGGTCATCGTCTCACATAGACTCTTACGTAGTTATGTGCGTCTACAAACAGACTTGCTGCTTTTCCCCACCAGGTCCTACTTTCCTGTTCTCATATTTTCTGTCTTTTCTCTCTTCGTGTTCCCCTTTCCTGACAAATGGGGCTAGAGTGTTCCTGACCCATCTGTCCCTGACCCACAGGTGAGTCCCAAGTCACAGCATCCTTTGTGCGTGGGACTGGGCGGAAGTGCACAGTGAACCGCTTCTCAGTTGCTCTCAGTGACTTTACCAGCCTGCCTAAACCACTGCCCACTCTGTTACCCTGGTTACAGCCCACACACTCCGTCTCCTCACCCTCATAGATGCTCATCAATAAAGCGAAGTTCATTATTACCCAAAGAAGTACGTTTTTTGCTTCTCTCTGGCAAGGAACAAATTATTCTCTCATTTAACCTGCCGCCCACTCACACCCAGCCCCACTCAGCATTCTCTTACTGTGTGGCTGAACATCCCACTTCCCATCTGTGGAGCGGTGACCCGAGGCAGGGCAGCAGACAGTGGACCTGCCTCCCTGCCACCTGAGGGTGCTCAGCTCATTACCAGCCTCCAAGCCTGCGTGTTCCAGGGCCACGCACATTTATTTGAAAAGGTTATTGATGGAACCACATAAAGCCTTACTAAGTCACATTGCTTCGGGCTAACAGCAGTTTGTGATGCTAAGGATGAAAATAAACTGCTTCTGAGTTTCACAAACATCAGCCATTTCAGGAGTCAGAAAACTAATGCCCCCAGGTGAAGCGGACCAGGTAGGAGACACTAGGATTGGGGAGGACTGAGCAACCAGATCTCCACCGAATGTCACCTAAAAGGGGTCTGAGCCTATTTTAAAACAGCCAAGACAAATTTTTAAAAGGCCCAGATTCTGCCTGTGAGGCCCTCTGTGTGCAAAACATCTGAATATGTTGTGAAATGCACCCAAACTACGCTTTAAGAATAAATGCCCAGCGTTTATGTGCATCTATGATGCATGCCATCACTCGGCCAGGAAACAGATGTTTGCGTTGAGGCTCCATCCTCAATGCCTACAGTTAAATCAGCGCTGTGGGGACACATGACCTGCTCCAGGCCCCAGCGGAATCCCTGCTCCAACTCCCCACAGCAAGCAAACCAGCTGACTGCTTGTATTGGGTGCTTTTCCAGTGGGGCTGGGGTCTGTGGGCAGGGTCTGCTGCCTTCCCCAGGGGAAGTGCTCTCCCTCAGCGTGATGATCTGACACGTAGAGAGGAGACGGCTGTTTGGCTTCTCTGAAAGAAGCTGACGGTACAGAAATGCTGTTGGAAGCAAGGAAGAGCTTGCTCCCTGCAATTGCTTCAGAAAGGACTCAGTGTGCTTAGCCGTTAGGGCTGAGAAACAAGCTCAGATTTTAGATACATAAATCAGGGCGGGAAATGCCATCACTCCAGCCCTCGCTTTTGGATTCTAGACCTAAGTGCCTGAGACCAGGATAGTGCAATCTTTGCAGGAACAACATCTGCTTGGCCCCCAGGGAGCACTATGTGTTCTGGACCACTCTGGTTTTGTCCTAAAAGAGAAAGGCCCGATAAACAAGGGTCTGTGAAAATAGACAAAAAGATAAGAAAAATATTGTTAGGAATCAAATATCTAACCTAAATTTTCCTGGTTTCCATTTTATCCTCTCCCATTCATTCAAGGAACCTGACTGTCAATTAGAGGACGTCTGCATTCAGAGAGAGAGGTCCTGCCAAGCTCAGCCAGCATCTTGCTCTATTTCTATTTCTTGTCTCTATTTCGGGACAGACTGGCTGTGCAGTGGTACAGTTTTTCCTCCTTTGGGCTGCTCTGGCCCAATTCTATAACGGCCCAGTAACCCAGGCCTCACCCCATTGGGCTTTCATTTTATTCTGTGCAGTCTAGGCCTCTGTCACTGAACCAGAGGGAAAGGTGGCTGCTGTCTTTGCCACAAAAGACTCCTTAGACTCCGAAGGTTAAACAAAAATAGTAGAATAATCTCTTTATCTCTTCTGTTAAAATAGAAAGAAAATATTAACACATAAACAGCAGTTTAAAAATAGCCTTTGATGTGGCTGGTTTGGGGCATTTAATGGGATCTTGAATGCTCGTTTATCCCACAGCTCATACAGTTCAGATGATATATGTCTTTGCTGATGCCCCTGACCTTAAAATAATAGCTGTATTTACCGAATCCTACCAAGTGTCAGCACAAAATATATATTAACTCATTATGTCTACAGATAGCTCAGTGAGGCGGATATCATTACAAACACAAACACACACACACAAACACACACACACACACATATACGTATATGTCTCATTTGTACTGAATATGTACAGAGGGTGCCAAAAAATGTATACACATTTTAAGAAAGGAAGGAACTGCATTAAAATTCTCATACTCAATATATACCAATAACCAAAGATGAATACAAGTCACATTTGACTTCTGCAATTACAAGAGGTGCTCAAAGTGGTTACCATCAGCATAATTTTAATACAGCTTTTTTCCTTTCTTAAAATGTGTATACATTTTTTTATACCCTCTATAGATATACTCAACCCTAATTCTGTTACTGCGGAGTCTCTGCTATCTTTTGTTTCCAGTAACAATTTTCATCTTGTGTTTTAATTCTGATGACTAGAACCTCATTTTGACATCTATGCTCAAGACTTTTTTTTTTTCTTGTTAAAAGCTGCTGTCCTCCTCTGGTTCTGAGTCCCAGTGTCCTTCTCGTCACTGCTTCTCAAGGCTCCCTGTCTGGAGCCTGGACTCTGCTGTCAGGGTGGGTACACCCCCCAGTGCTGCCCTTCTGCCAGTTCTGTTTCTCAGGTGCCCCCTGGGCTGGGACACTTCCTTGCTCACGTTGAACTTCTCGGATGTTATCTGTGGTTGTGAGCCTGTGGCCTGCATGCCACCACGTCCACCTGCCAGTCTGGATCTCCTCTCATCCCAGGACTGTCCCTGCACTGCCCACACAGACATATCCTGAACCCCAGACAGCTGCATGTCCTGTAAGGGAAACCTAACAAATACAGTGGCTCTTAGAAATGGGGGGGGGGAGGAAGGGCAGCTCTGAGAACCACAAGCCCTCTCTGCAGAGAAATGTCTGTTCAGATACACATTAAATTACTGTCTGATTTCAAGTTGTAAAAGGATATTGGACTGAGGCTCTAGACCTGGCCGACTGGGGCAGCCACAAAGGCCATCGCCACAGTGGGCACCAACTGCCATCTCACCTGCACAGGACACGGACCAAAGCTGTGAGTCTGCGATGAAGGACTGCAAGCTCTGGGTGGCAGTTATTCAATAGGACAGGACTCCTTTCATAGGTGATTTTTTTATGTGTATAAAAGCCTTTTCAAAAATCATCATCTCCAAAGTAGTTTCATGAATAGCCTGCAATGAAGTGATTACCAAACAAGAAAAAGGAGTCTGTTCTGTCTGTCAGCAGGGGCCGATTGCCACCTTCTGCTTAATGACTTCAGCACTGAAAGGATGCGTGGGCAAAGTGACAAACCCACAGTCGGAGCTTTGAAACATGTACCGGAACCGTGAGCTCATGCAGATGAAGAGGAGGGAGTCTGAACGATGGTGAGCAGAGACGGCATCAGCTTTGTCTTTCCCCTAGGAGTTAAAGCAACCTCGGAAGGAATGTTTGGACTTCATTGCTGTTAAAAGGAGAAAAGAAGTATCTTGTGGAAGTTCGAGCTACAGTTGTCCGTATCATTCTTTTTCATGCCAAGGTGGATTGGCCTTCGATAAACAATTCTGAGGTGAATTTGGGGAAGGTTTTCTAATATTTTGTGCATCAGTAATGAGGACTCAGCCCATAGAACACATGTGATATGTATGTCAATGTTACATATATAGATTTTCTCATTTGGCAAATTATTGCCTGTTTGGTCACCAGGTACAAGTCAGATCCCAGGGACAGGTGACCTGTTCTCATGAAACAAAGCATCACAGCCCATCAGCACAACAGTGTTCAGTGAAAGTTAATTTCCTAGACAAGTTCAGATAATGGCTTCCTCCATGAAAGTGTAATCTTGAAGGGAACTCCCCCCTTTATTTTGTAATATAAAATGGGAATTAATGGCAAATTTATATTTTCTGTGATAACTAAGGTAAAAGCTATTTTTTGAGTGACATTTTGAGTATTTCTATTTTATATAATAATTCTAATACAAGCTGATATAGATCTGATGTATGTTAGTAGTCTCCATTATCTGAGGTTTCATTTTCTCAGGTAAGTTACCTGTGGTCAACTGTGGCCTGAAAATATTAAGTGGAATATTCCAGAAATATATGATATAAGTTCTAAATTGCACACTGTTCTGAGTAGTATTATGAGCTCTCGCACCTCCTGCTCCACTCCCGGGATGTGACTCCTCCCATTGTCCAGCAAGTGTCTTCGTACTTTATATGCGTTAGTCACTTAGAAGCCGGTTATCAGATCAGCGTCAGTGCTTGTGCTCAAAGAACTCTTGTTTTACTTAATAATGCCCCATCCACACCATTTCTATTACAGTATATTGTAATAATTGGTCTACTTTATTATTAGTTATTGTTATCAATTTCTTACTGTGTCTAATTTATAAATGAATATTTTTCATAGGTATGTATGCATAGGAAAAAACATATATATATTACATATATATATATGTTTGGGTTTGATACTCTCCTCGGTTTCAGGCATCCACTGGAGACCTTGGAATTTATCCCACACGGATAAGGAGGGACTAGTGTGCCATGTGTCAGCCACTTAAAACTGCCCTATGAGGTAATTATTAATATGATTCCTATTTTATAGAGGCAACTGAAACACTGAGAGACTGAGTAACAAGATTACCCAATTAAGAGTTATCAGAATAAAGATTTGAATCTAAGTGGGTTTACTCCCCAGTTTAACTACTTACCACAGTGACCTTCAAATAACTTTTTCTAACTGTCCTTCTAAGCTTTCATTGCTGCGCCCCAGGGAAAATCATGTTCTTAGCTAGAAATCTAAGCGTTCCATATTATAGTCGATAATTACAGATGAGGAAAATTTCACTGCAAGCCTGTTTTCTACTCCCCTGATAAAACCTTCTATCAAGCTTTCCAAGTTGAACAAACATGTAGAGACAGTGTATTGTGAATTAGGCATTCCACGAAGTGCATTTTACATATGTTTCCCGCTTATTTCTCCTTGAAATCCTTTCAGTTATAGCATTATTATACTCACTTTGTATTAAAAAAAGTAAAGACCAGGGAAGATAAGTAATATGCCCAAAGTCACCCAACTTATAGATGGCAGAGGAAGAGCCTGTGCTAGCTGACTTAAAACGCCTGCTTTTTCTAGTAGGGGAGAATTTGTGCACACAGACATAGTCAATGAAACCACACCCTTGTTGAGTTTGTTCTTTTGGGATGGACTGGGCCTCCACCAATGCTGGCATAGGAGACCCTGAGAACTCTGCCACTCTGGGTCCTGGGCAGTGGGGCGTGTCTCATGGTGCCTGCAGGTTCAGAGCGCATGCTGCATTCAGGCCCCCCCCATCCTGAACCCCTGAACAGGGACCCACGATCGCTGCAGCTCTGGGCCGCAAAGGCCACACAGGCGCCATCCGTTATGGCTTTAGCCTTTCCCGAAGATTCCGTATCGAACATCCTAACTAATGCTCTCCTTTCAAAAGGAGTCATGGGCTAGCACCAGGGTTTTGGTCAAGGCGACTTCCTGGCCTCCATCCGGGAACAAGTATTTCAGCACCAGAGCTGGCCTCTGCCTTCCACTAGGTCCTGCAGTCCACACCAGCCGCCTTTGCCTCTTCAAACTCCAAGGGAAAAGCATTTGTGAACATTTTCATGCTCTGCCCTTTAATAACATCACGCCGTGTCTATGAAGTTGGCACCACGACTGACTCTCCTTGAAGATTCAAATCCACAGTCACGATGAACACAGGATCGATCACACAGGAGCTGGGTGGATTGGGTTCCAGTCTCCCCAATCTCAAACATGTTTGCTTTGTCAGCGAAATTCCTCCCAGGCCAGCGCTGCCTTGCCCCAGATGTGATAGCAGTGGGTTTTATCTTAGTACGAATAAGTGTGAAGCCCTGCCCTTTCCTTTCTGAGTGCTGAAGTTTCTCTGTGGAATGCTCCGAGTTCCCCACACCTCCCTCTCTCCCTCTGAAAATCTCACCTTGGCTTCTCCACACAGCGCTTGTCAAAGGTGAAGGCTAATTGTTAGCCGGACTCTTTCTAAAATGAAAGCAAATGGAAAGTGTGAATGTCTTTAAGGTCATGTCCATGAGTTGCTTTTAGGGTCTTGTGTGCTGTAGTCACAGAGCTGAATTTTCCTTAGGGTCAGAGGAAGTCTGAGCATTGTTGACAGCAGAGATAAATGTCCAATGTCTGTGTCCTCTCTCTGTCCCTGAAAGCAGGCATGGGATCCCCACAGGCAGCTTTTCCCACCAGATTTCTAGCAGGACAGTTTGTCGTTGGCCACCACCATTTTCCTTTTGCCCTGTGGTCACTGTGGTCCCTGTGGTCACTGATGCTCCCCAGCTGTCTCTCTATAGTGACAGCCTTGGGATCTGGTTCTGACTTTCTGTGGGGTAGGAAGCTGAGGGCTGATAATTTGACAGACAGGTCCTCTCTGTACCTGACATCATGTTACTGACCTTTACTGATCCATGGCCCAGTCACTATAAGTGACTTTAGATATAGTTACAAAAATATGTTAAATAGAGACATGAATGTATAAAGCAAATCTTTAAGGCTTACATATCCCAGACATGTCATCCTCATTTGATATCCTCCGCTGCTGATGTCCCCAGCCAGCTTTTTGGTAAGCACAGCAGCTGCTGGAATATTCTAGTTGTCCCAAGGGTGTGCCGAGGCTCCAGTGGCATTATGTAAGCCACTCAAAAAATAAACAGACACATTCTGTTTTTTTAATTGAGATATAATTGACATACAAATTAGTTTCACGTGTACAACATCATGATTCGGTATTTGTACATATTGTGACATGATCACCATAAATCTAGTTGATATCTGTCACTACACATAGTTACAAATTTTTTGTCTTGTGATGAAAACTTTTAAGATCTACTCTTAGCAACTTACCAATATACAATATAGTATTATTAACTGTAGTCACCATGCTATAAATTATTCACACATGATCTATTTATTTTATAACTGGAAGTTTGTACCTGTGTTGCGGGATACTCGGACAGAGAGACAGGACACCAAGGCTCGGAGCAGGAGCAGCGTTTATTGATGCCAGCACCGGCTCAGCAGATTCAAATCCAGGGGCTGAGCCCCAATCCGACAGGATTTGGAGCGTTATACTCTGAGGTTTCCAGGTTATCAGGTCGGATTCCTTATTAGGGCATATGGCATTGTGTTATAGTTTCTGACTGGTTCTGGGTGAGGTAGGAATTAGGAAATGTAAAACGTGGAAGCCTTAGTGGCTGTGTGGTCCCAGAAAAGCCTTTGTCTAGGGCTCTGAGCGACAACTGTTGACCCATTTCACCCATTTCCTCCGTGCTCAGCTACCACCTGTATTTATAATCTTGGTTGTTTTGTTTGTTTTTTCAGATTCCACACATCAGTGAGGTCATACAGTATTTGTCTTTCTCTGTCTGACTTGTCTCACTGCATATAATGCCCTCAAGGTCCATTCATGTTGTTACAAATGGCAGGATGTCCTTCTTTCTTATAGCTAAATAATGTCTTGGCTATCGTAAACGCTGCAATGACTATGAAGTACACATACTTTTTCAAGTTAATGTTTTCTTTTTTTTCAACTGAATACCCAGAAGTGGAACTGCTGGATCATAAGGTAGTTCCAGTTTTAATATTTTGAGGAACCTCCGTTGCTGTTTTCCATAGCGGCTGCACCAATTTACATTCCCACCAACAATGCAAGAGGGTTCCCTTTTCTCAACATTCCCGCCCACACTTGTTTCTCATCTTTTTGATGACAGCCATTCCGACAGGTGAGGTGGTATCTAATTGTGATTTTGACTTGCATTTCCCTGATGATTAGTGACCTTGAATATCTTTTCATGTACTTGTTGGCCATTTGTATATCTTGTTTGGAAAAAGTCTATTAAAATTCTCTGTCCATTTTTTAATTGGATTTTTTGTTGTTGTTTTGAGTCATAAGAGTCTTTTGTCTATTTTGGATACTAATCCCTTATCAGATAAATTATTCCCAAATATCTTCTCCCATTCAGTAGACTGCCCTTTCATTTATTGATGGTTCCCTTGCTCTGCAGAAGCTTTTCACTTTGATGAAGTCCCACTTTCTTAGTTTTGTTTTTGTTGCCTTTGCTTTTAAGGTCATATCCAAAAAAATCAAGGAGCTTATGTGTTCTTCTAGGACTCTTACGGGTTCAGGTCTTATGTTGAAGTCTTAAATCCAGTTTGAGTTAATTTTCTGGATAGTGTCAGATGGGCCCATTTTCATTCTTGTGCATGTGTCTGTCCAGTTTTCCCAACACCCTTTATTGAGGAGACTGTCCTTTCTCCATTGTATGTTCTTGGCTCCTTTGTCTTAACAGATATATTCTTTATATGCAAATAGTTGTAATTTGTTTGTACTCTAATTTCTAAAAGCAATTTTTCCTGGCTAGAAATTAGCCTAGGGAACAGGTTAGGCTGCCTGTTAAACAATGAATGTGAATATTCATTAACATTCCATCGTAATATGGCTTGTAATTGCTGTTAAATTACATGGATTTCTAAAGGATGTAAATTTAGGGAGTTAGGCCAGATTGGAGGAGAGAGTACAAAGAGCAGGAGGTTATGCCTAGACTGGGTCCAGGGGTAATTCAGCCTGCTGGCAGCCTGGTCCCTTCTCTTCTGGCCAAACTCCAGACAGCATGTGCTGGAGCCCCTACAACATGGCAGCAGGGTGCCTACTGCCCACCCTCCGATGGGGATTTAGCTTCACATAATGCCCTCCAGCTGTGGTGCCTGCACCACAAGTTACTGGTATGCTTTCTCCCCAGCTGTGTAGGTGGGTCATTTGATAACATTCACTGCATCATACCTTAGTCCATGATTTTAACTTAAATTTGGCTTTCAATTTTGAGCCACATGTCAGTGCGAGCTTGAGGTTTTAGAAAAACAGTCTATCCTCTGTCCCCATGGTAATGACTAAGAATCCATAGGCTTCTGAGCCCCTAGCCCCCAGGCATGTGGGGGCCATTGTTTTGTTATTAAAACTAAGCTCCTGGGTAAACTGCAGAGCCTGAGTTCCAGATTAGGCTTAAAGGATTTTTATACAATCCTCTCTGATAACCTTCCCAGCCCTGGATGCTGCATTGGGCCGTGCCCCCATAGGTTCTGCAGTGGAGCTGCAGAGGGGCTCTTCTGACTGTTTTGGCAGCTGACAGGGATTAAAACTGTATCCAAATGTTAGGGATCTGAAACGTGCTGCCCTTTCTATATGGAAGAAATTGCAGCAGACAGAAACCAGAAAGAAAATATAAAGCATGATCAATAGCTAAGTTTTCGTAGCTCACCCTTTTGGGCTCCTTATTTCTATGCAATAAACAATGTAGAGACCTGAATTCGAGCCCCATTCTTCCATTACCGGTGGTGTTACTTGGGGCTTGTTTAGTTTCCTCTTTGAACCTCAGTTTCATCATCCATAAGTGGGAATAATAATGTATCTCATTGGATTGGTAGGAAGAGTAAATACGCATAAGATGTTTGGAAAGCACATGACATCATGCCTGGCCCTTAGTAGATACTGAGTGTACGACTATTGGAAGAAGGGCAAAGGGAAGCTATTGCTATGTTATCTGACATTCCAACAAATGTTTGCTTTGATCTGTATTGTTATGTGGCTGCTTTCTCTCTCCATACAAATCGGAAGGTTCTTCATCAAGGACAAAGACTTTCTGTTTTTATTTTTTAAAATCTTCTTAAGGTGTTTAATGCACAAGCTAGAGTAAATACCAGGTGAAGAGGAAGACTAGATGGCTTTCAAATGGATCAACCGAAAATTTATGAGTCTTGCAGAGTAAATGGACTTTTTTTTTTTTTTTACTTTGCATGACATCAGTGAAAGATACCTTATTTCCACTGTGTTTTTACCGCAGCTTTATATGGAAAGAGCATTAACAATTCATAAACAAAGCATTTAGTAACCTTGAGTCATACAGTAAGAAAATTCTTCCTTCTCAATTATCTTTCATTTCTTCTGATTATGTCAAGGTAAGGTGTCTCAGTCCAAATTAATAAGACTTTGTTCATAACCTTCTTTGTTAACAGAGAGGACAGAGATCCGGCTGCAGTTTTAGGGGATTAAATAATACTGCATTGCTTTTATTACACACATATTTATGTTCAACTTCTATTTTTGTTAAACTAACCTGGTTTGAATACAAAAATGAGCCATTAAAGAAAATATGTTTACTAAAGAGTTGCACAATTGAGACTCATATGCAGAAAAAGTGTGATGGTGGTAACTGAACAGTTTCATATTGGGAGAAGACAGGACTAGTCCTGTCACTTCTCCTTTAGGCTACGGGGACTCTGGATGGCAAGTGGATCCCAACTCACCCCTTTAGTGCTGGAGTTGCTGATCTGCAGGGTGAGGCCCAAGGACACACATGGAGTGAGCACTCTCCCCTTCCCTCTCCCCTCCCTGCTGGGCCTGCCTCATCCCAGGAGGTATGGGTGGGGGGCGGGTGGAGGGTAGGGAGGAGTTTACAAAAAACAGGAATGCAATGGGGTAGGGC
The DNA here is from genome assembly GCA_033961575.1 of Aselliscus stoliczkanus. Taxonomy (NCBI): domain Eukaryota; kingdom Metazoa; phylum Chordata; class Mammalia; order Chiroptera; family Hipposideridae; genus Aselliscus; species Aselliscus stoliczkanus. Next base: position 70,255,366 of record CM066731.1, on the reverse strand, counting down.
CAGGGATATTCATCCCCAGATCATCTGGACATGGTATATGTTTTCTCAAAACAACAAAAAAAAAGATTCTTTTGTGAAAAAGAAAGACAGCTGTGGTTTGAGTACAAGCCTCATAGCATTTTAACCCAGCAATCAAAATACGTTAGTAGTCGAAGTTATTGGCTCATTCGTGGGCTGTTTGTTTTATTTTTCCTCTCTGTTACTCTGCAGTATCTGCTGGAGACATTTTTTTCTTTGTTTTCTCTCTCTCTCTCTCTCTCTCTCTCTCTCTCTCTCTCTCTCTCTCTCTTCATTTTGCTGCTCTACACTGTTCTGTGATATTTTTCCATTACCTCAAAAATATTTGCCTAGACAGTATGAAATAATTCCTTCACTGAGTTTAATGACATTTGACAGGCAAAAGACTGTGAAAACATTAATTAAAACATTTTAGCCTGATAGAAGTTCTTAGATATCTACAAATGTATAGTGTTTACACAAACCCTAAAAGTTGACTGAAATTTGATTGTGGCTTTTATATGCTGAACCCTAGCAATGTCCACTGAATGAACCGGCCTAAGATTCTATCTAATTGTCACTATTCATTGTTGTATTAATTATTTCCATCCAGGCTAAGAGTTAGCATATGTTTACTGGAATGTGAGCATTGCTTAATTAACAGGAACCCAGGACATCATATCTCTGAGATGACCTTGACCCCATGCACTGTCTGAGGAGCCAAACTGAGACCAGAGAGGTTAATGTGTACAGAAAAGGGGCCACATGTTAAACCTGAGAAGCTCAGGAGACTGAAAATAACCACAGAGGATGGTGTGAACATAAAAATTCCTAACTAAAGTGGGCCCTGGTGGGAGATCACATCTCATTAAGTTAATCTGCCTTTTCAGTGGGCCTGTTCTTTGTCTTTTTGTACCTAAAGTAACATCTGTAATCCTTTTCCAGATCAGAACTGGAAACTGCAAAATTCCTCATTATTATGCTTGTCTCCTGATTACCATCTCTATGTGCTGTAAAAAACAGCCTGTTAACTATCTTGCACCCACCTGTATGGGAGGAGTACCTGTCTATCCAATTTACTTTTATCCAATCCCAGAGATTTTCCCCCCTTTCCTTTCTCCCACCCCCTTAATCTATCACCAATGGATTTCATGTAACCTCCCTCCTTTGATTTTATGTGTAAAATAAGCTGAAAAACTGCCATTATTTGGAGCATTTTCTCAATCCATTGAGATTTTGTTTCTTGGCAATTGTCAGTGTGGCTCAAATAAACTCTAAGTTTTCTCTTAGGCTGGATGTTTTTCGTCAATAGTCCAGAGAGGTTAATGAACGTGCCTAAGGTCATACCACTAGTGGTCCTCCAGAGCTGGATGGGGCCCACACCCCTGCCTTCCAGGGAACCACTCCCCCAGTATTCACCTTCCAAGGCACATGGGGCTGGGAACCACATCATCTGTGACAGGTCAGTCTTAACAATCTTCTCAGTTGCTTTAAAAAAGAGAGACAATTCTTTCAGAATCATAGTTACAAAGCCATCCATTGCTCTTGCCTCAGCTTTTTAGGAAACACGCCACAATGGACCCCTTTCGAACCCGAAATGCAAGCATGCACATTCCGGTAATAACTTCCTATAATTGAGATCAAAACTGGCCTTGGAGCTTTCTCAAGCACTGAGTTTCTTCCATTTCCTTTTTCAGGAATCTGGGCTTTAGGAAATCATCCTCCAGCAGTTGTCTGCCAGGAGGTCTGTCTGTCTTCTCTTCACAGCAGTGTATTTTCTTTCATGTTTGTTCCTTTGATAAACAACATTGCAGCATTTATTGCTAAAGGGAAGAGAGAAAAAGAGAGAAAAAGCATTGTCATCTAGGCATAAAACGAAATATTTTGAGACATGTCAAAGAGCGTTTTAATCTGATGAGTGGTTTTGCACGTAGATATGGACATCATTTTCCAAGATAATTTCTATCTGCAACTATAAACTCATCCTTATAGTTTATAGATGTAAATTATAATTTGTTTATTAAAATGTATAGTTTACACACATATATATATATTCATTAATATTTCATTACTATAATAGCCCTCACCTTCAAAAAAAACACATGCAAAAAAACCAGGTACAGAAATGAAAGAAAAAGACAGCCTTTCTATTAAAAATAGAAGAAAGCTGGTTCCATCATTCTCATGCTCCCTAAAAAGGAAGAGAAAGAGAGTATCTTCTGAACGATACGAAGCCTGAGGTCACTGCATTGCAGTTCTCCAGAGCCTTGGGCTCCCCGTGCCTTTTCAGCTGTGATGTGATAAGTAGATCAAGGCTCTGTTCGATCATACATTGCACAGCTCTACAAGCTTTAAGAAAAAGAAAATTCTTTCCTCTGAATGCCCTGAAATTAATTATATGCAGCATTTTGTGGGAATGTAGATTAGTGTGTTTTTGGGTTTTTTTTCCAGAAAGATGACTCACCGATCCATCAGGTTCTCAGAGGGACTTGTGGCATACTGGAAGTTCAGGACAAGTGACACGGTGCTGGCACTGGGACTTCAAGCACCTGGCAGCAGTTGACTCTGCGTAGGCCTCCTCCTCCTTTCTTCCAAAAGTACATTCTATATGACTCCATGTATATAAAAGTCTAGAAAATTCCAACTGAACTATTGTGACAGGAAATAAATAACTGTTTATCTGGGGCCCAGGAGCCCTGGACAGGGTGGGAGGACAAATGGTAAATGTTTTGAAGGTTTCTTTTTTTTTTTTTTTGAAATCTTGGACTTTTAACATTGAATGAATAATCATCTTAAGCAGACGGATCATTCCTGGTATTCTTTCCTAGACATGGGAATGAGGGTTATGATTGGCAGACCTTTGAATATTCCTCTTAGTTCTATCCGCTTCATGCATATTATAACTTCTCAGTACAGCAGTCTTTTCTTACCAACCTTTTCCAAGGCTGCCGTCCAGGCTCAGCTCTCTGCTCTGCTTCTGGGGGGTGCCAAGAGCTTCATTCTTTAACTCATTATGTGCAGTTGCAAACTACCCTGCTTCTCAAGCAATGTGCCGAGCTGTTCATGGGGCTGCTTTCAACCACCAGTGAGAGCCAGAAAGGGGCCCGTCGTGGTGAGCACTGAAGTAATAACAATAATAGTAACTAACATCTTTCACTTACTGTATTTCTATTAAGTGCCAGTGACAGCACTTTAAAAATATCATCTACATTACTCCTCCCCCAAATTCTATAATAGACATTGTCGATATTATACAGGTTAAAAAACAAATGGACACAGCAAAATTGAGTGCGTTGCCCAAGGCTGCATAATTACTAGGCAAGAAGGGAGGAATTTGGAACAAGGAGGGTCAGACTTCCCAGAGCTGGTGCTTGTTTCACCCCAGTACTGATCCCATAGACAATAACAAACGCTTGACACCTTTGCTAATTACAGTATTGGTTTTCCCTCAAGGTCCACCTAAGGTTGGAAAATTACTTGATTTGAATGTCATCTCACATTTCCTCCCTTGATGGAATCAAGTTGCCCAGGGTACAGGCTTGGATAATCTACCACCCTCGATGGTGTAGCGATCAGTTATTCTATTATTATTAATAGTCACCGAGATGAAGCCAAGTTAAAAACCAGTTCTTCAAGGAACCTGAGGCTGTGTTTTTCTGCTGAGAGTAGCCCTTACCCAAAATCATCTTAAAGTTCATTAGATAGGTGTCATTTCCACGTCTACTTCACCCCCACACGTCATCTCAGGGACAGTGTCATTTGGAGGTGGGGAGGAGGGAGCACACTTCACACCACATCTAAGTCATACCACATCTAAGTTACTGTGTCAGTCACGTAACACTGCAGTAGACTCGTATCTTCTCATCTTGCCACGTGCCAGGATTAAGTAGTGTGATACTCTTTTTTTTTTTTTTAAATAAAACCATTTATATGCTCAACCAGTTTTATAGACTAAAAGAATTTGCTATAAAATTTGAGTTGTGGGATGTTGAGCCTCTTGGACCATGTCTATGATAGGAGGGCCATTCTATCTTTACCGCTTCCTGAAAGACGCCCCCCCGCTTCCCAGAACCACAGCCCCAAATCTGCCAAAATGCCCATGCACATGCCCCTCCTCGAAGGCCATCAAGTCCTGGAATTGACACTAAGCTCTCTTACTCAGCCTCCACAGGGCTGCCATCAGCAGGCATGTCACTGTGTCACCACACGGAGCTTGGCAGGGTGGCCCTGATATTCTCTGCAAACTGTTTCGAACAAAGTGCACATTTTCGTGCCTTTTTTTAGTATTTCAAAGCACATGCTATCTATTATTTTTATTTTTATATGTGTGTGGGCAAAAACTCAAAAATGAGTGGGTTTGTTTTCCTCCTGGTAATCTCATTCTTTCTCCTGCTTTATTCTATTGCCTGTTCAAAACTTCAAACAACAGACTTATTAACTGTTTACAGGTGTATCCCCCTTGGTTATGTGGGCCTATCCGGTGTTTGGTTTATAATATTTAAAAATTCAAAAGGGTGAGAGCAGACAATTCTTTCCAACCTAATGTCTTTTTCTGTTAGAATGACACTTAATTTAAACATACTTTTTGTTGGTCTGTTCTGATCTAAAAGAACTTGTGGAAATTAACTCAGAAGAGAGGCAGTCCAAACATTTACCTAATCTCTTCAACGGAAAGCTGTGGAAGGTAACACGTTAAATTTTCACATTTGGAGAGGAATTTTTCTTTCCACAACTATCAAATGGTCAATATATTTGGGGCTGGGACTAAGGATGGGAAGGTTTTCATAAAGGGCAATGTTTTCTATTTGCTACACCTGCTTTTAGTAGGATGACCATCATCTCTAGTCTAGTCTCTGATTTCTGTCCAGCATTTTCCACCAAAGTTTAGAAGAGTTTACAGGATTTCCAGGTTTACAGCAACTGCAACAATAGTTTCATTGTCATTATGCACCCACCTTACAGTTGTCCCTGATTTGACCAATCTCTTAGTATGATTTCCCTTTTATCACAGCTGCTTTAGTAAGTTCTATTGTACTTCAGAGAGAAAGGCTATCTGAAAACCAGCCTCTCTTGGAAATGCTATCCTTTAAATAATGCTGTATGCCCACTGTGCTATCTCGCATTTAGTGCAACTTTGTAAATACCTACAGAGGTGAGTTTTGCAGGTTTATTGAGGTATAATCAACGTACAATCAGAGGAACTTGTTTCAAACATATGGTTTGATAAGGTTTAAACCTCATCCATGAAACCATCTGCTTGGATTAGTATAGCTGTATTGACAGTTACATGAAATGAAGTTTTTAAACAAGGAAATTTTCTACAAGAGAAATTTCTTCAATAAGATCACCATTTTTAAACTAAGTCACAATTTTCAAAATAAAATCATCGTGTTAACTCCCAATTTGGTTCATTTTCTTGACCCAGTGCACATACTTAAAGGAATATATTTTGGGTGGTAGATGGACTAGAATTAACTTCCTAGTAATAATAAAATGGCCAATGTCTTTATTTAGTTGTTTTTACCTAACTTTTTTAATGTTATTTTATTATTGAACAGGATAGCTTTGCATTCCAAATTTTGCAAGACCTGTTTTTTCCAAATTCTGTGATAAGTTTGACTCTGCTTATTCTTGTAGCTAATATTCATTTCACCTAATTACCACATATGTAAATTCAATGCAAAATAAGATTATTTGAACAGTTATGTCTCATTCTGAAATCATGCATGAGCCCCAAGCGCTTATTTTTATTAGCCTGTACCCTATTTAAACACTTCCACAAAAAAAACACAAAAAAAAAAACCCCCAAAAAAACAACCGTGTGTCCTCAGCAGCCACTTGTCAGCGCAGCTGTCTAGAAGGTATCTGCATTGTCACTGGTCTGCGTAGTCTGATGTCTGCAAGCAGAGATAGCAGTTAGGTCCTCTCAACCAGGGGAGGCTGTGATGTGGCCTCACATAGGTTTCATGTCAAATAACACAATTTCTCCTGCATATCTGTGACGCCACAAAGGGGAGAGCAGATAGCAACTCTTGTAATACACTTCTCTGAGTTGTGAAATGGGTTCTTTTCCACAATGCCCGAATGCCTGGTTTTTCTGAGCTGACAAAAGTTATGTGTTCCTGAACTGTCAAAACTTGTTCTTTATGCCAAATGGATATTGATTTTTTAAAAATACCTTTATGTCTCCTGGCATTCGTCTCTTTAAAGATATCTATGCTGTTTTTAGATCTCTGACATCCACATAACGTAAAGGGGATGAAATACTGTCCTCTGCCATGTCTTCTCCTGAATAGCCTCCACATAAATATTTATGCTTAAAAAGATTTCTAGTGTCATTGCTCCCCAAATAGTGGCATTCTTAGGAGGTGAGTCCTTTGAAGGAAATTTATTTTTGCATCTTCACTGAGCTAGCGATGTACACACATGTAGCCAGTATTTTCACTGAGCTAGCAGCGTACACACATGTAGCCAGTATTTTTACTGAGCTAGCAGCGTACACACATGTAGCCAGTATTTAACACATGTTTATAAAACTAATCTCCATCTGGCCCAGAAGAAAGGAAAAACCTGTATTATGTTAGCAGGAAGCGAGCATGAGAGTAACATATCTCAGTGCAATTTTGAAATTTCATTTTTGGTTCCCAAATGTACTTACTATACATGTACATGGAGATTTTTAAAGATGAGCCTCTATTGCTCAGACCCTTCACATATGAATGCTTAATACTGTCACTGCCATGAGGGTTAGTTGTAGACTTTATTTAGTTGAGGAGAAAACAGTGTGAGTAGTTCTATAAGCTGACAGAGGATCACATTCTAGCATCCCGTGATACCCTGGGATTCTCATGATGCCAGCAAAAGGTGGAATGTGCAGCCCAGAGAAGGCTGGTTTTTAAAAATTTGTCTTTGGGCGGGCCGAGTGGCGCGGAGGTTAAGCGCTGGCTTGGGAAGCCAGTGGCCCTGGTTCGGTCCTACATAAGAAGGCCAGTGACACTGTCCTTAAAAAAATAAATAAATAAATAAATTGGTCTTACTTTCCACCTAGCATTCCAGGTAAAGCCTTTTACAGGAAGATGGAATGGGCAGAACTCTGTTGGAGATTCCTAGCATCCTTGAGATTCTTGGAAAATCTGAGAAAGCATAAGAAAAAGAAAAACATAGAATTGTATCTTAGTGACAAAGAAGAGATGGATTCTTTTAACCTAGTCCTTGTTGAACATCTTTTAAAATGTATTAGTCCATATCTCTATATCAGTAAATATGTTATGCTAATGTACAGTTGAATCCAATTGAATCTTTCTTTAGAAATCTGGAATCTTATGGTCCTGTGGGTCATGGTGTTTTCATCATTGTTAGTCAAATTCTTGATGAATTCCTAAAATATATTATAGGAGTTAGGGGTTCCAATAATATGAAAACATAATCCCATATGCAAGTTGGGAAAGATAAACAGGCTCCAGCTAGTGAATAAGATGGCATTTCTAATAACAGCGAGACTAATTTTCATTGACTGTAAAATGCCGCAGGTTACGACATGTACTATTACCTTTTGTGCCACTAAATACAAAAGCATAGTCAATTGTGTTTGCAATATGTCATTAATTAAGATGCATCCTGGTTTAAGGAATGTTAAAATATGAAAAAAAAGTGTGCATCTTAGAATTGATGAGACATTGCGTTTCTGACATAACAGAGAGGATAAACTGTAACCAGTACGAAAGGGCCTATCGTCAGTTCACTATGTTATCACGAAATATTAGGTCATGATCAGATAAGCATCATGGGTTTACTTCTCAGATTCTAGCCAAGTATGTAGATGGGTATGTCTTTGGGTCAACTACGTTCTTCCTAGGAATTACAGATGGCAGAACATATCTTCTGATGCCCCATCTGATATTCCTTCTGTCTGCTAGCTAGAGTTAAGTGTTCCAAGCCTGCATGCCAATTTTAATTCTCTACATCGAATTCTGGGCAAGTTGAATGATTAAGGAGCATGGCTATGTAAGATATTTCAATAAATAGCTTTATTAATAAGCAGCCATTTATTATGGTTTAATTTTACTGCACTGTGTGAAAACAGTGCCCAAATACACAGTTTCTCACTGGACCCTGAGTGTGTCACCGTGCCCGCAGTTCTCTGGGGATGTCTTTCCCTTCTCCCAGGGCTGGTCACTCAGCCAGCTTGCTCTCTGCATTTTAGCCTCTCTCTAGCCCCCACCCCTCCTGTCAGATCAGTGTTGCTGCTCTCAGCTCTCACCCTGCAATGAGTGTTGGGGCAAAAGCAGTTTGGTGTGGGGTAAGCAGAAGTGATAAGATCAAAGTCCCCAGAAAAACAGAGTAAGAACAGCCTGTCCTTTGAGACCGGGGCTCCCCGCACACCACCCTTGTGTTTGTAAAGTCTTCAGTGCATCACAAGGGACATGTGAGGATGGAAAAGCTCAATGAGATATTCAAGTTTCCCGTATTTAAGGTTTTAGGAGAAGTCAGTTCTGTACCTTAGAATACTTTTCTTTCTTTCTTCCTTTTTTTCCTTTTAGTGTAGCTCCCTCAGTCAGCACTGGTTGAACTGAACTGAAATATTCCATTTGCTGTGTAAGGACATGATCAACTGAATTTTTTAAAAGTGTAATGGATAACCTGAAAGTTAATAATTTAAAGTCTACTTTAGAAAAGGGAATAATCAGAACCATGCCTAGGCTTAAGATTTTGGAGATCTGCCATTCTATTTGGAGGTTAAAGGCTAAAATTTTTTTTAAATGCTCCCTTATTAATATTCCTCTCAGCTGAATTCTTTTTTTTTCTAAAGATTTTATTGGGGAATTGGGGGAGGGGAACAGACAAGTTGCTGTCCTTTTGTTCTTCAGTCTAGTTGTGGAGGACGCCGCTTCACTGACCCATGTTGGTTTTATCACTGTGCTCTTCCCTGGTGAGGCAGATCGGTCGCCAGCCTCTGGACGGCTGCTCACAGCGGCTCTTGGCAGCTCACACTGGCTGCCAGTTGCTCAAGCTGGCTGCGGGCCACTCACTGTAGCCTATGGCAGCCCACTGCAGCAGGGGCTGCAGCTATGCTGACCCGGGGACTCACAGTAGCCCAGCTCCAGGGGGAGCTGTTGTTCACCATCTTAGCTGTAGAGGGCAGTGCCACTGGCCCTCATATGTGGGATCCAACCCGGGGCTGCTGGCGTCCCAAGCCAGCTCTTAACCAATGCGCCATTCAGCCAGCCCCTCAGCTGAATTCTTAGAGCTGTACATCCTTTTGCTGAATTTTGTGGCCTGAGATTTTTATTTTTTTATTTTTTAGGAAAATATAGTAATAAGTGAATATCTTATTATAAAAAAGTTTTTTAACAACAATTATTCATATAAATCTTTCTGCTCTTCTGGGTTTCATAAAGCAAATAGTATATATTGAATCAAATAGAATAGTCACATGAGCTTTCAATATTGGCCATATAATTAGGAATCTGTGTGACTTTTTACTGACAACTGATGACGTAGGAGGGCCTGGGTTTAACATGGACAAAGCTGACCTAATTCTAATATATATTAAAACTTTATTTATGCATTCTTCATTTTATCAAGAAAATGAGTATCCTGGAACTTACTAATTATGTAATTCAAGATGTTTTGTTTATTTATGAAAAGAAAAAGGTTTGTTAAAACTCTCAGGAAGTTTGTATTGTTTCTTGGGCTTTGATATTTCTATCAGAACACCTCTAGAGACCTTAATGAATGTTCAGAGTTCTAAGAAGTTGTTCAGTGTCCCAAGAGTGATATGGAAAAAGCACAACACACACAAATAATGAACCACACACGAAAATCATGAGACCACAATAGGGAAAGGGGGCTCAGGATGTTTTGGGCTGGCATCCCAGGGGATATAGGTTCTCCCAAAAGGATGACAATCTTCATGACGATTTCATGGCTCCTCTCTTTAGCTTCTCAAAGGTGTCATTGACAGCAATGGTTAAAACCCCTAGTCTAGCACCTGTCACAGCTCTAAAAGTAATCAACCTTATTTTTCACTGTTAGCTTAGCACCCGGTTAACCAATAAACACCCTATTGGTTGTCTCGAGAGTGGCCTATGATTATTTTTATATGAAGAAGGTCCTAGGTCCTAAGTCATAACCACAAAGTCAGCATCTCCTTTCTCGTGTGAGTTTTTCTGTAATGTCATCATTAACTCTCAGGCTGTGGCTCTTAGATACTCAGAGCAGTTCAGTGGGGTGTGTGTAAGTATGTGCGTGTGTGCGCGTGTGTGCATGTGTGCGTGTGCGAGTGTGTATACTCGGAACTCCATTGTCCTGACTCACCACCTTTTCCTGGCCCATCTGGTCCCCTCACAGAACCACGAGATGCTCTGCCACACTCACCATGAAACAGAAAACTAAAAATGATTTAGAAAAAAAAATACATTAATGGTCGTCCTTTATTCCTGAAATGTATTATTATTAGTTTCACCCAGTTAAATATTAAATGAACCAGGCATATTTAACTACTCAGTGCCATTTTTATTTTATTTTATTTACTCTCACATCTCAGAGAAGTAGCATTCTTTTTTTTTTTTTTTTTTTTTTTAAAGATTTTATTGGGGATTTGGTGGAGGGGAACAGCGTTGGGGAATCGGGGAAGGGGAACAGACAAGTTGCTGTCTTCTTGTTCTTCAGTTTAGTTGCAGAGGATGTTGCTTCACTGTTGGTATCGCCATTGCGCTCTTCCCGGATGAGGCAGATCGGTCGCTGGCCTCTGGATGTCGCTCATCGCGGCTATTGGCAGCTCACGCTTGGCTGCCAGCCGCTCACGCTGGTTGCGGGCCACTTACTGTAGCCTATGGCAGCCCACTGCAGCAGGAGCTGCAGCTCACACCATCACCGGGGCTCGCACAGCCCAGCTCCAGGTGGAGCTGTTAGCTGTAGAGGGCAGTGTCACTGGCCCTCATGTGGGATCCGAACCGGGGCCGCTGGCATCCCAAAACCAGCGCTTAACCAATGCGCCACTCGGCCGGCCCAGAAGTAGCATTCTTGAATAGCACTTTGGAAGATACGACTGAAAGAAGAAGTCTGGAATTACACTTTCACCATAACTCTTCTCTTTGCACATGAGATGCTTGTGGGCTCTTTTTCCTTCTACTCTCCATTGGATCCCTGCCTTCACGGCTTTCCTAGAAAACAGGGTCTTTTGAAAGAAAGAGTTTAACTCCAGGGTACCATGTTCCTAAAGAAATTACATTCAGTAAATGTGATTGGCCCTTGGCATGTACAAGGGGCTGGATATCAGGCAAGGATAACCATAAGACAATTTTGGTCTTAAACCAATGTTTTGTGGATTTCAGAGACTCCTGTGATTTACATACAGAACAGAATTTTCACAAAGTACTTCGGAGAACTATCCTGGGTCATCCTCAGAAAGGAGGAAGCAGGCTGTGATGAGAGGAGGGAATCATCACAAAGCAGGTGACTTTGGGTCTTAAAGAGAAGGGATACATCTGTGAGATGTTCGTTTCCCTCCTGTCTAGAAACACAGGAGAAAGCAGGAGCAGAGGGGAGGTGTGGCCGGCAGGCAGGACTTTTTGGTTCAGACAATGGCCAGTAATCCCAGTGGCAGGACTGGAGTGGGCCTGAGGAGAGTGGGGAGGTAGCGGGGAGGCTGAACTGTGAATGTCCTCCAGTGACATGTGCAGCAGCTGAGGCTCTTTCTACCAAACAGTATATCCAAAGTAGAGTAAGTTTACAAATTAATCTTTGTCTCTTTTGTCTTAAATGTCGATTTTTATATGTTTTTTTGTTTTTTCTTTCAATTTACCTGTTCATGGAACAGGAAAATGTATTTCTCAAGTCAGTTAATACACATCTATCTCCTGGAGATCCGGGCCTAACTTTCCTGGATGGAGGGCACAATGAACAAGCCAGGGGGACGACTGTGTGATGACCACATCCTTCCTGATCTCAAGCAGAGATAGAAGCAGATTACCTTCTGAATTAGATGATAGGGTTGTAAGGTCTGAAGGATCTTGGAAATGATATAATTCAACTCAGTCCTTCCACAAATGCACTAGAATCCAATGACTACAAATGATTTGTCCAGACTTACACAGCATGTTGGCAGAAGAGCAGGGGCTGGACGACCCATCTGCATTTCTGTCGTGAGGCCCACATGTTTTGTCTAAGTTAGCCAAGGACATTCTCTCCCTTTAACAATATTCCTTCTATCAGCAAATTGAACAGAAGTCCTGTGTTTGTGGCACTGACTGATAAAGCCCAAGTAACGTTAGCTGAAGCACGATGAAAAGATAGGTAAAAGTGTACTCTAATGACAGGAAGTATCTTAGAAAAAAATCATCACTTTTAAAAGAGCATTTAAGGTAAAGGCTTGCTATCTGGAAGGCTGTCTTGTGGTATAACCCTGTATTCCCCAAACTGCTGGGTAGAACAGGTCCTGTTTTATGATAAGAGCGGGGCTGGGTGGGCAGATAATCTGACCCTCGAGGCCCTGGACAACATCAAGTCTTTAAACTGAAATTCTTACAACACAATATTGCCTTGTTTTAAAATGGATGCCCTCCATCCTTTCTAAAATTAATTTTTAGGAAGAAATCACACCCAGACATTACAACATAGAGTCAGCTTGAGGTGGAAGGCTTAAAAGCTTTCTATTTTCATTGATTCCAGTTTCACAGCAATTACCTGGGGGTTGTTTTGTTTTTTTTTTGAATTATTTCCTTAGCTGTTTCAGATAAGTCAAATGGTATTTTAAACGGAAGGCCACAAAATGGCAGTTTAGAAGTCAAATTTGACTTTCAGATTGTTTGTCCTGTTTTCCCCATATAGTTTTTTTTGTAATTTTAAAATTTTGAAAAATAATGTTTTATTTAGAGAAATTGAACAAAAAGCATCTATATGTGCTTTCCCCAGACTCACCAGTTTTTACACATTTTGCCACATTTGCTTCATCATTATCTCCTTCTCTTTCTCTACACACACACACACACACACACACACACACACACACACACAGTTATTCTGTGTTTATTGTCATACGTTTTTATAAAACTATTTGGAAGTATATTGCATATATCATTTCCTTTCCTCCTTAATACCTCCATGTGTGTTTTCTAAGAACAATGATAACTCCAGCACAAGGATAATGTCCATAACTCCAGTACAGTAATCAAATTTAGAAAATATAATGTGGGTGTACTTCTCTTATCTACTTTCCATATTCCCCTTCCATCCCCTTGTCCCATAATGTTCTCTAAAGCAATTTCCCCCTGTACAAGTCCAGTGCAGGCTGCCATTTTGCATTTAGGCATGTGTGTTTAGCTTTCTCAATCTGGAACCATCCCTCAGACTTTCTGCGGTTTTGTATGCTTATTTGTTTGTTATGATAAAACATATTTGAAGAATTCAGGCCAGTTGCTTTATAGTAGGCTGCTCATTTTGGGTTTTTGAAACGTTTCCTTGTGATAATATTTAGGTTGTGGATTTTTGGCTGGAATACTATAAAACAAATGTGTAACCCTGAAAAAATATTGCAAATTATTTTATAAATGACTCCGGTATAAATAGTTTGGGTATGGGAAGAAATCACCTGTAATGCAAATCTCATCACAATATAGGTATTTTACAAATTTTATTTTATTTTTTATTTTTATTTTTTTTTAAGGGCAGTGTCACCAGTCCTCATATGTGGGATTCGAACCGGGGCCGCTGGCATCCCAAGCCAGCGCTTAACCACCACGCCACTCGGTCTGCCCTACAAATTTTATTTTTATATGCCTGTGTTTTTTTTTTTTAATAAGCACACTGAACTCATAATTAATTCATTTTCATCTAAGGCATGCATTTGCCCACCTGGTCCTGTCCATAAGCTAAGCAATGGGTCTTTACTTGTCATTTGAGAAGATTCTCTGAGCTGGTGCAATAATAATTATATATTGCATATAAAGAACTATTCTTAAAAAACTTCACATAAAATGTCTTCATGCTGCTTGGCATTTATAAATTCAGTGGGCTTTGGGAAAGAAGGCTTTATCAGAATTTCCCACCTGTCCCACTTTTAAGTCATTTAAAAGGGGAGCAAGGGCCTGCCGAGTGGCATGGTGGTTAAGAGCTGTCTTGGGAAGCCAGCGGCCCCACTTTGGGTCACACATATGAGGGCCAGTGACACTGCCTTCAAAAAAAAAAAAAAGTGAGCAAAAGTCAGTCCTTAGACACAAAAGGCAAATATAATAAATAACCCATGATTACTTCATTAATAAAGAAGGACCTATTATCACAGGCAGTTCATCCAGGAGACCTAAGCTCATTTAGAATAAAAAATTGGCTCTCTTACAATTTCCTACCCTAATTTCTGCTATAATTCCTAATATGATAATCATCCCCTTCACAGACCAGACAGAGAAAATACTGGAACATTTGTACTTTGTCATTTATTAACATGATGCCATTCCCCCTAATCATCAGACCTGTTCTTTATCTTCCTGGGGCTGCACTTACCTCAGAAAAAGTTATTTTTGTTGGTTCTTTGTATTTTTACAAGCCTTGGTTCATTCCTAACCTTTGTCGTACTGTTCTGACGGTAGACCTGTTTCATACTTTGTATTCATAACTGTGTGTCATGATTTAATCTGACATCTATTGAGCATTTTACATACATGATCATATTTGATACAATCTCATGAGGTGTGTACTATTGACCCATTTTCCAGATAAAAAATTAAGTACTTTGACAGTCAGGTAGGTATCTGGCAAGCAGTAGAGCTGGCCTAAAATAAGCAATTTTATTTCAGAGTCTGCATCTCAGCTACTGTGACATATTGGTTCTTTCTTCTGTATTTCTACAGGCTTTTTAAAACCTGGAAAACTCCTTTGTAACCCTATCAATAAGCCCCTTCTTTTATTCAAAGGTGGTAAATGTATGTAGAATAATCTTCCCGCCGTTTTGAGTCTTTTTTCCCCTTCAAAGTAGATCAATGTCTGACTCTCTTTGGATTTACTGATACATAACTTCCTAAATTTTCGGACGAGTGTCTGACTGACTAGGATTCTCTCCTTGGATGTCCCGAATTCCAAGATTACATTTTACACAATTCTTGCATGAAACCTTTATCAGGAGACTTGTTCTTGAAATTTAGAATTAGGGAAACATATTCTCATGGCTTCCTCCACTTTCAGAAGAAGTTAATCATCAACAAGAAAAGTAAAAATTTCTCAAATATACTGCTTATAGCCAAAAGATATTTTCCATGATTATAGTATGGATTTATATAAGTGGTGAAACCACTTGTTACACCTCACACAGTACAGCAATTGTTAGATAAGCTAGGGATTTAAATCTTGATTAGCACACAATTTAAGTTCACACCCTTTCCCCATGAACACACTATGGTTGGTAAGAGAACATTTCAGCCAAATACAGTCATCCGGAGTCCTCACTCCCTGGTCTTTAATTTCTCCCCCAGCTTGGGGCTCATTCTGGTTTCCTTTCAGGTTGTCACCACCTTAAAACTCTGAAATTAGAAATGAAGACCATTAACATTTTGTTGACACTATCCTCACTAATAGAAGCAATACAATGAATGAAGACTCCCATATTTTCCAGGACAAATGTTCTTTTCAGTAAATGGCCTCTCAATAATTGCTTTGTGAACATTTAAACACTATGATTACAGTTCTTCAAATGACCGGAGTCATTACCCAAAATTGTCCTTACCACAGAGTTACGGGGTCATGTGTTTCTCTCGTGTTGTTTCAGCATGATTCAGCTTTTGTTTGGGACAAAAATAGACTTTGTGTCAGTAACAACAACAAAAAAAAATCACTGTCTTTTGTGGTAATCTGAAAAACAAAATCTTGCATTCTTTCTATGAAATCAAGCACATGGAAATGTGTATTAGGAGTATTGTATTTCCAGTAGTATGTTCTAAACATTTATGGATTATGTACCACATTTAACATTGTTACATAGATTATCTCATATAATTTAATCTGGACATCATCCCCTCTGGGGTAGACACTCAAATTAACTCAATTTTGAACAGAAAGAAATTGTTTAATAGCAATTCCTCTGTGACCTGAAGACCTACAATAAGTGAAGCTATTAAAGTAATTCTTGGGAGGGATAATGGGAGTCCTAATAGTGGTGGTGAGGTGAGGAGGAGGTTGATTATGTGAGAGGTAGAAGGAAGTGATGGGACACCTGGGAAGGCCTTGGTGATGTCCCTGGAAAGGCACCAGAGAATCAAAGGAGACTGGATCCACCACTAAACTTTCCTGAAGCCAGCCTTTACTCATCAAAAGTCATGCTCTTCCTCAAGCATCCTGGAGATGGATTTCAACTTCCTTTGGGGTTCAAAGACACTACAGTAGGTTTGGCACTGATATCTCCAGCAAATCTCTTCTCTTCAAATCTCCAATTAGGCGCTAAGGTTACCTGGGACCTGGGTACCCAAGGCTCTCATTCCACATCTCCTCCAAAGACAACCAAATGGAGGAGGTTACCCTAGAAAAGAGCACAGATGTCCTACGGGAAGGTTGGGAGATGGGTGATATGGAGCAGAAAGTGCAGAGGTGAGCGGAGGATCATCAAACTGGAGGTCAGTCACTTTCGACTTGTCTGGTGTCCTCAGCATGGGCTCTGTTCCAAAGAGAAGACTCTCTTTGTCTGACAAAGGGGCAGCAAACCAATGACTTACAGAGTTTCTTGGGTTTAGTTTTTCTTTAAATCTCAAGCTTAGTGAGGACAAGTTTCTAATGAGCTACCATCCTGTACTGCGTTCCCCCAAATGGAATCACAACACACACACATACTTTTGTTCTCTGTCTGTATTGCCAGGCTCCAGTTTATACACAAGCATTAATCTCCATGTCACTGAACTTTCTGTATCAGGTTACACAAGCTCCATGCTGCATACGTACCAGCCAAACAATGGCCAGGGAAGCACAAACGTCCATTCACAACACAGTGTCAGCAGAAGAGAGACACTGGGTTGTTGTTTTTCCCATTTAAATGGGGATGAAAGACACCGTAGATTATTCTCATTGTGTTGTCACAAGGGTAGTTAGTGACAATGACAGCTCATAATTCTTTCCTTCATTCCTGCTGATAAACATCCATTCAGGTTGGTCAGGGGGCAGAGGTAGAAATGATTTCATTGAATGTGGAAGTTTCCCATTTGCACTGGATTTTGGAACAAGTTCCATTTAACACACAAGCCTTTCAGAGTTGCCTATTAATTTTTAAGGTTATTATTAAATTAATAAGTTAACAATACAACCAACACATTAATTAGGTTACTATTTGTTATTAAAGTTGCCTTTTGATAATAATATAATAACAATGCCTTTTAATAATATAAAAAGTGAGATTTTACATAGAACTTTCAGGCATTAGGTGAAAAGAGGCAGCAGGCCCATTCTGATATGATAGTGAATGATTTAAATCCCTTTCTGGATCTGTTAGACCCAGCAACTGGGGTCTGGTCACAGCTGAGGGTTTAGCTGTATGAAAGGGAAGACCTCATAGAAATCTTCCACATTCTGTTGTAAAGTCAGAATTTTCTCTGCCTGCCTCAAAATGCAGCTGACCCGTTAACTGCTCCAACATAAGTCACTTTGCAAACTGAATAACAATAAAAAATTTGGTTTTACTAGTGCATTTATTTATCTATATAAAATACTTTCTGATCACCTACTATGTGCCAGGTACCGTGAGCTAGGGGCTGGGGATAGAGATGATTAGGTCATCCCCTCTAACCGCAAGAACTCAGGATTATTTTGGTAAGACCAGTAATGGGGATAATCATAACACTGATATTTAATGAGTACTCCCTATGTGCCAGGCAGTTTTCTAAGAACTTTATGTGAAGCTCTTTTAATATAGAATCGTGTCCTTTTGGAGATAGACATTATCGTCATTTCCCAGATGCAGAGAGAATTAAGTGACTTGCCCAAGGTACACAGGACAATAAGGGGTAGAGACAGGATTCAAGTGCCAGCAATTTGACGGGAGCCCATGCCTCCAAAACTAGGCAGGGGAGGCGCTGTGGGAACTGCCAAGGGGGGCGTCACCAGGCTGATGGTGGAGGCAGGTCAGCGCTGACTCTCATGAAATATTGCACAGGCTGAGCCTTAAAGACTGAGGAGGAGGAGGAGTTACCCAGCTGCCGTTGGAACAAGTGGGAAGGACATTGTGGAGATGACTGGCAGGCGACAAGCCACGGCATGAGGATGACATTTCAGTGTGGGAAGGGGCACAGACCTGCGGCTGGTGGCTGGTGGTGGGCAGGGTCTCCAGGAAATTGGTGGAAATTGGGAGGGAGGTGTTAGCTGGCATGAGACTGGAGCCAGTGGGCCCTGCCTGATGGGGCTACCCAGCAGGCCTCTTAGGGCTCTTGAGGCTTATTCTACTCCTGATACTCAGCTTCATATTGTGGGGTTTTCTTTCACTGGCTGTTTACATTGTTTTGAGTGACAACTTCTGAGCTGAGTAAACGCCATGTCAGTTTTCTGGGAGCCTGTTTCCTCGTTATATTTTAGGGGGTTTGGTTTAGATAACACTCAGATCCCTTCCAGTGTTGAGGTTCCTTTCTATCTATCACATCCCTTCAGTCTCTTGCTTGTGTGATTAAGTTCTTTCTAAAGTCTAGCTTTACCAAGTTTGTATGTCTCTGCCTCAGCTCAATCTAGAAGCCATGGATTCACCCAGGGAATCCCTGGGGGATTCATTAGAGCTTATGGGAGTAATGCTCCCTTTATTCACGTGGATGGAAGAGATGGATGGACATGATGTGAAGGAATGACACAGCAGTAGCAGGATTACACGTTCAGTGTATGGGGGATAAAACCAAATTATGTTGCAGTGAGGCTGGGTGCTCATGAATCTTTATTACTAATAGTGTGTACTAATCCTTTGTTCTCTGGCTTTCCTGATTGCAGTGAACCCTGACCAGGGATGCCGCTCGGTCCTGTCTGATATCTCTGAATTGCCTCACTACCATTCTTTTTTTTTTTTTTTTTTTTTGAAGGCAGTGTCACCGGCCCTCATATGTGGGACCTGAACTGGGGCCGCTGGCTTCCCAAGCCAGCGCTTAACCACCACGCCACTCGGCCGGCCCATCTCACTACCATTCTTGTTCTGCTCAAATTATGTAGGTTTGCAACCCGGTGGGGTCAGCTCTTTCCCCCAGTTTTTTATGCTCCTCTATGACCTTCCTCTGTTTGGGGGTCTGGCTGTAGAATTCACATCTTTGATCTGCCCGGTAGAAAACTCTCTCTTCTGTCTTTTGATATTCAGTGAGCTTCACTTCCCACCTCTCGAAGTTTAGCTTAATGTCATTCCTGTTCCTGGGTAAAATTGGAACTAATTTCTATTTTTCCAGAAGTTTCTTGAAAACTGCATGTTTGCAAAAACTTCTTTATTTGGGATATGCATCAGAAAAGGAACTGACAAGGCACACACAGGCATATATGAAGGTAGATTTTCCTTCTCTTCCCCTCTCCTCCTTCCTCTCTCATTCCCTCCCCTGTTCTCTCCTCCCCACCCAGAGAGCCTGTGAAACAGCTTAAAAGAGAAACACAATGCAACATGACTAGATTGGATGACAGTAGAATTTGAGATTGGGGACATCAAGTCAGAGGGGAGCTAAGAGAGAAGTCAGGAATGAGGTTAATTTCAAAACAAATGATAAGAGCCCTTCTTGTATGTTTGTAAGAGGGAAGACACAAATGGCTCTAGCCCTTTTAGGGCTGGCGGTGGGGGAAAGCCCGTTCTGTTCCCTGCATCCAGGACACAAACCAGCATGGTGGGGGTGGAGGGCCACACTTGTCCCCTGAGGATGGAGAGGAATTTCTCCCTGAGTCCTCCTGAAGGAGAGCCGCTCTGCACAATGTTCTCAGCTATATCCTAACCAGCCACACACAGAAGACCTCTAAACGTCTGCACTTTGGGGCTGCTATTCCAACAAAGCTGACTCTGTAAAAGTAATTTTAGAGGCTACCACGTGGTCCTGACGGGCAACTCTGTGCTGGGTTTGCTAATCCAGGGATAGACTTAAGAGGCTGGCGAGCAGCAGGCTGCTTTCTGTGGGTCATTGTTCACAAGAGATGCTGAGGCAGGAGGAGGAAATCTTCCAAAGCCAAGTTAACTTGGACCTGCAAGCCCTCTTTGAAGACTCAAAATACACATTAGCATAGAAGGGCTCTCAGGAAACCTTCCCACCTTTTCCTGCCCGACTTTCCCCCCCAAACATGTTTTAACATAGAACTGGCTTTTATTATCACTGTGTGGTTGTCGCACAGTTAGTTCATTACCTGGTCCACTTCACTATGTGTATTTAATCTCTAAGTAGAAATGAACAATTAACAAGAAATCCTTTCTTAGGTTCTTTTTTCAGTGTGAAGACCCAGGAAATCAATGAAAGATATTTAAAGAAACATTGAGGGAAGCCTTCTGGCTCTATTCTGAGATATGCAAAATTCTCCCAGAACTATTTTATTCCTCTAAGCAAACAAACAAACAAACAAGCATCAATGAATGAACTGTTTTCCCTAGTAATTCCTGAGCAGCATCTTGGCTGTAGAAGCTTTTTCTCCCTTTCTAAGCCTGTTCTCTGTCCTTTAGTTATACCAACCTGCTATTTTAGGATCACTATTTATCTGAGGTGTAATGAACATTTCAGGCTATCTTCATTTTTAGAACCCACGTAGCAATTAAATCCCCTTACTGAGAAAATGACTAAGCAGAGAGAAGAAATCCTCACTGACCATGGTAGACTTTGCTGGGTATGAGGAATTCTGCACACAGCACATTTTAAAAGGGTTATAAACCATCAAAGGAAACCTCCGGTGAGAGATATACTTCCCTTTTGAAAGTCTGAAGATAACACAAAATGTCACAACTGGATGTGGTCCTGTCCTGTAATTTTACAGATGCAGAGACTGAAGGTAAGGGATGTATCAAACACGAGTAAGTGGCAAAAATGAGAATGCAGCCTGGGTGGCCCTACTCCTAGATGAGCGTTTTCCCGTGACAATGGGCATCTGATATCTCAGAACCATCTCAATATGTAAATCACATGTTTACTCTGTTGACCCAATAGGTTTACAAAAGCATGAAGTCATAGAATTTATAGGTATTTATTAAACACTGACTGTATCAGTAAACAGCAATACACTGAGTCAGAATACCCTAGGATAGAAATGATTCTGGTGTTTGGAGGAAGCTCGCCCCCACTCAGACCACTTATTAGGCTGAGAAGATACACAACACGTATTGCTATCATGCTAACCATCCTTGGTCCTCTTATTCTCCAAAATGCAGCCACCATCTCTGTGCTGGTGACATCTCTAGCCTGGACGTCTGTCCTGAAGTCCAGCATCATAATCCGACTGTCTCTGGGACGTCTTCTCTCCTCAGTTCCTCAGGACCTTAAACTTTGCATGGTGAAATTTGGGTCTCTCATCTTTAGCTCTCCATCTTGTCCTTGCCCAGCATTCCAGTCTCAAGAGTGCCCTCACCCACCCTACAGCTTCCCTACCTGGGAATCTGGGCATACCCTGGATGCCTTCCTCCCCCACCCTCACAGCCAATGACTCACAAAGTCCTAGAGCGACGCTTCCTTAGTCTCCTTTACTCCCATGACTGTCTCTCCATCCTCCCCACACAGCGTTAATTCACGCTTTCGCCACTTCTGTTGTATTGCAACAGTTTCCAAGTAAATTTCTTGCATTCTTTTTTTAGTTCGATGTGGTCCCACTTGTTTATTTTGCTTTTTGTGTCAAATCCAAAACATCATTGTCATGACTAATGTCAAGGAGCCTATCGCCTATGTTTTATTCTAGGAGTTTTATGGTTTCAGGTCTCATGTTCAAGCCTTTAATCCAATTTGAGTTAATTTTGTGTATGGTGTAAGATACTGGTCTAGTTTCATTCTTTTACATCTGGCTGTCCAAGTTTTCCCAATATACTTTATTGAAGAGACTGTCCTTTCCCCATTGTATGTTCTTGGCTCCTTCATTGTAAATTAACTAGCTAGTATTTTTCTTTCTAAAACTGGGGGAGGGGTTGTGGGCTGTGCAGGGGTGAAGACAAATGGTATAAAAGTGGTATTGGGAAGCAAAGACAACACTATGTCCACTTTTCACTCCTAAGTTACATGAAAAGTAAAAGAAGTAGGGCCAGTCGAGTGGCACATTGATTAAGAGCTGGTTTTGCGATGCCAGAGTCCCCGGCTCGGATCCCACATATGAGGGCCAGTGACACTGCCCGCTACAGTTAACAACAGCTCCACCTGGAGCTGGGCTGTGGTAGCCCCAGCGATGGTGTAGGCTGCAGCCCCTGCTGCAGTGGGCTGCCATAGGCTACAGTGAGTGGCCAGCAGCCAGCGTGAGCTGCCAATAGCTCTGGTGAGCTACCATCCAGAGGCCGGCAACCGATCTACCTCATCTGGGAAGAGCGCAATGACGATACCAACATGGGCCAGTGAAGCAACATCCTCTGCAACTAGACTGAAAAACAAAAAGACAGCAACTTGTCTGTTCCCCTTCCCCGATTCCCCAACGCTGTTCCCCTCCCCTAATTCCCCAATTTAAAAAATAAAATAAAATAAAATAAATAAAATAAAATCAAGTAAAAGAAGGAAAGGTAGGTCCCTCTGAGAACAGGCTTCAGGTAAGGCAGGGCGACTGAGGAAGGTGAGAATGTGGGACCATGTAATTGTCATCTTCCAGCAAGCACAGTCAAAGTGCTTGGAGGCAAGGAAGTAATAGGGCTTTGGGTTTCAGCAGTCTCGACATGACAGGTTGGTTTAACAAAGGAGCTTTTCATGAGTCATAACCGGTAAAACCAGGAGCAAATGAGAGCTTGATTCCCTCCTGGGGGACTGTAAGTGTTTGGGCTTGGTGGCAATTCCCAGGGGTCTTCTCTTCCAGGGAGTTGTAGTGAGTATGGCAGGTGGGGTTGGGGCAACCCTAGAGTGGCCCTGAGTGGACAAGCTGGTGAGTCACATGACCCCAGGGCTGAGGAGAGGAGGAGCATTGCTGCGGCCAGGTGTGCAGATGGCAGTGAGCTTCCAGCATCCCTCGGCTTTCTCATGAAGAGTATGGCGTGGATCTCTAATTGGAAAGGACTGTGGAACATTCTAAATATCCTAATGTTCCCGTATCTTTTACACTGTCTGTCTCTTTGTGGTTGTTGATGTCAATAATGAAAGAATTAGTAAATCATCCATTGATTCTAGATCTTCCATTGCCAGAAAAAGAAAGGAAAACCCTTTTGAAATCTATGTTATCTTCTCTGGTTCTCACGGAGCTAATCGGGGCCTTTCAACATTTTTGGCTTCCAAGGGTCTTCAGATAAATATTTAAGGCAGTGCTCTTATGTGTGCTTTGATCTTTGGTTGAATAGCTCTCGCCTAACCATCAGTAACTGCTTTGTTCCTGTGGTCACAGCTTTACAAGGTTTGTTCTACCCAATGATAACTATCTCTGTATATCCAGCTTTGTTTCATCCACCCATCCATTTCCTTCAATATCAGCCTTGTTATTTAGAAATGCTTATTTCCTTCACTGAGTTTCTTAGGTCATGGATGATAAAACTTGGCTGTGACTTCTCTGCCACTTGACCACCTCTCCATGTAACCTCCTATACCCTCATTGTCCTGCGAAAATTTCCTTACAGAGTTTCCTGAGGCAGGACCTGAGAAAAAGCAAATGAGCACTAGCACGCAAAAGTCAAAGGCTCCTTTTGATAGTCCTGTAAGCTATTTTCTTCCTCCTGCAAAATGATCAGTCATAGATGGCTCACTGTCCTTTGGTCATTTGGTACTTACTGGATGTAGAAATCTTGGGAGTATGTCAGATTTTTAGCCACTGACATAACAGTTAAAGTTAAGAAACAAAAGGCTGAGGATTTCAGCTTTCCTACTTGCTGCAGCCTCAGTCGGCCTATTGTGTTTACCCCTGAGGGTGAAGTGGTTCAGCTCAACCAACCAGCACCACAAAGATGTCTAAAGCCAAACCCCAACAGCTCTTATTTACATCACATTCTCTCTTTGACCTCATCACAAATAGGCCAGAGGACTGCAGCCTTTATCTGGAAACCACAAGGATTTCTGCCTGGTTTGCTTAGTCCCTTTACCGTAAGGTCTTTAAAAAAGCCAGACAGGGGTTCCAGTAAAATGGTGGAATAGACAGATGCTGTGCTAACTGCCTCCCATGATCACACCAAAATTACAAATAATTTATACAACATTCAACCCCAGAAGTCCCTGGAACACTAGATGAATAGAACCTCTAAATGAAGAACTTAAAGAGGAGGCCGCGTCAAGTCTGGTAGGATGGGCAAAGATGTGAGAGGGCGAACCCCATGAGGGAAGCCCCAGCTGTGGGGAGGCTTCTCCGGTTGGGGGAGAGACCCTCCGGACCCACATCAAGCTCACCAGCCCTGAGTTCCTTTGCCGGGAAGAGGAGTTCCGTGATAGCTGGCAGTAAAAATTAGTGAGGACTCTCTTTGCCCAGCTCGGTGAGGCTGAAGGTGGCTGGAGAACCCATGGGGCTGGTGCACGGGCTTGCTCGCCGGTGAGCACTCACCTGGTTCCTGGTGGAGGGAGTGGCTATGTGAGCCGGGCCCAGGAGCATTTGGGGAAGGACTGAACTGAGTGCCTTTGGTGCAGAAGCTGGAGGTTTTGGGACTATTTTTCCCCTAGTGTGGAGCTTGCACATGAGTGGTGTACAGGTGGGCACCATTTTTTCAAGGTTGGGCCCTCCCACAGGGGGTCAGGTCTGGGACCTCATTAGTCTGGTGGAATTGGCGCAGAGGTGCATGTGTGCATGCGTGCGCATACAGGCTTGGATCCCCACCATCCTCCGCCCAGCTTATACCACATTGCCAGGGAAATGCTGGGAGGGTGCCCTCCTGCTCCAACAGGCTGCTCACTGAGATGCGCGAGTGCGTGAGCAACCTCAGGTCCCCTCTCTCCACACTGTGCATACATAGGTGCCAGGCTGGTGATTGGTTGTCGGGCTGCTCGGCCTGATGTGCAAGCGGCTGATTGGGACAGGCTGAGACTGGGAGTTTTCCTGGGAGTGTTGGGCCGTGAGCTGTGTGCCTGCATGACCCAGCCGGGGCTCTCCTGGTGATCTATCTAATACATCAAAGCAATCCCAGAGCGACAGCCAGAATGAGGAAACAAAGAAACAAGTCACAAGTAAAAGATCAGAAGAAACCTCTAGAAATGGAACTAAATGAAACAGAGGGATCCAACCTTTCAGAGATACAATTTAGAACACTGATGATAAGAATGTTTAACAAACTTAGTGAGGACATAAGGAAAGATAGAGAAATCATAAAAAAAAACAACCAGTTAGAACTAAAGAATACAATAACTGAAATGAACACACACGAAGGAATCACCAGTAGAGTAGATGAAGCAGAAAATCGGATCAGCGATTTGGAAGACAAAATAGCAGAAATAACCCAGTTGGAACAACAAAAAGACAAAAGAATAAAAAACAATGAAAGTAGTTTAAGAGCCCAATGGGACAACATGAAACACACAAACCGTTGCATCATAGGAATACCAGAAGGAGAAGAGAAAAGCAAGTGGTCCAGAATGTATTTGAAAAAATAATGACTGAAAATTTCCCTACCATGGTGAAGGAAATCAACATACATGCCCAAGAAGTGCAGAGGATTCCAAACAAGCTGAACCCAAACAGGTCCACACCAAAACACATCATAGTTAAAATGGCAAAGGTTAAAGACAGAGACAGAATCCTAAAAGCAGCAAGAGAAAGACAGCAGGTTACATATAAAGGAACTCATATTAGACTAACAGCTGACTTGTCTACAGAAACTCTGCAGGCCAGAAGGGAATGGCAGGAGATATTCAAAATGACACAAAATAAAGACCTACAATCAAGATTGCTCTACCCATCATGGCTATCACTTAAAATTGAAGGAGAAATAAAGAGCTTCTCAGAAAAGAATAAGCTTAAGGAATTCATTACCACCAAGCCAGCATTGCAAGAATGTTAAAAGGGCTTTTTTAAACAGAGGAAAGTGGTAAACAAGCTAACCTAGGAAGACCAGGAATACAAATAACAAAATGGCAATATATATGCACCTATCAATAATCATTTTAAATGTGAATGGGCTAAATGCTCCAATCAAAAGACAGAGAGTGGCTGAGTAGATAAGAAAATAGGACCCAAGTATATGTTGTTTACAGATGGAATAAGATATTTCATGCAAATGGAAATGAGAAAAAAAAAGCCAGAGTAGTAGTACTTATTTTGGACAAAATAGACTTTAAAATGAAGACTACAATAAAAGACAAAGAAGGGCAGGATAACCCTAATAAACATCTATGCACCCAACATAGAAACTCCTAATTATATACAACAGATTTTGACAGACATAAAGACAGAGATCAACAGTAACACTATCTAGTAGGGGACTTCAACACCCCATTGTCACCAATGGATAGATCCTCTAGACAGAAAATCAACATGGAAAGAGTGGCCTTAAATGACACTTTAGGCTAGCTGGACTTTGTGGGTATTTTTAGAGCATTTCACCCTGAAACAAGAGAATATACATTCTTCTCAAGTGCACATGGGGCATTTTCCAAGATAGACCACATGTTAGGCTACAAAACAACTCTCAGTAAATTTAAGAAGATTGAAATAATATCAAGCAGATATAAAGGAAAAACTGATGGTTGCTGGCTGGGAGGTGGGGGAATGAGAGAGAGGGGGAAGATTTTGGACAGCGTAGGTGGGTGACTACAATGTTGCCGCAGGGATATGAGGGGCAGTTCTGGGAATATAATTGATAATGTTGTGAAGAGACTATTATGTTAACTGAATTAAGTCAGTTGGAGAAAGACAAATACCATACGATCTCACTTATATGTGGAATCTGAAAAACTGAATGAACGAGTAAAGTAAACAGAAACAGACTCATAGATACAGAGGAAAAACTGAGGGTTGCTAGTTGGGAGGGGGTGGGGATGAGGGAGAAGGGGAAGGGATTAGATAGCATAAATAGGTAACTACAATATTGCCACAGGGATATAAAACACAGTTGGGGGAATACAAGAATGTTGCAAAAATTTTGTGGCGTGTCAGATGGTCACATGTCTTGTTAGGGGGACCACTTCATGGATGGAGTAGAGGTTTGATCACTGCACTGTACACCTGAAGCTGATGTTGTATAATATTGTATGCCAACTGTAATTGAATATATAGATAGTTAGGGGATGTGGAGTATACTGTGGAAGGGAGTTAAAGAAATTGTAATAGATATGTATAATTGCAGGGGAGTGGGGTGGTGAACTGCGGGAGGCGGGTGTCACTTTGAGGGGTAAAAATATAACTATTGCACTGTGTTGTATACCTGAAACTAATTTTTAAAAAATGTTTATTTCACAATAAAAGAATTATAAAAATAAAAAAATTAAAAAAAATGGATAGACTGGGCCAGCTGAGTGGCTCAGTTGGTTAAGAGCTGGCTCAAGAGTTTGAGGTTTTTACTTAGAATTTACCTACAGCCAAAGCTTCCTGTTTCCTGAGTTTATGTTGTTGTCCTGAGAGGGAAGCCTGGGTAGTTTTCCACATATACAATGCCACCCTGATATTCAGTGTTCTTGACTGGGTTTAGATTTGCTTGATGATAATATCTGTTTGTTGGTTGGATATATATATATATATATATATATATATATATATATATATATATATAATTTTTTTTGTATATTATTATATAAATCATTGTTGTTTGTTGGTCATTAAACCTCAGGTCCCATGTTCTATTGCCTGTTTTAGAAATAAATGACAAATGCAGTGAGTAGGATGTATGCCCCTGAAGGAGAAAGCCTGCACCTCAGAGCCGAGATGCCTAGAGCTAATTGTGACCCTCTGTACAGCCCACTCCTCCAAAAACAGTCCTAGAGAAACACATGGGCTTCTTGTAGAGAAGCGGACACTGCTCACAAAAATTCAGTTAATATCCTAGAACTGTCTTCAGAACAACTTCCTGAATCATCCAAGAAAATGTGGTTTATCACCTGAGATGCAATGTCTCTGTTTTATCAAAAACAAAACAAACCATATAAACCCTCTGTTATTCATTTGGGATCCCCACCTTATTTATAATAACTAGCTCGTGATACATTGTGAATGCTTCCAAAATACCAAGCCCTCTCACAACATAACTGTTGAGGACATTGGTGCATTGAATTAAAAAAAATAAAAACTGGATTGGGGGTTAGAGGGTGAGTGTTTGGATTCTTACATGTAGGATTCTGACTTTGTGAAAGTTGTTTACTTTTCCATCTCCATGTCCCCCTCTGTGAACATGGCAGATAATGGTCCTTCAGATACAAGCTGAGGTCCTTCCTGTTAGGCCGGCTCCTGCACATATATCACCATGACTCCTGTTATTACCTGGGTTGGATTACATGACGTCAGTGCTCTGGCTCCATGAATGAAAGGTCTTGTATAATTAATGCACCCCAAGCCCTGAACACAAAGGAAAAGAAAGTCTGAAAACATTTTGATCATTGGCAGCTTCACCAGAGTAAATATTTGGCTTACCAAGGTACCTGGAACTCCGTGGATACTTATCAAATGGATAAATTCACTGAGCAGTGGGACCTCAGGAGAAAATCGATGACTGTACTCACGGCCTGGCAGAATCTATGAGTAAATGAGCGAACAGTCATACTCATGGGTAAAACAGGCATTCTTTTATGTAAAGGGAGGTGTCCAACATTGTTTAACTCATGCACTTCATACCTTAAGAAAGGTTACACTTGAGGTTTGATTTCCTGAGACAGAAATTCTGATTAACAATCTGCTAAAGAAATATTTCTATGATTCCCTTTCCTAGGATAAAAAGCCCTTCTGTCCTTTACCTCATCATCAATCAATTTATCAAGCAATTAGTGGGATGGGCGCTGGGGTATTTCCTGGTGAGGGAAGCTCCTGTGTGTGTTTTGCAATTTTCCCAGATCCAGAGGCTCCTGGGGTCAGATAGTAATAGCCAAAGCACCAATCCTGTTTGTAGGAATCTGGTCATCCCATGTTACATCAAAGGGAGTTAGCTGGACATATGAGGCCAGGTCAGAACAGCCACCTCCGGAGGACTTACCACCACCAGAGGCCAGGACAACTCCTAGCAGTCACTGCTCCACTTGATTAATGGTAATAATCATAAATTATTAGTGTTTTAGGCATTATCTTCATCTCGCATATAGAAACTGGGGCTCAGAGAGTCAAGTAAGCATAATTTGGGGGTGACATAACCAGGCTGAGATTTTAGGTTCTCTGAATTCCCAGTTGGGAGCCCATTCAAACATGCCATGAGGTCCCTCTTTTGGCCACTCCTTTCTCCTTTGTTTCTGTGTTAAAAAGTCACAAACTAGGCTTCAGGATAGAGTAGAGAAAAAAAAAAGTCATCATTTCATTAAGCAAGATTTTGCTCACACATGAAGAAATAAACTAGACTTTAACCTGAAGATTGCTTCACTTGTAGGCTCATGGATGTCAAGAAACAGTCACCCTTTTGGGCTGAATTATGGCAACGTCTGGAAATGCTTTTTTCGAATATGGTTTCTTGACCGGAACAACCAACCTCTTACATATGCACATGGCATCTTTATCAGAAAACAGGAGAAACTTAGAGAGGACATGTTGGAGAAATGCTGTGATACTTACGTTCTCTACTAACTAAAGTTAGTAGATTAAGAATGGAATCACACCAAGATTTTGTTTATCTCAGAATTTTTACTTAATTGGCTTGAAGTTGGTGAAATCCCACACAAGCCAGCATCCATCAGTGAATGGTTTGTATGCTGATTACACAACCAGAGGTTAGGCACGTGAGAGACAGCAGCACAGCAAGCTGATGTAGACCTCACCTGAGCCCTGAGTGCCAGGAGCTCTGAGCCTGTGCCACGTGGTGGATGTACCCTGCTGGCGGTGCTCTGAAGACAAAGTAGCAGGCTCTTCCTTTTAATAGGGGGCTTTGAAGCTGAAGAGCCCCATGGAGACACTAGCTCCCCTTGTCCTCAGTCAGTCTTCCTAGTTCTCACCTCAGTTGCCTGCTCTAATATGAAGAGAATGATACACTGTAGAATTACAGGGAGAATTCAATGAGATCTTATTCGTGAAGCACTTAGCCTACTGTTTGGCACATGGTTGTCATTCAGTCAGTAGAACTTTTAGAGCTAAAAAGAGAAAAGCTGCTGCCCAGTGACCAGTGCATTCTCAGTATCTGCTCTAGGGGGAAAGGCAGACATGCCAGCATCCCAGTGAAGCATGCTCATGGAACCAAAGGAAGGCACCCTGTACCTGAACCTCAGACAAGGACTCCATCACGGGCTGAGTGCGGTCCTGCCATGCACGGCCCTGGCCATCTCTGCCTTGAGTTACACGTTTCTGATAAGGAGAACCAACCTGTTTTCACAGGACAACGTGTCACATCCTTTGCCCCAGTGGACTTAATCCCAGGGAGCCTCATACAAACCCACCAAGAGGGTCCTCTCAGGATTAGGCAGACCATGGAGGCTTCTTCAGAAGGGGGAGGTGGTCAGATCAACATGTTCGGCCTAATGACAGAGCATCCATCAGGAGGTCCTGAGTGGGGCAGCACCTTACAGGGTATCATTCTGTGTTGTTTGAATCCACTGGGTGTGGGAACGCAAGGTAATCTGGCCCATGCTGCTTGGGTTTAAATCTTGGTTTTATTGCTCCCTATCTGGCTTACCTTCAGCAAGTCAGAGTGTTAATTTTCTGTTGTAGCATATCACCATGCTTACTGCTCACAGTTCAGCAGGTGAGGAGGGTGGGGTGTGACTGGGGTCTCTATTCTCTGGGGCCTCACAGGGCTGCGGTCTCCATGTCAGGTGGGCTGCATGCTTCTCTGGAGGCTCTGTGGGAGGCATTCACTTCAAAGGTCACTCAAGTTTCTGGCAAAATCCTGTTTCTTGCAGCCACGTGTCTGAGGTCCCATTTCACTGCTGTCAGCCTCTGGCCATTGTCTCTTCTTGGCGCCCACCCACCGTCTGTCACACACCCTCTTCATTCAAAGCCAATAGTGGCACACTAAGCTCTCATGCTTACAATCTCCTTGATTTTAAGTCTTAAAATCTGCTTTAAAAGAACTCACTCGATTGGATCAGACTGACCTGGGTCCATCTGAGCCTTGAGGGAAATTGAGTGGGAACATTACGTCCATCAGGGAAACCCCATCCCCTGCAATTTCTATATTAGCATTTGACTGAGTAACCAGGGGATGGGCTCTGTGGGTTCCTCTTCAGAACTGGTTACCCTATTACCTAAGCTCTCTGTGCCTCAGTCTTTTCATCTATGAATTGGGATAATAATGTGCCTACTTCCTAGGGTTGTTGTGGGGTTAAATGACGTACATATGTAAAGTGATTAGAACAGTCTGGCACATGGGAGGGAAATTATGAGGGGTTACTATCATCAGTTCTGACTCTGAGGATGGTGGTTCCCGGGGCAGGCCAAGAGCCTGTGGAAGTGTTATCTGTAACCGGCAGAGAGAGGCAAGCCTGGCAGGAGAGAGCAGGGATGTGGTAATGCCAGGCAGACAGGAAGATGCCCAACAGAAGGGGACACAACCAGAAAAAGAAGGAAGAAAGGACAGAAACCACTGATGACTGGACAGACTTGATTCCAAGCACTCTGGTGACATTGTCTGTGGACACCCAGAGGTGTTTGAGGGGGACTTTCTAAGCTCAATTCTAGCTCATGTTAAAATCCCTTGGGAGCTTTTCAAAAACACTTAGCCTGCGCCTCACCCTAGACCAATTAAATTAAAATTTCAGGTCTGCATCTAAATAGGTTTTTAAAAGCTCCCTGAGTATTACCATGCACTGGGAGGATTTGAAACTCTAGGATAAAGGGAGCTAGGAAAACACCAAAGGGCCCCGAAAGACAGTGGTGAGCGGCCATTCCTCACAGCCCACCCTCTCCAGGGCTGACTATGAAACAATCCACTCGGAAGAAAAATCTCTTTTTATTTTGGGCAGAGAGCACCTGGGCTTCCAGTGGGACCAATGGAGGCCAGTCCTGGCTGCTACCCAGGTGGGAAGGCAGGAGGGATGGGTGGTAGCCAAGGGGCAGATGGGCAGGGGCTGCCATGAGCTCAGGCTTGCAGTGGCAGCAACATCTCCATCAGTCCCACACCTACCACCAGCAACCACACGCACTGGGCCAGCCAGGTGGTACAGTGAGACCCAGACTCAAAGTAGTCAGCTGTAGTGGGACTGGAGCTTATCCCATTGGGCTTGGCAGGGAGGCCTTGATTTTCCCCTGGGATTGCCCTGGTCCAGTAGGGAAGTAAGGGTTATTTGTGGAGGTTCAGTGTATTCGTTTTTTTCATCAGCAGATGTACCAGACAGGAGAAGAGAAAAGACAACTGGAAGTAGGTTAAACAAGGGTCGGTGAAGAAGAAGTCAGCTTAGGATTTCAACATGGTCTTTGCTAATCCACAGGGAAGGCAAAGTACATGGTGGAGAGTTAATGATATATTAAAGTGTGCAGCGTTTTTGTTTTTTTAAATGTGTCTCTTATAGAAATGCTTTCAAAATTTTTAAAAATCTATTTAGCTTATTTGATAGTACTCAGAATTTTTTAAAATTATATATATTCATTTACATTACACCTTTTTCCAAAAACAATTTAACATAGATTACTATTCCATTTATAAATTCCTACATCAATTAAAATTTTGTTTTATTTTGATAATTTGCACTTTAAAGCATTAATGATCCCATCTTTATCTTTATAGTTTTCCAGCAAAAGTTTAACTCTTAAGCCTGCCCTTGAATGATAATATTTCCATTAAGGTCTCATAAAGTGCTTTTCATGTTTATCTTTAAAGCACTTTCCTGAAAAGTGCATTTCCTGGCAAATTCTATGCTCTACTTGATTTTGGATCCCTTTGCTGCCAACATATGGGTGGAAGAAATTGCATGAATCTAGGACCCTGGGCACTTCTAATTCCCTTCACAGGGAACTCAAGACATAAGGCAATCATTAATGCTTTAAGCAATCATTGCTTCTTCCCATCTTTAAATTGGTTTTCGCATTGTGCCAGCTAGACATGCCTTCCTGTCTTAGGGATCAATGAAGATTGAAGACCAAACCAGTAGACGGATCAAGTGGAAAAAGAGATTATAGGCTGCACGGGCCTCTCAGCCTGGAACCCAAAATGAAGGGGAGGTTGGCTAGAGGGTGAAAAGACCTAAATGGTTTCTGAAATGGGAAACAGAACCCAGAATTCCTGCCTCCTGGACAAATGATGGCAAATAGAAAACAACAGTTTTTGTTTCTTCTTTATGAAGATCTTTATATCTAAGGGCTTATTAAAACAGTCCCCAGGCTGGGCAGATGGAGGTCATTCCAACAGCGATGTTCTCAAATCCAGATTGCTTCCCTAGTTATGAAATATGTATATTTTCTACGTTATATAGAAAAGTAATTGACCAGAATTGTTAAGATATTAACTTTTTCCTACTTGTTTTATAGAATGAACTTCATTTTGGTTAAATTCATTATTCTTTGAATCTTTCAATAGTATTTATCCAAAAAACGCATTTCTCAGTGCTTCTGAAACCAACGTGACATGATAGAGGTGTCACCTGCTCCACGCTTGAGCTCAGAAACAGTCCTGAGATGCTTCTCGCAGCCATGGGCAGTGGCTAGACAGCAGACGCTGCTGTTTACTATGTGAGAAGCTCAGCCACCTTTCCACCAGCATTGCTAGTTTTTTAATATAACCTCTGGCTTTGTAGCAAATTGGTGATCTGAACTGTTGGATATCTAATTTAGCAGGGTTTTTTTTTTGTTTTCGTTTTTTCATTTTAAAAATGTAAGACTGCCTGAGAATTTTGAAGTCCAGGCAAGAAAAGGCTGGTGTTATTTTGGGCTATCTCTGAAGACTATCACAGAGCAGGCAGGGAAGAGACAGAGGTAGATGCATCTGGGCTGCTATTTTCAGGCTCCTGGATTCCAGGAAGACTGGGAAGCTGGAAAGAGACCAGAAGTGTGAAAGGAAATAAGTGAAGTGGACAGAACCATAGAATAACTGTTCAAGGACAAAGCCGAGAACTTGAATGCCAAGGGCAACAAGGAAAGACCAGAAAGAAACCCTCACCTGCATCAGCCTACGGAGGGGACTACACCTTTTAAATGAACCAGAGTTAAAATTATGCAAAAAATATTTACATTATTAATTGTATTCCCCAAACTGTCGGGAGACCACTTCATGGATGGTGTAAAGGTGTGACCACTGCACTGTACACCTGAAGCTGACATTGAATAGTCAATGGAATTGTAATAAATATATATGATGTCGGGGCGGGGGAGTGGGGAGGTGGATTGGGGGAGTGGTGTTTTCACTTTGTGCGAGGTGAAAAGTATAACTGTTGCACTGTTTTGTACACCTGAAACAAATAAAAAAAAGAAAAGAAAATAAATTATGTAAAAAGAAAAACACTGGCCACGTTGGTCCTGAATCTGCCCAAACCACGAGGCCTGGGAGTCAGATATTCTGGGCACAGAGCAGTGGTTCCCAGCCTTACACGTTAGCTTCCCCAGGGGGGCTCTGAAAAATACCCATGCCTGCACTTTCCACATTGGGAAACCTGCAGAGATCACAAAGATACTCATGGGTTACCGAAAACACATTCTCCTAAGTAATATTCAAGTCACAGATACTTTCAAAGAGCAGCACAACATTATAGGTTATTGCAAGGGAAATCTTAATGTTAGTTAAACATAACAACTTTTTATCTTAGTTCGGAGAAGGTAACAGTCATGAAACTATTTTATATGATGTCTTTTTACAAAATTCTAGGGACTGTTGTTCTCTGCAGGCCATACTTCTCAGGCGTTAACCTGAGTAAGATCCGTCTAGTGACTTTTATTAAGATACAGGATGTGATCTGACAGGTCTGGTTGGGGCTTGAGAATCTGTTTTTCTGAAGAGCTCTGAGCTGAGGCCAGAACTGCTGGCCGGACGCACACGTAAAGCATGAGGCTGTAGTATTTTAAGTGGCCATGTTTCCCATTTTCTCAGACCTGGAAAACCTCCAGGAATGATTTCTACGTGAGACCTGGCACATTCATATCCAGGATGGGAGGGCGGAGTTGGAGGAAGAAAGACTTTTTTTAATGCATTATGAATGACAGCGTTTATCTTAAAATACATACAGGTCATGGAGAAAGAGCATTTTAGTTGAAATTTCGTCCCTACCATTTCTGAAAAGAGTCAATTCATGCACTCCAAAATTATGTCTTCACTTGAAGTAAAATGTTAAACACCATAAATAAACCATGAGCACAGAAACAGCAGGAATTTCTTCCACACTCAGAAAATAACTTGCTCATGAGTCTGACTGTTTTGTTTTTGTTGTTTATTTTTGTTTTTGTTTTTTTCTGTATATGCAGTGCCAAGTCTGTACTCGTTGCTCATATGAGGTGATGTGTGTGTGTGTGTGTGTGTGTGTGTGTGTGTGTGTGTGTGTTGAGAAAGGTAAAGATGCCACTGGGAGGGAGAGGGAGGCCAGGTACAAAACATGCTTGCAGTTAGCATCTTGAGAAACGTTTCTGATCATCCACCATGTCTAAGAACTGAAAGCTGACACAACATTCTGAATGGGAGCCAGTGCCACCATCTGCTGAGAGCCGACAGCCCCCCAGTGTCTGACAAGTTCACGGTGCTATGCTCAGCGCTGGATGTTTGGGGTGCTGCCTTATGGTTGATCATGTAATATCTCCTGCCTCTGTGAACCCATGTGCCTTTCCTCTACATCGGATCCTATAGGAGACAGTACTTTCACTGCATTTATGGCAAGTTCCTGTGGTTCCCCGATGATAGATGGCTGTGTAAGCCAAAGATGGGCACTATTTCCCAAGGGAGAAACAACCCAAGCCAGGCTACAGCCCGAGGGAACCCTTGAACTGATATATTGGGGACTCAAGCCCCTTGGAAACTGAGGCACAGACCTCTGGTCACATAGGCCAAAAGCCTGGCTGTGAGAAACTGACAGCCTGCCTGTGAGAAACTGATGATAACATCAGTCCTTGAGCTCACTTGCCTATGGCCACTGCTGTGAATAGTCTCTTTGGAGATTAAATGTCTCCAGGCCATGAGAGTTTCGTTAAGAGGCAACTTGCTGACCATGGGGTATGTTAATCAACAACCTTGTTTGAATTCTTTCACCTTGTGCCTTGTTGCAGCAACAGCTACTGAAGCTTTGAGAAACAGATGCTACCTCCATAGGACAAGAGAGGTGTGAAATTCCCCTTTGGTTGCTAGGTATTGTATTTACATAGAAATAAACTTTAGATATTTTACCCTAAACAGAGCCACTGCTAGTCTCTTAGCAATGGCTCAAGTACATGCCCTGTGAGTCTTATGATTGTGTTTAGCTGCTAGGATTTAGGATAATTTCTAGATAGTCAAGATAGCTATAGTAAACACTCTTTAGGCAATATGTAAAAATAAATCAATCCTTAACTTAAGATAGTCACTGTAAACAAACAGGTGATATACAGAAATATGTCAATCTTTAATATAAGATAGTCATGATAAACATTCTTTAGGTGATATGCAGAAACTAAGTCTGGGTCACACAGAAATTATCATAGTAAAAGACAAGATCATCCTTTAATGGAAGAATATGTCACAGTGCACCCTGTAGAGAACACTTACAGGGAAGTAAAGACTGAAAATCCTGGGAAATAGAAAACACCAAACTCATATGAAACATAACTTGTGACCTGTGATTTTGGTAAAGAGTCCCTATAAAGGAGACATGCTGTAACAATAAAGTGTGACACTTCTTCTCTGAAACTCCCCAGGTGTCTCCACTCTCTCCCTTCTTTTTTCTTTCTTTTGCCTCGCTGACACCATCCCCACCTGAGGGAACCCCTGGACTCACGGAGGCTGGACCCTCACAACTATCCATGAGGAACAGCCTGTGCGTCTTGCACTTGATCCCCGGGCTGTGTCTGCATTGGGCCAAACCAACATTGTCATCCAAACTATTTTTTGTAAAACCAGCAGGAAAGCAGACATCCTGGTCACAAGGACTGATGATGATGGACTCTTACCTGAAGATGAATAGTAACCAGCCATGTATAGTTAGAGGGCAACTCAGCTTATTAGCACCCATAAGAATTTCTTTTCTCTTTTCATGTAATTTTTCCTTTTCTTGTTTCACCAAAACCCCTGCCTTCACCCTGTAACCAGGACACTCTTAGGGTTTCTGCCTGAATCTGTGCTTCCTAAATTGCAATTCTTTGATCCCAAATAAACATGTGTGGCCAGTCATTTCAGCTTTTTAATTTTAGGCTAACAGGATCTTGCCCATATTCTTTGGGAAATGTTTTCTTTTTCTTTTTTTTCCCCCTGACAGTGAATTAAGTGAATAAACCAAAAACAGATGCTTACCTTTTCAACAGGAAACACACTACTATAGGCCCAATGTCATTTTTAGGAATTTGCCTTTAAACCAGACTTCCTTTAAAAGTATAATTTCTTGCCAACTTTTAGTTTAGTTGGTTTTTCTGCCTTTTAAGTTTGAAATTTTTGAGCCCCTAAAATACCTGCAAGTATCTGGGTGTTATGCTTTCAAATGCTCATCAGTTTTTGGATCAGGGAACAGGCTAATTGAAAACTGAAAGTATGTCAACGCGACTGTGTTTGTAAGTAATTTAAGATGTTCTTAGAGTCCAATAGAATAAGAGTGTAAGCAAATAGCATTTGATAAACTGTAGAAATTAAAGAAGTAATGTAGGTTTCCCAATGGGTCTTTTTTCCTAATTGTGTTCCCCAATATTCACATTTCACAGACCACACATGAGAGTTATTTAAAGGGTGGTAGAAATTGCCCTGGACTTGAAGATGGTGCTCTTTCCAAAGCTCCACTACCAGAAGGGTTAGAAAACACCTTTCCTGCACATTCCTGTTCTAGTGGCTCCCTCTCCCCTGTGACCCCCTGAGAATGTCCGTTTCTGTGCCATCCTATACGATGGCCATCAGCCAGTTGTGGCTACTGAGTGCTTCAAACATGGCTTGTCCAAATTGAGGGATCCTGTACATATAAAAAATGTAAACTATTCCATTAGTAACTTTTATATTGGTTTCATGTTGAAATAATATTTCGGGTATATTGCTTTAAGTAACATTATTAAAATTATTTTCACCTTCGCTTTTCACTGTTTTTTAAAAAGTGACTATTAAGAAACTTTAAGTCACATACATGATTTACATTTCATTTCTATTGGATAGTGCTATTGCATAGTAATTATCTAGATAACTCATTTTGTTTTGGAATAACATTCTATTTATAGAATATTTGCTACCTCTAAGCTAAGCATTTTGCCTCCATTAACTCACTTAATTATCGCCACTTAATCAATGAGGATATTGAGCTCATAGCAGTCAGGGTGGGATGGAATTACACCCATGTGGAGGACTTCACCCAGATGTGAAAATTCAAGTGATAGATAATATACAAAGCCAATCAGATTTCACATATGTAATGTGATTACAGACACCATACTTATCCAGTTTAAGGGGAAAAACAAACAAAAAAACCTTTGAGATTCTCCCAGCTGTGACTCTGTCCCTACATTCCTTTAAACCAGCTAAGACTTTCTAGGAGCAAAGTTTTCAAGCTTTGCTCCAAGAAATGTGCTTTATCTCACAAATTCCAGTGTGCTTTCCACACCCCAATTCCTGGTGTTGTCGGAGAGTGGGCCTTTCTCAGCGCAGAGCCCAGGTCCTTGGCAACTCGAGCAAAGAATTGAACGAGATACCAGAGTAAAGCAGTAAAATAAGTAGTTTATTAGAAAAGACAGTACATCCAGACTAGAGGATGGCCCAAGGGCCCATTACCAAAGAGTGTGGAGGGGGCATATGCAAAGGTGAGGCTTAAAGGGAAGAAGCAGCAGCAGCAGAAGTAGCAGTAGCAGCCGCGTGTGCTTCCCTCCCAGGACTTGGGGTTTTTTATCCTTTTTCTCCAGGATGGGCTGTTCTTCCTGGCCGTAGGACCACTTGATTGGCCCCTGTGATTAACAAGAGGTACTGTGTAGGTGTGAGTGACTGGTCTGATCTAGTTGGATATTTTGCACCCATTTGCTCTTCCCACAGGGGTAGGTAATTACAATACAAAGGGGAGTTTTGGGTGGAGAGGGCATGTCCCCCAGGCAGTCACACTGTAGGACGTGCAGGAATGCAGAGACCCAATGCCTACCTCTAACTGCCTGCCTAGTTTTTCCTTGAGAGACGTGATCCCTGTAAAATCTCTATGGGAAGCTGAGGGACAGGAGGTCTCTTCTTCTGTATCTGCTTCCTGCTGGGCAGGGGCGTAGAGCTGTCCTTGCCTATTGGGGTTCACGGAACTCTCACCCTAGCTGATCTCAGATGATTGGAAGGGGTCTCAAGCTCCACCTGGAAGACCGTGTTGGCTTCTTTGTTTGTTGGGGTATCCCCTGTATCCTCAAGTCTCCTGAATGAGGACAAAAATATAAATCTGTTAGTTCTTATGAAACTTGTGGCTATTCAGTCCATCACTCAGGTGGAGTCAGTTGTCTGGACACAGAATGGGTTTGACATTTAGCTTCCTTGCCTGGGGGATATTAGGAAGTCTCAGGCTTTCAAATAGCTATCTGAAGCAGGGGTAGGAGATTTCTATTGTTTCAGATTCAGGAACTAATTTACAAAGCAATTAAGAAGCAAGGGGGATCTTCCTGTCAGAAAAGCAATCAAGGCCCAAGAGCTAAGAAACTAAAGAACTAGGGAGGAGACTTAACATTTTTATACTTAACATTTCTATAGAAAAGAAAACATTAAAGTTTTTCAGTAGTGGGGGTTGGTGCTGCACAGTTGGCCGGTAACACTGGGACCGTCTACCTCTTGGGCCCTGAGAAATCAAGGCCCTTCTGTGTGGTTCTTTAACTCTTGCCCTCAATCTTAGGGAAAAGAGCAATAATTCCAGAAGCACTGAGAAAACTCTGTGGACTGGATGGACCTCCTGAACACCTTCCATTTCCTCTGACTGGTACAAATTGCCCAAACTCCAAACGCTAACCCAAAATCCAAAGGAAAGTAACTGTCCCTCTCTTCGTGGTGAAACCTTCTAGATGTTTCCTTGCTTTGCTGCCATCCTTCCTCTTGCTGTTTCGAATCTGTGTTTCCTTTCCCTTGGCTAACCTGCTATTTTTAGCTCAATGCCTGTCCTTTCGATTTGTCAGTCACATTTATCCCAGATTAAACTCGCAGCATTTTCTCAGGGTTTTGCCTGAACTCTGGCCCCAGCTAGTCCTGCTCTTGACAGTCTGGGGCTGTCAGGCCCCTAGAGGCCAAGTCCCTGCTTCTTCCCTTTGCTGTGCTCTACCCTCCCTTCTTGTTTAAATTCCTCCGTTTGATCTGTGTTTATAATAGTCAGCAGTCTAAACACTCATTCCACCCCCCTTCCGTTCATCACCCATCACAGAATTGCCTGCACAAGGTCCTTGTATTTACATGATATGAAACACTCGTAGCTGTCTCAGTGGGAGGGAAGAAAAAGCAGCACAGCAACTTAGACCAGAGGTAGACACACTCTTTCTGGAATGAACCAGATAGCAAATATTTTTCGGCGATCGGGCCTTACAGTTCCTGTTGCTACTCCTAGGTTGTGCTTTTGTAGCTGACAGTGGCCACAGACAATATTAAATAGGGGGCATAGCTGTGTTCCAATAAAATATTTATGTAAACAGGTGGTGGACCAAACTTGGCCCCCAGGCAGATGACCTGAACCCGGGGCCACGGTGTGTGCCAGGAGGATGGCACAGCAGGAGGTCCCTCCTGATGGAAGGTCAGCTTATCTGGTGATAAATAACATGAAACACTTTTCTACTGAAACCAACCCAGAGAGTTTATGGGACAGAAGAGGACATTAGACCTCGCTGAGGCAGGCTTTTGGGAATGCGTGTACATGTTTGACGCCTCTCTGCTGTTAGAGGAGCTGTGGTGGGAAAGTCTAAGAAATGCTGACAAGGACACACTTCCGTAACTAGCGACAACATGGGAATATGGATGTGGTCTGTCTGATGGCGGTGGTTTTGATTCCCCCTGGAGATCTGAGTGTGGCCAGTGCTGGCCCTATCCTGTTGCCTAGAGACTAATGAGCTTTGGGCTCACTAAGGATTTCACAGTGGTCTCTGCTCTCTGGCCAGTGAGACCCAAGCTCTCCAGTTCCCAGAGAACCCAATTATGTCAGCCTAGAGTCCTGAAGTTTTCACACCTGAATATGATATGGCCAATCCTCATAATTCTCAGAATCCATGTTTGTGATTTCACCCACTCACTAGAATTTAGTGGTAATTCAAAATCAATACAAATGACATGTCCACACTCTGTAGCACACACGTGCAGAGAGGCACACATTTGGATGGCCAGACTCACAAGTTTCCAGCTGAGGACAAACAAAAGGATACTCTGCCTTCTTGTGTCAGCTCTCCCATGTCTTTTGCAGTGCATGTATTGCTTCATTTTTCTTGTGTTTGCTTTTTGTTGGTGGTCTTGCAGTTGGTAATGGTCCCCAAACCTGTGCAGAAGTGCTGCCTGGTGCTCTTGTATGCAGAACGGCTGTGATGTGTGTGCCTCATGGAGACAATACATGTGTCACATGAGCTGCACTCGGGCATGAGCCATCAGGCTGAAGGCTGTGAGTTTAATGCTCATCAATCAACAGTCTGCACCAAATATACTAAATGACGTTATGTATTGACCGGCTGGCAAAAATGCTGTGACCAGAGGCTGCCAGAAGCCCAGCTGTTTCCCTGGAATAATGAATGGCTCCGTGTTTGCTGATTCGGTGTTCGGTGACTATATAGGACCAAGTGGCACACATCCCAGGCACCGGCTGCAGATCCCTGGGCAGGGCCCTGCTAGCCACATGCCCACCTTCAGCCACTCTCAAGGCTGTTCGGTCATTTTGTCAACTGCTAGTCCAAGGCAGAGCCCGAGGTCTTGCTGCCCAGACCCTGGACCAGCGGCACCAGCCTGGCCTGGGGACTGTCATACATGCAACCTAGGCCTCACCCCATACGATATGTCTGCATTAATCACCATCTGGGTGATTCCAGGGACACAGAAGTCAGAGAAGCACTGCTGTGATCTGTCCCTCCCACAGTGATCTCACTGGCTACATGAGAAGCACCCTCAGTTTCCTCTGCCCACACTCACCTCTCTTGGTCAATGGCATCTATCTAGTCTGGCACCATCCATCTCACTCATTAACTTATTAACAACCAGTGAGCCCTTTGGAGTACCTGTCTTACAGCAGATTCACAAGGTTGATGGTGAGATTACCCAGAATAAATCCTCAGAGTAAGGAGACAGCCTGAAGACGAACCGAACCGACACCAGGAGCCACATGTGCGGACACCCCCCAGGGCAGCACAGAGCCTCAGGTGGGCCTGGTCTGTGAGTGCTTCCTGGAGGAATCCTTTTGAACACAGAATAATTTATGTACTGACCCTATGATTCCACAAAGGAGAAGGAGTTGTAACACATTCCTCCATCCTTTCCAATGTAATGAGTAACGCCCTCTATGCATATTTACCTCGGA
The DNA here is from genome assembly GCA_033961575.1 of Aselliscus stoliczkanus. Taxonomy (NCBI): domain Eukaryota; kingdom Metazoa; phylum Chordata; class Mammalia; order Chiroptera; family Hipposideridae; genus Aselliscus; species Aselliscus stoliczkanus. Next base: position 70,212,707 of record CM066731.1, on the reverse strand, counting down.
CTAGATCTTAAGAGCTTTCCTGTGGGAACAAGAAATGACCACAGCAAGAAAAGGAAACAAGTCTAAGAAGTAACAGAGAATACATGCACGCAGAGGGAAGCCAAGTTTTGTCATGACGGCCCCCAAGGATCTTTTAACCCCAGCATAATAATTCAGTCTCACTTTCCTATCCTTGGAGATTCTGAAATGCTCCCAAAATGTGAGGATTCTGACTATTTTTCTGATCTCTTGTACCTAACGTGACCCTCTTCTGGTTGGAACTCAATGGAAGAAATAGTTTTTCCATGCATCTTTTAAGAATGTCACAAGGTAATTTCCTCCTGTACAAAATTTCATGATAGAATTAGAAAACAAAAACATAAGAAATGGTAGATCAAACGAGCTATCAGTTTGCTGGGCTGAAGTCACCTAGAGCTTTGAGGACAGAGTTACCCTTGGAGTACAAGAAAGCTACAGTTTAGCTTGCTATCATTTTCACTGCTTGTCACAAAATGCCTCCAAAGCTGGTCGGTAGGAAACACTCTAGCTTCCGTATGAGAAACACGAGGCCCTGGAAGGTAATGAGATTTTTCTGTCATGACTCAGCAGAGCCCTGGAAAGCCAGGAAGAAACTGGAGCCCCAGGCAGTTTGGGGTAACAAGGTTCTGAAGTCAGCCTGACCTGATGAAGAGGTAAATTTGAAATTGAAAGCTATAATTAACTCTCTAAGCTGGAGCATCATCCTAGCCTATTCGTTTTAGAACAATGAAAACATTCTCTTATTGTCCTAAGAAATCAGAAAAGGAAGACTGAGGAGAAAATGTGGGACCCCAGTGAGCCGCGTCTGCCCAGGTCCCTGCTGCTAGTGGGACATGTTGCCTGTGACACCAGTACATTGAGGAAGGAGTGAAGGGTGCTGTGCACACTCCAAGTAATTTATTCATGTATGAATGCACTCCTGGGTGTAGGGCCCTGAGTCACCCAGAAGGGTAGAAGGAAATAAACAAACACAACTCTTCGCGATTCACTTCTACAGCTGTGGGAAGCCAGCAGGCACACTGTGAAGTGACAGATTTTGAAGTGTGGATCAAGAACAATAGCCTGAGAAAGAAATGAGGAGACCAGAGGGCACAGCTATGGCACCGTCTGTGCCTCTGACTGGCTCTGTCCTCCTGGGTGAGTCCCCTCCTGTCTGTTTCTTCATCAGCAGTGAGGGAAGAAGAGTGGACCAGATGGTCACCCACATCCCATGTAGCTCTTGGGCTCCTGACCTGCTCCCACTGGAGTCCCAAGAGAGACCCCTCTGCAGCCACCACCCACAGAGCCGCCTCCAGGCAACCATAAGAGACCCACCAGCACTCAGGCTTACTGGCTGCGAGGCCTGAGGCTCCTGCTGGGCCTTGGTTTCTGCATCCATAAAGTGGGTATAACCACATCTATTTCAGTGTTCTTGTACGGGTTAAACAAGTAAGCCAATGCTAAGTGATTCTGCCTGAAAGAATACCCGCCACATAATAGATTTCAAAGATGTTGGCTCCCGCCTTACTTTTTCCACATTCTGCAGTTTATTAGTGCTTAGAGATACTGGGACAGTGTGCCAAATGTCCAATCTTACACAGCATTCAGTGATGAGGGACAGGTTCAGCCTGTCCACCTTGAAACCCGGTTATGCAGGCAGTTACATATTCTGCTTTGACAGCTGTTACAGGACTCAAGTTCACCACCCATTCTCATTCTAATAAATGGGAAACTTGGGGCTTCAGCCAACTAGCACTGAAGACTGAGTGAGAGGAAATAGCCTTTGGACAAGCCGACATTCCCTATCTATGCCACACTTGTAGGACAGAAGAGTGAAAACAACCTGGAGGCCCCTCAGCAGTGGGTAGTGGGGCTGCTGTAACCATGCCAGTGGGAGGCTGCCACATTGCATCCAAGAAATGGAGTGCCATGGACAGGACCGTGGCCTGGAGTCAGGAGCAAGGTAAGGCGATGCAGACACACACTGTGATTATTCTTTGCATACTTAAAGCCAACTACAGCAAGGGAGAGGGAAGACAGTTACCCTCCGAACTCTGACTTTCCATAAACCACATTAACAGGAAAGTTCCTAACCATCCATACATTCTGAGGATGACACCAAGAGCCTGGGACAAGCTGCAGACCTGGGCAGTGTGTCTTTGGACAGTGTGCCTACAGGTTCTCAAAGAATGCCACCGCCCTACATTCAAGGGTCTTGCTACAGCCTGCTAGGTTGATCCCTGCCCTCTGCCCCCCATCTCTCCTCCCCCAACTCCCCTGATTCCTCTCCTTCCCCCTACCCCATCTTCCCTCCTCCCTTCCCCTCATCCGTTTTCCCTCCCCCTATACATTTCTTTTGTTCTTAGCTTAAATTCCAAGAAAAGCAGCCATGGTAAGAGCATGGCAAGGAATGCTTAAAATTCTTTAGACAGCATTTACAAGGCCTGAGCCCCCCTTTTTAGAGAAGAAATCTACAGCACGGAATGACTAACCAGCCAGAAGCCACACCCTGGGGCCTGCCCTGGGGAGAGAAACCACATTACCTGTCAGAGAATCAAGGATTCTCGGAATGAGTGGCCAGCTTACTTTGTGCCAGGCACGGTCCTGGGTGATGCAAAGATTGAGAACTTCTGGTGTCTGATGTTAATAAGGTGCTCACAAACGAATGGGGGCTACAGACCCTTAGCAGAGTAGGAACTCAGCGTGGTGAGCTTCCATTTGCAGAGGCAGCTGCCCCAGGAGCATCAGACAGTGTGTGTGGGGGGGGGGGCGGGGGGGGTGAGGGGAGGACAGAGAGAACCAAGTGCAGTAATAGAGCTTTGAGTGCTTTCACGGGAAGGTAAACATTCGCAAGCCAAACACTTGAGATATTCAGGCCAGACTCAACTCAGGAATGAGCCCATAAATCCTCCTCACTTCATCTGTCTGGCATGCTTTTCAAATTGGCTGAGCTGGTATACATGAAAAGAGGAGGGTTTTCCCTTCTCTACATACCCTTTTACCCCACGTACCCCACAAGTCCTACTAACAAGTACAGGAGGGTTTTGTGAAAGGAAACTACGTGACCTGGAGGTAGTTTATAGGGCTGGATAGCGGCAGGATGGCCCCAGGCCTGAACCCCACCTGCTCCTGGAGGCACTGCTGAAACCTAGAAAATTCCCTTATCTTAATGTGCTCCCTTTTAAAATGAATGCACTGAAAAATAAACAAGACAGCCAGAGATTTCTGGGGGGAGAAGGAGCAACGATGGAGTACTAGCTGACCAAATTGTGAAACATGGTGTGTGTGTATGTGTGTGCAATAGTGAGGCAGGATTGCATGAATTGAGAGAATAAAAGAACAGGATTGAAAGTTCAGACACATAGAAAAGTCAAATACAGGAGGGAATTTAATATCTGATAAAGGTCGCGTCTCAAACAAATGTAGAAAAGATGGATATTTTAATATAGTTAGATCTATACCTCACATTCAACTAACAGGATGAATTCCACACCGATTAAAAATTTAAATGTTAAAAAAGGAAAAAATCCTAAAAATAGTAGAAGAAAAATGTGGGAGAATTTCTTTATAACTCGAAACCAAAAATCATTAAGGAAGAATTGTTTAACTAAATAAAAATTTATTTCACAAGTCTTTTTGGGGAAAAAAAAATACTGTAATCAACATCAAAAAAGAATTGACATATTAGAAAAGTATTTGCAACTCATGTCACACATCTTTTTAACACATAAAAAGACCTTCTAAAAATTTATGAGGAAAAAAATCAACAACCAAAAGAAGCATGAGCAAGGAATGAAAAATAAATTTAAAATGACTCAAACATGTGAAGAGACATTAACCTCATTAATAAGAAGATGCATACATACAAATTAAAACTACACTGAAACACAATTTTTCACGGACCAATAAAAATCCAAAGCAGAGGCATTCTGTTAGCCTGACTGCAAATATGTAGGTTGTAACCTACTGCTGGTGGAAGAGTTAATTGTCACAACTCCTATAGAGAACAATTCGCACTATCTATCAAAATTATAAATGCATATTGTTAATGAAAAATATCCAACCTAAGAGAAAATTTATAAGAGTTTATTTGAGCTAAACTGATGACAACTGCCAGGAAGCAAAGTCTCAATGAATTGACAAAATGCTCCAGAAAATGCCATTTTGCAACTTATTTTATACATTAGAATTAAAGGAGGAGGGTTATATGAAATCCATTCATTGTAGATTAAGGGGGTCGGGGGAAAGCAAAGTGGAGAAATCTCTGGGATTGGAATAAAAGTAAAATGGAAAGACACCGGGCCAGCTGAGTGGCACGGTAGTTAAGTGCTGGCTTGGGAAGCCAGCAGCCCCGGTTCGGGTCCCACATATGAGGGCCAGTGACACTGCCCTCAATAATTAAAATAAAATGGAAAGACACACTTCTTTTACATTGGTGAATATAGCATAGTTAATAGCACTTTATAGCACATAGAGATGGTATTTGGGGAACAAGATAACAATGAGGGATTTTTGTAGATTCCTGCTTTGGTGTGGTGGGTTGTACCTCCTGGGGGGGGTCTGGAAAAAGAGATTACTCTGATATTGTAAGAGTATGTTATCTTAGATGCAAAAAAGATGACAGGCAGACTTAAGGTAAAGATTGACCTTTGTCAAGGAAGCTACAGACCAAGGATGTGACTTCCCACCATGGCCCATCTTAGTTTGGAATTTTTATGTTCATACCATCCTCTGTGGTTATTTTCAGTTTCCTGAGCTTGTCAGGTTTAACATGTGGCCCCTTTTCCGTCCACAATATTATATTTGACCAAGCAATTCCACTTCTTGATGTACACACACATTTTCCACTGCAGCACTTTATATTATTATTATTATTATTATTATTATTATTGTACAAGCATCCTTCTGTGAGAGTGGGTAAATATATTTATATGATAAACTACTATGCAGCTGTTTATAAAAAAGAGAAAATGATGAACCAGGAGTTCTCTGGTTCATTGAAAAGGAAGAAACAGGCCAGTACCACATGCCCCTTTGATGGTAAATAGAAGGGAAGTCAGAACTTATGCTCACATTCGTTGCTCTTCTCAAAAAGAGACTGGAGGGACACCTAAGGTATATCTACCTATAGCTACCTGGGTGCTGGGGGGTTGGAGGATGAGGGTAGGAAGAATTTTGGTTCTCCAAAAGAATGAGTTTCTAAAACTACAGTTGGATAAAGATGGCATCTAAAATAAATGTAGGAAAGATGGATATTTTAATGTATGGAAGTGCCTTATAAGCACAGTCTGGGGTCATGGAACTGACTGGCCTTGGTGGCCTACTTGGTATCAGACAAATGGCTTTGGCCTCATCATCCCAGAGCTCTTGCTGCCTTGCACTGGAGAACAGGCCTGTCTTGATGTTGTGTCCAGGTTCTTGGTATCCTGAACAAAGAATTGAGTGGGACACCAAAAAGCAGTGGTGAAAGAGCAGTTTATTAGAAGTGAAAGTACACTCCAAAGAGATAGGAGCAGGCCCCAGCAGCAGAGTGGCTCAAAAGTTGCTGACTGGAGTTTATATTCTCTTTTCTCTAGAACGGGCCACTCCTCTGTAGGTGTGGGGGTCACTTGATTGGTACCTGTGATTGACAGGAGGCTATTACCTCATCTCTTTAGACTGCACATGTTCCTTCCCAGAATTCAGTCTGTTATAATGATATTAATGAACTTTCAGGCATATGTATGATATTATAATAATGGTGTAATGAGGCCCAGGTGAAATGAAAGTCGTTGTAGCTTTTACTACGCAAGTGTGAGTGACTGATCTAACTTAGTCAGGTATCTTGTACCCTTAAGTTTCCTCATAGTGGTTGATGGTTATAGTGGATAAGGGAAAGGGAAAAAGGCGATCTTTTGGACGGTCAATCTCAGTAGGTCATGTTAGATGTGTAGGAATGTTAGCTGACGTGTTCAGGCGTATCGGAGATCCCATTCTTGTCTCTAACTGCCTGTCCCCCATGAGAGGCGTGATCCCATAAGTCTCTGTGGGAAGCTGAGGGACAGGAGGTCTCTTCTTCGGTATCAGCTTCCTGCTGACTGTGGCCGTTGTCTCTGCCTATCGGGGAATCCATGGGACTCTCGCCCTATCTGATCTAAAATGAGGGGAAGGGGTCTTGGGATCCTCTTGGAAGATCGCGTTGGTCTCCTTGGTTGGGGTGCACTGGAAGCCTTGCTGGGCACCATAAATATCCGATCGGTGCCTAGATAAGGAGAGATAGATTTGGGTTAAACAGAGTTAAAAGTGTTGGCCCAAAAAGCGGGACCCAAAGCCATTGACGTAGGGTGGCTGTGTGATGGAAATTCTGTTTAGCTTCATGGAGTCTGTGACTTTTCTTCTGGTTTAACCAGTCATTTAGGTGGCCTTGTTCAGGTGGCCTGGAGCAGGTGGCAGGGACTTCCTATGATTCAGGCTAGGAACAATCTTCTGTTTAAGATTAAAAAGCTGATTTGAAAGGTGATTAAGATCAGGAATGAGGGAGTTAAGAAACTAGAGAAAGGGAGACTTAAAATTCCTATTGTGGTGGGCTCTCCTGTATCACCTAAGAATACATCACATTTCAGCATCAAAGATGAGTTGGAAGCTGCCTCAAGGCTCCCTCGAACTAAGACTTGGACTCCAGCCCTCTGCGTCCCTCTCCTCTCCTCATTTTGTCTTCTACTAGACTGATAATTCTCAGTTGGGGTAGTGTTGCCCCCAGGGGGCATTTTGGGTTGTCACAAGTAGTTATATTTATGCTTAGAGTAAAATGTCAGTAGTGTTGAAGTTGAGAAATCTTGCCCTAGAGTCAGATATCCTGGAAAAGATGAACCTGTGAGGGAAAACAAAGGGGACTGAGGAACCATCCAATATCCAAAAGATTTACACCCCTGCACCCACCCACATGCCTGAGGGAACATAAAACATAAAACAGATCTAAAGAGAGGGGCTGTTTGAAGAGGCCCAGGTTATGACCACCCTGTGGAATAAACACCTCGGTGTGCTGTGGACCAAGAGACCAGAATCTCAGTCTGTTGTTTGGACTTGTGTATGGAGACCAATCAGTAAAGACTTGACTTTTTCAGAACCAGGATGAAGTAAACAGTCGCCGGAGGGTGGTACTATTTGGCCTTACACAATTTAGGCTTTTGTGTTAGGCCCTGACAGGTGGGTTGAGCCCTCTCTTGGAAGGGCTGTCTCTGACAAAGGGGGACTGACAATCTAAAAGAGGCTGACTAAGTGTGTATATTGCATGCTGATGACCAGTTTCAAAGGAGTCAGGGTAGAAAGCAGGGTATGAGACAATGACGGAGTCTACCTCCTGCCACCTGGAATGGATCTTTGACCCTTAGAGGCAGATCCCCTGGCCAGTGCTAAATCTGGGAACCCTTCTGTTAGAGAATATTAAACTTCACCTCTTTCACCCTTCACCCTGATTCAAGAAACTCTACGATAATCAACTTGATTCCTTAGAAAAACTTAAGGGAAAACAACAAAGCAGTGCCTTTTCAGAATGCCTCACGATTAATTAGCAAGTGTGTGTCATGATGATAGGAACCCAAGAATCCACATTAATCCCTCTTATCTTTCTGGGATAGCCTTCTGATCTGCAGTTCAGGACCTTCTTCTGACCTGGCCACTTAAATTGAACTCTAAGGCATTCTGATGCTGAGATAATCTTTCCAAATTAAGACCTAAGGGGCACTGACCTTTACGAGTGAGGACCATAAGCAAGGGGGTGCCTACACTGAAACCCTTTGCAAGGAGGGTCAAGGGGGCTTGAGGCATCCATCAAGGGCACTTGAGTCATCTCCTCAATTCAAAGTTTTTTTGTTTTTTTTTAGGGCAGTGTCACTGGCCCTCACATGTGGGACCCGAACCAGGGCCGCCAGCCTCCCACGCCAGCGCCCAACCACCGCGCCTCTCGGCCGGCCCAATTCAAAGTCTTATGACATTTAAGAAATCCCTTCGAAAGTAAGACTGACTTCCTTACACACGCTCTGAGCCCCTGCAACACTGTCTCGCTTTTGCCAAGGATGCCGCTCAGCACCCAGTCCCATAGAAGCAGGGCAGCTAAAAATAGCAGCAGCTCTGGCCACCAGGGCTGCCAGCTGCCGGCAATGCTTTTGCATTTTCTTTCTCTCATTTTATTTTTTATTTGTTTGTTTGTTTAAATGGTGTAATGAAGCTTGATTGCAAGTCTAAAAAGTGAATTTTTGATAGGAAATACACATCTGAGAGGGAGACATAGAACAACATGACAGACTCCCCACCTCACTCTACTCCCTCCAGTTTACACACACACACACACACACACACACACACACACACACACACACACACGTGTGTGTGCGCGTGCTAATCCGAAGCAATAAAAGTGTGTTTTTTTCGTTCCATTTCTTGACCCCTCAGCACTCAGAGCAGGTATAACAAGTCGCCCCAAACCATTGCTCCACAGCCATTACTTTCCTCTGACAATTCTTTGCACCTCAAAACCCTGGATATGGGAATCTCTTAGTAATTGTCAAATAAACTAGTTAGTGAATACATATTAAGTCAGCGTAGCCTAGGTTATGCTGCAGTAACAAAGGACTGCAAATGTGTATTTCTTGTTCATGCTTTATGTCCATCAGGGTCAGCTGTGGCTCTGTTCATGTCATTTCATTCATTGGCCAAGAAAAGTCCCATGTAGAAGCCTGATGTCAGTGGGTTGGGGTGATATAATCTGCTTTCACAGAGGGACATCAAATATCATAAATATGCACTTCTCTCACCTGCCACATGTAGAACACACTGGCCTTCTCCCTAGTGGCAGTGGCCCTTAGCTTGCAGGAATGTCCGTTTCTTGATCACATCTGACTCCACCCTGGGAAGAGCTCTGGCACCCACTATTCTCCAGGGATGGACCCCTGCCCTCTGTGAAGTCTTCTGCTCCATTATCCTCCTGGTTGTATCTGAAGGGAGTACTGACGTCATGCTGTCATTCGGGGCTAAGGTACATCCCCAGTCAGCTGTGATCCCATGGAGGTTTAGGAGCCTAAATCGCAGAAGTCACAGTCTCCTCTAGTGCATGTGGTATTTCTTTGACAGGACCACCCACTCAGAAACAAACTTGGCTCCTTATCCATCAAAGCTGCTTGCCAACAGACATACCTCACTGAACTTAAGTTACATATCTTCAGCCTACCAGCACTCTTGGGAGTGTCACACCTTTAGTATCCTGAGCCATTTGTCCAGTGCACGATGCACTAGGTGTGACATTGATCTGTTCAAGGGTTTTAACAAGGGATATGCTTAACAAGGCTATATGCTTAACATGCACCTGGCTGAATTTTAATTGGCCCCCTTTGTCATACAAAGACCATCTCAGTTTTGTCGCTGGCTGATAGTTGAGGATGGGTTGCACCTTTCAGTCCTGCAAGTTGCTATATGCCTTGACTTTCCCTGTTTCCTTTCATTCCTTGTTATAGGCTGGCCCATATCGGCTGAGCTGTTCTGTCAAATGTACCTTGTCAAAGAGTCAACAGCTACTGAGACACACCACATTGATTCCCAAGTTCTCGACTGAGAGCAACGAGCTCATTACAAGCAGTGTTCACTGTTTAAGTTACAAGAGGCCATGGTAACATGAATATTTTCAGCATTTAGTAATACAAATTATCACATGACCAACATCAAGTGGCTGCTCCTTTTTACCTACAATCTGGCTTTGAAGTCACTGTCACAAATTTCAGGGTTTTTACATTTGTTACAATTTCTGTAAGCATCAGTGTAGGCTAAACAATGCCACAGTGATAAACAACCCCACATCTCAAAACTTCAGCTACAAACATGCATTATCACAGCACCTGCTGCATGTCCATTGTGTGTCAGCTCCAGCTGTGCTCACGGTCTCAGGTCCACTTCAGGATCTTATTTAAGGGAACAGCTCCCGTGTGGACCACAGCCACTCTGGTGGCAGAGGAGACCTGGGTGGGGGCACCCCTGGCTGGTGGCAAGAAGGACATTTTGTTGGCCTGAGAAAAGCACGTAGCCAAGCCTGACATCAATGAGGCCAGGAAATGAAAACTTTCCCCTGGGAGTGGCAGTGAGTACTTAGGGACAATAATATAATCCACCTTAATCATGTGAGAATTTTTTTCCTATGATAGTATAACATTAAATGTTATATGAGAACCAAAGGGAAAATTAGAATGTGGGCACTGGAGTCAAATTACCTTCATATCCTTGCCGGGACACATACCATAAGCAACTTGCTTAATCTCTTATTCTCAGCTTCCTCTTTATAAAATTAGAAGAAAAATATACCTACTTTATGAAGCTGTGTAGAGGTGACGTGAGACAATGCGTATAACCTTTACAAGGGTACCTGTTACACAGTAAAAGCTTGTTCAATATGATCTATCATTATGATTTGGCATAGTATTCAGATTGCTGTTAGTATTATTAAAACATTGTTTTATTCACACAACCGTTTGATAAATTAAGAATGCTTGTTCTCTTATTTTATTTGTTAAATAAATTGTTGAGTAAAGGTAGTGAGAAGAAAACCCTAAAGTTAGTGGAGCTCACAACAAAACCTGAAATATGGTAGAGGAAGATTCAATAATATTCCTAAAACACGATCTCATCTTCATCATATATTTCTGATTGGAAAATTTGAATTTCAATTTAAATTCTTTTTTAATCTCATCACTGAATTCTTTATTCACAGACACCTATACACAGAGCACACTCACACAAAAGTGATTCAAGGAACCGATTATACACATAATTCTTTCCATGTGATGAGACTGTCTCAAATGGTGTTATGTTAGACTAAGATAGACAAAAAACCAATTGTGTATCCCCAAATTACACAATCCAGCATGTCACTTTTCTAAATCAGGTAAAACATAGCATGACACTGACAAGGAGGTTTGTCAATTTGTGGAAAAAACTGTGGTAGATGGAAAGACAATGTTTTTCATTTCTTTCATAAAATCTCCAACTATAATAAAGACAATCTTAAATGATTTTTAAGATAAAGTATATGGGCTGGCCGAGTGGTGGGGTGGTTAAGAGCTGGCTTGGGTCACCAGCAGCCTGGGTTCGGGTCCCACATATGAGGGCCAGTGACACTGCCCTCAAAAAAAAAAAAAGTACAGTATATTATTTAGTCTTATGCTCTATGCAAGTTGGGTGAGGCAGGGTCTCAAGGAGTCACTAGAATGGGAAGAGTTGTGGTCACCAGTTTAATATAGATTCTGGTTTGGTGCCAGTGCTGAGCTTGGAGAAACTCAGCAAAAATCTTAGAGCACACTGAGGCCATTTGCTGCTTGCCTGGGGCCTACAGACTCTGATAGTTTTCCAATAAAGAGTGCAATGAGAGGGGGCTGGATGCTCCTGAGAAAGTGCCTCTGGCATAGGGGCAGTTGGGTGGGGCAGGGTCACAATTGAGCTTACCAGCCAATCATTCAGATTTATTCACATGGGGAAGCCTCAACACATTAAAGATGGTGGCCGCCTGTCAGCTGCATGGGAGAAGAATATCACACAGGGAAACTGCCAACTTCTTCAGCTCTCACCCTGAAGCCACATATCTCAGTTTGCCCCTTGTATTATCCGATGCCCCATTGAGTCACCATCCCTCCACTGGAGCCCAAGGTGAGTGTCTACGAGCAAGTGCGTCTGTGTGCAAGCCATTTAAGGGGATGCCTGGGTTTCCTTGCAGCCTTCCGTCCCACTCAGTTGATCAGGATCCCCACTGTGTTTCATAGCCAGATGTTGTGGACACTCCTCTTCCCAGCACCGGTACTCCAGGCTAGGGAGCCTGGCATGGGGCTGGGGTCCCTTGCTCCTCTGGGAGTGTGTGTGTGTGTGTGTGTGTGTGTGTGTGTGTGTGTGTGTGTGGAGCAGGGCAAACCTCCACAGCTGAGGTATTCCTCCCAGTTCTCAACCACCAAACAGAGATTTGGGGCCCATTCTGTGTCTCAGGCCCAGCTACCAGTCTAGATGTGGCGCCTTCGTTTTATCCTTAGTTATAAAACTTCTGTTCATCTAGATTTCAGATGGTTCTCCAGGTTGATTGTTCTCTAATTTTGTTGTATTGTTGATGTGTTTATGGGATGAGGCAAGCACAACATTTATCTACTCTGCCATCTTGGATCTCTGAGGATGTTACTCTCCTCATGCTCTCCTGTAGCTAGTGTGGCCAATAGTGTTATAGGTCTGGACAAAAGGATGTGAAGTTAGTAGAAGTGGGTTTCTGGGAAGGCTTTTTGCTTCATCCTGCCTTTTCTTTCTCCTTGGAATAGCAGATTGAAGGCATAATAGCCTTCTTGGATTGTGAAGAAAGAAGTCAGAGGCTCAGATACTAAAAAATAGAAGGAACCTTTTTTTTCTTTTGTATTTGACAGCTAAATGAACTCTGGGCTGAGCCCAGGGAAAGATGGCAGTGGGGCTTAAATTTTTAAATAGAAGGATTATGTGATTCCTAGTTATTTATTATTTAATTGAAATAATAGCTACTCAGCTCAATGCAAGACTCCAAAGACCAAATACATCTGCTAATTTGGTACTGTTTTTTTACTTCAGCCAGCTAATTAAAGCAGATAAAATTTCATTGTGGGAAAAAAAAAACAAATACAGTTATAAGCAACTTACCAACATCATGTATACATAAAACCATCATTTAAAAGTGAAATAAAAAATGCAGTTCTAGTCTTAAGTTTTCTGCCATTGTTGTCATAAGCTACAACACTAACACAACTTTCTCAGAACTATGTTTTTTCGACAATTACATCCCTATATCTATACCAGTAAATTTTTCCCAAATTAAAACAAATGAGAGAACACCATTGTTGTGCAGGATAGAATCACTCTGCATAAAAGCTTTAGCAGTTGACAAATTGGTTATATTAATGCCAAACCACAGCAGAGAGCATTTCAAAATTTGTGGTTTTCTGGACTGGGTTTATTTTGGTAATTTTTATGCGATAGAATTGTCATTTAAAAGCTGCTATTAACAGTCTCTGTTTTGAGAGATGTAGAAATTGAATCACTTTTTCATCAAATTTTATTTGTTGTTTTGTTTTGTTTTGTTTTGTTTTGTTTTGTTTTGTTTTGTTTTGAGGGCAGTGTCACTGGCCCTCACATGTGGGGTTGAACCAGGGCTGAGCCAGCGCTTAACCACCGCACCACTCGGCTGGCCCTGAACTTTATTTGTTTAGTGATAGTCAACAAATGGTCCTTTTAATTAAGAAAGAAATAGGTAAGGCAAATACCCTCAGGGTAGGAGACAACAGAGTCTTTTTTAGCTTTGCAAGGATCTGGAATACAAATAAGTACTGGTGGTAGGTGAAATCAAGTACATTCCACAAACATCTATTTGAAACTGGCTTTATTGGGGGCGGGGGGCAACAGCCATTTCACAGGAAGAGGTGTTGATCCCAAAGCCTTCCCTTGAAGGTTCAGAGTAGTTTGAGAATATTTGGTGGACTGTTATGTTCCTGACAGTTTAGCTGGAGCCCCAAGAGAAGCTTGTCATAAGGAAGTGTCTTGCCTGGGCTGGCCTACGTTCACTGTCAAGGCCCAAGTGGGGGACTAGGAGAGCAGTGTGGCTGCAGTTGAATAAAATGACTATGTGTTTGAAATACAAGGGCTGAGCACTAACAGCAATCCCATTGGGGAATTTCAACCTGCTCTGGTCATGAAATACCGCAGTTGAAGTGTTCCAAGGGGCAGAGGACGGACCTGTTGTGTACCCTGAGAAAGTATTGCAACATTAGAAGTAAATCTTGGCTAGTGGATAGACTACACTTTCTTGTTTTTTATTCTTTGAAACTGTTGAATTGGACTCTTTGGTCTAAGTAAACACTTTGGGAAGGAGGAGATATGCAAATGTGCAGCTCAAAGAGAGGCCTAGGTCATGGCTACACCACTTAGGTCTGATTTTCAGGAGGTGTGGGTTAAAACTCACTATTTCTTCTCAGTACCCCTGGTGCAGCCACGATTATTAACCAGCTGGGTTGATTCATCACAAATGAAGACAGCATCCTATCCTTTCATTCTTTGTCATTTTTCAACAACCCTCAGCTCCTCAGGGGCTGAAGGAACTCTGGGCTTTGTCCATGAATATGGGCTGAGAATTTTGCTTCCTTTTCTATAGGTTTAGAGTCTTTGAATCTTTTTTTTTTTTTTAAAGATTTTATTGGGGAATTGCGGGAGGGGAACAGTGTTGGGGAATCAGGGAAGGGGAACAGACAAGTTGCTGTCTTTTTGTTCTTTAGTCTAGTTGTAGAGTCCTTGAATCTTTGTTCAGCTTTGGATAAACATTGTGAACACTTATCCTACACAGCCCTACTAGGTGCTTCAAACAGAGTGAAAACCAGAATGCAGTCTCTTGTCCTCCAGGAACTGAGTAGGTGCTCAATCCACCACCACTGCTCAATGGAACCACAGGCTTGTTCCTGTATCTTAAACAGACAGAATCGGTGATCTCAGCACTGCATGTAATTCTGAAAAAGAAAATCAATTTATGTAACTGTTATTCCCAAATGCTTTTTCTTCAAAAAAGACAAACTAATTTCTCATGAGATTTCCTGTTTCAGCCTAGTTTTAAATAACTTGAACTCAGATGATCCTTGTATCCCAGTGTTTTATCACTTAGTCTTAGTTCCGAATAGCCAGAAAGACAAACAAATAAAAAAAAGCAGCATACTTAGTCACATCTGTTCCAATCTAAAAAAATGTTGAAGGTAAATTTCTTGATTCAAAAGCATCTCACTGCTCTTTATAAGTAACTGAATTATATTAAGTTTAGGACTCTAAAAGGGAGAAAAATGGTTTCTAGAGCTTTTGGGTTAGAGGCTATTGTTTGCAGGTGATTGTAGAATGTATTCTTTCAAGTCCTGTTATGTTTCACTGAGGACAGTTTGCATGGTTTCCATAGTGATATTCACAGTGAGTGTAGGTGCAATCAGAGAGGATGATTACATTAATAGGTGGTTTAGCAGTTCTGTTGGATAATAAGGTTGCCTAATATTTTAGTATAATTGAGCTATTTTAAAGTCCTCATTCCTTAATGGATACATTTAACATCAGATGTCTCCTTATGAAATGAGCAATAAGGCCCACTTTGCTTGAAATTTAAAACAGTGACAAAGATACTGAAAATTATTCTGGCCCTACCTGAGAAAGATCATATGAATAAGTACTTGAGGCAATTGCTCAGGAAACACTTTTGACATAACCGTGTTCAGTGCTACATAAAGAAGGAGGTAGAGGTGAGATATGGTCCTTTTCACTCTGCTGATGCACCCTAGCCGGGGGTTCTGTTGGGAAGTTCACTTCTGCTATGGTAACAACCCAAGTCAACATTCATGTGCCAATAAAATAGGGGGTAAAAAATAGTATCGTATTTTTACTGTACCTTTTCTGTGTTTAGATACACAAATATTATATCATTGTGTTACAGCTGCCTACAGGACTCACTCAGTACAGTAACATGCTGTACAGGCTTGTAGCCCAGCAACAATAGGCTACACCACACAGCCCAGGTGTGCAGTAGGCTGTACTGTCTAGGTTTGTGTAAGTACTCTCTGTGATGTTCACACAGTAACAAAATTGCCCAATGATGTCATTAGGGACACGTGACTATAATAAATTATGAAAACTGTAGGTTTTTTTCTTAATAATTAGAAGTTGTTCAATTTTATTTCTATAATGTTATTCCCACTAAAATTCATAGTACATGTGTTTCAGTCAGCTTCATCTGCTATTAAAAAAACACCATAAATGGGGTGGCTTCGACACTTATTTCTCATGGTTCTGGAGGCTGGAAGTCCAAGATCAAGGAGCCAGCAGATTCTACACCTGGAGAAGGCCCATGTCCTGGCTTGTACAGCTACTTTCTAGTTGTATCCTCACATGGCCAAGAGTGGGATCATCTCTGTCATGTCTTTTCTAACAAGGACACTGTCTTATTAACTATCTACCCTCATGACCCAATTATCTCCCGAAGAACCCATCTTTTAATCCTCCTAATTTTAGCGACTAAGGTTTCAACATATAAATTTGGGAGACACACACTTTCAGTCAATAGCATATATGATTTCCTGAAAGAGAAAAAAGTTATACTTTGGTTATACTTTGAGTATTGTGTATAACCATAGATATCTCCATGGGACTGTGTCCCAAATTTGAATATCACATGTCATAGTTGTTGAGGTAGAGGAGAAAAAAGTTAAGAATCACTGAACTAGCCCAGCTAGTAAAGCCCCTCTGTTAGAAGATAAAAAAAAGTTGTCAAAACAAATTACTTGGAATAAAATCACAGAACAATGATCACAGAACATGATCAAAGGATTAAAGAAAACCAAGAGTCAAGGTCTTTTGGCATTCACACCTATCTGTGTGAGAACCCATTAGATCCCAGGCCCAGACTTGTAAGAGTTCTTTATAAAAATAAACTCTACCCTTTACGTTGAGAGAAATGTTTGTGTGTATGTGTGTTTGTGTGTGTTTGTGTGTGTTTGTGTGTGTGTGTGTGTGTTATGTGAATCTTTCTCAAAACTGCACAAAGCAAATTCAAGTTCATAAGCAGCATCAGAATCATTCAGGGCAATATAAATTAAATAGAATTACGTTTCTCAAATTAGTATTCACTTTACTTCATTCCTGACCATCCTATGTATATTTCTAGGTTCTTTCTTTAAATGAGGAAAGACCATGATGATTTTAGCTGTCTAATACAGAAGTATGGAAACAAAAAATGAGCCCTGTGTCTGGACAAGAATGTGGTAAAATTATCAGAATAAACTTTCAACCCTTCTCACTCCATGGCTACTTTCCAGAGCATATGCCTCTTCTCTTCATTCAACAGCAAATCTAGGAAGTGCCTACTGTGTGCTAGGCATTGTTTTAGGTACTTGGGATGTGTTACTGGCAAAACAAATTTCTATCCTTGTAGAGTTTAAGATTCATGTTCCCAAAGCAGAATTCCAATCATTTGGTAACTGCTAAAAAGCTGTCAGTGGTCCCCCAGTTTCTAAGTTAAAAACAAACTCCTCAATCTTTCATTAAGACAGTCCACAATCTGGCTCAAGTTATCTTTCTCTGTTTTTCACTTTCCTTGAGAGGACTTTACACTCAAGTGGGGAGAGCCTTACCCTCAGGCTCTCTCTTGCCTGTCCAGAGAACCCCAAGCCTTCCTGTCTCGCCCTCTTCTTTAGTTATTTCTGGCTGCTTTATTTTTTCCCTCCCTCCTTTCCTCACTTTGGATCCTCTCTCCTTCCTACCTAGCCACTTGTCCTCCTAAACAAACAGGAATCAAGTTCCTACCACGTGCTGAGAACTGTGCTTGATGCTGGGGAGGTAACAGTCTTCTTTTGTTTCTACTTGTTGAGATATGAACAAGCAATGCTTGGTGTGAGGCACTAAATACAAGTAAAACTTGGATGAAGGTGAGACAGAACAATGTCACTCAAACGTCCTGGTGCCCAGTTATTGGCCATCATCCAGCGATAAATTCCAAGGGAGCAGGAGCCATGTGTGCTGTTGCCATTTCTTTTTATCCCCAGTTCCTGGCATATTTCCTGGTACATGGCTGATGCTCAGTTAATAATTATTGAATGGGTGAATGAGAACTAGGAGTAAGACTCCAACATGACTTTGGAACAGTAGTAGCAAAAGTTGACGATGTATTTCAACTGCCCAGATTCCATGAAGAGTGGGAACCTGGAAGCCTTGGAGTTCCAAGGATAAAACCAGCTGAGTACTCTGCCTCAAATATTGTTAAATTGTCACCCATCTCTGAACTGTCCCTAAGCCTGGTGAGATATGGAAAAGAAAACATAGTTATTTTAAAGATATGTTTGTTTGTTTTTAAATTCAGGGCCAAGAAAAAAAAAATCTTCTCAGGTGCACTTTCCATTTCCCTTTTTTACTTCTTTGCCAAGAAACTCAGCTAAACAGTGGTCAGTTCTCCACTCCAGCTGAGCCTGAACTGTAAGTGCAGGTGCTTGTATCTTCCCCATTGGGGTGCAGGGAAGAGTAGGTGTGATAATTGATGACAAGGGCACTGCATCTGCTCAGTTATGTAGGGGGAACCGAATGAGTGCATTTGCTTAGATATCGCGAAGACCTTCTTCATCCTGGTGTCTAAAGCCAGGACCAGCTCTTATGGACCCATGCACCCTGGTCATGTAACAGAAGCCTGTCACACCATGCTAAGTGCTGAGGACACTGGAGCTGGAAAGCTCGAGTACTACTCCTGGCTCTGTCACTTATCTTTTTGCTTGCTTCCTTCTCCATAAACTAGGTAGAATATTAGTTTGTAAAAAAAAAAAAAAATAGAGTTACTAAATATAAAGGGTTTGGTGTACACTCCCAGCACATAGCAAGTATACAGTAAGCATCAACTCTTATAATATTCTTGGTCATAATCAGCATACAGCTTTCATAGCTAGACGAGCACAGTGAGGGACGAACTGTCCATAGAGCAGCACCACTGGGATCTAGCTGCCTGGGTTCACATCTCAGGTCTACCCCTTCCCAGCTTCCTTCATGAACTCAAGCAAATTAATGTCTCAGGTTTAAATTTCCTCATTGCTAAAATGAGAACTAATAGTATCCATGTTATAAGGCTTTATGAAGTTGAAATTAAATAACTGACCTGACACTTAAAACAGAATCTGGCATATAATCGAACACTCAGTAAATACTGGACCTTCTTATTGTGAAAAAATGCAAACCTCAAGACTTCATAGTCCAGAAGGAGAGAGAGAAAGAGAGCTGTAATGCATAATTACACTGTAAAATGGTAAGTGCTGGTGGACATGTTCGCTGTGGGACCATGAGGCAGACATACTTGTGTGGACAGCAAATAAATTATCACCTAACAGGTAGAATTAACAAAATGTACTCACTCAGGTATGCTCTAATCACCTAATTACCTGACTGCAATAACAGCTATTGATGAAGAGGAAACCCACTAGAGTAAATAAGCATTCTCTTATGGGCTTGCTTTGTTTTGATTATAAATGATGTAGATGCATTTCATTTACTGTAGGTTTCCTAAAAGAGTACTCAACTGTGGTACTAGCAGTGAACCTGACTCCTACTTCATGAGGGCAGAAAATAGGTTTAATTAAGATTGCAAATCACAATGGCCCCATCATCTCATCGTTTTTGTAGCTCGCTCCACACCTCTTCTGCCAGCACTTGGCAATTCTGTGTACTTTTGTCCTCCCTGCACCCCGTGCCTGTCCTGGTCCTCTTGTTCTTCCCATTTGGATTTCTTCTATGACTGTGCTGAGAAAGGTCCAAGTGCAGACACCCACTTTGTATTAGTGTAGTATTCGGATGTAAGTCAGAAATGTTCAAACTGACAGCGTCACAGCCCAAGTCACTTGGTACAAGCTGGGTGGTGGTTCAGGATGGTCATTACATAACATGATAATGACCACACCTGGCTCTTCAGGAGTGCTGATTGTCAGAACATTCTGGTTAGTGGAATTCTGAAACTTTGGAAACATAGAAGGCCATGCTTGGTTTTTCTATTTTTTCTGTGTGCTCTTTGGTCTTTTTGTTGCTTTTCAGTTCAGATTTGAATTATTTTTTTCTTTCTTCCTCTTAGAGAGGAATGTAAATGTTTACAGTTATTGTCCATCTGACTGATCAAAGGTATATTATCCAACCAAACCACACAGAACCTGCCTTCTCCATAAGATAACAAATCAGTGTGAAGACTATATGTCTCAGAACAGGAGGGCTATTCCCACCGCAAATACTGGCCTGGACCTCAGGGAAGAACAACGTACTTTCTTGATGAGAAAAGTCATGTTGGGCTCCCTCATGAAAAGGCATCGTGAGGATGTGCTTGTTCTTAGGCTGAAGTAATGCTGAATAAAAAAGAGGTCACATCGCAGTGATTTTGTTGTTGTGTTAGTGGAGTATTTTCTCATTCCTCTGCCCTTCTCCCTCCATTAATGTTAATATCAGGGTCAGGGCCACCCCTGTGTCCTCCCAAGTTCAAATTCGGTAGAAGGTCAGTCCTCTCACTGACCTGAGTTGGCTACGTGGTTTTGTGGGTACAATGCCCCAGAGTGCTCTCCCCTGAGCCTCGGGGCTGAGCACTGGGGAAGGATGGCTTACAAGGGAAAGGCAGACAAGTACAAAACAAAGAAGTACAAAAAAAACATGAAATGGGATGGTAGGAATGCATGATGCAATAAATGTCGTCTATTGATAAGTGATACCATGTTTCTTAACAATCAGTTACCATGCATTGAGCATTATTTGCCAACCAACGTTTATGAGTGTACTGGCTCTAAAGACACTAAGTTCCTAACAGAGAAACTAAGTGTTTCTTTGTTGTAATCACCAGTAGAATTAGATAGAATATTGATTTTTTTCACCTACTCTTTTTTTTTTTTAAGATTTTATTGGGGAATTGGGGGAGGGGAATAGCATTGGGGAATTGGGGAAGAGGAACAGACAAGTTGCTGTCTTTTTGTTCTTCAGTCTAGTTGTGGAGGACATTGCTTCACTGGCCCATGTTGGTATCGTCATTGCGCTCTTCCCAGATGAGGCAGATCGGTCGCCGGCCTCTGGATGGTAGCTCACTGCAGCTATTGGCAGCTCATGCTGGCTGCCAGCCACTCACGCTGGCTGCTGGCCACTCACTGTAGCCTATGGCAGCCCACTGCAGCAGGGGCTGCAACCTATTCTGTCACCGGGGCTGGGGCTACCACAGCCCAGCTCCAGGTGGAGCTGTTGTTAACTGTAGAGGGCAGTGTCACTGGCCCTCATATGTGGGATCTGAACCGGGGCCGCTGGCATCCCAAAACCAGCTCTTAACCAATGCGCCACTCGGCCGGCCCTTACCTACTCTTAATTCAGACCCATACTTAAAAATTCAGTATACTTGACAAGAAATTAAAATCATAGGATATCAGTGTTGGAAAGAGTCTGAAACTTCATTATAGACATGAGATCCACTAGAGGTAGTAAGACACAGTCCAGGGTTCCCCAGCCATTTTGATCAAGGTCTTCTCTGAATAGAAAATTGTTAAACATGTGTGCAGATTACTAAGGAACTATATCCCTCTGCTACGCTATTAATATAGTGCATATATTATAAATGTACACCAAAAATGGAAATAACAAAAAACATTTTAAAGATGGAATCGATGATTTTTTTTATAATGTCTTGCTAACTACAATGACTTCGTATTATCATTTGCATAATATTTCACTTCTCAAGATTCATCACTAACAATGTTGAATGAAGATCCATTGTCCAGATATTCTTTGGCTACATTCAAATATTTTAGCTAACTTATTTCCAGTATTGCTTAAATAGACTTTTTTAAAAATCATGTAACAGTGCTAAAAAAAGCTAGTAATCTTTGTGACAATTACTTGAGATAATTATCTCAGTGCTGAGCAACTTTTTCTAAAAGGGAATACAGGTGTCTTAATTAAGATCTTGTATGGTCTGAGGTGAGGCTGTCTACTTGGTGGACCATTGGTGTGACCTTAGGCAAGTTACTTATGCTTTCCAAAGCCTAGTCTCTTCACTTGTCAAATGGTACAATAATATTATTGGCATGACCTTCTAGGGTTGTTTTGAGGATTAAATGAAATAACATTGGCAAAGCTCTTAGGACAATGCCTGATATAAGGGATCTTTTGTAAGCGTTAGGTCCTGTTTTCATGGTTCTTCCAAGGGTCAATCCAGAAAAAAATAAAAATCTTTACTGACAGCTATTTTTCATTCAGAATGAATATAACTATGTATAAAGTACACCCTTACAATGTACACTACCCACTTCATCATATAAAATAGCAGTTATGAAGTGAAGGCTGGGACTCCTGGGTCTCTCCAAAACCTTTGCAGAAGCTCTGAGAGGTCAAAATCATTTTCATAATGATACTAGGACATTGTTTTCCTTTTTCACTCTGATTGTTCCATGAGTTTACAGTGGAGTTTTCCAGAGGCTCCATATGTGATATTGCAACAGACCAAATGAAGAAGCAGATACGAGGGTACAGCTGTTGTCTATTGAGCCAGACATCACGAATACAAACAAACAAACAAATAAAACCTTGTAAAAAAACCCCACCAAACTCTTCTCACTAGATATTTTTAATTGGGGTACTATTTTTTATAAAAAATATGCTATTTGTATAATAGACTTTGTGTCTTTAGACAAATAAGTTTTCAGCTATAATTTCCAATAAGGTAAATTTTGATAGCTGTAACCCACATAAAAGATTTTGGGGGTCCTTACTCATTTTGTGTAAATAGTCATAAAATCAAAAAGTCTGGGAATTGCTGATACAGATTATTGATGAAAAAGTTGACATCATTTTTAGCCACTAAAATTAGTGATACATCCTATTCATCCCTTCAGCCTGAAAGTAGACTACACCCAGTAGTGCGAGGTTAAGCTCGGGTAAACACTGAGTGTCCTACCTGGTAAGTGCCAGGGATGAGTAGAAGGGGAAGACTGGAGCTTAGAGTCATGGTGATTAAAGAGGGACTCAGAAATGGTACATATCTTACCTAACATCACAGCCCACTAATGATGGAACTAGAATATCAAATGGAGTGTCTCTCTTTCAAAAATTTATCTGAGAGTGAAATTTCAGATAGGAAGATTCCAGAGCTTCTCAAGGTTCTTTTACTGTCTTAGTATTCCTCTGAAATGTAATAGAAATAAAAGGGGGGAAAAAATCACTAGTCACTATGAAACATTTGCTTATTAAGCTGTAATTCCATGTGAATCTCACCATGAATCTCATCTTACCATTGTCCATTTTAACTAGATTTTATAAGACCCATCTTTTAAGAACCCACCAAACAGAGGCACGTTATCATTTTTCCAGTTGTAAACTATACAACTTAAGGATATCATTTTTTGGTCAAATTTTGTAGGTCCCCTTAGAGAATTGCCCAACCCAGAATCTGTATTTCCCCGGCAAAATATCTTATACAAATGTCACATTGTTCTATTCTGTCTACATTGTCAACCTAAATAAAGAGGTAAACTGAGGCAAGCTCAAATGCCCAGAAATGGAGTTTATTCAGGAGTAGCAGAGAATTGCAATTTGGGAAACATAAACTGTGGCAGCCTGCAGGCGAGTCCATTGAGGGTTTGGGGTGGGCTGTTTTTAAGGGCCAGGAGTGCCAAGAGGCGAGTCCAGCCAGAGTCCAGGCAGGAAGTTCACTGGCTTGGGGATAGGGAGGGATGCTTGGCGGTTGGTCACTGGTTGGTCAGGAGGTAGGTTCTGGTTTTCTGTATGTCAGACACGCCTCCATTCTTAAGTTTTTTTTCCCTGAAGGTGCATGTGAGAGTCTCCATTGCATATCCTCTGGTTCCATTTTGGATTGAAATCCTTTCACAACATCTAGTAATATTAGCTCCCCCTTTTTTTGTTTTGAGAGGGATTGTTAAATATATCCCATAGTAACAGTGCCATAGTTCTTCCTTTCTTCCTTTCTTCTCAACAATCGAAGCAGACTGTAAGTCGTCAACTAGCTAAAATTAACAGCGGAAGAGTCTTCATTCTGATCGTTACGTCTAGGTATGAAAAAAGGTATGCTGGGAGTTACTCAATGCTGTTTGAAATAAACTTTTCAAGGTGACTTGTGACTCTGTTTTACTTCAAGCTGGTGGTGGATGGGGTGGGATAATTTATTTTGGTTATTTTCTTTACAGTAGTGGGAACCAAGTTTGAAACCACTGTCTCCCTCTGTAGCTCTCATAAATTCTAAGGACGCTGAAATTCCAAGTGTCCTAGGAAATTTGGAGGCAGCTTAATCCTTTGCCTAGTACAGGCAGTTCCAAAGCACCTTATCATATTGTTTTTGTCTTGTTAAATGCTCTGTAGACTTCATTTGCTTACAGCCACGAAGTTAGGGCTGGATGTTTTTGCTTGTTCTCCATCGTTTTCTTCCAGGTTGTATTATAATTGATGCAGAGATTTATGGAAATATTTTTCAAGAGGTAGGTTCCATCTGCCAGGCTTTTTGCAGAAAGTTGCAGACACAAGAGCAGATGTTGTAAGGGAGGAAAAATAATTTTCCCTGAGTTCTTGGCTGAGATCTCCTTGCAGGAAAACACATATTAACAGGAGGGGATAAAAATTAAGCTTGGGAGCCCCACAAAGACATGATACTCAAAAGGCAGCAAGACAACTGAGGCTTATGCACCCTTCTGAGTTAAGGACCAGTATGGGGGTTCTGGGGCTACTGGATGGGGATGGGAGGGGCACAATTCACCAGGAAGGTGAGAAGAGGGAATGTTTGGCCACCAGAGGTTGTCCTGACAAGAAGATGAGTCCAGTGCAAAAGTGATCTCTGATAACAAGCTCCCTTCCTGGTATAGGCCCCCTTCCTGATGTAAATTTCCTTTATAAATGTAGATTTCCCCTACAAGAGGGTAACTTTCACTCAGTTTTCAGAGCTTCTCTTGTGTCTGCAGTTTCTTAAAAATAATCAGCTCAAAATGACCCCATTGCCATCGAGGCATATTTGGGGGAGGACACCAGCCAGCCCTTTACTTTGCAGTCTGCAGCTTAGCGCCATGGATAGAACCCTGGTTGGACAGCCCCTGTGCAGGTCACGCCACTGCCCTCACACTACGAACTACAAATTATGCTTGTTAATCATTGCTCCATGCTTTGCTATTCAGGTTAAATACAGCCAGGCTTGGTAACATCTAGTAAAGTTTTCATGACATACAGTCTCTCTGTTTTTATTATTTCATAGGCTGTGGGGGCTGAGTGCTGAGAGGATGGGAAACATTCGAAGAGGAAGTTTTACATGACCAGAGGGACAATAGAAGGTTTGTTGTTGTTGTTGTTTTTGTTATTTAAAGAGATAGCTTGATAAAATAGGAATAGAAAAAAGGGATGTTTGTGACAATTGAGAAAAAAAAATTAATGAAAAGTACAAGTTAGTTGCCAAAATGTATATTGGGTTCAGCACTCAAGTAAGAGACTGATTTTCAAAACTGTGCTGTTGGGGCAAGCACAGATAAAATTATTTAGATCTACATTTTTCTGTGAGGTCTAGAGACTTCAATTGTTTCTGGAGAGCTGGGTTTGTTTCTCTGGCGGCTGGGAGGTCTGAGTGGCTCCTGGAAGCCTCTTGGAGGCTGGACTCTTGGGAATTTGTCTGTCCAGCTTGGAGCTGCCCCAGCCCCAGGCTCTTTAGGAGATTCGGAAGCTGTTTTACATTTATGATGATGAAGCTGTGACAGATGTGTTTCCCTGATCTGTGCTCGCAGAAGAACGTGGCTTTCAGGAGCTTGGGCAAACAAACAGTCTTGATGGAAATCATGCTCTTTTTATCACCACCTCCTCAAACCTGAACTTAACAGTTGAGATGTTTTCAGGTTCCTGATAAATGCCAGCATATTCATTGCCACTTTGAAGAAAGGAAAAAAAGAAAATTGTTCTCATGCCTTACTTGGTATTTCAGTCTTGAATCACTTGGGACAAAGAATGCAACAGAGAAGTTTGTATTACATTTGGATTAAACTCCTGGGGGTTTTATACATTCTGCAAGTAAAATTTAAAACAAACAAAAAACAAAGTCAAAAACAAAATTTAAACCAATCTGTCTTACCCTGGGAGAAGGGAAAGGGGGTTAACACTACAGTTGGAATTTAGCGCATAAATGAACCCTTTCTGAAGTTATTCTTACATACTCCTCCCTATCGATATTCCAGGTGAAAGGGCAGTGGAACTTTCCCGGAATTTAAATTCTTCATTATAAAATGGCTTCAGCCTCATTTTCTTTCCCTTCTATTAAATAATGCATTCTGTTGGGAGTTCTCCCAGTTGGCTGCAGGCAGCTATGGATTGAATTACAATTGAGAGCTATTGCTGTGTAAATTCAGAAAAGTTGGCTTCTCTGGGTGCCTTAAAGAAAAAAACAAGGAAAGCCTTATGTGAGCTTAGAAAATCCCACAGGAAAACAAACTTGTTTTTCCTGGAAATGAATAGTAAAGAGAATGAAAATGTGAACATCTGAACTAAGTCAACAGACAGACATTTTTCCAGTGATGAGTAAACTAAAGCCAGGCTCCCTCAGCCATTTTTGACGAAGGGTCAACTGACATCTATGGCTAGTTCATGAACCATTGACTTGTTCTATTTGGCTCAAATGCTAGAAAAGGAATTCAAGATCAGAAAGACATGGTAAATATGCCAGCTCTGGCTAAGTCACCCCGTACATGTCAGCGCTTAGAATGGAACGTGTCTCTGTTCCCAGATTTAGTCCTGCCGGCTGTGGGGATTTACAGGGACTGACTCATTCTGATTTAGGCTTCATAGGGCTTTTAAAATTCCTCCACGTATGATTCTACAGATTCCATTCATTCATTCAACACATATCCATTGAGTGCCCAGAGCCGTTTTAGGTGTGTTGAATACCAGCTCCCAAATATCGCCAAGAGCATGCTGTGTATTGAGATTGTTGGTGAGGGGACACCACCAGCTCAGCCAGGGGCTGCAGTGTCTCTAAAGAGGAAGCCAAGGCTGGGATTTACTGACAATTGGTAGTTTGGTTTAAGGCAGGTATTTCAATGGGAGGGGAGGTTTGATTAGGAGTGGGTAAGGACCATGATGCGATGGTTTAAAATTGGTGGAAAGAGAAAGGTATGAATTTTTGAGACAAGGGATTCAAAGAATTGTCATCAGTTAAGCGTCTGTTTTCTATTGAAGGGTTGCTAGGTCTTTCTGGAGGTTAATGGAATGAACAACCAAGAGTCTGCTGGAATGGGAAAGTTATGCTAATAAGGATGGTGGGACAGAACAGCCATATTAGTGCAGTCAGAAGCTGTGCATGTGAATAAGGTCACTCCCAGGCACTTAGAATCTACCGGGACACAAAACAGAAATCTTTGCAATTGTGGAGTTTACATTCTAGACATTTCAATCGACTTCTGATAGTGAACTAAAACGAATAGTTTAAATTACGTGGCAGTCACTGATTCCCTCTTTCATAGTTCAGCTTCAGGCTAGCAAGATGCCATCTCTTCATGAGGTCACTCAACAAGGCTTTTTGGATGCTTTCAAATGCTGGCCTTGACCTAGGTGTGGTGGCAAGCCTCTGACCTCAAGAATGTCACTGCCCAGTGGGTGACACCAACTTGTAAATAGGTGCCTATAAAAATAAGCAGGTGAGTGATCTCTAAGAAAGACTTCTTACTCTGATAAAATTAGTATGTTCCAGCAGAGTCCCCTCCTTAGAAAAACACTGGCTTTTTGATGACAATGATGCTTGAAAAGGAAAAGTGAGTGGATGGAGAGATGACTCCCCAGATGTTTTAGAACCTGGTCCAAGATGGTTAAATCTGTTTCAAAGGGGTTATTTGAATAAGACCCAAGGTCAGGCATATGTTTGTTCTGATGATGAAACCTGGAACTGCTGCTGTCTCCTCCTCATTTCCCCACCATGCTGTTATTTGCCAGGTGGTTGAACACTTCTCTAAGAGTTAGAAAATCCACAGGACTTGGACAGCCTGGCAGACCAAGGAGCATGTGAAGTGAGGAGCCAGAGGGCAGCTGAGAGGTGGGAGCTGAGCTGACTGGAAAGGGCATGCCTGGGTCAGGGCTCTCATTGCCCAGGGGACAGGAAGGAGCTGGGGAGGAAAGTTCTGTAGTCCTGACTCAGCTTGCCTACACCAGCTTCTCAGCCCTGATCACAATAAATAAATGTCATAACCTAGGGCTTCACCCCCAACAGGCATGCTGGGATCTCCTGGGACATTGGGAAGCCTGTCTTGGGGGATAAAAATCTGCTGTGTGTACTTCCCCACTCCACTCGGGATGAAACCATTAGCAAACCCACCTTTTCCAGAAACTTCACCCCTGCACGGGGATCTCAAAATATAAGGCAAGTAGAAGTATTATGGGCTTTGACTTTACATAAAAGTTAATGCAGTAGTCATTTCACAAGGAACAATCTTTAGAGGAAAGAAATAAATCAACCTTTCTAGTTTAAAATATTGGTGACTATGCTATAATTAAGATATATTTAATTCATAAGTACTATCTTGTTTAAAGTATATCTTCTGAATGTCACTCTAACTTCGAAATTGTGTGGGTACATGTCATAAAACATAAAAACAAGACATTTGTATTCGTAAATTGTTAAAATGGAAGGGGATGTTAATGGCCATGTAGCTTGAACCCTCCACATTTCAGATGAATGAACAAAGCAAGGGAGCTGGATCTACTGAACCCCAGTCACGGAGCATGTCAGAAGGGGATCCCAGCCCAACACCCGGTGTCTCTGCCCAATTCTTACCCTCCTGCTTTGCCTAAAGGAGTTTTCCTTCTAAAGAAACAGCGTGACAGAGTAGACAGAACTATCTTTTTTTTTGTTTAATTGCTCTTAAAAATTAACGAAGTAATATATACAAGTTGAAAACAAATAACACAGAAATCTGTAAAGTAAAATGTTAGAGCCCTAAGCTTCCCTTTCTTCCCCTCTCAAATGTATTCTTGCAGCCCCGTTTTCATGCACATATAAAACATGCATGTTATATGCCTACTTATTGGATTTTTGTTTGTCATTACCAAAATGGCATATTTTGCAATTTGATGTTTTCAGTAATACATCATGGGCATCCTTCCATAGACAGATACTTATTTTTTATCTACAGCACATTCCTCGGTGGGCAGTCCATGACTTGTTTTCAGCATTCCTCTATTGATGGCTAGTACAAAAATGTTTCAGTGAACATCTTTTTCCTATTTCCTATATCAGCTGTACTAATATTTCTATGGCAGAAATTCCTAAAGATGGAATTTTGAGGCCAAAGGGTTTGCCATTGTAAAGTTTGGGTTTAAACTTTGCTAGATACTACCAAATTGCCATGTTCCTCCCCAAAACCCTTCCCCAAAAAAGTTTTCACCCCAACAACAGTGAACGTGAGAGGTCTCTCTAACACTATCCGGAACAGCTTTTGCACCATTCCTCTGTATTTACATGAAGCAAGCTCCTGAGTCTCCACAGGAACTGGAACAAACCCAAAGGAAAGAATTCCCAGAGCCAAATCTGAGAGAGGCCGGAGTAGCACTGGCCTTAGAGGAATTGATAAGTGGGGACATGAATGTCACCGGATGCTCTCAGGCTTCCCAGCCATGTCTTCCCAGCTTCTGTGTGAGCTGTCCCCTCTGTTTCTAAGAACTGCAATATGCCTGTTTCGTACTTTCTCCGTGCCTGGTGATCCACAGCCTCAGTCAGCTTAGAATGATGTTACTATAGTTACAGACCAAGGCCAAAGTCAAGACAAACCTAAGCCTGGGTGATGGAAGCAAAACCCTGAAAGGAAACACATCACATATCTCGGAACCCAGTGATTCTGGCATGTGGAGGCTGTTCTCCTTGTCCCGGTAACCTTACAGCACAGTTCAGAGTATGGGCTTCAGATTTTGCTTTGTATATCTCAATACTTCTGTTTCCCCCTTTGTAAATGCAAATAAATGTGTTCACTTTCTCATGGGTTGTGGTTACAAAGAGTAACAACACAGAGTAACAATCCCTCTTAGAAGAGGGATTCCCACATATGCAACTCACTAGTAATGTTAGCTTACTAATATTCTAATATTATTATAATTAACATTATATTCTTTCACACCATTCTTAATGCAATTTTGCTACTTTAACAATATTTTTAATAACATGTTAATAATAATATTATTATCCAACTCCTTATTGGTTCTGTTACTTATTTACTGTTGTATAACAAATTACCAAAAAACCTAGTGGTTTGAAACAATGCCATTTATTATTTCAACTCCTGTAGGTCAGGACTCTGGGTACAGCTTAGCTGGGTGCTGGGCTTCAGGGTCTTTCTCAAGGTTGAAACCAAGGTATTGGCGGGGACAACAGTCATCTCAGTGTTCAACGTGTGCAAGAGCCACTTCCAAGCTCACTTGTGTGGTTGTTGGCAGGATTCAGCTACTTGTGACTGTGGCTGAAGCCTGCCCTTATTTCTGGGTCACATGGACATTTCCAACATGGCACCTGGCTTCATCAAGGTGAGCAAGACCCGGCGGCAAGCGGAAGACAGTGCCAGGAAGACAGACATCTCAGTTTCTATGCTGTACTCTCAGGAGTAACATCTTATCACTTCTGCCACACTCTGTTTTTAGAAATAAGTGAGTAGGTCCAGTCCACATGGAAAGAGAGGGATTAACAAGTGAGTGAATACAGGCGGGGGGATCATTGAGTCATTTTAGAGACAACCTTGCACAATAGCTCTTCCTTATGCTTCTTGGCTCAGTAGAGAAAGATAAAATAGAGACATTTACAAGCACTTGCTAACTGAGTTAAATACCATGCTGGTTATACATCATGTTATGGTTGGAAAGGAAGATAAATACACTGCTTGCTTCCTTTTCTTTAAAAGTTCAAGATAACAGTGAAACGGAACACATTTGAGATGGATCTGGTTTGTGTGATGACTCTGAGCTAGATGTCAGCCTAGCTGTAAATAACCACCAAGCAATTGCATAAGTAACTTCCATTCTCAAGAGTCCTAGGGAGTGGTGAACATCCAGCATGGCGGGGGTGGATCCTTCCTGGGAGAGAAAAGAAAACACTTAGACAGAGCTGAAAATCCTTTCAATCTGGGCGAATAAATGGCAAAAGGACTAAATCCACTTCAGTTGACACTTGGCACTTTTGCCTTCTTGAAATCTGTGAAGGAGACAGCATCCATTTATTCAGTGCGGAAAAGAATCAATTAATGTTTTTGATACAGGGAAGACCTGGGGGAAACATAAAATAAAATCCTCACTTTATTTCTTACATCAAAATGAGATTTTGAATGGTGCTAATATTTTAATGCAAGTTCAAAGTATGAGGAAAAAATTGTTTTCTAGCTCTACAGTAGAGAATGCATTTCTGTGTATGAACCAAACTCAGAATTCGTAAAATAAAAGAATTATACGTTTTAATATGTGAAAAAAAGATAAAACTAAAAAACAAACAAATAAACAAGCAAGATAAAAGCAAAGGCATAATGTGAAATGATATACAACAAGCTGAAACAAATATTTGCAACATATATATGATCTTGAGAGAAAAAGATTAATTTTTTCCTCATATTTCCAGATTTCTCTATGTCCTTTAGAGCACACATGGCTACAATCTCACTGCAACCCCAGGCCAGCTGACCAGGCACAAAAAGGCTGGTGTTGGAGAATGAAGCGGTGAGAAGTTTAGCCAGTGAAGAATGACCTCACAGTAATTATTATCTACGATAAGGCACACTGTTAAAGCTTGACTCATCCGTCTAGCAATAGGCTTTGAGGTCTAGTGCTAAGAGCTCTGGGGAAATAGAAAAAAAAAATTTTTGGAAGACTCTTTGTGATTTTGATCATATATCATCTAATTTGGGAGAGAAAAATACCCACATGAAATGACTTAAGAATTAACTAGAGAACAATGTAGCCCAGTTTGACTCCAGTCAATGGAATCCAGCTCACTAGAGTCCTTAGTCAACATTCTTTTCCTTTCCAGTTTCTCTTTCTAGGACAATGACAAATACCAAGAAAGCAACATGGGAGAGTCGAGGTGAAGGCAGAGGTGGTGGGGAGACTTGCATAGCACATGGTCTTCACATCCCTGCTGGTTCTGCCCTGCTGCACCCCACTTTTAGTCTCCTCTCCCATCTCCCTCCTCTCTAGACTGTGAACCCTAGGAGAGCAGGGACATTGCTGTATCTCAGGGCTGAAAAGAAAGTCCTGGCATGCAATGAGTGTTCAGTGACTGTTGACTGAATTGATGGACACCCTTCATCAGTGACCCCAATCTCCTCTAATCTCCATATTTCCTGCACTTGGAGAAGCCACCTATGTCCCTCCTCAAACATATTTGCACTCTGCTCTATGGAAGTGTATATCACTCTACATATCATATGACCTGCTGAACTCCACGGTTTATTAAGACAGGCATTCATCATGAAGGACCCGGTCCGCAGTAAGCAATGAAAGAATGAATAAATTTGACCTTAATGATCTAGTGCCTTCAGGTATAGCAAAAACCCAAGTCCCCAAAATAAGAGTCAACCCATTTATTATGTTTTGTTTACTAAGGCAAACAAAATCGATTATAGCTTACAAATTTTTCTACAAGGGGATAACTTAAAGGGTGTTTTATTGAGCCCTCATTTCACTATGAAATCCAATTAGCTGGTACAAAGCCTTTTTTGAACATTCTGAACTCATTGGAAAAAAAAATGAGTCTTACTTTCATTAAACCAGGGAAATGAAACAAAGCATACATATGAGTGCCAAACACATTAACAATATTCGATGGAAAATAAGAAGCAACTCCTCTGGGCACAGAAACATGGCTGCATTCAGCATGATGGTGTGTGTGTGTGTGTGTGTGTGTGTGTGTGTGTGTGTGTACGTGCATGTGCTTGCTCGGTATGCTTTTCAGCTTCCTGTAAAACCTGTGACTGTATTTTCACTGACTTATATAAGTTCTGGTCTCCAAAAATTCAGCAGGAGTGTGACAGGTGCAGTGATGGGCTGCTTGAACCAGGCCTTCATGGGCAACACAGGAAGAGCAAGTAGGGTCAGCCCAGAGCTTAGAGAGGTGGAAAGTCTGAATTGGCGGATGGGGCTACTGGAGTCTGACAGAGGAACAAGGAGGTTACTGACATGGGGCTGTTTCTGAACAAAGCAAGAGCTGTTTCCTGGTCATTGTACCTGAGATAGAATCCAACTGATGACTCCAGGCTAAAACCGGGAGGATTAATGATCTCAGTGGGTAGAGGAATGTTACTCCAGCTGGGGTATGTGGGCTGCAGGGTCCCCACTTGGGGAGAGGGGATGGTGGTGCACCTGGAAAACTGTCCTTCACAAAGACAACAGAGAAACAGGAGGGCTCCAAGAATCTCTCAGCACATGATGAAATTTGGGCTCAGAGGCCTCTGCTTTATCTTATATACTAAAGGCCTTTGTGACAATCTCTGGAAGAAACAACACAGGCTAGGAGCCTGGACACTGGGATTCTCTTTCCTGGCATTTAGTGTCATCATTCTAATGGGTAGGTCTTCGATCCAATATGGATAACCCACTCATTCAGGAAATGAAAGCGTTTAGGTGGAATTATCTCAATAGGCTGTGCATTTGGATAATTATACAAGGCTTTGCATTCCTTCAGCATTGCCCACACAGACTAGGAATTGTCATCTGCTATGAGAAAAATGCCTCTTCTTTCCACAACAGGGTGATAGCAGAATTCTGGAAATAAATTCTGTATCAGTATGAAGTCAGAGGAAGAAAAAGGGAAACAGAGACATGAACTCAGAGGGAATTACAAGTCCTTAGATATGTAGTTGTTGGGCTTTTTTTTTTTAATTCTTTTATTGTGAAATAAACATTTTTTAAAAATTAGTTTCAGATGTACAAAGCAGTGCAATTGTTATACGTTTTACCCCTCAAAGTGACAGACCTCTCCCCTAATTCTGCCTCACTCCCCCCATATCATACATATCATACATATCTATCATAATTCCCTTGACTCCACTCCACACTATACTCCACATCCCGTGACTATATATATATTATATATATAATATATATATAATATATATATATATATTCAATTATAGTTGGCATACAATATTATACAACATCAGCTTCAGTGTACAGTGCAGTGATCAAGCCTCTACTCCATCCATGAAGTGGTCTCCCTAACAAGACATGTGACCATCTGACACCCCACAAAATATTTACAACATTATGAATTATATTCCCTGAACTGTCTTTCCTATCCCTGTGGCAATATTGTAGTTACCTATTTATGCTATCTAATCCCTTCCCCTTCTCCCTCATCCCCACTCCAATCCAAACTAGCAACCATCAGTTTTTCCTCTATATCTATGAGTCTGTTTCTCTTTACTTTGCTCGTTCATTTAGTTTTTCAGATTCCACATATAAGTGAGATCATATGGTATTTGTCTTTCTCCGACTGACTTACTTCACTTAACATAACAGTTTCTAGGTCCATCCATATTGTTGCAAATGGTACGATTTCATTCTTCTTTAGAGTGGAGTAATACTCCATTGTATAAACGTACCACAGTTTCTTAATCTAGTCATCTACCGATGGGCATTTCGGTGGTTTCCAAGACTTGGCTATTGTAAACAGCGCTGCAATAAACACAGAGATGCATACTTTTTTTCAAATTAGCGTCTTGGATTCCTCTGGGTAGATATCCAAGAGTGGAATTGCTGGGTCATACAGTAGTTCCATTTCCAGTTTTTTGAGATACCTCCATACTGATATCCATAATGGCTGCACCAATTTGTAGTCCCACCAACAGTGCACCAGGGTTCCCTTTTCTCCACAACCTTGCCAGCACTTGTTGTTTGTTAATTTATTGATGATAGGCATTCGGACCAGTGTGAGGTGGTATCTCATTGTGGTTTTTACTTGCATTTCTCTGATGATTAGTGAGGTTGAACATTTTTTCATATTACTGTTGTGCATCTGTATGTCCTCTTTAGAAAAATGCCTCATCATATCCTCTGCTCATTTTTAAATTGGGTTGTTTGTTTTTTTGGTGTTGAGTTGCATAGGTGTTTTATAAATTTTGGATATTAACCCCTTGTCAGATATATCATTGGCAAATATCTTCTCCCATTCAGTAGGCTGCTTTTTTTTTTATTGATGATTTCCTTTGCTGTGAAAAAACTTTTAAGTTTGATGTAATCCCATATGTTCATTTTTTCTTTTATTTCCTTTGCCCAAGGGGATATATCAGTAAAAATGTTACTCAGGGTAATGTCTGCAAATTTACTCTCTATGTTTTCTTCTAGGAGTTTTATGGTTTCAGGTCTCACATTTGTCTTAATCCATTTTGAGTTTATTCTCATATATGGTGTAAGTAGGTGGTCCATTTTCATTTTTTTGCATGTGTCAATCCAATTTTCCCAGCACCATTTATTAGATAGACTATCTTTACTCCAATGTAAATTCTTACTTCCATTGTCATAGATTAACTGTCCATATATGCATAGATTTATTTCTGAGCTCTCTAATCTGTTCCATTGATCTATGTGCCTCATTTTATGCCAGTACCATACTGTTTTAATTACTATAGACTTGTAGTATGATTTGATGTCAGATAGCATGATACCTCCCACTTTGTTCTTATTTCTCAAGATTGCCATGGCTATTCAGAATCTTTTATGGTACTATATAAATTTTAGGATTATATGTTCTATTTCTGAGAAAAATGTCCTTGGTAGTTTGATTGGAATTGCATTGAATCTGTATACTGCCTTAGGTAGTATTGACATTTTAACTATATTAATTCT
The DNA here is from genome assembly GCA_033961575.1 of Aselliscus stoliczkanus. Taxonomy (NCBI): domain Eukaryota; kingdom Metazoa; phylum Chordata; class Mammalia; order Chiroptera; family Hipposideridae; genus Aselliscus; species Aselliscus stoliczkanus. The sequence goes on along the minus strand of CM066731.1, from coordinate 70,177,343 downwards.
TCCTGTTCATGAACATGGTATGTATTTCCATTTATTTGTATCTTCTTTGGTTTCTCTCTTCAGTGTCTCATAATTTTTTGAGTGCAGGTCTTTTACTTCTTTAGTTAAATTTATTCCTAGATATTTTATTGTTTTTGAAGCAATTGTAAAAGGGATTGACTTCCTGATTTCTTCTTCTGATAGTTTATTATTGGTGTATACAAATGCAACTGATTTCTGAATACAATTTTGTACCTGCTACCTTACCAAATTTGTTTATCAGTTCTAGCAGTTTTTTGGTGGAGCCTTTGGTATTCTCTCTATATAGTATCATGTCATCTGCATATAATGACAGTTTTACTTCCTCTTTTCCAATTTGGATGCCTTTTATTTCATTTTCTTGTCTGATTGCGGTGGCTAGAACTTCCGGAACTATGTTGAATAGAAGTGGTGAAAGTGGGCATCCTTGTCTTGTTCCTGATCTTAAGGGGAAAGCTTTTAGCCTTTCCCCATTGAGTACGATGTTTGCTGTGGGCTTATATGGCCTTTATTATGTTGAGATGTGATCCCACTATTCCTACTTTGCTAAGAGTTTTTATTATAAATGGCTGATGGATTCTGTCAAATGCTTTTTCTGCATCTATTGATATGATCATATGATTTTTATTTTTCATTTTGTTAATGTGATGTATTACATTAATTGATTTATGGATATTGAAACAACCTTGCATACCAGGAATGAATCCCACTTGATCGTGGTGTATGATCTTTTTAATGTGATGCTGAATTCAGTTTGCTAGTATTTTGTTAAGGATTTTTGTGTCTATGTTCATTGGGGATATTGGCCTGTAGTTTTCTTTTTTTGTAATGTCTTTGTCTGATTTTGGGATCAGAGTAAAATATATTGGGAGCCTTACCTCCTTCTGTATTTTTTGGAATAGTTTGAGGAAAATAGGTATTAATACTTTTTAGAATGTTTGTAAAATTCACCTGTGTAGCCATCTGGTCCAGGACTTTTGTTTGTTGGAAGATTGTTGATTACTGATTCAATTTCTTCGGTAGTAATCAGTCTGTTCAGAGTTTCTGTTTCTTTTTGAGTCAGACTTGGTAGATTGTATGCTTCTAGAAATTTATCCATTTCTTCCAGATTGTCGAATTTGTTGGCATATAGTTGCTTGTAGTATTTTCTTAAAATTTTCTGTGTTTTTGTGATATCTGTTGTCACTTCTCTGATTTTATTAATTTGGGTCCTCTCTCTTTTTCTTGGTGAATCCGGCTAAGGGTTTGTTGTTTTTGTTTATCTTTTCAAAAAGCCAGCTCTTGGGCTGGCCGAGTGGCACGGTGGTTAAGCGCTGGTTTGGGAAGCCAGCAGCCCTGGTTCGGGTACCACATATGAGGGCCAGTGACACTGCCCTAAAAAACAAAACAAAACAAAATAAAAAGCCAGCTCTTGGTTTCATTGATCTTTTGTATTGCTTTTTTTGGTCTCTGTTTTATTTATTTCTGCTCTTATCTTTATTATTTCCTTCCTTGTACTCCCTTTGGGCTTGTTTCCCTGTTCTTTTCGAATTCCCTTAGGTGTAAAGATAATCTGTTGATTTGAGATTTTTCTTCTGTCTTTAGGTAGGCCTGTATTGCTATGAACTTTCCTCTTAGCACTGCTTTCACTGCATCCCAGAGATTTGGGGTCGTGGTGTTTTCATTTTCGTTTGTCTCGAGGTACCTTTTGATTTTCTCCTTGATCTCATTTTTGACCCACTCAATATTTAATAGCATGTTATTTAGCCTCCATGTATTTGTAAGCTTTCCATATTTCTTCTTATAATTGACTTCGAGATAGCATTGTGGTCAGAGAAAACGCTCGATATGATTTCTGTCTTCTTAAATTTGTTGAGACTTGTTTTGTGGCCTAACATGTGGTCTATCTTGGAAAATGTTCCATGTGCACTTGAGAAGAATATATATTCTGTAGCTTTGGGGTGAAATGCTCTAAAAATATCAATTAAATCCAGCTGGTCTAAAGTGTCATTTAAGGCCACAATGTCTGCGTTGATTTTCTGTCTGGAGGATCTGTCCACTGGTGACAACGGGGTGTTGAAGTCCCCTACTATGATAGTGTTACTATTGATCTCTGTCTTTATGAGTGTCAAAATCTGTTTTATATATTTAGGAGCTCCTGTATTGGGTGCATTGATGTTTACTAGGGTCTTCTTGTTGAATCAATCCCTTTATTATTATGTAGTGCCCTTCTTTGTCTTTTATTGTAGACTTCATTTTATTTTTATTTTATTTATTTATTTTTAAGATTTTATTGGGGAATTGGGGGAGGAGAACAGCATTGGGAAATTGGGAAAGGGGAACAGACAAGTTACTGTCCTTTTGTGCTTCAGTTTAGTTGTGGAGGACGTTGCTTCACTGGCCTTGTTGGTATTATCATTGCGCTCTTCCCAGGTTACGCAGATCAGTCTCCGGCCTCCAGACGGCCGCTCACGGTGGCTCTTGGCAGCTCACACCAGCTTCCAGCTGCTGCTCATGTTGGCTGCCTGACACTCACTGTAGCGTATGGAAGCCCACTGCAGCAGAAGCTGCAGCTACACTGTCACTGGTGACTCACAGCAGCACAGCTCCTGTTGATCACCATCTTAGATAGAGGGCAGTGTCACTGGCTCCCATATGTGGGATCCAAACTGGGGCCCTACTGCTGAGAGCTGGTGTCCCAAGCCAGCTGTTAACCAATGGGCCACTCGGCCAACCCTGTAGTCTTCATTTTAAGTTTATTTTGTTGGAAATAAGTATTGCTACTCCAGCTTTTTTCTCATTTCCATTTCCATGAAATATCTTATTCCATCCCTTTACTTTCAGTCTGTGTGTGTCTTTTGCTCTGAGATGAGTCTGTTTTAGACAGCATATGCATGGGTCCTGTTTTCTTATCCACTTAGCCACTCTGGTCTTTTCTTCATTTCTTTTTTTTTTTTTTAGCTGAGGCATCTTGCCACCTGTTGGCAGATCAGCGGCAGCTCAACTCAGGCTGGGCATTGAACTGCTGTTGCTCAGAGCTCAGCTCTCACTCTTGAGTGAGCTCTTAACCAACTGAGCCACTTGGCCGACCCTGCTACTCTAGTCTTTTGATTGGAGCATTAACCCATTCACATTTAAAGTGACTATTGATAGGTGCAAATTTATTGCCATTTTGTTATTTGTATTTCTGGCCTTCATGGGTTAGCTTGTTTTCCCCTTTCTTCTGTTTAAAAAATCCCTTTTAATATTTCCTGTAATGCTGGCTTGGTAGTAATGAATTCCTTAAGCTTATTTTTTTCTGAGTAGCTCTTTGTCTCTCCTTCAATTTTAAGTGATAGCCGTGCTGGGTAGAGCAATCTTGGTTGTAGACCTTTATTTTGCATCACTTTGAATATTTCCTGCCCCTCCCTTCTGGCCTGCAGCGTTACTGTAGAAAAGTCAGCTGTTAGTCTTATAGGAGTTCCTTTGTATGTAACCTGCTGTCTTTCTCTTGCTGCTTTTAGGATTCTGACTTTGTCATTAACCTTTGCCATTTTAACTATGGTGTGTCTTGGTGTGGGCCTATTTGGGTTCTGCTTGTTTGGAACTCGCTGTACTTCCTGGGCTTGTATGTTGATTTCCTTTACCAGGGTAGGGAAGTTTTCAGTCATTATTTCTTCAAATACATTCTCAATCCCTTCCTTCTTCTATTCTCATTCTGGCATTCCTATTATTCAAATGTTGTTGGGATTCATGTTGTCCCACAGGTCTCTTAAACTATTTTCATAGTTTTTTATTATGTTTTCTTTTTGTTGTTCCAGCTGTGTGATTTCTGCTATTTTGTCTTCTAAATTGCTGATCCGATCCTCTGCCTCATCTAAACTACTGGTGATTCCTTCGAGTGTTTTCCTCATTTCAGTTACTGTATTCTTAATTTTAACTGATTGATTTTTATGATTTTCCTATCCTTTATGTCTTCACTATGTTCCTTAAACATTCTTATCATCAGTGTTCTAACCTCTGTCTCTGAAAGCTTGGATACCTATGTTTCATTTAGTTCCATTTCTAAAGATTTCTTCTGATCTTTTACTTGGGATATGTTTCTTTGTTTCTTCTGGCTGTGGTTCTGTTATTGCTTCCAGGCCACCAGACTCGACATGGTCTCCTCTTTAAGTCCTTCATTTAGAGGTTCTGTTCATCTAGTGTTCAGGGGACTGCCAGGGTTGAATGTTGTATAAATTATTTGTAATTTTGGTGTGATCCTGGGACACAATTGGCACAGTATCTGTCTATTCTGCCATCTTACCAGAAGTCTCCTGGGTTTTTTAAAATAAAAGAATTATTATAGAGAAATATGCTATGTCCAGGGTGAACTCAGCTAGAATTCTGCCTTCTGAGTCAGGACCAATGAAAGCATGAGTAGTAGGGCATGCAGAAACTAAAAATTAAGAAAAAATAATGTAGAACCAAAGTAGGAGTGGAGGGAAACATGGGGAACAGACAAAAACAAAGGCAGAAGAAAGAAGAAGGAGAAGAAGAAGAAGAAGAAGAAGAAGAAGAAGAAGAAGAAGAAGAAGAAGAAGAAGAAGAAGAAGGAGAAAGTAGGAGAAGGAGAAGCAGAGGGAGGAGGGAGGAAGAAGGAGGGAGGAGGCAGGAGGAGAAAGGAAGTCAGAAATGCAAATAAAGCAGAACAGGCAGGGAGATTCCAGGTGAGTGGTCTGAGGGGGTCAAGTCCAAGACCAAATGGACTGCAAAGGCCATGACATGAACCAAGGTGATTCTAAGCAGTGATGGGCATTCGGTGGCCTGAGCTCAACCCACATAGAACATGAGGTGATAATTCATGAGGGGTCCAAACTATAGCTCGGGATGCTCGAAGAGCCCCTCACATCTCAGCATCCCTAAGTTGTGTGGGAAACGGTCTTGGGTGCTGGGTCACAGTGGACCAAAACTGAGTGTAGATAATATGCGTTCTAGCAATGAAATACAGACTTCACAGTAGACATTTTTCTGCACAAATTATAAGCAGGAAGACTTTATTAAGACAATTTCCAATTGTTTCCTTTTGTCACTCATGATGCCTGGACTTTTTCCTATCTTTTTCAAAGATTGTTAGAGGAAATAAGACACAAGTAATGGGCCATAGAAAATTTGACCATATTGGCAAGTTCCTTGAGGCACAATCTGTGTTTTTCTCACTTCTTTTATACTCCCATGTCTACGTCAGTGCTAAGCACATGAGATGGGGGCTTTAAAAATTACTGACTAGCTGAATTTCATTAAGGAAAGTGACATTGTGTTGTGTCCAAGCTGTGGTGCTCTCAGGGTTAGTTATGAGCACCCTTGTCGTCTCCCAACTAAATCCAAGTCACTGATCCATACTCTTCTTGGATGAAAGGATTATTCATTTCAAATTAAAATGTTTTCTTTTACGGTTTTAAATGAATAGATTAGTTCTAAGAATTTGAGTTCTTTTACAATTAAAGTGTTCCTTTTAGATTCTCCTATTCATAAGAAAGAGAACTAAGTAATTTTTAAAAATCTACTGCTAAAATCCTAAGAAATTTCTTTTTGTGGCTTTTAAGGCTGTCATCTCATTTTCTCCTCCCGTCATCAGCAGAATGTTCTGATTATTTTGTCAGTCTTGTTTTTGGCATCACCAACTGCCTGCCTCTTTGATTGATCTCCTTTAGTTAAACATTTCTTTCTTTCTTTCTTTTTTCCTAATACTTTCTATTAATTTAACTAAGAATATTTACTGATAACCACCTTATGCTTTTTTTTTTTTTTTGTCTTTTCTATATCATCCTTTCTCCTTCCCCAGATTAGTCTTTGGTGCATCAATTAGTCATTACTGTTAACTGTTACTTTACAAAAACAAATCCTGCTTTTCTCCAAAGATCTGGTATACTAAAAATATAACCATTAATTTCCTGATTCATGGAGCTGTGTTTCATGTCCTGTTTCTTTACAAAGACGAACACATTTTGCAATAGTGGTTCCTTGGAATCTCTCTTTATCAGATGATGTGGATTACTTGTATTTCCTTTGACTGGAATCTGACTCATTAAGCTCACTGATTTCTTTACTTCTAAAAAATCCTTCTATTGATCAAGTTAGTATTACCCTTGTTCTGAAGCTATATGTGTTACCATTTTGAAAGAAAAATTTATCTCAGGAAAAAGCAAGTAGACACGATTCTTAAATATATCCATGCAAGCAGGGCACACAATGTGAGAAAAAGAAATGGTGAATCCCACATTGTTTATTTTCACAACATTATTTATGTCTACCACAGTGCTAGCTTCTTAGTCCTGTGAATTTCAGACACCCCAATATTGCTCTCATTCCACATGTTCAGGTTTCTCATCTCCAAAATTCGAACAATTATGCTACTTTGAGATTTGAAAGAGATCATTGAAAGCTAGGCTCTATGTAGAATTCTCAATATAAGTATTTGATATGTGACATGAGTCCTTGCTGCTCCTGTCACCAGGACTCATGGGTACATAGGTGGGTCTGGGGGACTTGCCATCAAGGCAACAAAAATCTATTTGCAAAAGGGCTAGAGAGCCTTCCATGAGAGACCCATATTGGCTGGAGGACTCAGACACAGGACACTTGAGTCAGTGGGGACACATTAATTTTCAGAAAGAAGGTTGATTTTCAGTTCAATATGATGATATGTCTCTCTTTGAGCTTAACTCCCAAATGGGCTCAGGTCTTTTTAAGTAGCTAGTGAGGAAGCAGAGCTTTTTCTTGATCAGGGGCAAGCTTTCAAAAGCTAGTGGAATTTGAAATGTTTCTGTTAAGGTGACTCCATTTATACTTGAGGTGGTGAGACTTGGGAAAATTAATTACATATATCTATATACCCCCATATATATATAATATCCATCTATCTCTTTAGGTAATATATATGGCTATAACATAGCTATAATATATATATATATCAAAATACATATTAAATGTATTCCACATGTGCCAACCTAATGAATACAGAAGGTAAACCCTTCCTAAGGAATAATAGTGTACTTCATCACTTTATACAACTTTTGTTGAGACTAATGAAAATTACAGTTTTCATTTCTTTATCTTTGATCTACAAAAGTACAGAAAAATACTAGGTTTAGTTGGTCAGAAGATGGTTTGGGGAATTACAGTTAACAATAAATTACTACTTTGATACAGATCTTATATAATAGAAATGTCCTCTCCTTTTGGGAAGCTCGTTATCAACTCAGATGAATCACTAGTAATGTTTACTTCTTGTGAATCATCAGGGAAGCCATAAAGCCTCAAAGGAAATCAGTGAATATGGTCTCAAGTGGGTTACTTTTCCTGCCTGGAACCTTGACCAACTCAAAACTTGAAAATGCAAAATTCAGAGTTTCGATGTGTCTTCAAGTTGCAAGTGGACGAATGAGGAAGAAATCAGGACATCAGTCTGTTCACAAAACAACTTAAGTCCATTACAACAATATAATATAACAAAACCATGAAAGTGAAATTAACACCTCAAAAAAGAAAGGTGACAGTCCCTCTTATAGGATGAAGGGTGTCCCCCCAAATTCATATGTTAACCTCTCACATCATTATTTCAGAACGTGACTGTATTTGAAGATGGGGTCTTCAGAGAAGTGGTTGAGGTAAATGAAGTCATTGGGGTGGGCTCAGGTCTACTGTGACTGGCGTCCTTAGAGAAAAGGTTAGGACAGACACATACAGAGGGACAACCATGTGAGGACACAGGAAAAAGTGGCATGTACAAGCCAAAAAGAGAGGCTCTGGAATGAAGCCAACCAGCCGATACCTTGATCTTGGATTTCTAGCCTCCAGAATTGTGACGAAATAAATTTCTGTTGCTTAAGTCACTCAGTCTGTGATATTTGTTATGACAGCGCTAGGAAACTATAATAATACAGCCCTCTACACCAAAACCCTTCAAGAAAGTTCACACAAAAGAGGGAGAACCATAACTCTTTCTCTTGGATCCAGGAAGTCTCTTATATTTGGATTGTGCTTATAACTTTCAAAGCAGCATCATGTCTATTATTTCCTGAGTGCCTCATCACAACCCCACTTAATGGATGGAGAGACTGAGGCTGAGAGGAGGGTAAAGACTTGCCTTGCCCTGTGATAGGCTAAATATCAGCACCAACACCCCTCATTCACCTGTGGGGCAGCATCTAAGCTTTGATGAGGACAGGCACACTCCACGTACTGATGGGGAGAGTGAGGCATCATGGGACTCACCCGGTGACCTCCTCAGAGTCTGCCCAGCAGGAAGCCATCTGCCTGAGCCTGACATCAGGTCTTCAGACAGGGTCCTGGGAGGTTTCTGCACTGCAGGAGAGAGGCAGGCATTTCTTCTGCAGTCCATGATGAGTCCAGGCTTCCTTCCCCACTCCTTGTGAAGCAGATGCCAGCTCTCAGGACAAAGGGAGGAAAGCTGTTTATGCACATACTTTATAATTTTTGAAAGAGTCTTTTATACCACCAAGACAAATGTGTATTTTCATACATCTTTAACTTTTGTTCCTAATGAGAAATGAAAGGCTAATCTCTGTAGGACAAAACAAAAATAAGGAATTACACCACCCCCTCCACCATACACACACACATGCTATTATACCTTTTTAGGGAGGGAATTGCTCTACCTAAATGAAGGTCATCTAAAAATATAGGCTCATAATAGGGTTAGGGGTGTGCAGAGATTTGTATAACCACAGAGAATGTGGGGGAGAGGAAGGGCAGTCTGATGAGGAATTTTAGAAAGTTTAATTTATAATGTACTGTAAAACCCACTGTGTAAACAGAACAGAGAGCCCAGAAATAAATCCAGACATTTACGGACAGTTAATCTATGACAAAGGAAGCAAGAATTTACACTGGAGTAAAGATAGTCTATTCAATAAATGGTGCTGGGAAAATTGGACTGACACATGCAAAAAAATGAAACTGGACCACCTCCTTATGCCTTATACAAGAACAAATTCAAAATGGATTAAAGACCTAAATGTAAGACCTGAAACCATAAAAATCCTAAAAGAAAATATAGGGAGTACATTTGCAGACATTACCCGGAGCAATATTTTTACTGATACATCTCTACGGGCAAGGGAAGTAAAAGAAAAAATGAACATATGGGATTATATCAGACTTAAAAGTTTTTTCACAACAAAGGAAACCATTAAAACAAAAAGGAAGCCTACTGAATGGGAGAATATATTTGCCAACAATATATCTGATAAGGGGTTAATATCCAAAATTTATAAAACACTCATGAAACTCAACACCAAAAAAAACAAACAACCCAATTAAAAAATGGGCAGAAGATATGAAGAGACATTTCTCTAAAGAGGACATACAGATGGCCAACAGGCATATGAAAAAAAGTTCAACCTCACTGGTCATTAGGGAAATGCAAATAAAAACCACCATGAGATACCACCTCACTCCAGTCAGAATGGCTATCATCAATAAATCAACAAACAACAAGTGCTGGCGGGGCTGTGGGGAAAAGGGGACCCTGCTGCACTGTTGGTGGGATTGCAGATTGGAGCAGCCACTATGGAAGTCAGTATGGAGGTATCTCAAAGAACTGGAAATGGAGCTACCATTTGACCCAGCAATTCCACTCCTAGGTATTTATCTTGAAAAAAACAAGATACTTATTCAAAAAAAGTTATGCATCCCTATGTTCATAGCAGCACAATTTACAATAGCTAAAACTTGGAAACAACCAAAATGCCCATCAGTAGATGACTGGATTAAGAAACTGTGGTATATTTATACATTGGAGTATTACTCTGCTATAAAGAAGAATGAAATCGTACCATTTGCAATGATATGGATGGACCTAGAGACTATTATGTTAAGTGAAATAAGTCAGTCACAGAAAGACAAATACCATATAATCTCACTCATATGTGGAATCTGAAAAACTGTATGAATGAACAAAGTAAACAGAAACTGTCTCATAGATATAGAGGAAAAATCAGTGTTGCTAATTGGGAGGGGCATGGTGATGAGGGAGAAGGGGAAGGGATTAGACAGCAAAAATAGGCAACTACAATATTGCCACTGGGATATGAAAAACAGTTTGGGGAATATAATTAATAATGTTGTAAATATTCTGTGGAATGTCAGATGGTCATAGGTCTTGTTAGGGAGACCATTTCATGGATGGAGTAGAGGTTTGATCACTGCACTGTATAACTAAAGCGGAGGTTGTATACCTACTGTAATTGAATATATATAGATAGTCACAGGATGTGGATTATACTGTGGAAGAGAGTCAGAGGAAGAGTAATAGATATATATGATATGGGGGGGAGTGGGGTGGCGAATTGGGGGTGGGGGGTTGTCACTTTGAGGGGTAAAATGTATAATATTGCACTGTGTTGTACACCTGAAACTAATTAAAAATAAATAAATACATAAATACATAAATAAATAAATAAATAAATAAATAAAATAAATAAATAAAAAACCCACTGTGTAATTCCTACTGGGGTGTCTTCAAGAGCTTTTCAGTAGAGGCCTGTATTACTTTCCAATGATTTTTGGAGCTGGATTTATATTTTTCTTTCTTTCTTTCTTTTTTCGCATGCCATAACAAACTGGGACTGGCCTTAAAGTGGGCCAATTTTATTTGAATTACCATTGTTCTCCTTTAGGGTCACTGAGAATTGAGCTAGCATAAGGATTCCAGGATGCAAGCTATTGGTAACCAGTCAGAAAGACCTGGAACATATCTCAAAATAATGACCCCATACAAAGTTGTCTAGGTCGCTTAACACTTCCTGACAGAAGTCACTCTTAGGACTAAAAACAAGGTTCTCTCTCTCTCTCTCTCTCTCTCTCTCTCTCTCTCTCTCTCTCTCTTTCTTTTTCTCTTTTACCATCCATCTATCTAGCCATCCATTCACCCATCCATCATCCATGAAGCTTCTGTACATTGATTCTTGGTTTATAAAATTTTCCCATATGAAAGTTCTAAATGAGAAAAACTACCCATAATTAAGAAAATCAAAGCTCCTGTTTAGAGCTTCTCACAGGGTAAGTGGCTTACTATCTCTCATATGCATGACACACAGAACCAAGGGGTGAAGAATTTGAGGATGACACAGAATTGAACCCAAAAATGGCCTCCCCTTATGGCCTCTGCTGCAAATGTGCTAGTTTGGGCTTCTTCATAGCACCATGGTCTCAGGTCAAACAGTCTCCTTCCCTGGCAGCTCAGAACTCCAAAGTCAAGTGTCCCAAGAACACGAGACAGAAGGGCACTACATTTCTATTACCTGGCTCAGAGGTCACATAGCATCATTCCCACCACACTCTACTGGCTGCAGTGGTCACCCAGTCCTGCCCAGGTTCAGGGCCAGAGGATAGGGGCCCACCTGACAGCTCAGCGAGAGGCATGTCAGAGCCTCCTGTGAGAAGAGGCTGTGAGTTGGGAGAGACTGCTGTGGCTGTGTTTTGAAGATACCACCCACCGCAGGGGACAACCACAGAACTGCAGACCCTCAGATAAGTCCTGTGGTGTCTGGGAGAGGAGACAACTTGTTCCCACTTCCTGTCCAGGACCCCAAGACTCAGCCCCTCACGGCTCTCTTCCCTATCACAGCAAACGCAGTGGCAGTTGGGGAAAAGATGACAAGTGTAGTTCTGAGAAAAGAGGGGCCTGAGACAGCCCTGTCAGGCCTCCTGCTGCCCATGGCCAGAGTGGGGGGAGGAGCTGAATTTTCCCATTCTCCCCAAAAGATGGGGAAACATGCTAAGAGACAGAGAACAGGTGCAGGAGGCCTGATATTAAGAAGAGCATCTTGGTTGTGAATGGTTTCCTCCACAGGAAAGCAGTGCCCGCCTTGAACCAGAAGCAGATTGGGTCCCAGCCATCTTAGGGGGTGTTAGGGTGCTGGGGGTGGGAAGCAGGTGAAGCAGGCACATCAGGTGTCTGTCCCTTGAGCACAGTATCGTCCCCTCCAGCAGGCTTCAGCGTGGCAGACACCAAGCCCTGACACCCCACCTGAATCTGAGGCTCCCTTAGGACTTGAAGGTTTACATGGCTTCCTGAATTGACCAAGTTTGTCTGGCACTGACCAGATTAAGTTTTCTGCAATCAGACTAAATGGGAGCTTAAAGCATCATTTTTATCTTGAGTTCTAGGAAACTAATGAATGTTACTGATGTGTTTTTCATACCTCAGGCTTTGCCTTGTACAAATCACACCCACTATATAATGGTTCGTTCACTGATGGGTATTTAGAGCATTTCCAGTTTTTCACTGTAGAAATGATGCTGTGTGACAACTTACACATATTAATGTATACACATGTTTACCTCTCTCGAAAAGATGTGTAGAAGTAAAAATTCAGTCAATTCGTTGTGCTTTTCTACAAGGAACTGTCCTGTCCAACCATTTGTCTAGAGAACAACCTTTATCATATTACTACAATGGGAGGTACTTGAAGGCAGGGCTGTTGTCTGTTCTATGTGCTTTTTTACACAACAAATAATTGTCGAACAAATAATTCACATGTATGTTATCAAATAACTCTATGCTCTCCTTTCGAAATGGTTATCTTTGTGATAATTCCATGAGGCAATTTTTCTCAAGATAGTTTCTTATTTCCTGAATAAAACAAATGCCAGGAGCAGTCTCATGAGCTCACTAAGGAAGCCCAAGTGGGAATTTGGGTGGATTCAGGAAGAACTGTGCCTTCACCAACCGAGCCGCCATTTTTACAGCCTAATTGCTGGGGGCCTGAGGAGATTTGGTTTTACTCTAAACGTTTTCAGTGGGTGTCATGTCTGCTATTCCCATCGATAAGCTTTTGTAGCGGTCACTGAGAATTTTAACACGGATTGGCAGGAACAGACAGTCTATCCAAATTAGGATTTAGAGGAATAAGAAACACCCAGGACATAGGCCCCTAATTCCATTCTGCCTGGGGCCACCTAGGTGAGGTTGGAGGTGACGGAGGTCAGTCACACTTACAGAACCTTAGTTACCTGACAGTAGATTTCACCTGTGACTATCACTGTTCTCTGCTTCTCGGGTTTTTGTTTTCCAGCCTATCAGTCCAGGTGTCCCTGTCCCCTCCGTGGAGGGCTCTACTCACCTCCACCTGGTGTAGACAGCCTGCTGCTGCATTAGCAGTGCAGTCAGAGCTCTCAGCACCACGGTGGTGGCCCTGATGTGTTCAGGTTTCATAGTTGTTTCAATCCACATAGCCCGGTGAGTAGAACAGTCACAGAGCAGCACCATCACAGACACTGACTTTTAAAAATCTTGAACACATGACTGCAAGTAAACAAGGAAAATGCAGACTAGTTTTCTCTAAGAGACTGTGAAAATTTAGATGATGTTTTCAGTGAGTGTGAGATTTCACCTTTTAACTAAATGTAACTATGGAGCAGACAGCCCTGGGGAGAGAAACATATTGCCAAAGGGAAACTGTAGGAGACAGAATGCATTGTTCTGTTCTCAATCAATAAACACAGCACAGGCCTCAAGCAAATACTCTCAGAGGTGGTGGTGGGGGGGGAGGAAAACACAAGACTCATGAAATAATACAAGGAAAATCTATAAGAAAACTTAAAATGCTTTTTGTTCTTATTGACTTCAACTAGTCAATTGGTCCGCGGACAGGCTGGTAATTTAATTTTGGTCTGGGTTTGGGTTGTGTTTGTGTGTTTCTGTGAAGGAAGCCAAAAGCTTTCCAGAAGGACATAGCAAGGCGAGTCCTCGTCAGATGGAAGAGACCTGGACAGTCCTTTGTGTCACAGGCTCCTTCTCAATCTCCAGGTCTCAGCAGGGACCATCTGTGGTCAGTGTGCACTGACCCTCACCGCGTGCCCCATCACTTACATGTGCCCCCACATTTATTCTCATCACGCCTTCATGACATGAGCACCAACGCTGATCCCATGTTAGAGTGAAGGAAACTGAGGCATGGTGTGCTAAAGTCGTTAGGTCCATAGCTGTTGCTCTGTATGTATGGAATTAAATCCAGGTAGCCTGGCTCCAAGGCTCTGCTTAGCTGTGGTACAGTCCAACCTGGTCCAGTTACAGGTCTTGCTGCATGCCCTTGGGGATCCTAGGGCCTCCTCCATCCCCGCACTTTTAAAGCTACCCTGGGGCTACCTGTTTATCACCTGTGTCTCCTCCTGGACTGCAAGCAGCTCTAAGATGTGAATATCTTTTAGTCATAGCTGCATTCCCAGTACCTGGCACATTGCCTGCCATATAGCACACATGTGGATAATTTTCCTTTTAATAATAATAGTGAAAACTCTTAACAACTAGGCCGCCTGGGTTCAAATCTTGATGCTGATACTTGCTGTATGATTGTGGACACATCATGAACCTCTTGGTACCTCCTGGCTCAGGGATAATGAAATGATACCTATTTCCCAGGGTCGTGCACATTCCACCTCAGAAGTGGATGGCTTCTGCCGGTGGCAATGTAATAAGCAATCCAACCCACAGGTGTATTTCTTGGCTGGAGAAGGCAATATACTATCATAAAGGAAGTTTAAACTGCTGTTACGACAGGTCAACTAGGGTCACATGCTATCAAGTGAAAGAAAGAAAAGAACAATGTCACAGAACAAATAGTTTTCAGAACTCAGCTGCCAGCAGAATTTTACATATTTTACAAATACTCTCCTTGTGCTTCGGAGTCATGATTAATGTCAGCTGAAAACACGCTCTGTGGATCTCAAAGTGTGGCCTCTGACAGTGGCACCCCAAAGTGGCCATTCTAAGAACCCCCTGGCAGCTTTTTCAGCATACGGCCACCCTGGTCTTGCTTTCTGAGAGTCTGAGTCTTAAGAACTGCATGGGAACGAAGAGTTTGCACCTGGGGACTTGCTGTGTTGGGTTTTGTCTTTCCAATTGAGAGTCACTTTTTTGAGGACAGTTCAGTTACATTTTGCTCCCATCCTTCTGTCTTTTTCCAGGAATGCCAGGCAAACCAGGCCACAGCCCAGAGAGCATCATGGTATCGACTGTGGCCTGGGCTTCACGTGTAAGTCTTCCCAGCTTCTTCTGCTGGGGATTAAAAAGTGCTGACGGTTTTTTAAAAATACCACATTAGAAACATTTTAGGAATCCAGTATTTAATTTTGTCAGTGATTAAAACTGTGGTTTCGATGATGGACTCAAAAACGTTTTGATAAACACTAGCTTTTTAAGCAATGAGAGCAGGTCAATTATTCCCTTCCACTAAATAATAGAGATACTAATGTTATGGTGTTTGTCTCAGCTTATCTTTTTTTCTTATGTTAATACATTTGTGTGTCATCATAGTCATAAACCCTGGGAGTGGCATCATTTTACCATTTTGTTGATTAGGGGCCATCAGGACAGTTGAATAATGTGTACAAGCTCCCAGCCAATCAAAGACAGAGCTCAAGAAGCCCAGAGCAGTTTTCCTTTTGCTGGATCAATAGGGGGGCATTCCTCTCCTCTGTGGTGAAAGATACATGAAAATCATTTTTTTTCTAATGTATTGTCAATTCCTCCCACATTTTGGGTAAGAGTACTTCAGTAGACAAGGTCTTCATTGTCACTGGTCCCCACGGTGAGTAGGCAGTGAGAACTGGCAGCACAGCCCTGAGTCCGAGTTGGTCAAACATCAGTCCCCTTGTAACAATCCTTGGCAAAGAAAACATGTCTTTCACGCTTTGCCAACTGGCAGAGAGGAGGCGCCTTGCAGGTTCTAGGGCTTTCTTACAGTTCAGGCATTCTACTTCCCAGTTCCAAATGTTGTTCCATGCTTTTTTTCTCTTGGGTGATCACTTTAAATACACGCGGAGGTGACTTTTTCCCCATCAGACACATAAACCTCCAGGTGGCCTTCAGCTGCTTATGACATGTCTTTTTGGGTCAGGTGCCCTTCTCACCTGGCTCAGGTTACTGCCACAGGAAGGGGACATCTCTGTTCCCTGAGCAGGCAGTCTCTCTCAGGACAACCCCCACACCTACTGCAGCCCCCTCCCCCGTCATTTTAGGAGTCTCTTGGCTGAGCAGACAGAAAATACAGGCTCAAAACACATGATCACATGAGCATCTCTGACATGTTTTACGGGATGAGGCGGCTTGGTGGCTGAGGTCATTTTCCAGCTACACCCCATTTTCCATGTTCTTTCTTTCATTAATTCACTCATTCATTTGTCCCATACATGCCTTTTAAGGGGCAGCTGTGTGCCAAGCACTCTGTTAAGTATTAAGCATGATTAAGTACCTACTTACTGTCTGCCCTGGAGAAGCTGACCAGGAAATGATTTACAGCAGCAGCCTGATGAGTGCTATCCCAGTGTCTTCTTGGGGCTCTGTGTGAGCACAGCCAGCCCCAGGCGCAGGGTTCTAGCACAAAGGAAAGCTTCCTGGGGAAGGTACCCCTAACTCAGCCTATTTATTCAAGCTTTACACCCTGCTCCCACAAGTACAGAACGTTCCGAAGCTGTCAATCAAATATTCTAGTCCTTACATCTGAACGCAGTGTCTTGTGTGTTGTGAGTTGGTGTGTAGGTGACATGTGTTAGGGGTGGAATTTTGTACTCCCCAAAAAGACATGTTGTAACCTCAGAATACGGCTTTATTTGGAAATAGGGTCTTGACACAGATAATCAAGTTAAAATGAGGTCTTTAGAGTAGGCTCTAATCCAACATGACGGGGGTCCTTAAAAAAAGAGGAAATTGGACTCAGAAATAGACACACAGAGGAACTATGTGCCCAGGCTCACAGCGAGAGTGTCCTGTGGAGATGGAGGGTGAGCAGCTGCATGTAGGAATCAAGGCACACGAGAGATGCTGGCAAAGCCCCAGAAGAGAGGACCAGGCCAAGGGTTCTCCGGCACAGGTGTCATGGGATGTGGCCCAGCTGAGGCCTTGACTTCAATCCCCTGGCCTGGGAGCCTGAAGACGATGCCCTTCTGTTGTTTTAAGCCACGTGGTTTGTGGCCGTCCCAGCCCTAGGAAACTACACAGCATGATGTAATGTCTTTTATTTACTGGATTCTTAAACATGTTCTAATGCCAACACTTCATTATTGGTTCAAAATATTTTTAAACATAGGGGGAGAGTGTAGAAAGGAGTCAAAATACATATATTTATTTTTTTGCTGGCTACAAGAGCCCAACAAAGACAATAACAGACAGAAACATTTTCACCTGGGTTGTTTCCCATAGCAACCAGAGGGAGTGCTGATGTAAATTTGGCTAAGTGGCTGAATGGGATGAGACAAACACAATGCTGTGTCATCACACAGAGGGTCTCCTGCTCCAGCTTTCCAAAGGAGAAAGGTAAAAGTATCCCATCATTTAGAGGCCATTTCACACTTACGTGGCTGTTGCTGTGCAAAGGATGGATCATAATCCTGTAGGGAGCTCCAGGGTTCCATCATCCTGGATGTGGCCACATATTGGCCTGCTGAGAATAAATATTGTTTTTAATTGAGAAGCTTGTTGCCGAAACCTAACACCCAACACCTAGAGCTAATGGTTTTCTTCTTAAGGTATCTAGACCCTTAAGGTAGCTAGACTCAAAGACGTTTAAAATCTCTGAAATCAACATCAAACACATTAAACATTTCCATCCTCCAAAGAAACATAAAGGCTGAGAGATGGAGTGTGCAAACCACAATCAAGATGTGCTATCACTTAAAACACACTCAAAATGCACACATTTGTGTGAATTGGGGACAGTTGGCCTTGACAACTAAGTCCAAGGGACTTGCCAGAAGCAGAGAGTCCAGGGTGCCCTCTGGGATGTATTTCTATGGCCACAGAAACCATTGGTATAACTTTTGCTTCTAAATATTTCCAGGTCAAGTTGTCTGGCCCAAAACTTTGGAGACTCAGTCACTGTTGGTCTCTTGGTCTGTACATGGTGCCCGACTTCCTGCTGGTGGGCCCACTTGTGAGTGGGCATTCTTATTCTTTTCAGGCATTTCTCTTACTGGGGTGTCACAGCATCACCCCACTCTCTGCCTTTTACACAGGAATCAGTCACAGACCTGCATGTCAGTCAGGTTCTTGGTAGAAGCGGCACCTTCGACCTTCTCGTGTATGACTGACTCCTCAGAAAAAGGTCTCCCTGAGAGGTGGTGCTTTTGAAGAAAGGCCTGATGGGAGGACTCTCAATTCTCCAGGTCTATGTGTTCTTTGGACTGAACCAAACAATAAAAGTGGAAGCAACCATCCCTCAGGCACTCATTTCATGTCATTGTGCTGACATGTTTATCTGATTGTGTGTTTATAGCAGTGTCACGGCAGCTATTAATTACCTTCATTTTAAGAAGAGGCACAGCTGGTCGAGGAGCCAGGATTCACATCGGTGTATCCCCTTTATCCTCGCAGTACAGCATTCCAGGGCAGGGGACCCTGAGCCTACATCACACTGCTTCAGGCCTTTATGAGTTAGTTTTACCTAAATGCACCTTAGCCTTACTTTGCAGGATGACGTTGTGAAATGTTCCAGTGAAGGTGCAGAGAAGTTCGGCACTGTTGACGATGCTTCTAGCACAAACGAGAAACCACCAGAAGTCATTCCCAGGCCTCTTGGTCAAAAAGCCTGAGGTTTCTCTGATGAACTGTTTTCGTTGTAGTTCAAGGACACCTAACACCACATAGTCCATTTGCTTTCTTCTTGGCTTTGGTCTCGTTGCTAACCTCTAGCCACTGGAACTGCATTGCTGTATGTCGGTTTTACCATAGAGTTATTGTTTTCCTTTCCATGTTCTTCTTCTGCCCTAATGCTCTCATTTACTTATTTTAGTTACTTTTAATTGCATGTATTTTTAAAACCTACTCAAATCCTTGGTGAAAATATTAAGTAAGTAAATACAATATCCCCAATGTGATGCTAATTCATTTACTTGGCAAGAATTTATTAAGGGCTTATTGTATTACCAGAACTATTCTAGACAGTGCATATATACTGAAGTCTCCAAAATACAAAAAAAAACCCAAAACAATAACATAACCATATATTATTCTATGTTTGAAATATAATTTTAATTCTACTTCATAGACTAATAATCATCAACCAGTGTCTAACCAAAAATAGAAAGCTAAGGCCCACAGAAGTATACTTACTCTGCTATTGTGCTTTCTGGTGCTACAACATGCAATAGCCTGGTAATCTGGTTTTGAACTATATTGAATATTGCCAGTTTGAACAGTTTTGTGCATGAGGCATGCATGCAGTTCAGTTACAAACAAAACACCTTCATGAACCCAGAGAAGGGAGTGGGGGCGGGGGGACACCAACAGTTTCTTCAGCATCTTAAGGAACATTCATTAATCCTCCAAACTGCTTTTTCTCATCTGAGAGCTGTGCCTGAGGAGGGGGATGAATTATACTTTATATGGCCCTTTTCATTAGACAGAAACGAAACGCAATAATAACAGGACTCAAACACAGACCAGAGTCGTCTGTTAGGACCACTAATCCAATTCTATGGAGAAAAGAAGAAACAAACTAAGACACCGCAGCAGACACGTGTAATTCAGTTTCGGTATCCTTGGAGTTTATCTCACCAACTGAGTGCTCTTGCTGTTTTGGAGAAAGGGAATTAATTATTAAGCAATTTCTGTAAAGCTACTTAAGTCAGCTTTTTCCTTCCCCACTCCCACACCAGGACGATGATGCAAGCGTTGTGTTCAGAGTAAGGTGAAATGAAAGCTTCAGTTGATTTCACTATTATTATTATTATTATTATTATTATTTTAGATTTTACTGGGGAATTGGGGGAGGGGAACAGCATTGGGGAATCGGGGAAGCGGAACAGACAAGTTGCTGTCCTTTTTTGTTCTTCAGTCTAGTTGTGGAGGACGTTGCTTCACTGGCCCATGTTGGTATTATCATTGTGCTCTTCCTAGCTGAGGAAGTCACTCGCCAGCCATTGGATGGCCACTCATGGAGGCTCACGGCAGCTCATACCTGCTGCCGGCCAGCCCCACTGCAGCCTATGCCATAGCCTCATGGCTGCCCAGCTCCAGGTTGAGCTGTTGTTCACCATCTTAGCTGTAGAGGGTGCAGCAACACTGGCCCAATGTGGGATCTGAACCGGGGCCCTGATGCTCAGAGCTGAGGTCCCAAGCCAACTCTTAACCAACATGCCACTAGGCCTGTCCTGATTTCATTATTGATTAGGAATTTATGATTTGTTTCCCATCTGATTTTTATTTCTTACAAAAAGAAAGGGTAGCTGTTTTAAACTTTTTGACTATTTACTTGAAAAATGTGTATTTTAATGTGTGTGGTTTTTTTTCACCACAGCAGCTCTGAATGGAGACCTCTCCAATTAATAGGTTTGTTGATTTTTTCAGTTATTTCCAGAAAACATTGATATTTGATTTTGTCAAGGCAAAATAAATTTCGTAAAAGGCCTCAAGAGAAGACAACAGAAATAATAAGGTGTTTTTAGAATTGTTGATCTCTGAGCACATTTTCAATCATTTTTGAAGTGGTCTGACTAAATGTCTGGTTGCCTGGTACAATGATTTTAACATGAGATAAACCCCATCTTTATATTAAGAAATCTGAGCTCTGGTTACAAGAAGAAACTTAAAAATCCTTTTAGTGGTGTTCAGATTTCTGTAACAAAGTCATCAAATATTAAGTTATGACCCTGCTTATGTTCTACTCTAGATAGAGTTAACCTATCACACCAAAAAATTCCTTTCCATGAATCATTTGTGCAATTCCTTCTGATCAATGTTAATGACAAGTGAAAATGAAAAGGTCTTGAAATCACAGTTAATGCCATTTAGAGTTTTTCTGCCGTGAGTCACTGACAAGCCTTCCCAAAATGGCTTCAACTGTGACAGGAGGTTGTTTGGCTCATGTAACTGGGTCCTGAGGTGCTGCTGGCTTTAGCGTTTCCACGCCATTTTCCTGTTCTCCTTCAACTGTGTCTACTTCAGCTAGGTTTTGGCTTTTTCTTCTGATGGACCTCATGGAGGCAGAATGGCTCAGACTGTCCAGACATCACATTCGTATACCCAATACCAGAAAAAGATCACTCTTTGAGTAACTCACTAAAAAGCAAGCACCTCCTCTCCCCCACCCCAGCCAACCAAAAATCACAGCTCATCAGTTTGAATTGGGCCACATACCCATTGCAGAACCAGGCTGCTCTGCTGCGCTTGTCCTTGGATGGCATCTTATGCCAATCACTGTGGCAGAGGGTGGGGCTACCCTGACCTTGGACCACTCAGGGCTCCCCACTGGACATGGGAGAGGCTGGAACCCATTCCCCCGTCCCAGACCACAGGCAGGACCACCAGGCAGGAGCAGAATGGTGCCAGGGAGACAGCTGTGGCAACCTCTTCAGTTCCTGAACCCCTTCCAGTGTTCTGGTGTTCTTATTACAGGAAATAGGTGAGGGCATAACATGGAACATACATAAAAATAACTGTTGTTATACAGGAGCCTAAAAGGATGGTGAGTTCCAGCTTCCCATTCCTGAGACTCTACCGAAGACTCAAGCACTGACATGTGTTTGAATTCTGGTTCAAATAAATGTGGCTTCTCATAGAATTTTCTCATAGGGTTTTTAAGAGAAAGTTTGCTCAAAAGGCTTTACTGCAACTGGCTCCCAGGCTGCCTGCTATTCAAGGATGTTAAATTCAGCAGAGCTGAGGCCTCTTGCATGTCCTTACTGAGGTCCTGTGAGGCCCGCACACCTGGGCGATGTTACTGTGAGAGCCCCAGGGTGACAGGCCGCTGAGTCTCCTCTCTGGCACAGAGTCTGGCAGCAGATACATCCTTGTCCCCAGCATGCAGACAGGGACCTGCCATGCCAGCAACCCCTGACAGTGCTAGAAATTGGACATAGACATGTTGAAGGATGAACCTGAACAGATCAGCAAGCCTGGCCTCACAAGTCCCCAGAAACAGTCAACTGTACCACTGGGCTGTACCACCAGATTTTCTCTCTTTGAGTGGCTGATTAGAGAGATCAGAACCATATCTAAGCACCAGTGAAGGAACCCCAGTCCCTCTCCTGACCTAACCAACCTGGTATGTGTAGGAATTTGTCCGTGGGAGTACGTATTCCCTACTTGGTGTGACAAGCTATTCTTTCAAAACAGAAACATTCACAGGGCCTGCCGAGTGGCGCGTTGGTTAAGAGCTGGCTTGGGATACCAGCGGCCCCGGTTTCGATCCCACATATGAGAGCCAGTGACATTGCCCTCTACACTTAAGATGGTGAACAACAGCTCCACCTGGAGCTGGGCTGCTGTGAGTCCCCAGGGACAGCATAGCTGCAGCCCCTGCTGCAGTGGGCTGCCATAGGCTACAGTGAGTGGCTGACAACCAGCGTGAGTGGCCCGCAGCCGATGTGAGCTGCCAAGAGTCGCTGTGAGTGGCCATCCAGAGGCAGGTGACCGATCTGTCTCACCCTAGAAGAGTGCAATGATGATACCAACATGGGCCAGTGAAGCAATGTCCTCCACAACTAGACTGAAGAACAAAAAGACAGCAACTTGTCTGTTCCCTTCCCCGGTTCCCTAACGCTGTTCCCCTCCCCCAATTCCCCAATAAAATCTTTTTTTTTTAAAAAAAAAAGGGCCGGCAGAGTGGCGAGGTGGTTAAGCGCTGGCTTGAGAAGCCAGCGGCCCCGGTTCGGTCCCACATGTGAAGGCCGGTGACATTGCCCTCAAAAAATAAATAAATAAATTAATAAATAAATAAATAAAATAAATTTTTAAAAAAAGCATTCACAGTGTTTTCTGCTTGAACCTTTTCCTTTTTAAGTCTCCTACAATGAAGTCTCTAATAAATCCTGTTGACTGCATAAAAAGTTATCATACGATACTAACCAAGCTCCATTCGGGGGCCGATCTGGGTGGGTTCAGGTGAAACTTCAGATCCGTCCTCCCTGGCACAGGTTGACCACCTGCTCTCCTACGCTGCCCTGGCTGCAGAAAGGGACTTTTCAGTTTATTCATCCAGCCAGTCCCCAAGCAGTCCTTGTGCCCTTCCTGCCGGCTGGCACAGTGCGTGCTGGGCACAGTCCTCCTTTCCAACCTTGCTCCCATGGGTGACTGTGTCTTAAATCTTATTATTTGTTGACGTCACGTCCATGTTGACAGTATGCCTCAGCAGTACACTCGGCTGTGAGCTGAGCAGGGTCCTCCCTCCCACCCACAAAGGCCAGTGCTCATTAGCAGCAACCCAAACAGCTCTCAGTTCCCCTAAGAACCAGTAAGGAGAAAGTGAATCCATTTCCCTCTCAGGAAAACAAGCCGACTTTCCCCAGGAAATGATAAGCACAGGCTACTTAGGTTTGGCTGAGGTTTATTGATATACTTGTGTTATATTTCAATGTCTCATTGCAACTTCCAACCATCTGTATTCTATCCACTGCCTAATGTCCTTTCAGAAACAGGTGGGACATAAATTTTAAAATAAATAAATAATTTAATTGATATATAAGTACAGAGTTGTCAACACTTAAGCCATGTAATATGTTGGTATATTTGTTCATATTTATGAGATTAAATTGATCGGCTTTGTTACTTAGGGGATGAATGTTTAGCTTTACTTTATTTAGGAGAGATTTAAACCTATTACCCTAAATAAGGAATATGACTGGCTGCTTAATTGAAATAGCTTTCCTCTTAATAAAACGCAATGCATAAGAGAGAAAAAATATGAAAAACTGTGTGCCTTTTAAGTTCCTGGGGAATAATACAGTCCTTTCAAATACATTTAAGAACAATTTGTCCAAAGTGTTATAATTCAAGCTACCATATATTTTAACTTCAGATATTTGCTATCATTTTTTTTTTTATTATGTTCTCTGCCAAAGAGTTTGCCTCTGTGCCTGATAATATGTGTTTTGAATAAGGCTATGGAAGAACTTTCAGCCTGAAAGCACATAAGATTTTTTAAAAGTCCTCCAGTCTGATTCTAAGAATAATAGGGAAAATGACATGATTTGGATCTCACGAGCATTTATTGAAAAGCTTCTACCCGATGCCATTGTGCCAAGCGCTCTCTTATGAGACCTCACTTTATCATCATGGCAATGAGATAAGGAAGGCCTTACTATCATTCCCTACTTTACAGATGGGCACCTGAGACCCGTGGGGATTGAGTAATTTACTTACTGTCACACAAATAGGAAGGAACATGTCTATGAAACAGTGTGACACATGGTAGGCACCTAGTCAAAACTTGCTAACCCTGAAAGCAAGCAGCCTTTAAGACAAATACTGCTTCTTTTCTGCATTCTTAGACCCTATCTCACTGAGTGAGTACCCATGAGGCCTGGCAAGCATTCTAGCTGATTAATATATTTATTTTTGTAAGTAATCTATTTTATCTGAACAGGCTATTAAACTGTCTGCCATTTTTTTTTTTAACTCTTCAAGCACGATGGAGGTCAGCCTTCTCCAGTTATATTATATTATTAGCCCAACACATTTCTCTTCTTTATTGGTTTACTTGAAGTAGCTAAGAGAAATTTTTTTCAGCCAAAGTAGTTTGAGATGTATTTATTTATTTATTCATTTATTTATTAGCTGAGCCATCCTGCCACCTGTTGGCAGCTCAGCGGCAGCTCAGCTCGGGCTGGGCATCGAACTGCTGTTGCTTAGAGCTCAGCTCGCATTCTTGAGTGAGCTCTTAACCAACTGAATCACTCGGCCTGCCCTAGTTTGAGATTCTTATAGTCAATCTGGAAAAACATATAAGTTTAATCAATGCTTTTATGTTCTAACATTGACGTTTGGAGTGTGCAAATGGCGAACTGCGTGAAGGACAAGCTTCAGGTTCTACTCATCTCCCCCCTAGGACTTGGCACAGTGCCTAGTATATCACAGATATTCAATAGATATCAGATAAATCAATGGTGGATGACCAATTCCTATATGGAATGCTACACGTTTCCTCAGTGCAGTAGGACCTAAGACTATGGATATATGATATATATCCAGTGATATATGAGAAGGCATGTGGTTTTACTGATAACAAGGATTGGAAGAAAGGAGGGAGGGAGGAGAGGAAAGAAACTCACAATTATTGATGAGTCATGGCCAGACTGTCTGCTGAGTATTTCAAAATATATTATCATTTTTGGCTCTCACAAAATGTCTTCTAAGGTTATTGTCTACATTTTTTGAGATGGCAAAATGGAGGCTCAGGGAAGTGAATTTGTTTACATGGCATATCTGAAATTAGTGCATGGTCTGACCAAGTTCCAACTCCAACAATTAATTAGACTATCATCATAAATGCAGGTGAGAACGTTGTCACAGAGCGATGACAGATGGCTGTACTTGCTCACCTTTGTTTTGAAGAAAGAAACCAATGGCGTCATAGAGAAAGCCTTAGCATTCTGGTAATTGCTGTTTCTATGCCATCTTAGCTGTTGACTGCACGTCACGTGTCATTCATGTGAGCACAGCATAGAGGAAGACACCTCCCTTCACCCCATGGCTCGAGTGGGTTTGTAATCCTTTTACCAAGTAGAAACTAACCTATTTTGCTACTATATGAGTGGAAGAGACACATTTAAGTGGTCACTTGTTTAGATTTTAAAAAGACTTCATAAAAGATTTCTCTTGGGTGTCCCTGGAAGCTTAGGAGTCAAACTCAGAGCCCAACATCTAGGAGGGGCCCAACTAGTCACGGAAATACAGAATCTAACTCTGTATGTTATCAGAAGGAAAGAATAACTCGGGCAGCCTTAAGAAAAGGGAGGCTAAGAGTTTACACACAGGGCAGAAACAGAGCTGTCAGAGACCCCATAGCGCTGGGCGCAGCCTGGGCTTCCAGAGGCTCTGTGTGCTGTTTGTTTTCTCCTCAGACTGTGAGGTAATCCTGTTTTCAGTCTCTAGTCCCCTTTATAAAGAAAGTCCGCCTGATAGGCTCGCCTACTCACACTGCTCTCTCTCTGAGGAAGAAATCTTCATTCCAGATCTTTTCTTGGTCCTAGTTGGAGGTGGGGCCCCTCTTCAGCTCAGTAGTTGCTCAGCGGTGCTCAAAGAACAACCAAATGCTGCTTTTCAGAATGCAGGGCTGTGGGATCATGACTTAGGCTGGAAGGGGACCTGGCAGCATGCTCCTGACCAGTGAGTTGGTTCCTGTGATCTTTAACTTAATGATCCGATTTAATTGGTATCAACAACAGTGTGGGATTTGGTTAACTCTCTACCCTGGGTCATCTCAATACAAGTGTCATGCTCTGCTTCCTGTTCCTGAAGCACAAAGGAAAATTGCATCAAGTGTTGATTCAGAATTCATTTTACAAGAAATGTCTCTGAAATCCAGGTGTGCCAGGATAGGAGACATTTAAGTAAGAAGTTCGCAACTCTATTGTTTCTCCTCAAAGACTTGAGGAGTTGCCACAAAACAGAAGTCATGCCCTACTTACTTTATACCCAAAGTATCTTTGTCAACTAACAAAACCGTTAGAGCTTAACTCTATCTAAAGATTGTAGAAATGTGATATGCTGGTGGCAGTGTCATATTCTGAGGCGTATAGAAATAACTCTGCGCTCACATTTACTGAGACTCTAGACAAACTAAATGTGGGTGAAACACAGGATATGGCCATGAGGTTCACTGCTTCCCCCCCACCAAATGTAAGTTTCTAGGGAAATACATTTTAAGGCATCAGAGACATGAGTGTAGCATGGTGAGTGTTTGTTTATCTTATTCAGTTTGGCACCTACTCAAATATTCTGTAGAAATGTGTGCCTCTTGTGAAGACGTAAAATTACACGCAATACAAACACACAGGGGGACTCTAGATGGTGCCCCCCCCTTTTGAAATTTATATTGAATTTCTGCTGCAGTAATTACTTGCCATATATATTCCATGCATTTTTTTTTTAGAAAGAAGTAAGAATGATTATATAAAAATGTAACCCACACAGGGAGCATTGAGGAATTTTGGGAGAATATAATTGTCATATCACACAAATATTATGTAAAAGGATATTTAAGTGGTGTTATGGGTTGAATTGTGTCCCTTCCCCCTCCATAAAAGATACGTTGCAGTTTCACCCCCCAGGATCTCAGAATGTGACCTTATCTGGAAACCGGCTCTTGATAGATGGAATTAGTGACAATGACATCATTGGAGTAGGATGGGCCCCTAATGCTATATGACCACTGTCCTTACACAAAAGGGAAATTCCAACACAGACTCAGAGGGAGAGCACCCTGTGGCCACTGGAGTGATGCTGCCCCAAGTCCAGAACCCACAGGAAGACAGGAAAAGGGCGGGGACAGAAACTGTCCAAGCACCTTCAGAGGCCCCACCAGCACCCTGGTCTTGGACTTCTGGTCTCCAGAACTGTGAGACACTGTGGTGTTTAAGCCACCCATTGTGGGGTCCTATGTTATAGAAGTCCCTCCCCAAACACACACAGCAAGTGCAGATGGTCAATGGCTGCCATGAGTGGATGAGGGGTCCTGTCTCACGCCAAGGATGCACATGAGTGGGAGCTCACTTGCTGTGGAAGAGCAGGGCTAGACAGGGTGCCTTGCATCTACCAACTGAATGACTGTGTGTGTTAGCTGGAAATCTGCCTTTGAAAAAGACTGGGATACTGACCTCACTGGAATTCACATCCATACAAACATGTAAGCTGAGAGAGAGAGAGAGAGAGAGAGAGAGTGTGTGTGTGTGTGTGTCCTATGCAGAGCACTGCGGAGCACATTCTGCAGTGGGTGGGACCCTCCAGCAAGTATAATTCACAGAGACAGGAGGTTGACCACCCCTTTTTTTCCCCCAAGAATGGTACAACCCATGTGAGCTGAAGGAGGCCCACACCAAGGTCATGAGGCTATCGGCTTAAGCTGAAAGCCCTTGCAAAGTTGGCTGTGATGTGCGTGGGTTCCCAGCTCTAACTGCAATTGCAGCTCTCCTATCCCCTCACTGGCAGCAGGAGTGATGCACAGACACAGAATCAGAAACTGTCAAACTCTATCACCTGTGGAATTTGCCCACAGGCAATGTCTGATTGCAGGCAGTGATGGTGAGTTAGGCCCAAGGAATGCTTTTTGAGTGAATGTAGATACCCTTCAGCTCTGAAGAAATATTTGGAGAGTCTATCTCAGGCCAAGCTTTCTGTCAGGTAACACTGAAGCATCAAAAATTTAAACATTACTATAAATGTTTCCTGGTGTGTTTGCAGATTCAGATACAGCAATCTTACAAGTGTACATTTAAAGTCAATTTATTGTCTTCCATACAGACATAAAATTAATTATTTAGAGGACAGCGGAATTTTCTAAGGACACACTGTAACTGTATAGCCATAGCAGCTATTCTGTAGTCAGCAGAAAACATAAATGGTGGCGCCAAGTCAGCCCCTGACAGCTCTGTCTGAATACCAAGGGATGCAGCCGATGCTTGTATCTTCACACACTCATACCAGGACTGTTATTCCACAGTTAACAGACCATTTTCCCATGGAGATGTCACTGTGGGTGCTCCTCACGTTGTACTCAGGAAATTCAGGCATCTCACCAGGATTGACATTAGCTCTGAAGTGAAAAACTAGGTGTGGTTGTTGGGGGCAGAATACACTCACCTATGTGGTTATGCTTTTCCACGAGCCTGGGAAAAATTCAACTGCTGCACCCTGAAGTGGATTTCTTCACGGCTGAGTCACTGGTGTGACCCTCCTTTGCTGACATTTATTGAGCACTTGCCATGAGCAAGGTATGAGTTTTGCCTGCCTTCTCTCTTTAAACCCTTAAGACGGTCCCAGCAAGTCAGTACCCTAATGATCTGCATTGAATGGATAAGGAAACAGAAGCCCAGAGCAGTTACGAATCTAACCTGTGTCTTATAGTGAATGTCAGGAGAGCCAGGTTCAAACTTCAGCAGCCTGGCCGACCTAACACGCAACATCTACCTTATATTACACTACCTGAGTCAGCCAGGTGTAGGATGATGTGGTCCTTGGTGGGGATATGGCCTTGGATTTGTCTGATGGGAAAACAGACCTTATTTTGAATATACTTATGAGAGCACTCACTCTGAGCCAGGAAGGAGATACTGTGCTCTTAGTTCATGCCTCACTTATTTGTGACATCAACCCTCTGCTATGTATCACGATCCCTATCTTATCCATGAAGGAGCAGGTTTGAATCATTAAGCAGCTTGTTCAAGGTCACACAGTTGGATTGTACAGGCTAAACTTCCTTCTTTTTTTCAAAACATTCTCATGCTCATTTGTTTCTGATGCCTCACCTATTATCCTCTGTTGATGACAATGATGCCTATGAAACATCTTTTTCTTCAAGCTGATGTTTATATGTTGTTTATATCACACTGGACGAAGACACTCTCAGAAAGTGCTGTCCCTCCAGAGTCATTTATTTCCCCCAGCGTGGTCAGTAATTAAACAGTGAAACTGTCAATCAGAAATAGATTCATCATCTCCCTTTTTACATTTTTTAAATTAAAGCAAAAATGAGAGAAAAACGGCGGTAATTCTGGCAGCTGGGGTTTGTCTCCAATATTGCTGTGCCCAGGAGCTGTGGACTAGCTCTATCCACTCCCAGGGGAGGAACTCAAGTGTGGCTTACTTGACCAATGAAAGTTTAAAAATACTCCCTTCCATGCATGTTGCAGAAGGCAATGCAATAAGGAAGCAATGGGATTTTCTTTTCTGGTAGTGAAAGTGCTTTCTAGACATGGAAGCAAATGGGGAATATGCTTGTTCTTCCTCCATCTAGTGTTTATGGGTTCCTATGAATAAAAAGACTTCCCAGAATGACCATGGCAGGCATGGCTTCTTGGGGCATCACCAGGAAAGGAGCAGATGGTGCCTGACAGCCAGAAAGGAGATGTATGAAGTCAATTATGGTTGCAGGTCAGCAGCAGCCTGGTCTGAGTCAGACCCACACTGAAGATTTCATTTTTAGTGGCTTTTGGGGTCCATAGGTTTTCGTACTGATGGCAGCCAATTTGTTTAGGGCTAGTATGTCTTTTACATGGATTGGCTCACAAGAACCTGAGTGGTAGCTTGCATTATAATCCTCATTTTACAGAATAGGAAAACGAAGTTTAAAGAGATTAAGGAAGTTGCCCCAGTTGGTGAGCTTAAGGGACAAAAAGCCAGGCACTGAACCCAGACATCTAACCCCGGAACCCATTTTGACCAACTGCAGCGTTTGTCGCCTTTAAATCCCACTCATGTTGGTGCCACGATCTTGTTTGAGGCCCTTTCCATCTTCTAGTGATCTTTATAAGTATTTGTTTGTTTTATACAGAATATGCCTGTTTTCAACTGACAGGAGAGAAGTAGAATAATGAAACACTAGATAATGTAAAAGTAATTTCCAGTTGACCTTTTTTTAAAAATTGTGATAAAATTTACCATGTTAATCATTTTTAAGTGTACAGTTCAGTAGGATTAAGCACATTCACATTGTTCTGTAACCATCACCAACATCCCCTATTGTGAAACCAACTTTCTTTCTGTGCATTTTGTCTGCTCTTAGGACCCTGGGGGAAGGGTCCAGGTGAATGCTGCTTGCAGAAGGAGGCAGAGTGGAAGGGACACTCCTGTCATACAGGAAGAAGGGACAGCCAGCTTTCTGAGCCAGTGTGAAGAGGGGGAGGGAAGAGGGAGAAAGTTGCCAGCGCCAATGATCTCATTCCCCCCGTCCTTTCAGAATCAAACCTGAGTGGTGAAGAAACCAAGGACATGTGACCTGGTCAGGAGTGGTAGGCTGCCATGGTATGACAAGGGCACCTGTTATACTCTGTTCCCCAGGTCATGAGAGGAGAGTACAGGACTTTGCAACCAGAGGTGAAAGAGTGGGGGGTAAGTTCAGCTATGGGTCCTTCCAAAGACCAGTTGAAACAGATGTCAGCAGACACAGATGGAGGCCAGCTGAGGCCAGCCCAGGCCAGCCACTGCACGGCAGAGGCTGACAAGGAGCAGGGGGCATCTTACAGATAGATCCAGGCCACTCCCCAGTCACCCAGGCACCAACTGTGTGAGATTAGAGATAAGAAATCTAAAAAAACTACTTAAACCACAATAGACTGAAATGTCATTTATTTTATTTCCAAAGGGCATATATTAATTCAGTATGTTCCGCTTTCACCCACTTGATGCAAATAGGAAATAGCCTCCAGGGTTTTTCTTTTGTGGAGACACCTTCAATGATGAGTAAGCCAACTATGATGACTTTAGTATTAATAATGAACTAACATGAATTATAAAAGTAGACATTTGCTCCTCCATTAGTATGCACTAGCCAGCATAAAATAAAACCACCCAAAATAGAACTCCGGATTTTATTAGAGAACATATCTAAAATACAACATTTATTAACTTATGGTATATTATTTGGATGGAAATATACTCTGAATCACAACTATAATTATAACAGTTTTTACAGATAATACCTCATTTACATCTCCGTAATTCAAAAGTCGCTAAATTACAACAGAATATTCATATTTAAGATAACTCTGCTACAAATATATAAGAATTTTAGAATTTTTTCTTTAACATAGCCCCTTGCAGTCATGAACATTTACTCTGGTTTATGTGACAAAGAATCGTGACTATTTTACCTGATGTACATTACACGGCCCAATTTATCTCATGATATGGATTTGCACTCAATGGCTTTCCTTTGTTTATTAAAAATAGCATTTTAGGAGGAGTGTTCATCTCTGCCCACCCCCACCCCCGACCCTGTGCTGTGAACAAAGTCAAGGTATGCTTTCCTATGCCTTTTATTGTATTCTCTGTTACAGAAAGGCCACCACAATAAGAAAGCACCCATCACAGCAAATCTGTCAAGCATGACAACTGGTCTACCTTTAGCAACTTTAGTAGTAAGCGCATCAAGAGAGAGGTGAAGGATCTAGAAAACCAGATGCCAAGAAGCCAGAGTGCAATTCACCCAGCAGACCTGTGCTCAGCTAAAGGGAAACTGGGATGAGGTTCTGGAACCATCTTACTTGAAGGACGCTTTGATCTGCCTGCCATGCAGGGGCTGAGCAGGGCGCCAGTTATCCATCATGGGTTCCTCAGCTTCTCCCTCCACATTGAAGTTAAGTTTACGGAATGCCATCATCTAAAAGACAAAATACAATATTAAAAAAATTTAAATGATACTTTCACAATAGCATTGACTTACGTGCTTGTGTTATCTCTTGAAATACATTCCAAGAGTCACAGGACAACGTATCCGTATCCATATTCAACATTTAATTTGATTCGCAATACACATATATTTGCATACATATTATCCTTGTATGCTTTCATAGAACAAAGCAATTTCTATAAAATACACACAAAATTGTTGCTGTCATTTGGAAGGAGATTTTCAGTTAATTTTCTGTTTTTCTTTTAATTTTGTAAACAAACATCAGAAGCCTATGAAATACCTCTGAGATATAAAGTAATAATAACAATTCTAGATGCAAATTAAAGTTTTGTTTTCTGCCCCAGGAAAGATAAACTACAGCATGCCCACAATTAGATAAATTGGTTGGGGATCTGCAAGTGATCACCAGAATCCCAGATTAAATATGTGGAAACACGGGGCTCATGTGCCCATGCTGGCATTTCAAGTCCTGCCATTGGTTGATATTTTAAATTTTAAATTTGTTCACTGGCACCATGATGGAAACAGGCAGCCCTGAACCTGTCTCCCACTTCTTCAAGGTTTGTTTTCCAGTATTTCTTCCCTTTCCCTAAGCAGAACATGATCTCAATGAAGGAGGTACAGGCATATTCCCTTAGGCACCCCCATGAGGTCAGCTTCAATCTACATCCATGGCTGTGACCAGCACCAGCGCTGTGCTGCAATGTACCACCTGACCCTCACCACAAACCACACCGCATAGAAATGCACGATGTCTGGTCTCAGATGCTCCAGCACGTACTGTGAGTTTTAATAGATTCTT
Organism: Aselliscus stoliczkanus; assembly: GCA_033961575.1. NCBI lineage: Eukaryota > Metazoa > Chordata > Mammalia > Chiroptera > Hipposideridae > Aselliscus > Aselliscus stoliczkanus. Next base: position 70,144,436 of record CM066731.1, on the reverse strand, counting down.
TTTCTGCAAAGCATGATTCTCCCCTTTGTCAGAATTCAGAAATGCATTTAGACATGAATGAAACTGCTGTAAGCTTGGAGGTAAGTAAGCAGGGGCTGGAGGTCACCGATGCCATGTGACCTTGAGTGGGAAGTCTCATTGCTCTGGGCCGCAGTTTTCTCAGAGTTCACAAAAAAAGCATTTATCAGGTGACATATACCTTTGTCATTTAATCCTCAGTTCTGTCCAATGCTATGGAGGAAAGCAAAGTGCCTAAAGTTATGGTTAATAACAACCAGTATTTACTGAATGCTCTTCATTTGCTAAGCCTGTGGGGAGGGGTCCCACAGCCAGAGAGGAATCCCAAGTCTGTCTGACCCCCTAGGACCAGCTCCTCTGCCCAGACTGCATGCCCACCCTCTTTGGAAAGCTGACCTGCTCACTGCTGACACTGATGGGCTCCCTGAGCACAATCCAGGTCACGCACTCCAGAAGTGGAGGGGTGGTCAGTGAGCCTGGGTAGGTCCAGTAGTCCAAGCTTTCAGGAAGGAGGCCACGAGGGTCAAAGCCAGTGAAGTCGGCACTCTTGCCCTGATACAAGGCAAATATACAGGTTAAAAGTGTCATGTGATCAGAGCAGGAGAGAGGCATCACAGATACTCCCCTCTCACTGCCACAAAGCTTTATTTTTTTTTAAGAGAGGTTCCACGTTCACTGGAAAACAAAGTAAAAAGAGCTTAATGGAAGACATCTAACTTGGCAGTACAAACTTGCAGATACTAGCAAGAGAACCTGACTTATTTCACTTTGCTTAATGTCTTCAAGGTCCATCCATGTTGTCACAAATGGCAATGTTTCATTCTTTTTTATGGCTGAGTAATATTCATCTATCTATCTATCTATCTATCTATCTATCTATCTATCTATCTATCATCTATGTCTATATCTATATCATCTATATCTATATCATCTGTATCTATGTCTATATCTATCTATAGCACGTTTTCCTTATCCATTCATTTGTTGGTGGACACTTAGGCTGTCTCCATGTCTTGGCTGTTATAACTACTGCTGCAGTGAGCATGGGGGAGAAGCTCTCTTTTTGGATTAGTGTTTTCAGATTGGGTTTACTCTGTATGTTTCAAGAAGGTCAAGCTAGGAGTAATAGATGAAGACAGGGGCTGCCTCAATTTGAGGGTGAGCTTTCCAAAGCCAGGGCTGCCACTGGCGATGGCAGTATTTAAACAGATGCTCAGTGACCTCAATGCAGCTGTGCGTAGGAAGGATTAAACACTGAACAGATGAATCCAACTAGGCCATAGGATGTAAGTCTCTGTGAAGAAGGGCCTTCTCAATCAGGTTCCCTAGGATCACAAAGTGACTGGCATGTCGGAAGTACTCAATGGAAGTAGTCAGCGAACATCTGGTGGGTGAAGGAGCGACCAACATGACTAGGTGATAACTCTGTTCTGTTGCAATCATGAGACTCTCTGACACGTGCTTATGTGAGCAGCATTTTACCTTTATTAACTGCTCATCCAAACACCACATGTTAAACCAGACGATTCAGTCTGACCTTGGGAATATTCCAAAACCCATGGGGCATGGAAATCAGGCACTCTCTAGAGGTGGCAGAAAATTCAACTGTACCTTGGTTTTAATGGAATCCAGCGCACTGATGACCTTCTGTAGGCCTGGTTTAGCGTTGCCAATCTGTGGAAACATGAGGAATAGGACAGAATGGTCCAGGTAGTTCTATGCCAGGGGCGTTGGGCAGCTCTGTCATGCAATTTCTCCAGGCAGTGAACTGGAGCCCCACTGGCCACATGGTGCCCACCAGTCTTAGTCTGGTTACACTGGCACCATGACTCTCTGTTTGTGCTGATGGCCAACCCCGGCTTCTGCCCTTGCAATCTCCAAATGACCCTCTTAAGTGTCACCAGTGACCTCAGATATCACTGGTCAACACTTCCCTAACCCTTCCCACAGGATTTGACACTGTTGTCCTCTGTCCCTGGTAACTCTCTCCTCCTTTGGCTGTCCTCTGCCCTCCTGCCTCCTGCATGCCCTTTGAGTCTTGTGCTCCACTTGTCATTTAATTAGCATCTTTCCCGCTGCCCGAAATGCCTTGCCCTCTGCAGTTTCTCGTGGCTGCTTGCTCAGCAGCCTTGTCACCCCACTCTTCATGCATTCCTTGGATGACTCCACCTTATCATAGTTCAGGGCCAATGACTCACCAGCCCAGACAGGTCCCCACTGACTTTACAATGGTCTAGAGGGCAACCCCACCTGCATGTCTTATTGGTACCTGAAATTCTCCCATGTGGGGCCTCTGTCTTCCTCCCCTCCAAAGCTTGATCTTCATTTAGCATTGTCAGTCACAAAAGAGCACTATCTATCTAACCTAAGGTTGAATTAAGAAAACAAAAAACAACTAGTACTCATGTGACATATACCTCTTCCTCATTTCCCATTTCACAGGTGTTCATCCTTCATATGTACCTCTAACTCGCACCTAATAAATACCTCTCAAGTGTCTCTGGTCCCCCATCTCCCGGCTACCAGCAGCTACAGAGGGGAGAGTAAGCTTGAAAACATTTCAGAGCCAAAGACGTTTCCCGGGCTCTTGGTAGAATGTTCTGTTCGGTTAATCTTTCCTGAAAAAGGGGAGGTGGGGGAAGAAGGCCATTCACTAACCTTCAAAAAAACACCCAAAACAGCCAGTCCGTCAGGTTGTTGCACAGCTTTCCCGAAATCCCCGTATTTGGTGTTCCAGTGAACCAGGTGAAGCTACAGTGAGAGGACACACAACTTCATCCTGTGATTTACACAGTAAAAGCCTGCAGGCTCTCCACAGTGACCTTCTCCACAGAGCTGGAGGTCACTGACAGAAGGGGATCACTTTAAAACGTAAACTTTCATTTTAATTCTAGTTATCCACGTGGGCAAAACAGCCCGGGATTTCAGACAGAGCTGCCTATTGTGAGGGAGCAGGCACAGATTCTATTTGTAGGTTTACATTAAAGCAGGACCCTCCCATTTACATTCCATCACTCGGTGCAGATGGTGCCCCTGCAGGTGGTAGAGAGGGTTTTGTGGCATTAACTGTAACATCACAAATAAAGGCTGATGAGGACAGGGCAAGGTCCTTCCTCAGAGAAGTGGTTCCTTTGGTCTGAGTCACAGTTACAAAATTAAGCTTTTGAAATCTATGCTAACTATCACTTTACATTTTTCCCTGGAAAGGAACAAAAAACAGCATGTCTTACCTCAGCGGAGTATTTCTTCCTATCCACAGTGTGCTCAGAACCATGCCCATCGGCTGAACCCCAGTGAAAGTGGAACTGAATCAGCCTGTAAGTGTCTGCAAGAGGTCCTCCCTTCAGCACTGAAAGTTACAAAACACACGTGTGTGTATGTGTATATGCACGTGTATGCACACACATGAAACACACACACAAAATTTATGCCTGCAGCAACATTTTGTTCTGAAAAAGAGATCCAGGTTCAGGTTTGGCCCACGGTGCTGCAGGAAATGGTAGCAACTCTGTCCCTCAGGTGTGCTGGCTGAAGGTTGGATGCCCTCTCATCTGGTGTCTGAGCTTTGTGGCTCTTCTCTTGTGGGTTTGGTCTGGGGTGCACAGGTTCAGGGTCAGAGCAATATAGGGAAGGAGTATGAGGACTGTTTTTACAAAAGAAGGAAGTAGGGGGTTGGGTTCTAAGCCTGCTGCCTGCGGTGAGCTGCCTGACCCAGAGCTGGGGCAGACATGAATCACAGAGAACAGACCATCTGAAGCATATTGAGCAAAGAGGGTCCATTATAATGGCCACTCCCGTCGGTTACAAACTAGCCACAGGCTGTACCTTACAAAGTTAAGGCTATTCTTCTGCCCCTAATATTCTGCCCCTATTCTTCGCATCTCTGGCTGACGTGCCCCACACCAAGAAGTTTTCCATGGAAATGAGAAACACACATAAATCCCAGCCTGGCGAGCAGAGGAGGCCTGTCTTCCACTTAGCAATTAGAGACCACCTCTGTGTTTATGTGGTGGCCTTTCCCTTCCTTTCTTACTGACTCTCTGCTAGGTAAACTTATTTTCACTTTAAACTCCATTGGCTCACGTCTGAATTCTTTCCCATGTGAAGCCAAGAACCTTCTTAGCCCAGGGTTGGAATCCTCACTCTGGGGCATTCTCCTCTCTCCAACATCATGAGAAGAAATTTTAAGAGAACTATTAATTTCTCCTGTGAGTCAGCAAAAATGAGCCCACACGGCTGCTAGCCAGTGCTGGTCTGCACACACTTGGAACAGGGGAATTTCTCTCTACTGCGGCCCCATGACTGTCCCATCGTCCTACACGCCGGAGTTTCTGAAATGTAAGCATTCTTGATCTTAACCATCTAAAATCCAAGTTTCCTTACACAGGCTTTCCAAACTCCTTAGAATTTGGATTGTCACTGCTACGAACTAGCTTTGCTTCTGTCCAATTATTTAACCCCTCTGACCTTAATTTCCTCATCTGTGAAGTGGGCACATTCGATTGTTGATTACGTCACTAAGAATTACTGATCACCTACTATATGTAGTGTGTAGGGCTCTATTATCTCCCAAACTTCAACTTCTAACTTTAATAAGTATCCCATGATTCTATTGTGGCATCAATGGAACTTCGTTACAATAAAGTCAGTACTAGAAATCACATTGTTAGACCATAGTCTGTCTGTTGATAATTAACAAGTTGTGTCTTAGGAGAGGATTAAAATGTCCCTCCAAACAACTTTTTTACCTAATTTACATGTATTAATGGAATTTAACCAATATATTTTGAAGCTTTTAAAATTAATTGAATTCTACCATTTCAACTTTATTTTTCTAGAGCTGTGATGGAAACATCTGTTCCTATAAGTATAGTTTATTAGCTTTGGGTTATAATGCTACAAACTTACTTCAGCTTTGCAAAACAAAAGCACAAAGTCTGTAAGTACAGCAAAATTTGTTGGCTTAACTTTACCTAAATATGCTTAGATAATAGCAGCAACCATTCATCTGCTCAAAGGAAAGCTAAAGCTGGCTGGGGGATATTTAGGTAGCGGGGCCTTTCTATTGCTCCTGGCTGCCAGCTCTGCCTTACAATAGGCCAGGAGAAAAAAAGAGGAATGAAAAAATATATAAATGGTGTTATATTACAGATCTGTTAAGAAACATGAATTTGTATGTATTCTGATAAAACCACATGTATTGAAACTTAGAAACAACTTGTTGTAAAAGTCTTTTTAATCTGATAATGCTGTAAGGAAAGCATTAGCCTTATTCCCCCAAATAAGCTTTTTAAAAAATAAACAGAATTCTTGTAATAGATATGTATGATATGGGGGGGAGGAGTTGGGTGGCGAACTGGGGGAGGAGTGTTGTCACTTTGAGGGGTAAAAAGTATAGCTATTGCACTGTGTTGTACACCTGAAACTAATTTTATTAGTTTATTAAAAAAATGTTTATTTCACAATAAAATAATTATAAAAAAAATAAGAGAATTCCTAATATAAGTAATAATGTAAATATTTTGTAGGGTGTCAGATGGTCATATGTCTTGTTAAGGAGACCACTTCATGGACGATGTAGAGACCTGACCACTGCATGTACACCTGAAGCTGACGTTGAATAATATTGTATGTCAACTATAATTTAATATGTATATAGTCATGGGATATGGAGTATAGTGTGGGAATGGAGTCAATGGAATTGTAATAGATATGTATGATATGGGGGGGGCAATGGATTGGGGGAAGGGTGTTGTCACTTTGTGAGGAGTGAAATTATAACTATTGCATTGTTTTGTACACCTGAAACTAATTTTTAAAAAGTGAGAGAATTCCTATTTTTCATAACAATGTACCCTCAAAACAAAACAAAAACATGGTTATGAAATAAATTGATATTGAAATTAAGTCCTTTATAATAACTTTTTAAAACCACTAACTAACTGGCTGGTTGATCTTAAAAAACATTTGTAACATCATTAATTCAAGTGCCAAAATAAGTTAAATAAAAACATAGTAAGCATCCAAGATAACTGATCTTTCTAAATGTGAAGAATCAACTCAGAATTTTAAATGTTAAAGATAATGAAGCTTATTGTTATTTCTTATTCTTATTTACTCCCTTACAGATCTTAAGTTCCATCCTAATTTATTTATTTCAAATAACATTTTGAATTAGGCAAGAGTGTATAGGGGTTTTTATTAAACAAAGCTTGCTGATACTAACAAAAAAAAAAAAAAAAAAAAGAAATACTTAGGATCCTATAGTTAACACACTCAGTGCTGACCTATTATTACCAGATGCCTGTTTTAACTCCTATTAAAATAAAGCTATGATGCTATGTAGATTGGAAGCCCATTGTAAGTAGAAAAGATTATTAACTTCTTAAAGTTTAATTGCTATCAAAAGCAACATTTCTGGTCTTCAACTAGATGGTTCTTCCTCAGCAAATTCTTAGCACGGAGTCTAGTCATGAGAGTCCTTCAAAAACTTTGTTATAATAACAAATTGCCATAAACTCTAAGAAAGGCAGCTTCCATCTTTTTATTTGAGAAACAGAAAAGACATCATTTGGTAGACAGACAGAAAGCCAATGCTATATTCTGGACATACTCATTTACTGAGTTAGGTTGCCACATACCATTTTCTAAACTATCACAATTTACAAGGAAACCTGTTTTTCTAATGCATTATTTTAAAAAATAATTTTTTGAAACAGCAGAAACTGCTGATGGCATTTTTTTTTTCTCTGTAAAATGCAGCCAGGCTGGTGGGGCTCTGAAGAGTCAATGATTTACTGCACCACAGAAATGTGTTCCCCAAGGGATAGAAAAACAGAAATGGGTTTTCTCTTAAACTTAATTTAGATCCATATCTCAATGCCTAGAGGTCCAATTGATTTTAATTTTCATGATGTGCCATCAGTTGTACAAACTAAATCTATAAAACACAAAAGGTACCAAGTATATTACAGACTTCCTATTACAGATTACGTGGAAAAATCATGTAAAGTATATGTTATTTGAAAAACTGAAAACTTAACATTTTTTAATGCTTTCTTCCTAATCGTTTTATTACTACTTAATATAAGATGCATCCAAATAACAAACTTAAGACCTCGCTGGATGTCAATAATGTCTCTTAGATCCAAAATACAAACAAACTATTCCCAGTAATCTTTGGTTTAAAATGAAAATTTAAGGGATTTCCTATTAATGACTTAACTAAATAAGTCCACTATAAACAGAGCATTTCTAGCAGGTGAACAATCTGTGACTAATTGGACATTTACTAAATCATGCATTACCGTTTTGCTTTTCTCAGCAGTAGCCAATAATCCTAGAGCTACCCATTAAGTTAAGAAAATGAAAGTTAATATAGACAAACCTGAGAAAAAGATGCCCCATTCCCATTTCTTTTAAAGGAGTAAAATGTTTAGCTGTGACTTTGACTGCGGTAAACACAATTCAAATTCAAGAAAACACAAGATTTAGTTTCAGGTATATGACAACTATACAAGAGTCAAACAAGAAACTCTTTTGATATGAATATAATTAAATACAGTGTTGGTCAGTTTGTAGGTACTTAGGGTTCTGCTCACACCATGAACAGTATGCATGACAAGCGCTAGCATTCCTTGTTATTATGTTTCCTTTTAACCTAAGATTGTTTGGGGGAAGCAAGTTTTAAAGCTTTGAAAGCAAGTCCCTGGTCGCACATAGGAACAACCAGTATATCATACAGATAACCATCTGCTTGAACTGGGCCCAGCTAAACTCAGCTCCCTTCCTTCCTTTTTCTTGAATTCACACAAACCAATAAAAAATATTCCAATTCCAAAAAAACAGAAATGATATGAAAGTTGTGTGTAGGTCGCCCCAACATGTCAGGTATTTTGTTTTCCATGATATTTGCCTCTAATAAAGCTGGAGAGTTTTAAACTCATTAATAAGAGTTATTAAGTTGGCAGGAGTTAGCAATTTTGATGAACATTCTTTTCTCCCAGATAAATCTAGTAAGAAAAGATCTCAAGCAGGGAGAGTTATTTTTTTAATAACAAAAGACTCCTCTTCACAGGATTAACATTTTTTCATTAATTTAAGGTGGTTTATTTTTAAAGGAATTTGGAAGATTCATGAGAACCTTAACCCAAGCTTCTAGTTAATTAACAATTCTCTCAAGCTTAACTATAGCAATAAATTGTGCCAGCTCAGTTCCTGATACTCAAGGATTTAAGTTTGGGTATGAGATAACATTTAGGGTATATATTTGAAAATCTGACTTTGTGAAAAGTTCTAGAAGACTGAAATCTCGCTCAGGGGAAAAAATGTAGGAAATGAGCTGAAGGATTTAAATGTAGAAAATAAGTGCCAAAGGATATAAAAAAAAGTTAAGACCCCAAAAATAGCTCCTCACAGAAAGTGATGTTAAAACTGACTATTTAAAACAACTGAGTGACCAAAATGATAAATTATTTTTAGACGTAAGTGTACAGAAAAGCATATCAGTTTTTTTAAAACATGGTAGGTACACACTAAATATTAACTATGGCTATCATTTAAGATTCCTATTCAATTTCTATTTCTAAGAGATTGTCAGTTAGTCTCACTCCAGCAAACTGGGAAGGAGGTGACGAGCAAGTTACTTAAACTCTGGCATTCTGTTTCTTCATGTTTATTTTAAGTAGATTCGACTAAAGTGTCTGTACCGTTTCTTCTCACTTGAGAGTCTGGGATCTTAAAAGAAGACTAAGGAGGGTTTCTCTGCATGGTATGTTTGGTGGTTTTTTGTTTTGTTTTGTTTTGTCTGTTTGTTTTTTTAATTCTGTAGATGAGTTTTCGCTTAATATTAATATTTAATATATTCTGCATTCTAGAAAAAAACACACAAAACGCTTCCTTGTTTAACCCAAACAACTGCAAACATTGAAGAGTATGGGCACAGTTACAAAGAAGTCTTTCATAGGTAAGGAGAGTAGGCCTGCCTCCAATCCTGTCCTCCCGTTTTTACTGGCCTCCCTTGTTTTATCAGCCTCCTTGTCTGTTACCATATTGACTTCCTTTTCCTTTTCCTGGAGTCCCCTCCATGACACCGGAATCCTTCAGGCCTCAGCGCCAGCCTTACTCACCCTAGAATCTTTCCTGACTCACTCAGGCCAACTCCCAAGCTTCTCCAGGTTCCCACAGTTGCCTGAAACACTTCCTTGTTGCACTTATCACAGTGACTGCTGCATCTGTTACTTCCATGTCTTTCCACAGTAGGCACCTCCAGCGTGGGCTCTGGACGCAGGAGAGGGACCATACCTCCACCCTGCCCTCTGGGTGCCCAGCTTATCTTGTATTTCATTGTATTAGGAAGGATTTGATTTAATATAAAAACTAAGTAAATAATACATGCGACTCTAAAGACATAGGTGTGAGCCCCTATCTGAACCACTTGGTTTTCCCGTTTCACATCTAAACATGTCCATTGTTTTAATAATATATGTGCTGCTCATCGGAAGTAGTTAGAAAATGTGGCTAGCTGGAATCAGTTCCTGCTTGTGTAGAAACCCAACAGAGCTTGACAGATGCATGTTAAGACGTAGAACTATATAATAGCATCATCTATAAAATCAGTGCATGCTTCCATATGACAAATGGCATGTTCAGGAACATAAATTAAAAATTAAAAATACCATCAAGTGATGGGAGGTAATCTTACAGCTCACTAAAAACTTTCCTTGGAACTCTGATCAGAGGTGCAGCAGCTTAATTATTAGGCAAGTGCTTGCATAATAACTGCAGTCTGACGGTGTGTGGACATGACAACAGCTGTGGTCCTTGCTGAGGAATTGGTACATGCCAGGCTCTACACAAGGTGCCTTATACCCTCTGCCCCATGTCACCCTTCCTCTGAGATGGATACCAACCTCACTCCCATTTTACAGCTAAGAAAACTCAAACTTACAGTGATCAGGTTACTGTCTTTCCCAAGGCCACTGAGCTAGTTAGTGGCAGAGCAGGAACTTGAACCCAGGTCTGTCTGACCCCCGTCTGTGCTCACAGCTGGGAGACTAAACTGCTGAAATCCACTTTCCAGTGATACATATTACTGCAACAATTGATTTTATGATCAAATTGGTAAAGTCCTTAGGGAGTTTCCTCATCTGGTTCCATTCATCAGACATTTGTTTTCACGTTGTTCCACAAACAACCTGAAATACTCCACTGGCATATAATCTTATATTGGAGTTTGTGTAGTCTCCAATGAGGTGTGTAACAGACATACCCACTACAAACAACGATTGTGTTGGCAACACTGAAACATACATTCATTGTGTCTCCTTTAAAAAAAAAGTTGACAGCTAAAGACTGAAGTAGATCACTTCTTTTGGTCTTTAAATAACTAAACATAAAATTTTATAGCATCCTTTCTATAAGTACTATACCATACTGCCAAGACCTTGGACCGAGCTGTACTATAATCCAAACACACTATGTTCTGTCCATGAAGGAAAGAAACTGTTTCCCTTACATTTAACTTAATCACCGGGGCGTTGTTTCTTTGGAGTGGGAGGTGTGCTTGGCAAGGCAGTGCCTCAGAGACCTTGAAGGAGTGTCCTCAATGAACTACTAAATATCATAAGTCATGACACTATGCTAGAATGTGCTTGTGTTTGCATGTTGGTGTGTGTGTGTGCGCGTGTGTATGTATGTACTGCGTTACTCTCTCTGCATTACCCTCCATCAAATTCTATTCCAGAATCACTATTTCAGAGAGCCAAATGTCAAAAACTTTTCAAAAGTTGGGGAGGAGGGAAGAATTTTTTTTTTTCAAAACGTACTGAATATTATTGGATAGCTACTGAAAAAGAATAGTCAGCTTGACTATAATAGTTATAATTACATTCAAATATTACTACTATAGATCATTACTGCAAAATTTTGACAGCACTTTCAAATGTTTTCCATGTCTTGTCTCATTTTACTCCAAGGCCTCCCCTACTCCCACACCACCACCCACCCAGTGTGTTCACACCACTGTTCATCCCATGACCTTCAGAGGAAAGCACTCAGGAAAATAGGTTACTGGCAATAAAATCAACCAGTAGGCAAAGAAGGCTGCCCCTATGTCTGAGGGGGATGTTCTCCTATTTGTAAATAAGAAAGAAAAATAGCACTCAACTAGCATCCTGTAAACAGCTCATTACAAATGCATTATGGTAATTGGTTTTGTCAGTAATGGACCAACTATATCCACCAATTTTAAAACATCTTCATTTGTGGAAAGAATTTCTAGGTAGGTATCACCACTTTTTTTTTTCTCTCATTTATTAATTTAAAAAAAATTTTTTTTCACTTACAGTTGACATTTGATATTATTTTATATTCATTTCAGGTGTACAGTATAGTGGTTAGACATTTATACAATTTATGCAGTGATCCCCCAGATTAGTCTAGTACCCACCCGGCACTATACGTAGTTAGTACAATATTTGACTATATTCTCTATACTGTACTTTACATCCCCGTGACTATGTAAATGCCCATTTGTACACCTTAATCCCCTCACCTTTCTCACCCAGCCCAACTCCCCTCTCCTACTGCCACACTAGCTCAATGCCCAGAAAATATTCATAACGATAATGTTTCCAAGAATTTCAGTCTTTTACATTGTTGGGCTTTCACAATCCTCCTCATTGTTACCCTAAAGATCACACTGAAACGTATTTTTTATTGGATAGGCATCAATTCTGGAAAACAAATATTTTAAACAGAATTGTAAAAGTTCTAATTTTGCAAATCTCATCATTGCTTGTCTTTATTGCCAGGGGACTTTAACTTTTGTGATTTTTCACAGGCAAATCTCAGTTACTCAGTGCCCTCGTTAGAAACAGCCCAGGTCACCTCAGAGTAATCAGCCCACTTCTGGGAGCCTGGCACCTAGGAAGATCCCTGGAGTGGCTCTTCCAGGGCTGACAAGGGGGCTACTGTCCGGTTCCCCATTCCTCCCACTCAGCTGGAGAAACAGGTACTGGGGAAAAGGCGCCAGTTACTTTTTAAACACTGACCTGCTTTGTCCTGGGAGTCATCAAACTCCACGTTGAAAGCGTGGCCGTTATTGAGGATCCTCCGAGATGTCGCCTGCTCATAGCTAACACGCAGAGGCTGCAGCGAGGGGTCATGGACCACCGCTTTGGTGTCGATGTCAACAGGGGACTGGCGCTTGCCCTTGGCAATGGGGAAGTCCTTGAACCAGTGCTCGGGTCCTAGGGTTGAGAAGAGACGCGTGAGCCCCCCAGGGTAGGGAAGGGCACATTCGCACCGCTAGGAAAGTGACTGGAGCCAGTCTGCTCGGTTCCAATTTTGGCGGCACCCTTAGCTGAATAACCTCTGGGAAACACTGTGCCTCTATTTGCTTGTTTGTTTTATGGGGAAATAATGGCATCTATCTCGTAGAAATTGTTGTGGAGAACTAGAATCCATACATGGAAAGCCTTTAGAACCAGTAGTGAGCGCCATATAAGTATTAGCTGTTTTCATGTTCGGTTTGCTGAAACACAGCAAGTGAAATGGGGCAGACGCGAACTAACGGCAGTCTCGCGGCTGGGATTTGGGATGTGCGCGCTCACTAAGACGTCCCACCAGGTTGGGATTACGCCCTCGTGTCCTGGTGCTGAACGCAGGGCAGGGTCACGGCTCAGGCCGCCCCCCTCCTTGAGTGGCCAGGATCCCCACTATCTGAGAAGCCCCAAACCCCTCAAAGATGCATTTTTTCTCTTGCATCTGCTGGCCCCGGAGAACCCAGGTTTGTCACCGGTAAAGCCCGGTTCCTGGTGACCCCCTACCGTTAGAGTCGAGAGGTGAAGGGAAAACTCAACAATCAATGAACTCAGACCTGCCCACGAAATGCCCGGAACAGCTGGTGCTGGGAGCCTTAGCCACAGGTGTTGCTGAGAGAGGGCGCGTGGGGCAGGGGCGTCCCTAATTTCTCTGTCACCAACGCCTAATATTTCCTGTTACAACCCTTCCTCCTAGATTCGGGTAGGACGAATTCCACCTAGATTTGGGTAGGACGGTCTCCAGTTGGGACCCGGGAGGGGCTGTCCTCGCGCCTCGCGCGGAGGCTGCGCCCGCCTCGGGCCTGTGCACGCGGGACGTGGGGATTCCGGGCGCCGGCGGGGGCTGGGGTTCTGGACACCCCTCGAATGGAGCACCTGGGCCGCGCGTTCTGGCGGCCGCGATGCACAGCAGGTGCAGTGCCGGGCCGAGCTGGGCCCAGCGGCGCACTCACCGTTGTGTGGGCCGTATCCCCAGTGGTGGGACATGGTGGCTCGGCGGGTCCGGCAGGGCAAGAGTTGGAGCAAGTCCAGCGGCGGCTGCTCTGGGCCAGCACGGTGTGTCCGCGGTCACGCCGTCACAGGCTTTTATAGGCTCCCGCCAACTTGGTGCTTGGGGGCGGCCCGGGGAGGGGGCCCGGGCGGACCTGGAGGCGCGGAGGTGAGGGCGGAGGTGCTGTCCCCGCGCGCAGGGCGGGCCGGGCGGGGACAGCGCCCTTTCGGCTGCGCCGCTGCGCTCCGAGCTCCTTTGCCGCGGCCGTGCCCGGGTCCCTGGGCACCGGCTCCGCGCTTGCGGCTCCGGGCGGCACCGGGCTGCGGGGTGCACCCTCCCTCTGGGGCGCGGAGTCCGGCCGCGGCGCCCGTTGAGCGGGCCCGCGGAGCCCTCGCCTTTCATCCCCCACCCATTGTGATCGCATACCCTGCCGGGAGCCCTTTCGCCCCCACCGCGCGGGGGTCTCAGCCCCAAGGGCACACCCCCAGTCCCCGCCAGGGCCGGCGAGCTCCGTCAGGAGCTGTGACCTTGGGGCAAACGGGGATGCTGTCCCAGAGGTTCCGGGAGCGCGCGGCTTTGGGGCCCAGAGCCACGCGCCCCCCGCTGGCCTGCCGAGGAATAAAAAGGCTCCGGCCGAGTGTTGGTGAATTAAGGCATCAGGGTTGTGTCTGCAGCATTGCTTTGTAAAACAGGATTCTCTCAACACATTGGCATTTTTAGGGGTTCCTACCAGAGCCCTCTAACCACGAAAGTGACCAGAGATAGCACTAACTCCACATCCAATAACCAGAGGAGTTCACCTTCCCTTAGCGAACTGCTTTTCACACTTAAAATGTACTTAGTTCCTGCGTGTGTTTTTGGTTTTTCAGAATTAGTACCATTGAAACTTTTGTATAAGTAATTAAATCCATTTAGTTTTTAAGAGTAGTTGAGAAATTCAAACATTGTTCCCAAGTTTTAATTTTAGCCAGAACTGGAATGCAAAGATATGTGGGACAATAACACTAACAAATGCAAAATACGTATTTTAAATATTTTATGTTCTGCAACGTGGCACGGAGAAATACTCAGTTTAGTAAGAATAAAAGTACTCAGTTTAATAAGAGTAAAAGTCCACCTGGCCTTAGAGTATTGGTTCTCACCTGGAGGCCCTTTTGCCCCACAGAGGATGTTGACAATGGAGACATTTTGAAATGTCACAACTAGGGTTGTATGTGGTACTGGCATCCAGGGAAGCTGCTAAACATCATACAATGCACAGAGCAGCTCCCTAAAACAAAAACTATTCAATCCAAAATGTTAAGAGTACCAAAATCATGACACCCTGCCTTAGGTAATGCTTTTGTGGAAAAAAGTTACATATGTAGGTGCAGCCACACTTGAGCCCTAGGGCAGTGCTTATGCCCAGGATATGCCCTCACTCATCTTTTGTTGGGTGGATTGAAGAGTGAAGAATAAAATCCTTCCTCTTCAGAATATCTTCGATTCACTTTGCTTGAGCACACATCCGACGATGGCCTTTTACCCAAATCATGAAAGCTTATTGTCATTAGTAACTTCATCATGTGATGGAACTTCTCTTCTGCTTATAAATCACCACCTTGCATGGGGAATTTTTTACTTCCTTTTAGAAACAAGAACAATGGGGCATTTTCCATGCAAGGGGAAGTGTAGGCATTACAAGTCAGTCTTTCCTCCTGATTAAGAACGAGTTGGGACTGACCAGCACCACACACTAGAGCAAAACATACTTTTCCTCCCCAAATTATCCTCTTCTGAGTCCACTCTCTGGGAACCCCACTTGGTGAGACTAAATGAAACAGGGACCAGTGCTGTGAGGGAGCCTAGAACAGAACCAAGCAACGGGGCTGGCGGAAGACCGTGTAACCTAATAACTGTTAGCAGAAGGCTCCATGGTGCAGGCACACACCTCCTGGGTGGATGCACATGATGGGCCATCCCTAAACACACCACAGGAAGAAAATACGGACACTTCTATTTACAGTTCTTTTACTCTCTGAAAATGTCCACTTTGTTTCTAGTTTATAATATGTGCCATTATATGAGACTGTGTGTACTTCATTTATTTTCAAACCCTATACTGGGGTTCGTGCTCTCCTACAGTGACTTCGACTCTGCAGAGTTGAGTCATGGCTGACCTACTCGTGCAGGAGCCCATAGCCGTGTTTTACAGGTCGCCTGTGCCCTTGGTTCTGCTATCTGTTCCTTCTTTGGCATGGCACTGATATCACTATTTAACATGTATTTCATGCCCAGTGTGCTGGGCACCATGGTCATGCCTGATAAGCCCTTCCCTTCAGTGGTCACTGCTATGTTTCCTATAGTTTCTCTTGAGTGATGTTTGGAGGGGACCCGTGTCTATTTTTTTTTCTCCTTGGTGCTTCTAGGTAGTTAATTAACTTCGATTTGTGCCTTGGATACTCTACATATAAACACTTCTGAAAAACATGAAAGCGTTTCAAACCAAGGGCTTGGTTTAGTCATTTGCGTATTCTAAAATTATATGTCAAATAGGAAATGTTTTTGCTCAGCTAAATAAAAGCTCTCCCCTCTTAGCAAGTGGCAACTTTCTTCTTTGTGCTTTGTGGTTATTTCATAATCCCTCTGAAACGCCCTACCTCTCTTGAGGCCTAATCAGCGTTTCATTTAAATGAGTATTTTCATTTCTTTTCAATTTAGCCACTCAGGACATGGGGCTTAGTATACCTCATCATCTTGACAACAGGCCTTTAGTTGGAGAAAATAGATTAAAAGGAAGCAAGTAGAACTTCCCTGATGAAATATCATTAAAATACTCCTCAAAATAAATAAAAAAATTTATAATAAGCAGGCAAAGTTTACATAATCACATTATGAGTTGAGCCACAAAATACCTCCCCCACCCCCACCCCCACCCCCACCCACCAAAATAGATGCTGAGTTAGATTTCTGGTAAATTCACAGACTGAGTAAAATTCCTTTTTTCTAAGAATTCTCAGCTATAGTATAATGTAAGCTCTCGGTAGTAATTACAGGGGCATGAGTATGTATGTGACATATATGTCTGTGTTGTTTGTGGAGGGCAGGAATTTACCTGAATTGACCACCTTGTTGGTGGGGGTGGAATGTGTCAGTTGAAAACGTTTATTCAATTTTCCAAAGTGTCCTACTTCACTTGTTTCTGGTCCTGACACAAGACTTTGAGTTGGGAAGAGCTATCTTTAGGCCCTGTGTGCATTCACAGAAAGCTGAGTAAATGGAGAACGAGAGTCACCTGTGAGAAAATTAAGGCAAACTTAAGAAAGTTCAAGCACTTGTATAAATTATGCCAATTAGTGTCACCAAAGTCCAGTGTCACAGGCTCATTGGCAACTTGCCACTTCAATTTGCACATTAGCGGCCCGGGTGCTAAAAAAGATAAATTTCTGGGTAGAAGAGCTCCTTTTATATCTCTTCAAACATGTCTCTTCTATACTAGTTAAATTTATTTTTAAAATTTAAATTTACACATGATAAGGCTTGGGTCTACGTAAAGCTGCTTCTCTTCTCTCATCCACACTCTCTTTACAGAAAAGCCTAAGTGACAGCAATAGAACTCCCCCCCCAACACACACACACACACACACACACACACACACACACACACACACACACACTCCTCCAAGAACTTTGAGATGCCCACCTCTGACATTCCTGAGATGCGGACATAGCACCCATTAGCTCATAGTCTTAGAGTGGCAGTCAGTATTTTAGAATCCTGATTGCCTCATCCATCCATCCATCCATCCATCCATCCATCCATCCATCCATCCATCCATCCATCCATCTCTCCATCAGTCCATTCCTCCCTCCATTCGACAAATACTTTTTGAGCATCAACTAGGTTCTAGATGCTCTGTTAGGTACTGGGGCTTCAGTAGTAAAACAAGACAGGTAAAGTCCTTACCCTTCTAAAACCTCCAGGCCTGCATTACCTAGAACACACACACACACACACCCATGCACACATCAGCTTATATCACAGACAGAATTTCAGTGTGCTTGTTACTCCTAAAATTGCTTTGCAGTGCAAGAAACTGACCCAAGCTCTTCACTGCAGAGCAGCCCCTTATGGCTAGCTTTATGTATTTTGATGTTTTTTGGGGTTTTTTTTTTGCTGATTTTCTACCTGAATCTTTCCTGCTTAGCTCTCAGTTCTTCCCAGGATGGTCCTGCCTTCTGTCCACTCTGCTTGGCTTGTACAATCTCCCTATCTTCCAGGCCCTCTCTTTGGGATCCTGACTCATCTACATGCTCAGTGACTCAGGTGCCTTGTGGGGGAAGTGTGAATTCTATGAGCCTGGGTTGCATAGCATTTTAAACTCTGCATTTGTAGTAGACTCTCATGGGAGTTAAGTGCTCTTGGGGGAATGAATTCCCCTGAACAAATGTGTTTGGAACCATTCAAATTTCAGGGGAGTCCAGTGAGTATGATAGAAATCTATGGACATGTTGAAACAGAGAATACGGACATGTAATAGCCAAAATATTCTCCTTGAGCTCCCAAGCTCCTCCTCTAGCAGAGGGTGATTTAAATATAAGGGAGAATCTGGCTCTCTGTTGACGGCGCACAGTCGGGTCTCACCTGGTAAAAATTCGCTTTTAAATCACTGGGTTTTATGTCGCTGCAGTGACTGTGTCCCCTGTGACTGCACCATGAGACTGACTCTCACTCCTGCTGATTACCTGGTCAACTTGTGGGGTGGCTGCCGTTAAACACCTTCCAATCTAAAGCAGTTCATTAGCTCTCGAGCATCTCCTTGATCCTAGATTTTATGCCTTGCCTTTTTTATTTCCTTTTGTACAATGGGATTGAGTCACCCCCGAATGTATAAACTCATCTCCCAAGCTGACGTGAACATCTCACTTAGGATTCCGATCTCATGACATGTTCAGACAAGCCCCAGAGTAATGTCATGGCAGGAGACTTACGTTTGAGATGGATTTTCCACTCTGTGCAGCAGCACTCCAACTCTCTATCCTACCAATGCTGAGAGTCAGTAACACAGAGTGAACATTGGTTTTCCCACCTCTCATCTTTGTTTTCTTTTCTGGGCATTTTGCTCATTGTACACACCCCCCGGGAAGGTACTGAGCTCTGGACCTTCCTCAGGAAAAATTCTTGGGTCTCCCCTGAGTCACCCTTCTAGCACTGTGCTGGTTTCTGATGTGGCCCCTCGTAAGGGACAAGAGTTAGCATCTTGATTTTAGATCCCATTTCCCTTGCTGTCAAGCACAGAGAAGAAGCCTTTAGGGAAGCCCATTCCAGTAGCCTTCTTATTGGTAAGTTGTGGGTTCATGATGTTATTAATATATAAAAAAAAGAAACATGATTTTAGGTATTGAATAAGCCATTAGAATTTTTCTTGGTTGAAGTAAAATTGTTTTACAGAAGATAATAGTTAACCTCTATTGAGAGAATGCTGGGATGACTAATCTAAGAGATTTAGATGTATTAACACATTTGATACTTAAAACAATCCTCTGGGCAGGCACGGCATCATTCGTATGCACTGATGAGGAAACTGAGGCACAGAGAGATAAGCTTGCCTGAGGCCACATATCTAGCAAGAGTCGTGTGACCTGAAGCCTGGCCTTTTGGGGACTGGACAGAGCTGTAGCACGGTTCTTTCTCATTTATTTATTTTTAAAAATAATACATACATTTCAGTCTTAATAGAAATCCTTGTTTTTATTTATTTATTTATTTTTTTAGAGAGCAGTGTCACTGGCCTTCATATGTGGGATCTGAACCAGGGCCGCTGGCATCACAAGCCAGCTCTTAACCACCGCGCCACTCGACCGGCCCTTGTTCTCATTTATTTACACTTGAGTTCCCTATGTACTACCCCTTAATTCCTCAAGCCTCATTTTTGGCTATTAAAACTCTCAAAAATATGTATCAATCCCTCATCATCTTTGCTTTATAGGTAGACATTAATGGTTAATATTAAAACATTTGAGAAGAGGAATTAGGGTGTCCAGGATTTAAAGCAACAAACTAAACCTCATCACTGCGCAACTAACAGGAATAAAACACAGCATCGCTTTTTACTTCAGCCATTTTTTTGTTATTGGTATGCTGCCATCTAGTGACCCAAATGAAAGTTTAAAATATTTGGCTATCCAGTGACTTAAATGAAAAATAACATACAAATACCTAATTTTGCCTTCTCATTTGCATTGTAAGTGCTGCCTTAGTGGCAGTTATTTTTAAAAATTATTAACTTTGCATACATTAAATTTGAAATTTTAAAAAAATCTGATATTCACCGTTGTCATTCTTTGTTTCTTCTCGCTTAGTTTTCCTTTGCTAAAATAGCATATTTTACTCATGTCCAGAATTCTTCTTTAATATCAAGTAAGACATTAGAAGAGAAACTAACATGTAATTAATTTTATTTATATGTGGTCTTCAATGGTTTGGTTGAAGGACCATATATACATTTCTTTTAAACTAATTTTTTTGTTTTGCCAATTCTCATTTGAATGACTGACATACTGATCTTTTTCTCCTGTTTCCCAGCTTGTTTGCAGTTAATTGCAACTGTGTTTATTTATTTACAGATGTGATTACAGGTAGACACTGAAACCACAGTCTTACACGTTCTATGTAGAATTCTTCATGTTCATTTGTATAAATACTCACTGATTGCATATAAAAAATTTTGGGTCAGTGATCCTGAATACTCATTTACCATTTCATAAATATATTGTCTCCCCATTAAAAGGCATTATAATATAGTTGCACCCTGGAAAACTAGCACTGCCTAAATCCAGTAAATTCTTTGTGATGATGCCCCATCACAGACTTTTAGGGGTATCATCCAAATTTTATGACACACCTAATTCAAATTCCTGCCCTATGTTGAAATTTTAAAATATCTGCAATGGTGATACCCCGAAAACAAGATGGGGCCCGATGACCGCTCATTTTAACCCCAGCAGCTCCTAGCCATGTCCCTTCTGTGGGCTGTTTCTGCCTGAAATGCAATTGTTTGGAAGCCTGTGCATAACCAGGAAAATGTTCCCCTAGCTAATAAGGGCACATGTGTGGTTTCAATATTCTAGTGAATATGTAGAATTACTCAGCACTTTGGCTCAGTGAGAAGATGGAGGAAGTTTTAAGTTGGATGACAATTGTGAGCACTGGCGATGACCAGGACTAGGGCCAGGGGTGGAGATAGTGTTCTACTGGAAAGCTACTATCTGAACCTAAAGAAATTATTATCCAAGGAGATCTAAACTGAATAAGGTGGACCAAAAACTAGTATGAGTTTGAGTCATATAATGTGTTGTTCAAGAAGAGTGTGTATCCTGGGTTCATTATTTAGTCACAACATGTTTTAGTGTTTGTTAAGTGTCAGGCACAGTACTAGGCCATGGGGAAGGGGTGGAGATAATTCCTCAGTTTGACCTTTCTCCTTACAACAGTCCCAGCCTTGTCGAGCCTGGGACCTTGAACAAGCACCATTGGAGCTGGCACCGTATATTATATGTGCTCTGACAATTAAGTTCGCAAACTCACCCTAGACGAAGTGCTACATATCTCATTGCTGAATATCACTATGGTCACCTTCGAAGTACTTCCCCTGGAAAGCTATGCACCAATGCCAGCACCTAGTCTACCCTTCAAAGCAATTTTGGAACTCTTTTTCTGGAATGGACATAAGAGCTGTTGTCATATTATCCTTGGTGTCCTGAATGTCATCAAAATGTTTTCCTTTAAATATTTCCTTTATCTTTGGGTAAAGAAAGAAGACACTGGAGGCCAGATCAGGTGAGTAGGGTGGGTGTTCCACTACAGTTATTTGTTTACCGGTTAAAAAGTCCCTCACAGACAGTGCTGTGTGAACTGGTGCATTATCATGATGCAAGAGCCATGAATTGTTGGCAAAAAGTTCAGGTCGTCTAACTTTTGCATGCAGCCTTTTCAGCACTTCCAAATATTAAACTTGGTTCACTGTTTGTCTAGTTGGTACAAATTCATAATGAATAATCCCTCTGATATCAAATAGGGTTAGCAACATTGTTGCAACAAGTTTACAAACTGAATTGTCCTACCTTGTTTGCCTCTCCCCAGTAAGAGTGTATGCTGAACAAATTTTACAGCACTCTAAGAATGACTAAGGAAGTACCCTGAGAGAAGTAGCTGAGTGTCTCCACTAATTGATGAAAGCTCCACACCTCCTAATTTCAAGGGACTTAATTAACACATCCAGTTTGCACTGACCAACCTGGTTTTACTTCACCCAAGTGGTGATCTATTAAATTACATTAGCCTCCCAGGACTGTGTCACATGACTTCCGACCTTGCAGGACTCTCCTGACCCAATATCACTTTCATTCCTCGGGGTAACAAATGTACTGCTGCCACTTTCTAAAGAAAGTCAACATACTAACTAGTGAGGTGATGAAAGACATACCAAAGCCACTAGCTGCAAAATGAGACTTTCTGTGTAAAGATAGTAAATATTAAGTATTCAATATTTCGAAAGACTAATTAGATGGACTTTTGCAGTGTTGGGTCAGTGTCACCCTCATGCACATTAAAAAAGAAATAAGGACATAAAAGCTACAGTCTGACTGGATTCCATGCCCCTCAGGAGCACTCATGATACTCGTGTGAACCCCAAATCCTATACTAGTGTTGAGGCCTCTGGAAACCAGTCCACACTTGCCAGTTTGTCTCCAGTTTGTGGCCACATATTCCTCCTTTTGTCTGCAGCTTTCTCAGAAGGGGTGGAACCTCCAATCCAACTCGGAATCTGAGTCCATTGCCGCTACCCTCCAGTTATAAAACCAGACTTACAAAGTTTGCCATTCGTGGTTTTACTCCATTTTTGTCAGGTACAACCCCTTTCTATAAAAAAACAAAAAACAAAAAACAGCACTTAACTCTTTGCAGTCATGTCTTTATTAGTTTTGATGCTCATTCCAACTGCTTTATTTTAAGCACAGTCATTCACTCCGGTGGGTTCTAGGAATTGTTAGTTCCACCCTCAAATTAGAAAGATATCAGAGGCAGTTTGTATTGTAACAAGCATGCAGAAAGAAAAGTAGTAAAATTAAAAATAAATGGCCCTCCTTCAGGTAAAGAAAAATGTTAGGATAAAGTCAACCATCTTTATGACAAAGACATTAAAGTACTGGGTCAAAATTTTTAAAAAACCTTGGGTCAAATGTGTTTTCCTTTCATGGATATTCAAAACCAGGTCACCTTTACAGTAGCTAGAACTCTAATAACTGATGGACCGCTTGTTGGTTTTATTTAAGGGTTAAAACACATCATCATGTCAATTCTTGGTGTCCATAGTCATTTTAATATCTGCTTATGTGTAACTGTTGTACAGTCGCAGACACCTCTGCTCCTACATATAAAATTACTTACTCATTACATCTTTAAAATGGACAACGCGTAATATGAAAGTAGTAAAACTGAATTTCTGTGAAATTTAAGAAGACAGAAAAAATGGTGCCCAATAGCCATTTTCTATATCTTTACTAGTCTACACCCTGTGTTTTCTTTGAAACGTTACCAGAAATGCTACTTTTTATAGGAAAGATGATTATTATGAAGGCCAAATGCTTTCCTATTAGATCTTGGTTTCTTGGTGAATGCATCTCTCTCATCCGTTGCACAATGTGAAAACTGAAATGCACTTGGAGTTGGGAGCACCAAAGGAGGCCAGGAACCAAGCTCCCCAGTGGCAGGCTTCCCTGCCTGAGAGGGCTCATTTGAAGGAGGCTCTCACCACCCTGCCCTTGATGGGCTGCGGCGGACGCCAGTTCCCCACCAGGGGCGCCGGGGGTTCGTTCTCGGCACTGGACAGGAGGCTGCGCAGCTTGGCCATCTGCCAGGAGCAAGGGACAGGGGTCAGCACACATCGAACCAAGAGGGCACATGATGCATACAACAGAGCTAGAAATCGCTGCCCTTTTGAGCAAACAAGCAAGCCATAAGCCCTATCTCCAACATTCAATCCAGAGTTATCTGCTTACCAGGTCCTGAGTAAAACAGACCTTTTCTTCACATATAAACACATCTTCGTTTTATACAGGACCACCATGCCCTCTGGCCCAAGATGCTCCTCCTGAATTTTGAAACCATGATTTTCATGGGAGGGGTCAGTATAGAGCTATGTAGGGGTCAGTAAGGCTATGTAGGAAGGGAGGACAGTGTCACTGCAAACACTGTGCTTCGCTGGTCTTTACCGGATACGTTTATGGAATCAATTTTTTTTTTTAAAGCACAGAAATGAAAGTCACGCTACCTTTACAACTTTAAGAACTGATCTTTTTCTTAAGGGAGAAGAATTTAGGAAATTCATATCAGCAACGCTATTGTTTCCATATTAAAATCTTTGTAGCTTGCCTCCTTAAGAAAATTTCATTCCTCTTCCAAAATATTTATATCAGTGATGGTTAAATCTGACCTGATAAAAAGGACCATATGTGCGTGAGTGCCTGATCCACTCATTTTCTCTGAGTCTCTCCCTGAAAGTTTCTTTAATAAATGCTGCAAGGATATTCTTTAGTGAGAAGGGAGGACCAGCAGAGAGGTCCAAGGTGTTGGAAGCAGCCAGCTGGGCAGTGGAATCTCAGTTCCTGCCCTCGGCTGTGTGTTCCTGCGCACACTGCTTACCTTTTCTGAGCCTCAACTTGCTTACCTGTAAGGCTGGAGAAAAACAGTACACCTCACAGGGATGATAAATCCCTCCCGTTAGCACCCTTCTTTCCAGGCCCGGGTTTACCCTCCTGTCTCCTAACCAGTGCTCAGTATTTGGGGTGGGGGGAGGGGTTCCTACAAATGAACAGACTAGCTCATAGGAATCTAGACCCTCGGACATTGTTCAGCATCACCACCACCTCAGTGATCTGCGTCCAGCCTGGTCCCCTTGGGAAGCTGAGTCTTAGAAAGTCAAGGAGGCTGACTGCACCTAACCAGGGCAAACTATGGCACGGCTAGGGCGGCGCTACTCTGGGCGCACCCATTTAGCAGCTGTGGGTCTCCCACGCAGCCTCTCTGCGCGCTCACCTGATCGGAGCTAACGGTCATGGGCTCCTTGAGCAGAAGCCATACGATGCATTCCTCGCAGGGCGGTGTAGTGAAGGAGCCGTGGTAGGTCCAGTAGTCGCGGCAGGCGGGGAACAGGCAGGATGGGTCGAAGTTCGTGAATGGCGCCTCCTTGCCCTGCAGAGCCAGCAGGCGCCTGAGCAGGCGTGCGCAGGAGCCAGCAAACCGCCCTCCCCCAGGCAGGCCCTCACCCCCTCACGTGTGGGAATGAATGCAAACGCAGCAGAGAAAACAGAGCTGTTATACAAAGGGCTCGCCTTTCAGAAATAACAGGGTTGGGGGTGGTGGTGGAGGAAAGAGGAGCTGGTGTGCAGGGTCTGACTTGACTTGGCACAGTTATTGTGATGTTGTGCTCCTTGTTAACTGTAGCTAGCTAGGGCTACAGCTCTGTCACTTCTCAACAACAAGGAGACTCACATCTAAACTGCAACACAAATATTTTGTACAAGTCGATGCTTTGGTTCTCAGTGATTGAAAACAAGCTCACATTATTATTGAATACTGAATACTTACTTTCTTTGGTGGTGAAACTGTCTAGCATTTGACTAGAACAGCCCCAAAGACAATTAAAATGAGTCTGTTAACTAGAAGAGATGAAAAATGTTACAGGCGCTGCCCGGGAGTGAGAGGGCAACACCAGGACCCAAACATGTGTGTGCATGTGATATGTGTGTACATGTGGTGTGTGCATATGTGCAGTGTTGTATGTATACATGTGGTATGTGTGCATATGTGCATGTGTTGTGTGCAAGTGTGCACGTGGTATGTGTGTCCATGTGTTGTATTGTGTGTGCATGTGATGTGTGTGTGTACATGAGGTGTGTGTTGTATGTGTGCGTGTATTGTGTGTGCTTGTTGTGGGGGTGACCACTCAACTTCTCTCTCATCCACTTCATTATTTATTCAGTAATTATCTAAGAGACTGATTGGGAGGATTAAACAAGCTGATGTATGTGAAATTGCTCTAAAAACTATAGACCATAGAAAAATAATTATTTTATACATATGCTTGGCATATGCATCAAACTTAGTAACAGACTTTAGGTGAAAGGAGTACACTTGAAATGTAACAAGAAAAAAATGGATACGCCCTGCTTTCTGTTCTCTGAGGGAAAATGAGTTTGTTTACCTTTGTTTTGATTTTGTCCAGCGCATCCAGGACCAGCTGGAACTCGCCCTTCTCACGTCCTATCTGTAAGAAAATAGAAAACCAATAATTATATAGTTTTCCCTTCTCTATAATTTAGGATTGTCTTAAAAACTGATTTTGATCCATCCCTCTGCAACCAGTGTTTATAAATCTGCCAGAAAATCATGGACTAAGCAAAAACATAAGTTTATTTTCCCCCAAAAAAATTAAAGTATATATTTTCTGAACTAAACTTGGACTCCAGGCCTCTGAGGTACAAAACCACAAAATTACATGTTGATCTACTTCTATGTCCTTGACTTTCTCTGCATAGTCATTCTACATATGTGTGTGTGTGTGTGTGTGTGTGTGTGTGTGTGTGTGTGTGTGTAGAGAGAGAGAGAGAGAGACAGACAGAGACAGAGACAGAGAGAGACAGAGAGAGAATTAGAGCTGGGATGGACTCACTGTATCTAAAACTACACTCACTGTCTTTCCACTCAGACCCGCTCCACTTCCTGTTGTGTTGTGTTCAGGCGTGGAGAAGGACCCGTGAATTAAGAACAGAAAACAAATTAGGTCATTCACAAAGAAAGCGGCTAGATTTTCACCTTTGGCTTAAAATCTAGATTATGTTACCACTAAATTCATGTGTTAATGACACTAAGTCCTCTTTAAACCAAGGCTGGCTCAACAACACACGCATTCCAAGCGCTGCCTTAGCTGGGGCCATGCACGTGGTGGTGCGGTCAGCCGTCTGCCGTGGGGTGGGTAGCCAGGCACCGGGCATCACAGCGGTTCCCAGAGCCGAGTGTTCCAGTTTCCAGAGCGATGGAAAGGGGACAGTAGGGAAGGATGCTGAACAATGCCACCGGTGCTGTCATCACCTCTGTAATGAGCGCCTTCAAAGACTCTTGTCTGCAACCCACCCTACACACATGTGCATGCGTGTGCACACATATACATCACATCTTGAGAACTATTAGAAATAAGATGGCCAAAGGTGCACTTGTAAGGAAAAGTAAAGCATCTGAGCTGATCTTAGCAGGAATATTTTGATTGGTTGAACGAATGATGAAATCCATTTCTTTCTCCCCATTAAACAAAAGGAGAGAGTAAATCTCATGCAATCCTAAGCACTGTTAAGGAAGTAAATTTTGAAAGAAAAAAAATAGGGTCACTGTTTACCTTACCTTCAGAAAAATGCCAACCACAGCTATCCCATCAGGCTGCTTCAAAGCTTCTCCAAATGTATTGTACTTAGGGTTCCAGTGCACCAAATGCAGCTGAAAACAGGGTACAGGTTATGGGGTAAATTCCTCACGCAAGGGAACAACTATCAAATTATCTCAAATAAATGATCAAATTAACATCAAATAAACCCAATAATTAATTGGACAGCCTAAGGTGCCTGCCCCTCTCATACAAAATATTAACATGCAATATTTTGGTGAACTTTTTAATGATTCAGATACCATGGGTATAAAATTATGATAAATAGATTTAGAACTTTAATAAACAATGAATAAAAATTGACTTTTTTTTTTTTTGAGGGCAGTGTCACTGGCCCTCATGTGGGACCGAACCGGGGTCGCTGGCTTCCCAAGCCAGCGCTTAACCACTGCGCCACTCGGCCGGCCCTAAAATTGACTTTTTAAAGCGATTCAAAAGATTTGTTTTAGTTTTGCATAACATTACTCCTTTTTCTGACCAAATTGAACAGTGAAACAGAGCTATAAACAAGAATCTGCTAACGTCCTGAAGTCACGATCAATCAGGATGTAGGGGAGGAAAAATAAGGGGGAAAATCCTTGCACATTTCCCTATCTCCCTCCTTTTAGCAGCAAGTGGTCACCTTATCTTAACTGAGAACATAGACACCAGTGAAACTAGTCAAATGGCAAGAGGATACAGTCATTCACAGCAGTTAAAACTATTTTAGTCAAGATGGAAAGTGTGGGATAACCCCATGAGCAGAGGTCAAACCACAAGCCTTGCCCACCTGCGTAAGAAATACACTAAACTGTACCCACAGCTCGGGGAAGATGTCTACAGGCATTCACAAGTGTCAATCTGTCCTGTCCCGGGCTCCCCAGATGGGCTGTGCAGAAACGGGGTGATCACTATGAAGCATGCTGGTCTCCCAGAGTTGTTATAGTTTAACCAACAACTAAGCTGCCTAAGAGCATTCACAGTGCCCTCAGCTTCCTGTTCCAGCCCCTGTGTTGACCCTGGGGAGAGAGTGGGGCAGGAAAAATGGCCTCTGCTCCCCACAGGGCATTTGTCACCCCTCTAGAATTGGCTTTGTGGAGAGAGTCTGCAGGAGGCTCATCTAATTTCCTTGTAATCGGGTGCCTTGGTCTGAGCTACATACATTTCATGCTTTTTTTTTTTTAAATAGGTTAAACAAAAAGTAGTTTTTGCCTATAGTAAGTGTTGTGTGTATCAACGTATGTGTATAAATACCTGTGTATGTATAATCACACCAATGTATGTGCAGAGCCTTCATTAAGAGATGAGAACACAGGCACAACCAGAATTACTAACTGCTCTTTTTAAAGCACTACTTTCTTATGAAAAAGGTAGCTTAAGACACTGGACAAGATGATGGACTCTGAAGCCAGTCTGCATAACACAGAGCACCAGGTCTGGCACTCACAGGCTGGGGTTTTTTTGGGGAACGTTTCTATGCCTTAGTTTCTCATCTGTAACCTGATGAGTTAGCACTTGTAAGCACCTAATAAGTGTTAGTGATCCTGAATGGCCTTTTTTTCTATTCAGCGGCTATCCAGTTTCATAAAATTACCTCAAAAGCTTTCGTGCATGGTGCTAACTGCCCTACCCTCTCTAGCCTAGAATGTTCAGCTTAGGCTGAACCTACCTACAGCTCCTGTCACAACTGCAGGCTTGAAGCAAAAGCCTGTGAGTTCTGTTTTCAGTGGGCGAGGCCCAGAGCGGGCTGCCCATGCCTCCTACCTCGGCGGCATACTTGACTCCATCCACTGTGTGCTCAGAGCCGTGGTCATCCGAGGAGCCCCAGTGAAGATGAAACTGGCGGAGCCGGTAGGGTCCAGTGAGAGGGCCCCCCCTCAGCACTGTGATTCAGAGAAGGAGATCAGCACAAACTCATGCCTGTTCCACATGCAGAGCCCTGCTTTATGCACACACATGCCCTGACAGCCCAGGGGTGACAGGCAAATGGGCTCAGGCTGTCGGGCCCACAAGCACCCTTATCTCCCCCTCACGCATCAAAGTCTTGGGATGTATCAAAATAAGTGATTTCTCCTTTCTGTCTTGTTTGCTCCTTTGATTATTTTTGAAATGTCAATTTAACATTTGTGAAAATAAAAGGCAAACCACAGAGACCATAAGAGGTGGATAACCAAAGTGTGGGTCAGTCATGGGGTGCAGTGGGAAGAAAGTGACAGATGTAGGTTCCAGGCCTGGTCCACTCCTGGCTAGCTGTGTGTCCTCAGGCAGGTTGCTAAACTTCTCTGAACCTGTTTTTGCATCTTTATGAAGGTGGCAGCAACACCAGCCTCTCAGAGCTGCTGTGAGGATTAAATGAGGTTAAGGGCTCAAATGTGATCATCACAGTGCCTAGTACGGCCATCCCTATGCAAACGTGGATTCTTTCTCTGTGTTTTGCTTCCAGCTACACTTTTCTAAAACAAGCAAGAGCTTTTGTCCATGTCTAATTTTGTCTATGTCTGTTCAAAGGAGGTGGAATGGGGAAGTGAGAACTGACCAGGAAATCAATCACTCTGGACAGCTCAGCCAGGTCATTCTCAGAAGCATTCCTTTGAGCTCACTGTCCGAATGCCTCAGCCCTCTCACTTAATTAGGTTTCACTTCGTTCAGCCTGGGGAGGGAGTGATTTTAGAACCTCAGATACTTTCTAAAGGCTATTGAAAACCACACAGAAACCCTATAATTAAAATTCAGCAATAGAAGCTAGATGAAAATAGAATTCAGCGGTAACTATTCTGGAAAGGGCTGACCACCTATGGGTGCTGAAATGGCACCCGGGAAGCCAAAATATACATCTAAAACCGCTGAGCAAGGCTCAGATGGGCTTCATCACGTACACAGGACTGGTTTGATTTATGGCATTTTCCTGTCCAACCACTAGGGACATTTATTATCTGGACATATGAGTCCAACTTATTAGGATGGACCATATGAAATTGTCACTTAGCCATTTTTTTGCTTACAAAAAAAAAAGGGATTTTTGTGTGGTCTAACCTCAGAGATACTGTTTAATTTTGTTGTTTATCCTTCCAAATGGAACTTGATTAATTTGAATGGAGAAGGGAGAAAAAAGTAACATGAAATTATTGTGTAAGAAAAATATAAATTTCTATATTTCTTACTTCGAACATCCTAGCAGGTGAGAGTTATAACTCTATTACTCTTTATGACAACATCATCAAGGATATTCATTTATGTACATCAGTAAGGATAATTTTAACTGTTTCATAAATGTAGGCAGACGAAGATGTGTTATTGTACACCAAGCACCAACATATTCAGGGAAGATTCTTTCTTACCTCATTTACAGGGAAACAAAGCGTTTCTAATTAGCCTTCTTTTTCACTGACTTGCTTAATAGTGTAGGTGAAATAAAGTAATTTTAAAAACCATGTGATTTTTCATTTACATACACACACACGCACACACACACACACACACACACACACACAATCATTACCCAAGAAGAAATTGTCAGACACTCCAAAACACTCACCAAAAGGATTAGTGAGACAAGCACGACTGAAGCATCCAGGGCTGGTCTTTGTAACTCCTAGGGTGGCCCTACTGCTTGCCCTGGGTTGGGCCCCACCCCTGCAGCAGGGGAGACATTGCTCACTTTGTTCCTTTGCTATATGTCTGGCTTTGCAGAGCAGAATCTCTGCAGCGCTTGGGAATGGAGCCTTGCTCTCCAGGTCATGGTCAGGAAGTGGAAGGGCCATCAGAGCCTGGAAAACCCTCCCCTGCACTGACTGCCACCACCTCCCTGTCCAGCTTCATTTCGGGTACTCACTGCAACTTTTAGCTTGGGCATGAGGCCATGTTGCAGCAGCAAAGTGACAAAGGCGAGGGTGAGACGTGCCTCTGGGATGCACAAATACAATTCTCACAACGAGAGCAAAGTGAAATGTCATCTTCATTGTCAGGGATGAAGAGTCCCCTCTCCCACTCATCCTGTCACTGTGCCATCTCACATTTTGCCAGTACGAACACAGAACGTTCGTCCAAGCACTCTGCCTAAGGGTCATACTTACTTGACCTATCGAAAGTATCATCAAACACAACCCTGCAAGTCTTGCCATTGTTCAGGATGGTCTTGCAAGAGCCAGGGTCGTAAGACACAGACCACGGCAGCAGGGAAGAGTCATGCTTAATATCCTTGGTGTGCAGCTCGATGGGCGACTGGTTGTCTCCCTTGGCAATTGGGTAAAGCTCATGCCAGTGGTCAGGACCTGGGAAATCAAGTTGAAGGGACTTATTTATTTGGTGGCACGACCCAAGCCCTCTTTCTAATTGACTAAACCTGCAGTGACTGTGGAACAGTCTTGGATTTCAGGTTGGTGGATACAAGGCTTAGCATTGGAGACCTGCTCCTGGTTCTAATAGTGTACCTGGAGCCTAGTTAACTCCGTGCTCACCTCTGCTTGCTCAAGAAAACAGCCTCAAGGCATCTGTTTGAAATGGACTCCATCACCTGTCTTACCAATGCCACAGGTGGTTTTCAGGGTGTGCCCATGTTCCTTTCCCAGCGTTAGGCAGCAGTGGCAGGCACAGCATCAGGCTCAGAGAGGTGGGTGGCTGCCCAATGTCATGGAGTTGGGGACAATCCACCCTAGACCTCCTGGTCTGACTTCTCAGTCAGAGGCAGTGAGGCTTGGGCAATATAACAGCTCCTCTCTAGGGAGAACTAGATGGGATGAGGGGAAAGGAGTGCGCAGCATTTGGCACTTGGGAAGTGCTCAGCGAAGGTTCTTCCCTTCCAAGCCCCCGCCCCACATTTTCTGCAGCCCCCCATGTTCTGTGCAGTGACAGGGGCACCTCCACACGTCCGCGCGGGTGCAGGCACCGGGACTCACCGTTGTGGTTGGCGTAGCCCCACTCCTTGGCCATGGTCGTCCTCTCGGTCCCTGGTGGCTCCTGCCAGCTGTCCGCGCAGAGTCCCCGAGCTCCCGCCTTTTATCTAGGTCCCCCGCACCCTACATGGCCTTATTAGGCCAGCGAGGGGGCGGGGGGCTAAGCTGGCTTGGGGTGCTACTCGGGAGGCAGGGTGAGGGAAGCCAACGAATTCCAAGAGCTGGCTGGACAGCTGTCCCGGGAGCGGGGGTAGGCGGAGGCGCCCCCACCCCTCCCTCCGGTCCAGTCCCCTGGAGCTGCAGGGCTGTCCAACCGGCGGCATGCTGGGCAGAAATGAGGCGCCTTTCGCCTGGTTTCCCCTGCCCCCTCTATGCATTATTACTTTTTTTTTTTTTTTTTTTTTGCAGGGTGTCGCAGTCATGCTCAGCCACCGCCTAACACCCGCTTTGGTGGCGCTGGCGGCCCCTCTGCAAGTTCCGTGCGCTCCAGCGGCTGGCCATGTCCTCTGGAAAGAACGCGCCTGTTTGCCTGGCGCCTGTGTGGCTCTCTTGCAGGCAACTTGTAAAACTCTAGGCGCAAAGGATGGGAAGCTGGGCCGGGAGGACAGGCCCCCAATTCCATTGTCCTTGGAGTCTGACAGCACTCTCTTTTGGAGCCGCACCTGGCAGCGTCCCAGCCCAGACCCCAGGGTCCCCTTAGCCAGGACGCGGGCTGGGTCCCAGGGAGCCCCGTGGTCCGGGTGTACGCAGAGCAGGGCATGGAGCTGAGTGCCCCCACACACACACACACACACACACTCCCCCAGCTGCACCTCTGCTCACAGAAAATCCAGACGCTTTTGCATTGTTGAAAGGCATGAACATAATGGGAGCCTGTTCTTTAAAATGAATGACCTCACTCTCAGAGACACTGAAAGATTGGGAGGCCAGGAAGAGCAGGTTTCCAGAATTACATTTATTTTTCCTCCCTCCCCCACGCTGTTTTATAACACAATGAACCAGGTGAAAGGGGACTTGGACTGGCATATGCAATGTGCACGCGCCCAAAATGTGCTTTTCCATGTCTGGTTATGGCTAGCATGGAAGAAGTCAGCGTCGTCCATATTTCTATTCTAAGAGCCCATTGTAAACTTTCTTCTTTGTTCCAGGCCAGTAATACTCTTACTCATAAAAAGACAGCAAGGAAAGTGCAACCTAATTTCAGTGCTGTCTTGAACCATATTGCCATCTGCAGACCCTTATTTACTCTGACTTTTATTGACGCCGGGTATTTTGTTTTTGAGGATTACAAACCTTGAAAAGGAACTCTCTTATCATGGTAAAGCTAGCTCATCCCCAAGGCATGTGGAATGCCTGACCACACTCAGAACCTGGACGCCTGTGGACTCATTCCCCAGGGTATTTTTGTGACCCGGGATTATTTGATCCACACAATAGCAGTGTGGAATCAAGACCTGAGATAGTTTGGAAAATTGAATCAAACACAGCAAGCAAATACTGTCGGACTCTGAGCTTGCATAGGTCAGTGTTGGCTCAGCAAGTCTGGGGAGTTGGGACTGACTGGGCTAGTTTTCTGCTTTCCTGTGATGGGGGCGGGGGGCGGCAAATGGTGATCTTGTTCCAATGCATTCAATTGCTACAATCTTGCTTTTTCTGGAATGTGTGGTTAGAGATTGGTAACTAAATTTCATGTTATTTAATACAGTGGTAATACAGATAAATTATTTAATAAAGTCTTTATACCAAGCAAGGTCACCAATCTAGTAATTCCTCGTATTATTACTGTTTATACATTGAAGGAGTTTTAAAAATGGGTTATTTGTCATTAATTAAAATAAAAGTCTGTGCATAACGAATAAACAATAAATTAAAGTCTTCACAAAGGCACACAATTTCAAATAAACAGTAGGTAACCTTTGCAAAGTGAATTATTTCATAGTTTTAGGTGTGTGACCTTGAAAAATGATTGGTGTTTGCACTGTACTTTCTTATAAGAAAGCTAATAAAAATTGAAATTTCAAGACCAATTTCTATAAAACACGTCATTTTTAGACCAGCATATATTTTTCAGAAACCATAAATTAATCTTCTGCATCTTAATTGATTTACTCAAGCAGCTATGTCTATAAATTTCAAAATTCCCTGTCAACAGAGCAAAGAGATAATACTAAATTGTATCCAAGACACTGAGATTTCTGGAGTGGCTTAAAAAAGAAAACTGTTAGGTACACAGCAGGATAAATAATGCCAGCAAAAGTGCTAGGAATGATTAACTAGAAATGGTCTCCTAGCGTATTGACTTTCTCGCAACTCTGTTTTTGGAAAGTTGATGGATTGAGCAATTTGTAGGGTTTTTCCCCCAAAATAAATGTGCTCATACAGAGGACAAGGGGCAGAAAGAGAGAGGCAGAGAATATGGACAGAGCAACTCAGGAGAGTAATTTGGGTGAACAGAAGTTGGGCGGGGGGGTGGGGGTGTCTGAATGTGGGAGTTTCAACTAGGTTGTATGTTACAGATATAAACTTCAAGGATCTAAGGTGATACAATCTAAACATATTTCTATTGTTTATATTTGGCATTTTATTTTACAAAATGCCAGGTAATGTAACTAAGTCAAATCTTCTGCAAGTTCTTATCATTTGGTGCCTCCAATGCATCAGGAAAAAAAGTGAGAAATTGCCTTCTTATTCACCTCTGAGATCAGAGCATTAATTAGGATTAGAAGCCATTGCAAAATTGTGTTTAAATATTTTAGATTTATTTACTTTCTATTACATATATTTTCTACTACATTTTTATTTTCATAGAACAAGTTCTGGGATAGAAACTAGAAATGCAAAACTAATAAATGCAAAACTAAAACGCAATCATTAATAATAAAATCAATACAAATCAAAATTTTAAATCAAATACATGTAATAAAAATGAAATACATCCAATAAAAGTCAAATCTAAAACTCAAATTTCTAAATATGAGAATCAAAATTTTAAATTAATCTAGTTAACTGTCATACATCACATAACTTTTACCTTCTTTCCTGATAATGTTTTTTTCTTTTTTCCTTTTTTTCAAAACCATTGCTTGGAAGCTTGGCTCACCATTTTATATATGAACTTGATAGGCCCAGTTCTTGAGTTTGACACCAGTGACAGCTGAGCCACTTGGATGGGATCTTAAATTGTGGCTCCCGTTCATGGCAAATTAGTAGGACAGCAGCCTGGGGCCTTGTCCCAACTGGTGTCCCTCACTAAGCCACAGATCTGAGTCACTTTATTTGAGAGTGGGACCATGGATATAAAGGTGAGACACCTCTCCTTCCCCAAATCTATGCAGTAAGATTTGGTCATGTACATACATTCAAACTTTTTTCCTCCAAATACATTTTTGTTTAATGTAATAAAAGCATCATTGTAAAGGGAGGAAACTCATTAATTAAACTCTTAGTTAATTAACTCACTAATTAAACCTTTTCTTAGGGTCAAATTTAGATGATAAAGTCTTGTCTTCCACAACTTAATGAGAAGAGTTGCTTGTAAAATTAACAGGTGGCATTGTTAGTTTTATTTTACCATTTCATAGCATTTTGGTGGCCATTTGCCTAAATGTTTCTGTGGCCTCAGACACCTCCTCTGTGAAACGGAGAGGATAATGCCTGCCTTTTGGGGTTCTCGGTGGCTTAAATGAGATAATACAGTAAAGCACTCACCTCCTGCAGGCCAGTGTAGTTGGCACTTAGCAGAGTTAGCACCGTTCACTGGCCTTGTCCATCTATCCAATTTCTCCCTGGGCAATCACATACCCTACACAATCCTTTTTCCTTGTTGGTCATAAACAGTGTCTTGTCTGCATACCTCAGAGCACAGGTGCTAACCTGCGGACAGCATATCTTCTGCTGTGGACAATAATGTAGATATTCACAGCATCCATCCTTCCCTTCCCCCTAGAACCACCAGTTGACCATTCCCCCCACGGGAGTCCAAATAAACCTCTTTAATCAAATATGACCAACTACATGCAAAAAGCATTAATCTAATCTAACAAAATTAACTGTGCTAAGAACTAAAAGTCATATAATTCCAACAAAGCTGAACACTGCTTTGGCATATTATTGGATACATGGGTTATTAACAGTGAAATTCAAGCTCCTCTCAATGGCATTCAGAGGTCTTCAGAAGGTGCCCAACCTGCTTTCTAGCCTTTCCTTCCAAACTCACCCCCACTGTGCTTCAGGCATAGAGTGTCCTTTTCTCTCCTTATAACCGCTCATCCTTTCCCACCTCTGTGCCTTTTCACACACACCATGCTCTCTGACTCAACTGTCCTTCACATTGTGGGCACCTGACAAGGCAGAGCTGTTTATACCTGCAGACCTCACAGTGAATGTTCATGCAAGACTTCACACCAAAAAGGCATCTTTCATCTTCAAATACACTTCAAATTCAAATTCACTTCCTGCCTGCTGCCATTCTAATGCAAGGCCCAGCCACTATCAGAGTTGCATTAACTTTCTTTTGTGTTATTTTAATATTTTCAGTGGGGAGGGCGAGGGGTACTTTCTCCAGAGTGACATAAATTACTTTGCTTCCCTGGGAAAAATCAAGCACCCCCCTCACGTCTACAGGAGCTAGAAAAATCTCAACTTCACTTTTTCAGGTAAAAAGCATTACTACCCCAGGCTGCTCAGGTAATTTCCCGGCATAATAATGGCCACCCTGGACAATGTACTTGGTTATTAGCTCCAAAGGAAGTGATACCTGTGTCAGCCCTTAAAAACTAATGCATCACATCTGTCATTATTCTCACTTAACATATTTAATTGAGTACATTACTTAAGAGCTGGGAAGTTTTCCTGCGGAAGGAACTCAAAGCGCCATTTTTAAAATTGTGAAGGTTATTTTGCAAAGCCCAAACCTGAGAAATCTAAAGTGATGGCTTCTTAGAGACATTAGAAATTACTTTTCATGAAATTTCTGAATAACAGAGCAGGAAAATATCTGCAATAATTGTTTGAATTTTTATAGACTTTTAATATCATTAAATGTTTATTTTTCCAAAATTCAATAATCAAGACTAACAGGAATTTTTGAATTACTGGAATATACCACACAGCTATTTTATCATATATACAGAGGGTGCCCCCAAAAAATGTACACACATTTTAAGAAAGGAAAAAACTATATTAAAATTGTAATACTCAATATATACCAATAACAAAAGACAAATACAAGTCACGTTTGACTTCTGCAATTACAAGAGGTGCTCCAAGTGGTTCCCATCAGTGTCCAGACACATCTGATTATGGCAAACTACTGCTTGAGCATAGATAACATCTCTTAAAATGTGTATACATTTTTTGGCACACCCAGTATTTCAAATAAATAATGAAGTTTAAGTAATTTATTCTGTTTTTTGTTTGTTTGTTAATTCTTTTATTGTGAAATAAACATTTTTAAAAATTAGTTTCAGGTGTACAAACAGTGCAATAGTTATACTTTTTACCCCTCAAAGTGAAAGCCTCCTTCCCCCAATTCGCCACCCCACTCCCCCCATAAGTAATTTATTCTTAAAATATTTTATGTTGGTATAGTTGAACACTTTTCAGTATATTTCAACTTTATCAAGGTATAATTGACAAATAAAATTATAAGCTATTTAAGGTTTACATAATGATGCTTTGATATACATCTATATTTTGAAAGGATTCTTCTCATGTCTGTCACCTCACATATTTATTTTTTTTTGTGTGAGAGGACATTTAAGTTGTACTCTCATAGCAAATTTCTTTTTTTTTAAATTTTTTAATTTTTTTCAGCTGAGCCATCCTGCCACCTGTTGGCAGCTCAGGGGCAGCTCAGCTTGGACTGGGTATTGAACTGCTGTTGCTCAGAGCTCAGCTCGCACTCTTGAGTGAGCTCTTAACCAACTGAGCTACTCAGCCGGCCCTACAAATTTCAATTATACAATGCAGTGTTGTCAACTCTAGTTAGACATTAGCTCCTCAGCCTTTATTCACCTTATAGTTGAAAGTCTATATCCTTTTACCAGCCTCTAACTGATAAGGACTATCTTTTCATTGTAAAAAAATGTAGTTTCTATTCAGATATGGCTTTATAACGTTATTCATTAGTTTGTTTTATTCAACCCAATACATCTTCTTGATTGATAATATTTGAGGGGAAATTAATTATTTTCTGTGAAATAATATTAATTTCTCTTATAAATGACATTCAACTAAAATCCCTGGCATATAGTTTGATCTTTGGTATTTAAATCACTTAAAACTAGTATGAAGGACAATGGAAATGCAATGCAGTGTCATCATCATGATGGAAGCATCTTCTGACCTAAATTAGCTACTCAGCCAAAGGAACCAAAAGGGATTAAGAAAGAAAAAAAGAAAGACTTTATTAAATAGTCAATAGCAATGTAAAAACTATGTATAGTGTCATATGGATACTAGACTTGGGGGCGGGGTTGTTACTGCATAAATTATTTAAATGTCTAACCACTATGCTATACACCTGAAACTAATATAAAATACTGAATGTCAACTATAATTAAAAATATATGTGTAGGGCCAGCCAAGTGGCGCATTGGTTAAGAGCTGGCTTGGGATGACAGCGACCCTGGTTCGGACCCCACATATGGGAGCCAGTGACACTGCTCTCTACAGCTACGATGGTGAACAACAGCTCCACCCAGAGCTGGGCTGTGCGAGTCCCCAGGGACAGCATAGCTGCAGCCCCTGCTGCAGTGGGCTGCCATAGGCTACAGTGAGTGGCGGGCAGCCAATGTGAGTGTCTGGCAGTCAGCGTGAGCTGACAAGAGCCACCGTAAGCAGCCATCCAGAGGCCTGCAACTGATCTGCCTCACCCAGGAAGAGGGCAATGATAATACCAACATGGGCCAGTGATGCAACATCCTCCACAACTAGGCTGAATAACAAAGAGGACAGCAATTTGTCTGTTCTCCTTCCCCAATTTCCCAACACTGTTCCCCTCTCCCAATTCCCCAATAAAAACCTAAAAATATATGTGTGTGTGCGTGTGTGTGTGTGTGTGTGTGTGTGTGTGTGTGTGTGTAGTCACAGGATGTAAAGTACAGCATAGGGAATATAGCCAATAGAATTAATTGTAATAGCTATGTACAGTGTCACATGGGTAGTGGGCTTGTGGGGATTATCATTTTGTGAGGTGTGTAAACATCTGATCACTGTGTTGTTTTGTACAACTGAAACTAATAATAAAAAAGAAAATATTAAAAAAAAACTAATATGAGGGCCGGCCGAGTGGCGCATTGGTTAAGCGCTGGTTTTGGTATGTCAGCGGCCCCGGTTCGGATCCCACATGAGGGCCAGTGAAACTGCCCTCTACAGCTAACAACAGCTCCACCTGGAGCTGGGCTGTGCGAGCCCGGGTGATGGTGTGGGCTGCAGGCCCTGCTGCAGTGGGCTGCCATAGGCTACAGTGAGTGGCCCGCAGCCAGCGTGAGCGGCTGGCAGCCAGTGTGAGCTGCCAATAGCCGCGGTGAGCGACATCCAGAGGCCAGCGACCGATCTGCCTCATCCGGGAAGAGCGCAATGATGATACCAACAGTGAAGCAACATCCTCCGCAACTAAACTGAAGAACAAAAAGACAGCAACTTGTCTGTTCCCCTTCCCCGATTCTCCAACGCTGTTCCCCTCCGCCAATTCCCCAATAAAAAATCTTTTAAAAAAAAAACAAAAAAAAACTAATATGAAATTTTGAGGTAAATCTTCCCAAACCAGAAACTTCCTTCCTGACAGTGATCTCTGTAGAGAAAAGCACAATGGTAAGTCGCTTGGTCTGCAAGATGGTTCTAGTACATCCTGCTCTTCAAAGGACATA
The DNA here is from genome assembly GCA_033961575.1 of Aselliscus stoliczkanus. Taxonomy (NCBI): domain Eukaryota; kingdom Metazoa; phylum Chordata; class Mammalia; order Chiroptera; family Hipposideridae; genus Aselliscus; species Aselliscus stoliczkanus. The sequence continues at coordinate 70,104,884 of CM066731.1, read as the reverse complement.
AAATCAGGAAGGGGAATTCCACTGGGAGAGACAGTACCTGCAGATTTCTGTGAGCCACCTACCTTGTTTTAGCAGAGGAATCTTTACATTAAAAATGTTACTACTGAAATGCCACCTTACCATCGCCCCAAGAGATAAGCATAGTATTCTCACTCTGTGACCTTGAAAAGCCAAATGCAATATGAATACTGCTCATACAAAACCCCTTGAACTAAAAGTGTTGAACAAGACCAACATTAAGTATTGATGCCTAGAACAACGTGTTTTGCCATGTGCTAGGATGGATGTTTTTCTGCAGCCACTTCCGTGCGTATCTAGAAATGGCACTTCTGGAATGACAGTTCCATATCAGAATTAGCTGGAGTAAAAACGTGGTTTTCTTCACACATCAGAAGTATAATGTGAATTCAAAAATCTTGAAGAAAAAAACCGTCAACATCAACACTCAAATAGATTCTTTTGTAAGATCCAATGTATTTAAACTCAAAATATTACTTCATAAAAGCAGATGAGAAGGACTTGTAGAACATGTAAATGTGAATTGCAGCATAGAGAAGAGCCACCACTTCTTTCTCAGGGCCATGAACACATTCAGATCTCAGTCTTTTTTTTTTTTTTAAAGATTTTATTAAAGAATTGGGGGAGGGGAACAGCATAGGGGAATCGGGGAAGGGGAACAGATAAGTTGCTGTCCTTTTGTTCTTCAGTTTAGTTGTGGAGGATGTTGCTTCACTGGCCCATGTTGGTATTATCATTGCACTCTTCCTGGGTGAGGCAGATCAGTTGCAGGCCTCTGGACAGCCGCTCATGGCGGCTCTTGGCAGCTCACACTGACTGCCACTCACTGTAGCCTATGGCAGCCCACTGCAGCACAGCCTGCAGCCCACACCATTGCCAACCATCTTAGCTATAGAGGCAACCAGGTGGAGCTGTTTTTCACCACCTTAGCTGTAGAGGGCAGTGTCACTGGCCCTCATATGTGGGATCCGAACCGGGGCCCCACTGCTCAGAGCTGGAGTCCCAAGCCAGCTCCTAACCAATGCACCACACTCTGCTGGCCCCAGATCTCACTCTTTAGACCAGAAACCCTGGTCTTTGTTAGTTAATATTTACGAATGTCAACAACATGGAGTAATTGGAAAGCATAGCTACACTTGAGGGCCAAGGAAGTTTGCATCTAGACTTGCTACCTAAGAAGGACAAATAAGAACCCGTGGGAAAACTGGGTTGTGTGGGGAATAACATGACCAGAGAGACCAGGGTATCCTTCCCCTTCTGGGGACAATCTGTCCTGTCTTTCCCTAACTAATCCCTCATTAAACTGTCATGTTCTACTAACAGTTTATCCCTCGATTCTGTTGGAGCTTGAATCCTCAAGGGTGGCCATTCAGACCAGACTTTCAGTTCCACTCGCAGTAGTTATCCTTTACTATTGACTTTGAAGATGTTCTTCTTTCCTGAAGATGCCAAGGAGGCATAGAGAAGACACACAATTCACATGAGAAACCTCCATTCAGAGGAGATGAACGGGCCTTGCTGTGTGTCCTGGGTAGCCTCAGGCACGGGAATACCTCGCTCATAGCCAGACTGATGCTCGCAGCTCTTCCAAAACAAACAGGGCTCGTTCTGCATTTGGCAAGCAGGGTGTACAGATGCACAATTCCTTTTCTAAGGTATTCTTTTCTTCACACAGGGATCAGGCCCAAACCTGAGAGGAACAGCTGGTCAGAGCTTTCATCTGTGGCCTCAGTCACAAACCTCCTAGATTGGTATTTGATTGAGAGGAGAACAAATGTGCATCGGTGTTCAGGGGTCAGGGCTCAAAGAGCAGCTAGCCACACCACCTGGTCTGGGACAGGGTGATGACAGTGCACAGATGTCCCCCGGCTATAATTAAGAAGTGACACGAGCCCCAAAGTGAATTTTAAAATTGCATCCATCAGTGCTCATTCTGGGATAACCATTTCTTCACACTTCACATCACCGGAATGTTGGGCTACTAAAATCTATGTGGATGATTTTTTTTTTTTGAGGGCAGTGTCACTGGCCCTCATATGTGGGACCTGAACCGGGGCTGCTGGCTTCCCAAACCACTGTTTAACCACCATGCCACTCGGCTGGCCCTATGTGGATGATTTTTAAGGTACATCATTTAAGGAAATAAAGAAGGCTCTCTCTTTGGCAGTGGTAAACTAGAAAGATGGGTTCATTATTACTTGCCCTATAAAGAGGTATTAGTCTTTTAACAAAGTAATAAAATAATCCAGATATATAATTATTGAATTGCATGGAATAGATAATTTATAAAAAATTTTCATGAATTTAACATATGTTGACCCTAAAGCATTTATCTTCAATTTAGATTTCACTGTAGATATAGATAAATGTGTCACTAGTCATAGCACAAATCCTGTCTCTCAGAAATGGTTCCTTTGCCGACCAACAGATAGATGCTTCTAAAGTCACTACTTTCCCTTTCATAATTTTTAAGTCACTGTAGTGCAGAAGAGTACTTATTTTGTTCAATGATGGTTCAACGCTGTTCTTCAGCCTCTGATACAGGTGACCACTGGTCACAGTAATGTGACTTCCAAAGCTTCTATGACTACATTTGACACACCACATCCAATGAATTCAAAGTGCAATTATAGTTCAGCAAAACTCACTAGGTTTTTAAAAATACAGGATGTAATTGGAAGAAGACCACTTATTCAGGCATTCGATACCATCATCGAATGCCTCCTGCATGTCCCACTCTGTTCTAGGCATTGGAGAGGCATTAAGGAGGAAGACACAGTCTCCCTGTCATTCTCACACCCTGGTGAGTGTGTGGGGCAGGGAAAAGCAAGGAAACAGATGAATAATTACCACTGTGGACAGCAGGAAATAAGTCACAGGAGAGGCTGGAAAGAGGGATCTTTAGGTCTGAGAGTTATGTATGGAAGAGTCAGATAAGAGAACTAAAGCAGGGAAAAGTATTAACTACAGGAAGAACTCAAGAAAGAGCATTGGAGGTAGAGGGAAGTCCAAGAACTCTATGAAGGGTGGTGATCCAGGGGGAGGTGGAGAAGGGGAGGTTGGAGAGGACGGCAGAGGACAAGCCAGGCAGGGCCAGGCTGGTCACCGTGGAGAGCTGGTCTTTCACTTTGGAGCGATGGCAAGGTCTCAGAGTGTGTGATGCTCACGAGGAACACCAACTCACCTTTGCAGATCAGGGAAGAGGGTGGGAGAGGAAGGAAAAAGCTAGCTGGTGTGGAATGGTAATGTGCATCATTGTGAGTCTAGTACATTTTCTCCATGAGATGAAGCTGCAGATCTCAATGTTTATAGTATTATGAGTAAAGTTTTTATGGCTGCACATGGAGGAAGAAACAGGAAACACCACCTGCACTTCAACATGGTTAGCATTCAAATAAGAGAATGGAAATGTAGGAAAAAGCCGCAGGGCTTCTCCACATCATGAGACAGGGAGTGCTGATCAGTTAGAGATTCTAGGTAACTCCGTGGTGGTCTCCACTTGATAACTCCTCTTAAAATGGATCTAAAAGGCCCTAGACCACAGCAGCCTGAGAAAAGGACGGTGTAACACTCTCCAGTTCCCTCCCAGCTAAAGGAAGACAGAAACGCAGTTGGAGCCGGAAATGGCTGATGCTGGAGCAAGTTTTTATGTGTCCGTGCATTTGCTTTTATTTATGGATTTATATCGTTCGTTTTCCCATAGAATTAGAGAGGCCACAGAGCATTGCAATAAAGAGCTGGGACTCAGATTGCCAGGCCTGGGTGCTCACCCCAGCTCAGCCAGGGGCTTCCCTGCGCATCAGCCTCATCATCCGTGGAACTCTGTAAACCGGGCCTATATTTGTCTTAAGGATTAATTAAGATAATGTATGGAAGGTGCTTAGAATACTGTTTGGCATTTCTAAGCATTTAGTAATTACTAGTTAAAAAATACATAGACATATAAAATAGATAAAAATTTGTCCTGGGTTAATGAACTCCCAAGTAAATGGAAACTTCATGAAGGCAGAAAACAGGACTGTCTTGCCCCAAACCTAGCCCAGGGCTTGACATCCAGTGGCCATGTAATCAATACTGTTGAAGGAAGGCAGGCAGGCAAGAAGAGAGGGAAGGATGGAAGGAGGCACAAAGGGAGGCATGGAGGGAGAGAAGGAGGGAGGGAGGAGGGTGGGAGGGAGGAGACAGAGGTGAGGATGGGGTGGAGTTGAGAGTTTCTAATTAATAGAAAGTGAATTGTCTGAGGGAGGATCGCCTTTTGCCCCATTAAGGAAAATGAATTGTGTTTGTCCAAAATGTTGACTATATTCCCTATATGCTTTACATTATATCCCCACGACTTATTTATTTCTTAACTGGGAGTTTGCATCGAATCACTGTGATGTGTACCTGAAACTAATAGGGTATTACATGCCAATTGCATGACAATAAAAAGTAAGAATGATAAAAATGTTTGGTAAAAGCTGAAACGTGTTGAAGATTTCTTGCGTTTATGGAGAACTGGCATGTTATTTGTATGCGTGTGAGATGCACTTGGGTATGGCTTATAGGTATAGAGTCCATTCTAGTGTCTGCTTTCGACTTCCAACATATACTTCAGTTCATCTACATCTCTGCATTTCCCAGTCTCAGTCAGAGGTAGCCCGCATCGGACTACCTCCATCTCTCCTGTTCATACCTAGAACATATGAACATCCTGGCTGCCTCAGGGCCTCTCAGCTGTATCTTCTAACTGCAGTGCTCTTCCCCAGGCTGTGTATGTGACAGCCTCTTTCCCATCCTTCAGGCTTCAGCTTAACAGTCACCAACTCAAAGTCACCTTTGTTGGCCATTCATCCATGTACATCGTCCTCCTTAGGTTTTATACGTGTATTATATGTATATTCTTTCTTGTATTTATCAAAATTGATAGGTATTTCACTTATCTGTTTGCTTCCTACAATGAATAAAGGAATGAATGAAGAATTTATTTCTGATTGGATGCCCCAAGGTGACTCCGAACTAGACAAGGATTTGTTAAAGCAAAACATGAGTGCCTTTCGTCTTTTCCAAAGACTGACTTTGTGGGGTTGGAGGGGCGCCACATTGAAGTGAAACACATATTTTTCCAAACAACGTTATCAGAGAGCACCTGTTTGTTACAGGCTAACTATTTATAGGGAAAGAAAATCGTCATACAAGTGGCAGGAAACTCACCTGCCTCACACCAGAGTCAATACGGTAATTTCCATCCCTTCCTCTGTTCACTCTTTGGAAGTCATCTGCTCCCATGGCATGCATATTGAAATCCCAATTCAGGAATGAAAATCTGAAACCAAGCTATCTGCTTTTGTGTACTCTGGCAAAGCCTCGTTTAACATAATCCAAGAATGACAATGTGAGCTAGCTGTTTGCTTTTTTAAACGCTGAACATGTGGATCCTGAAATTCCACAGAGCAGGCTTTACTCACAAAGATAAGAGTTCCTCTTGACCTTGACTTATTCAGGTATCTGATAATATAAGAGCCTCTCATATAGGTTTACCCTGAACAGATAGAGTTTGAATGAAATGGTTTCACAACCACACCATCCTATTATAAGACATTAAATAACAGAGGTTGCAATAGCTTGCAGGAAAACATTGCAGACCTGGGGCTCTGATGTCACAGGGCCCAGAGTTTGAGAGCTTGTTCTAGCACTTATACACCATGTATCGTTGGGGAAGTTACTTATCTAAGGCCTCTGTTTCCTATCTATAACATGGGGATGATAAAGTATTGCATTAGGTTCTTGTCAGGGCTAAATATGATATTTCATGTAGAATATTTACTATAATAGCTTTCTCATTATGTATTAGTTGATACAACAATCATGATTGTTATTAAAATTGTTATTGACTCTTTGAGTTCACATGGATTTTATGGCTCCTTGAATCCAACCTTCAAAGAAATTTCAGGAATCCTTTCTACATTATTTACAAATGGTCCTCCAGACCCTCATTCTTGAATGATTCCCCACGAGCAATTGCTCACTAAATTACAAAATATAATAGATTATTCCATTTTTCCACAACTCCAATTATTTGAAAATATTTTGTGAACTTAACTCTATCTTCCTGTCTCATGTGGGTCCTGGTTCTATCCATTCAACAGAATTGGAGGAAACCACCAGCCCTATGTTCTCCCCTCAGATCTTTGAAAATAGTTTCTTCACTTCCCTTCTCCCACCTCCCACTGTGCTGCCCACGTCTTCCTAGGAAGCTAAACAGCCCCAGTTCTTCACCTGACATGGTTCCCTCTTTTAGCCTCTGGCCTCTACACAACTCCGCTGGGACAATGCTCTTCCTACCCACAGCTGAACAAAACCCAACAAGAGACTTCAGTATTTGCCTGAGGAGAGCTGTGACAAGGAGGACAATGACGTTCCCTTTCCTGGATGCTGCATTTCTCTTACCACAGGATAAGAATGATGTAGCTTTTGTTGGCTCACACCTTGGGCTCATATTGAGCTTGCTCTCAATTAAAATGCCCAAGTCTTTTTCATGTGAATTCCTGTTAAGCCTGCTTTCCCTGCATCCTGTATTATTATCAGCCCAAAGGGCCAGTCTGACAAAATCTTTCTGAATCCCTCATCTGTCTTTGAGCATATTAACTATCACTTCCAGCTTTGTATCAACAACAAATGTGCTCAGCCCGCCTTGTGTGTTTTCATTTATGTTGTTGGTGAGACTATCAAATGGGGTCTGGCCATGGGCTGACCCTGTGGCCACTGGGGGCTGTCCCTCCAGGTGGAAAGGAGTCCACGAATTAACATTCTCTGCCTACAGCCATTCCCCTCCATGAATCACCCTAATTACACTGTCACCCAGCTACTACTCTTACATGCAGACATGCTGCTGTTGGAAGAGCAATGGAATGGAGCATCATGGACTTTCGAACCAAATAGATTCAAATCCCAGGTATCTGTGAGATGTCGGCCCAGTGAATTAACCTCTGAGCATCTCTTTCGTAATTTACAAGATTGTTTTTAATTAGTAGGCTGGTTTCATGAAGAAGTGGGTCTATTGATGTATGTATCTCCAAAAGCCAACATAACTCATTCTTAGTAAATTCTTAGTAAATGTGCAACAAAAAAAAATGAATTACTGAATAAATAAACAAACAATGGTTGGGACAAATTACTCATTTAAAATCAAGATACAGTCTCTTTGACCTTTCTCTAATCTATTTGTCTAGTCCAATGTGGAAAAAAATGGTAGTAAATATGATTAGTAAAGTGTGATTTATCCTTAAATGATCCATTGCTAGCTACTGACAGTCACTATATCTCTCCATTTTTTTTACCGAGGTGTGTGTGAGTCACATATTGTAAAATTCCCCCTTTTGAAGTGTTCAGTCTAGTGGTTTAGTACATTCACAGAGCTGTGTGAGCACCACCAGAATCTATTTTAGGACATTTTCATCACCCAGAAAAGGAATCCTGTATCCATTAACAGTCATGCCCCACTTTCTATCCAACCTTCAGCCCTAGACAACCACGAATCTACAGACTCACCTATTTTGGAAATTTTATATAAATAGAATCTTCTAACAACTTTGTCTTCTGTGATCATGTTATTTCACGGAACATCATCATCAGTGTTCATCCAGACTATAGCATGTATCAGGACATCATTCCTTTGTAGGTCCAAATACTATTCTATAGATGTACCATGTGTTATTTATCCATTCATCAATTCACAGGCATTTGAGATGTTTCCACTTTGGGGCTATTATGAATGATGCTGCTATAAGCATTTGCATACAAGATTTTGTGTGAACATGTGTTTTTATTTCTCTGGGATGTATTATCTATAGGTGGAATTTGTCAGTCAGATGGTTTCTTTATGTTTAGCCTTTTGAGGAATTGTTTTCAAAAGCAGTTGCAACAATTTTACATCCCTACCAGTGATGAAAGGGCGTTCCAATTTCTCCACATCCCAGGCAACACTTGTTATTGTTTGACTTTTTGATTGCAGCCATCTTAGTGGGTGTGTACTTGTATCCCATTGTGAGTTTGATTTGGATTTCCATAACGACGAATGCTATTGCGCATCTTTTCCTGTGCTTATTGGCCATGTGTATATCTTCTATGAAGAAATGTCTGTTTAAAGTATTTGTCCATTTTTCAACTACATTATTGATTTTTCATTATCGAATTGCAAGAGGTCTTTTATATTCTGAATACTAGTCCTTTATTAGATACACGATTTGCAAGTATTTTTTCCCATTCTGTGAATTGTCTTTTAACTTGCTTGATAAGTGTCTTTTGAAGCACAAACGTTTTCAAGTTTGATGAAGTCCTTTTTATTTCTTTCTTTGTTTATGCAGTTTTGTGCTTTTTGGGCCAAATGTAAGAAACAATTTCCTAATCCAAAGTCACAAAGGCTTATGTCTGTTTTCTTCTAAGAGTTTCAAAGTTTTCGCTCTTAAATTTAGTTTTTTGATCCATTTAGAGCTAAGTTTTGAATATAGTATGAGATGATGGTCCAACTTCAGTCTTTTGTATACAGTTGTCCTAGCACCATTTGTTGAAAAGGCTGTTGTTTCGGCATTGTATATTCTTGGAGTTCTTGTTAAAAATCAATGGACTATAAATGTGAGGTTTATTTCTATACTTTCAATTGTCTTCTAATGCTCTAGCTGTCAATCCTTATGGCAGTATCACCATGTTTTGAATACTGTAACTTTGTAGTAAGTTTTGTAATTGGTAAATGTGAGTCCTCCATCTTTGTTCTTTGTCAAGTCTGTTTAGACTATCTGGGTCCCTTGCATTTCTACATGAATTTTAGGATCACCTTGCCCATTTCTACAAATATGGCAGCTGGGATTTTGATAGAAATCACATTTACTTTGTAGATCACTTTGGGGAGTATTGCCATCTTTACAATATCAAATCTTTGAATCCATGAACATGGGATGTCTTTCCATTTATTTAGGTCTTCTTTAATTTCTTTCAATGTTGTTTTGTAATTTTCAGCGTACAACCCCTGAACTCCTTTTGTTGATTTCATTTGTAACTATTCTACTCTTTTTGATGCTATTGTAAACAGATTTTTTTAAATTTTCTTTTCAGATTGTTCATTGCTAATATATAATCAAGTAACTGATTTTTGCATTATTTTGTATCCTGAAACCTTGTTCCTTGTTGAACTTATTTATTAGCTCTAATAGTTTTATATTTTAATCTTCCCTAGGATTTTTTTTTTTTTTTAGCTGAGCCATCCTGCCACCTGTTGGCAGCTCAGCGGCAGCTCAGCTCGGGCTGGGCATTGAACTGCTGTTGCTTAGAGCTCAGCTAGCACTTTTAAGTGAGCTCTTAACCAACTGAGCCATTCAGCCAACCCCTAGGGTTTTTATATAAAAAAATCATGTCTTCTTCAAATAGAGATAGTTTTACTCTTTCTTTCCAATTTGGAAATCCTTTACTACCTTTTCTTGATTAATTGCACTGGCTAAATCTCTAGTACATTTTTAAATTGTATATTGAATGTTGAAGTTGTGAGAGCAGACATTCTTGCCCTGTTCCTGATTTGTGGAGAAAGATTTCAGTCTTTCACTATTAAGTATTACATTATCTGTGGGTTGGTTTTCATAGATGCCTTCTATCAAGTTGGGGAAATATCCTTTTATTCCTGGTTTGTTGAATTTTTAAAAAAAATCAGAATAGGGTGTTGGATTTTATCAAAGGTTGTTCTGCATCTATTGAAATGACCATGTGGTTCCTATGCTTTATTCTATCAATATGGTGCATTACATTGATTGATTTTTTTTTTTTATAAAGATTTTACTGGGGAATTGGAAGAGGAGAACAGCATTGGGGAACCGGGGCAGGGGAACAGACAAGTTGCTGTCTTTTTGTTCTGCATTCTAGTTGCGGGAGGACATTGTTTCACTGGTCCATGTTGGTATCATCATTGCACTCTTCCCGGGTGAGGCAGATTGGTCGCCAGCCTCTGGATGGTCGCTCACCACGGCTTTTTTGGCAGCTCACGCTGGCTGCCAGCCACTCACGCTGGCTGCCGGCCGCTCACTGTAGCCTATGGCAGCCCACTGCAGCAGGGGCTGCAGCCTACACCGTCGTTGGGGCTCGCAGTCCAGCTCCAGGTGGAGCTGTTGTTAGCTGTAGAGGGCAGTTTCACTGGCCCTCATATGTGGGATCCGAACCGGGGTCGCCGGCATCCCAAGCCAGCTCTTAACCAATGCGCCACTCGGCCGGCCCGATTGATTTTCATATGTTGAAACAACCTTGCATCCTAGGGTAAATCCTACTTATAGATTTAATCCTTTTTTTTTTCCTTTTTAATACTGTTGGATTCCATTTGCTAGTAACTCAATGAACCAATATTTTCCAAATGGCAAAAGATAGCATTAAAAGATGCATAGGTATACGACCTATTTAAAGTAAAACATAGGCTATGTATTTTAATGTAACAAAATGTGAAAAACTTATAAATATGCTTTTAGATTCTACATGGAAGCTAATATTTAAGAGCCTATCATCTGTTGAGTTTTAGGGTAATATTAAAACGTAGCCATATTTATATGAAAAGGCTATTAAGTGTAGTCAGTTCTGCTTTAACATGTTTTAAAAAGTACTATATGCATTATTGTATTTATTCATTCCTTAATCATTTAACATGTGCAAAACTATGTCACCAATTTTATTAGAGTCCTATCTTTTTTAAAATTAGATTCCTATTTGCTTTTTATGTGTCACCAGGAAATTTATGAGTATTGTATTCTTAATTTTATTTTCCTAACAGCCTTCTGGTGTTTTACATTAAGGTAAAGTTCACCTAACATAAAATTCATCATTTTAACAATTTTAAAATGTACAATCAAGTGGCTTTTAGTCCGTTCATAACCTGTGGAACCATCACCACTATGTAATTCCAGAACATTCTCATCATCTTCAAAAGAAACCCCATACCTGCTAAGCAGTCCACTGCCCACTGTCCTTTCCCCCCAGCACTCGCAGTCATTAATCTATTTCTCTGGATTTGCCTATTCTGGGCATTTCATATAAATGGAATCATACAATATGTGGCCTTCTGGGTCTGGCTGCTTTCACTTAGCATGATGTTTTCAGGCTTGTCCATGTTATAGCGTGTGTCAACACTTCACTCCCTTTGGTGACAGAATAATATTCCATTGTGTGACTATATGACATTTTTGTTTATCCACTGTTGCCCATCAGTTGATGGACATTTATGTGGTTTCCATTTTTTGGCTATTACGAATAATTCTTCAGTAAACACTAAGTTTCTTTTTTCAGTTCTCTTGGCTTCTCTATACCTAAGAGTAGGATTGCTGGGTCTCATGGAAATTCTGTTTAACTTTTTGAGAAGTAGCCTGATAATGGTCCTCACAACAAAATAAAGAGCCAGACCCTAACAGCCCCACGTGACAAATGATGCACTGAGGTCTGAAAATGTCGGTTACTTTCTCCAGGTCACACTGCTATAGACGGGCAATGCTCAGACTCAAAACTGGTCTGAAGACCAGAGTCTGCCATTCCAGCACTTTCTGCAAAAACAGAACTCAAACTAGGCCCATCCCAAACAGTAGTGATTATAGAAATCCAAACCATAAAAGGTGACTAGCCAAACCAAGAATTGTTGAGTCACATCCCATCTGTAATGTACCCAAGGATAGTTAACGGAAGAACCATCAATTTACATGAAAAACTGATGCATGGTTTGTGACATGAAACAAGAACAGAAGCCCAGGATCTGGGCTCCTCCCCCATATACACAAAACAGAAATGGTTTTATCCAACACCTTATAAAATTCTCTTTAGAACTTTTATTTTCAGCATATTTTAGGAAGCAGGATAAAAATATCCAAGTATGAAATAACACAGTGGTGAAAATTCCAGATGGGTGTGTGAATTTTCATCCAGGTGCAGTGTAGTGAGGAAGTGTCCTTCCTCCCCCTTCACCAGGGTGCAAATGTCATGGCACCCTGAGGCCACAGTCCCCCCTGGTTAGTGAGGGGAGTGATGGTCCCTGGGGACATGGTCTTCATGCAAAGGAGGCAGCTCTGCTCTGAGAGAAATTTGGTTGCACAACCACAAACAAAACTTGAACTTGGCCAGACATCATAAAAGTTCATGTCCCTTGTCAATAAATGGATTATGAAAGAGTGCTGGTGACCTGGAACCCACAAAAAGCATCACTGTTGGAAAAAACCAGCCCAGTTGCCCAGGTTTAAATGAGGGGCTGTCATTCGTGGTACTACTGTGACCGTAATTTGTCCCCCAAACAGGTACTCCTTGAGGCGGGTGTTGATAAATATCCTGGGATAAGGGGTATGAACTGGGCTTCCCCCAGGAAGTGGAAGACTCCTATCCCTTAGCCTATGAGCACCATCTCTGTCAAGAGAAGGCAGACGTCTGGACTATGTACACACACTACAGTGTCGCCAGCTCTCTGGAACCGTTTTGGCTGAAGGAAGTCTATGTGTCAGCCCAGCTAGAAGCATGGCTGATCATCTGGTAACAGAGGTCTATGTGTGTAGCAGGAAAGAGCTCTGTTCTGTTTCAACTTTTGTCCCAAGAACATGAGCTCTGAGACAAGATGGGGGTAATACAGAGAAACCAAGGCTTTGCTTGCGCCTGTGGCCTCCCAGCATTTCCTTCATGTCTATGTACTAGCACTTAGCAAGACCTGTGGCCCTTTGACTCCGCGACCATCCACCAGCAACTCAAGAATAACGATCACATCTCCCCATCCCTGGGGCCCCGCCTTCAGCACAGAGCTGCACACGGCTCCTGTAATGTCATGTGAGGGGAACAGAAATGGTAGGCTCTAGGCTCATAGTTCAGAAACCACAGGACTTGCTACATCGATGAACATCAAGCTTAAGAAATGCATTTTCTCTCTTGGTTATTAAACACAAAACTGATTGAGTTTCAGGGAGAGCCTCCCATGAAAACCCCACTGCTGCTAACCTTTGTTTAGACTTTGCTTGCCTTTCATATGCAAATGTAAGAGTGGAAGCAAAATAGACCTTTTTAGGTTTGCTCCAAGATTAACAAAGGCTGAAAAGCAGCTCTAGCTTGGCAGGGACACGCTGGTCCTTGCAGGGCCTTTCTGGTTCTTTGGGCTCTGTTCCACCCCCAGGCCAACAGTGTTACTAGGCTATTTCTGTGCCCGCTGAGCAGAAACCATGGCAGTGTTTCCGAAGATGACCGGAATGGTAAATATTCTTTTTGAACTTGTCTTGCCTGCCATACCTTTCTTTCTTCTCAGCCACCATGGAATCACAGAGCTAAATAAAGAACTTACATGTGACTTTAAGCAGCCAAATCCACTGTTTATTTCACCTCCAAGAATATTCTTTGGCTAGAAGCTCTGGGAGTCCAAGGGCTGGTTAGCTCACCTAAGACAGATTTGCAAGATGGTCTGTGGACAGGATTCCACTGGCAGCTGGGTCACATTCTTTTTAGGGCATATATACCTGTGTTTTTGAGAGCGACTATGGGAGAGTTGAGGCATCATGTCGTTTTTGGAGTGAGGTGGGATATAAATAAATAGAAAACTATGCAGAGTTCCATCTCAGATATTTGTTTACAAGGAAAAATCTTGATGCCTCCAATCCATCCCCCTTATTGCTGCCAGCGTTATTTTCCTAAAGTGAGAATCTGACCGTATCACTGCAACGCCCACCAAGCATCTGAGCCTCTCTTGCCCACCAGTTCACGGTCTTTACCTCCACTTCCCAGGTCTGGGACGTGCCTTTCACTACTCTGTGACATGCTCCTTCCAGTCCTACACAGTGACAGACACTGGTGGCAAATGTGGCCCCAGTTCCCTGCCTTCCACACTCTGCTACGTGCTGGGCAGCATCGGCCAACATCCCCACTCTGTCGGTCTGCATTGGCCTGTGACTGGCTTTGGTGAGCCTGGGGAATGTGATGGTGTGCTTGCCCCATCTACAGTGCTCAGGAGACCTGTGCTTCTGCTCTCTCTTAGAACCCTGTTTCTGCTAATGGAAACAAGCCCAGGCCAGGTTAGTGGAAGATGAGATTTCACGCAGAGCAAAAACAAGTTGTCCTAGTTGAGGTCATCATAGACCAGCCAGCTCCCAGCCCCAGGCCATCTGACCACAGATGCATGAGTGAACCCTGCTCAGATGGGCAGAATGCCGCCAGGTCCATGGACACACCCAGCTACCCACGGATTCATGATGTGAGTAAATGTGGGTTATTTACACCATAGAATAGGGGGTGATTTGTTACATAGCTCTAGTGTGGCCAAAGATAACTGATACACAACTCAACTACTGACAGGTCCTGAGTACAAATGGTCTTCCACTCCTTTGCTACTTTTAAAAATGCTGTTTCCTCTGTTGAGAATAAGTCTCAATTTGGGCCATCATCATTAATACGTCACCCACATTCCTCAACATTCATGTCCCTTGTCAGCCAGGGACACCCTACTTACTTTTCAAGATCTTGCAACTCAACATGCCTGTGCCAAACACAGCAATGGTGTGAAGGATGGAAATCTCCTTTCTCCCTCTTTCTCTTTTATCTTGGATTTATTCACTCTCTTCTCCATGATTCTTGGTACTTTGCAACTATCCATTTACCAGTGGTCATGTTATACTGCATTTATTCTATTTTTTTTTTTGTCTCCTCTAATAGAATGTAAGCTCCCTGAAAAGATAGCATGCCATTCCCTTTAGAGCAGCCAGGGCCCTAAGACAAGATGACATGTTTTAGTTGCACGTCTGTATTAATTTCCTACTAAGAGTTTATTTCTTATCAATGGACCTCTACATTCATAAAATAAAGATATGGAAATACCACACAATACAAGTGAAGACCATATTTAAGTTACTTTTCCATCATGTGTTAGCACTCTGCCCAGCATTAAGGAAACAAAAAGCAGGCCCTAATCAAACCCATAAAAGAGATGTGTTAAGGTCATTGTAAATATCTGTGGGATAGGTAACCTTCAAGTGATCAGATTGATCAAATGCTGACTTTATTCAGAAACCAGAAAGTATATTTTTATTATGACTAGTAGTACATTTAAGAAGGAAGATATGAGGTAAGGATACAAAGAAAATATGGGATGGGGTTCATCATACAGCAATTTTGTCTTGGCAAACATGTTTGATTACTATACAATCCTGCTCACAGAGCATATTTTCTGACCAGAAGAGAAGACTTGATAAGTTCATGAAATAGACTGAATTTGTCTTAATGTCCCAACGTGCTCTCTTCCTTTTCATGGCACCCATGTTAAGTAAGTGCTTTTGGGTGCATGGAATGAAGACAAAGACTCCATCCAGACAGCTCAAGTGATGGCAGGTAATTGTGAAGACACTAAGATAAGGCCACCAAGATCCTTACTGAAACACTCTGAGGACAGGAATCCCAGGACAGCTGTGTTATAGACCAGGGACCCAGAAGGGTGACACCCATGTGACCTGTCCTGTCAGCAGGAGGGGCCACATGTCCTGCCATCCCCTCAGCTCCAGTCTATGTGTCCTGGTGCTATCCACTCCTACTTACTCCACCTTCCTTGCCCTGAGATCTCTGCTCACACCCATATCAAACTTCTCAAGACCCTAACCTGCTTCCCTCGTGACCTCAGACTGGCCCATCAGCTTCTGCTCCCATCAGAGTATTGTCCTGTTTCACTTTCCTGCATTCCACTTGCAGAGTGAAAGAGCTGATCCACACAGCTATTTCCCATGTGGTGAGGGCTTCCCACAGAAGGTCCCCCAGCAGCTATGGGCCAGCCCTGAGATTGGCCACCTAAATCCCCTGCAAAGGAATGCTGTGTCAGCATAACATCGAAGACTGACACTTACGTTTCCTATGGGGTCTTAACTGTTCATCATTAGCTTAGACTTTGTTTCAAAGGGAAGAACAGGAACAGAATTTTAAGATCTTGATTGGTTGACTTTAAAAAAACAAAAAACACTTATTTTTTTTTTTACAGCAATTTTAGGTTCACAGCAAAATTGAGCATAGAGTTCCCATGTGCCCTCTGTCCCAGGCTCACAGTCTCTCTCACTATCAACGTCCCTTTCCAGAGTGACACATTTGTTATAATCAATGTACCTTGCTTTTTAGGGCTTAATACTATTCCACTGTCTGGATGCACCATAGTTTATGCATCACCTACCGAGGGGCATCTTGGTGGCCTCCAAATTTTGGCCCTTATGAGTAAAGCTGCTGTAAATGTCTGTATGCAGATTTTTGTGTAGACATATTTTCAACACATCTGAGTAAATGCCAAGGGTTTGCTAGGTCATATGATAAGAGTATGCTTAGTTTTGTAAGAACCTACCAAACCATCTTCCAATTGGTGGACTTTGAAACTCTCTGCTCTCAAAATGATAACACTTTCGTCTCTAAAGCACGGAATTCACAATGATGTAAGATGACTCAGCTGTGCCCTAGTCAGTCTATGCAAATCCTCCCCCACTGCCATTCCTGCCTCTTTCTTTCATCCTTCACAACCATTTTGAAGTCTCCATACATTGCCCATCCCCCATCAACCACTCAAGTGTGATGTCACAGAAAACAATGATGGCAGGCTTGACTCTCTTTGACTACTTGACCCTTCCTAGCTGCAAAGTTACCTATCCCCTGTCAATCTTTTTGTCACACACACACAAAAAGACGTCTGTCCCTTCCAACCAAACATAACCCATTGCTAGATTCTACACCCTGTGTTGAAACTTTAAAACATGATATTATTTAAGCCTCACAAGCACCCTATGCAGTTGGTACTTATAACCACTATTTTACAGATAAAGGAACTAAACCTGAGATGTTGGGGACTTTGTGAGAGGCCCACCATTGTGACTAGTTCATGGTGGGACCTCCTGTGGCAGGTGTCCTGCCTTCCCACAGAAGGGTCCTAATAATTAATACGTGTCAACATGTTATCAGTGCATGACAAATAAAGTAACTAATGATGTAAAATTATACACACAGAAGAGGGCCTTGTTCTGACAATATTACCTTAGTTTGTGTTAGTTCATCATTAATCTTCCAGTAGATTTGATTTGGCTTGCCTTTTTTCACCTGTCTTGCTTTAGTCAGAAGCAAATTCAGCATTATATAAATACACGATGCCATTTCCCACAAGACGAGGGGGTCAGAGAAAGCCAGGGAAGATGATATGACACTGGACATTAAATAAGCCTGAAGCCAGACTTAAATTTCAGGTGGAGCCATGTCTCCTCTGAGAGAAATGGCATCATCGCTCATAAGGATTTTTAGACTCTGGGCTCGGTGTTCTGGATCCTGAGTGATACTTCCAAGTGGCCAGTTCAAAATTTGAGATCAGAAAGCACTTTGCCTGAATTCTACAGTCATAGCACTAAATCTAAACATGATTGATTGATTGTATATTTGCAGACTTGGCCATTTTCGCAATGATGATTTAGGGTGATCAACTTTCCACTCTTCCTTTCCTTTGAAGTTTATGGTGGATATTTTTATTTTGGGCGAGTTTCCTCACTTAAAGGGAAATGATGCTTAACTTTATTGCCGCAAACCTCAGGACTGGTTCAGAAACACACACCACAGAGCTTAATATTTTTCCATGATAATCACATTAAAAGTATTGTAACCAAAAAAATGTAGAATAAATTGTGTCTAATGTATTCATAACTAATTCTGAACTGAGGTAAAAACTGAACATAGAATTTACAAATTATCTAGATTCTGTGTCTCCCTATTGTTTTTAGCTGGATTTTGTCCAGCTACTAAAAGCTGCACAGAGAATGAGGAAATAAGGGAAAAACTTTGTATATGCTTTTCAAAAACAACTTGAAATTAACATGACTGCATTACAGCTAGTTCTGGATTAAATTTTTCATATTCTCTATTCCTGTTACCCTCTGGTAAAGGAGCTTAGAGAGGTTTCTTTCTTTTTAGTATTAACCTAAGTTTGCATTTTAAAACTTAAACCAAGTCATATAAAGATGGATTTTAGTGGGCACACAGTTTCCCCTTACTAAATAAAAAATATATATAAATGAAGAAAAATATGGAGAAATCTTTAGAATGATTCAGAGCTCTCATTTTCATTTTTGGCGGTAAGTTGATCAGTCATGCTGTCCGTCACAAAGGAGATTTCAGTCTGTAGATGAATTAAGTACATTTGGGACTACATTTGCACCCCACTGCTGACACCTAGCATCTTGGCCTTGAACCCTTTCCCTTGGGGGTCTGCTTCAGTTCCAGGCCAATGCATGGCCATCATGCCTGATGACAGCAGTTGTCTATGGCTTTCAAACATTGCTCAGGTCAGATTCTTTCAGCCTAGCTCTGCGTCCTCACCAGTGACCTTCAGCCAGCCTGGTCCTGGCATTTACATGGGAATAGGATATTCAAACATCTCTGTGCATGTTTGAAGGTGACTCTCAGTACCCAGTTACTTTGGGAACTTTGTAGAACAACTGCTCCATCTTTAAAGTGTCTGTAGACAGGTGTCATGGATGGACCATCCAAGAGTGTCAGAAGCCATCAAAGTATTATTTACAAAGCCAAAGCCCCTTAATGATGCTATTCAAGGAACACAATCTCAAAGCTTGCAGGTCACCTGGTCCAACTCTATCTAATCAAGAATTTCTTCTCCATCATTCATGGACAATGGAAAGAGAGGGAAGGGTGTGGGATGTGTGGAATCAGAAGGTGTGGGCCTGAATCCTGGCTCCTGCTCATTCAGCTCTTGTGTCACCTTTGATCTTGGGCAAAGCGCAAACCATCACAAGCTCAACTGGGCGTGTAAGTAGGTGGGCACAGAGTAGGTGCTTAGTAAGTCATCTTCCATGAGTGAGCATGACCGTCTCTCAGAGCTGCACTTGCTGTTTCCATGTTGTTCTCTTCATCTCAGCTGGGCTCTCAGACACTCTGTGTGTCTGTCTGGGATTCTCTCGGGGGTCTGTCTCATATTTCACCTGGTTATCTTGTACCTGTCTAAGGAAAGCTCCCCTGGTGAGAGCCCTCTACTGCAGCCACCTGCAGTCTAAGTGACCACTTTTAACCTGCCTGTGTTTATGTCCATCACTGAACTGATCGTGGTGCCATCATGTCTCCACCTACATCTGCCTGCTAGACTGTAAGTTCTCTGAGGATAGGGACTGTGCTTTATCCTTTCAGTTACTAAAGTATGTGGCTAATTATACGGCTGAGTCCTGTTTGAAAAGAGACCCACCAGGCTGGAGCGACTTTCCAGGTATTCTACTTTGCTTCCTGTACAACCCAGCTCAGCTTGGTGATACCTGCAAAGCTCTAAGCTCTGCCTCCTTGATTGTAATTCAATCCTATACCATGTTAAGCCCCTGTGGGGCCAAGGCCAATGTCACCACAGTGCTTCCAAGATTCAGGATGCTGCTAATACCATCACCTCTCCTGCCTCAGGGGTAACCTTACCGAAGTATCCACCCTGTGTGCTCAAACCATTCCTCCCCTCCCTTCTTTTCCCCTCCCTTCCTCATTTTTCATCACTCACACCCCCACCTCAGGCTCTCCTATCCTAACAGTGTCAACTCCTCTTACCCTGCAACAGACTACAAGGCAAGTAAAATTGCCCAGCCCCTCGGATACTTAGACATCTAACATGTGCATACATCTGACTAGTGTAGCCTCTCACGCATGGACTATCTGCAACTGTTGGATTTGCCACCAGCCTGCTTCCACATATCTCACACCATATATTTATCCAGCTAATAGCTGGCTCAGAGAAGGGAAATATTGGGAAATTAACCCCTATTCCAAATGGCTGTCTCCCATGGGGCGCCCCATTGTGGCAAGTGGCAACTGCTCTCCTCTTTCCTGTATAGTGCCACAAGCAATGCACAGGGGTTCCAATTTCTCCACACCATCACCAACACTTGTTATTTTATTTTTTATTTGTTTTGTTTTGCTTTGCTTTGCTTTTAATAATAGCCATCACATGTGAAGTGTATAGCTTTTCAAAGAAGGCCCCAAAATATGGGTCTTCCCTGTTCCCCCCAAAAGTTCCTTTTGGTGCAGAACTGAAAGTCCATATTGAAACATTGCTGCTCTGTAATTTCCTGTGTACAATTACGTTATCAGCATAGTAGAATCCTGACTGTTCTTTTTCTCTAATGATTGCTCATCTCAGCAAGTGATTTTATAGCCTCATAAAGCTGTAAGTCAAGGAACACCTCTGGGTATTGCTTTAGACCAATATTTGCACTGAATGGATTCTACCTATTACCTGTTGCCCCAAATGGTAAGATCAGATCCATGGCATGTGTTTTAGGGTGCTATCTTCTCCGGGCTGATTTCTGCTTGGGTGTACTACAAGGAACATTAAAGCAGGCAATATTTGGGGATCCCATTCCTTGGTGGTCCTCAGGGTTCATAAAAAGGCTGAAACTGTACCTGAAATTGGTGTGTGAGTATGTGTGTATGTGTGTGTCTGAGAATACATGTGTTTTCAAGGGGCACAGGCACAACTTCTATCAGAGTCTCAGAGGACTATGTGACTGCAAAGGAATTAAGAATGACAGATCTTGGAAGGCCATAGGCACTAGACTCATTATCAAGCTAGAGCTGTAAGTTTAGGGAAAGAAATTAGAGTTTTTTAAATAAAATTTTTATTTTATTTTATTTTATTTTTTATTTTTTTATTTTTTTTGAGGTCAGTGTCACTGGCCCTCATATGTAGGACCGAACCAGGGCCACTGGCTTCCCAAGCCAGCACTTAACCACTGCGCCACTCGGCCGGCCCTAAATAAAAATTTTGATATAAGTTCAGGTCTTAGGCAAGACAGAACCCCAATTACTAACACTAAGTTACAGAATCAGCTAAGCAGCTGTAAGTGTCACTGAGCCTGGCAGGACAATTGAAATCTCCTTTAAAGCCCTTCTGCCTACACACTGGGTTGACCCAGGGCCTCTGGCTCAATTCTAAGGGTGGCAGTAACGTCCTAATATCTGGGGCTGCACAACAAGACACAGGGATCCCTCTATTGACACCTCCCACATGAGATGCAGACAACCAAAGCTGAGAGGAGAATTAGGGCATCCAATTAAAAATTCCCAAAGTTGCCAGAATAGAGTGAAAACAGAAATGTGACAGCTCACAGATTCGTTTAAACACCACAAATGTGCCATGTCTGCTTGCTCCTATTTTTGTGTCTTGCCTGGATAAGATAAAAATTTTACACTGCTCACCTTTCATGCAAGACTGAAAAAATGATTCCTGACAAAAGATAATAAATATTGTCTAAGCAAAGGAAGAAAACCCAAGACCTAAATGAAGAAATAGTTTCTCTGGTCCTAGTCTAGAGAAGGACTTATCATTTCAGAAAGTTGAAGTTGCTTTCTGTTTAGTTTATATAAATAAAAAGCATTTCCGCTTTCACACGTATGCCCAGTCAAGAGGACATACTGAGATGGTTACTGAGGTCCATGCTACAGAAATGAGCTAGGATGTTTTACTCCCCAACTATAATAAAATAACTCAAGGTCACCACAAAAATCCCATCTCCCTTATTTAAACAATTAAAATAGAAAAAAATTTTAAATACATTTAGAGATTTTAAAGAACCTCTGAGGGTTTTTTTGTTTGTTTTGTTTTTGTTTTTGTTTTGTTTTGTTTTTGGTCCTGGAAGGGAATTTCTAAGTCCGGAGGGCTTTCATTTGGATTCCTCTGAGTCTCACTGTTCCCATGACAACGCCTGTCACCACCATTCTTGTCCCCAGAAGTCTGAAGGAAGCCTGAACAAAGCTTGCTTCTATTTAGTCCCTTTGAAGAGCTGTGATTGGCTGGTACTTTCAAGCAGAAGAGAAAACAATGTAAATAAACACAAAACACACAAAGCATAACTCCTGCTGGGCTTATAAGTTACAGATTTTACACACAACCATCCCCAGAACAGTCTGCACCCTCCTGTATACCATCTAGCCCTCAGGAAGTGGTTTTGCGCCACACACCCAGTCAGGCCCCTTCCCCTTGAACTCCCAGCCTGGTTGCAAAGGGGTCAGGGCTCGTGACTTCCTGCCACACAAGAAATGGACACTTCAATCTCTATGCATCTAAAGCCCAGAGGTCGTAACTCAGTTGGTCATATACAGTTGGCTACTTACTGAACCATAATCCTACCTTCTACATACAGGTCTCAGACTATAACGATTTCTTCACCTTAAGTAAACACAACTTCTAATCAATAGAGTCATGAATGGGGGATGGATGGAGGACATTAAGATCAATCTACCACCATGCCAGTGAGCCCATTTATTTCCCTTTCCAGTAGAGAATGAGAGTATGCTTTAAAAAAAAAAAAAAGTTGTTCATTTTTTTCCTGTTAAGTACAATTCATGCAACATCTCAAGTTAGAGTACCTATATCATGCGAAGGACCCTCAGAAACTGCGCTGGCCAAAAATATCTCCCTCACTAGCCCATACTAGCCCATGACTGTCCATGGGTAGAAATGCCTCCCTTCATTCACGGCCCTTTGAGTTTAAAATCGCCATATAAAACACAGATGTGACCGAAAGACATTCACGGATTAAATAATTTCCTGCCATTAATTCACTAATGTGACTTGGTTTCAAGATGGCTAACTAGCCAAGGTTAGATAAACTTGGATACAGGGTTTGCTGGGTCACAACTGCGTTGTTTTATATGTAAAATCAGAGTCTTAAGATGCTGTTGCTCTGCAATTCATTTTTCACACTTAGAATATCATAACCACAGTGGCCTAGCATCATTATTTCTTTCACCCATTTTGAAATGCCTGCCCTTACAAACTCTGACTCAATTAGCATCCTTGTACCTATATTTCAAATTACTCTTGTTAATTTTTCAGTAGTAGTGAGTTCTAAAAATGATAATTGGAGACCCAACTCTATGTCCATTTGTAATTCACATAAGTGCTATAAACAAATGATTATAGCACACTGTGTCTCCATGAATAGTATTGTCAATGTTCTGAATTTTGCCCCATCCCTACGGTTTCTCATCGTTTTGGTTTTCATTTTCCCTCACAGTGGTCCCATTGAGCATTTTTTCACACTATTGACCACACTGAAAAGCCACCTTTTGGAGGCAAAAGAGAGAAGGTGACCTCTCTATGTCCCAGATGAGAAAAGACACAGAGGGCTTCTCCACTCCTCAGCTGTGTGGGTTAACAAGTTCTGCTCCAAGTTGCAATTCTTCCCCAGAGCTGCTAGAAGGGGGCTGCCCCCGGGACACTGGCCCTGCCCATTCTCCTGGCTGGGTCCTGCAAGCAGGGAATTAGCACGTAGAGGGGGTCATGGGTGTTCAATCAGATTGTCAGTTTTCCAAATTCCTTGTGTTTTCTTTGTCTGTGTGCCCCGAGATTATGACCACAGTTGTTCTCCATGACCTTAAAAATAAATTAACAAGTCCAGACTATACTCAAGGTAAAAGGGAGGGAATTTTTTTTTTTTTTAATATTAGAAGTGGATCAACCCTTTTATAAATTCTTTAAAATAAAATACAAGCAGAATCTACTAAGTGATTGGCCCATTCTTCCAAATTCTAATCTTCCAGTGTGAGTCCTGTGTATGGATGGTGGCAGACCCAGTGGCATGAAGGCCATATTTGGCTTCCTGCCTGCAATGTGAGAAATTCCTTCTACCAGAGGGCGGCTCCACCCAGCCAAGCAGGGTTCACTTTCTTAAGTCACAGAGGTTTATTGGGTCAAAGTTTCAGAATCATTTAATCTCACCTTTCATCCCTCGTTATGGGGGAGCTGAAGCTATCTACCTCCAGATTTATGTGCTTCTAATTTTTTATCATATCGCTCTGAAATGAGGCACCTATATGTTTACTCCCCAGATAACCCAGTTTCTGGAATATCGGAATAATTCTTTCTCGTAACTGATGTAATATAACTCAGTTCAGGCATCTTCACCGTTTTATAGGCTGATGATGATCTAACTAATCGCCCTGCTTCCTACAGCCCAGCTCCTCTCTAAAACCAGAGTCTTCCTCTTAAGCCCCATCTGCCCATCCACCTCCCCATCTCAGCTTGGAACTCTGAGCTGTTGGATTTTCTCACCCATCTCTTAGCCACAGTGAGAGGGCAGAGGGCTGCCTTTTGACTCAAGCAGCAGCTGCTGCTGCCAGTACCAGGGGCAGGAGCTGAGCACCCACCCCTCCCCAGCCTTCGGCAGCCCTCTCTCCACATGCCCCTCGGCTGGCACTGCTGGTGGCTAATGCTCAGGCTAATTCGATACTCCCAACTCCGTCACAGTTCATGATCTATTCAAAATTGAAACTTATTTATTCCCTAGTTAGGAAGGTTCAGGTTTCTGGTACTAAGATTAGACCCAAGTCTTAGGTAAAGGCATGGTATCCTTTTCCTGAAACTGGTATACTAAGATCCTGGTACATTTTCCAGAGATGAGAGGGTGCATAGCTTTGTGTGCATTAGAGCAGTCTTGATTAAAGATTCTGTTGTTTTCAGTGCCAGGTGGGTCTTATTCTCATGGGCTCAGATTGCTTATTCACAGCATCACCAACTTCCCAAGGAAATAAATTAACAAATTCAAGTCACTCATTTACCCACCTCAACACTTAACAAATATTTGTTATCTGCTAAGGAAGTGGAACATTCCTAGAATCTTATCATCTAATGGAGAGACAAGTATATGCAAACATATAAGCAAGGTTTGAATATGAGGAGTATCATAAGAAAGATACAAAAGAAATTCTCTGGCAATACAGAGATCTCTTCCAACTTGGGAGGGTGTAGATTTCATGAAAGACTCATTAAGGAAATATGTATCATCTGAGATCCACTTTGAATAATGGGTTAGATTTTCACAAGAGGGTATACATATTTCAATGGGAATCGGGGTATCCCCATGAAAAGAGTGTGGGACAAAGACTGTCAGTGGATAGAAACACAGAATAAATGTGGGATAACATACAGCCCTAATTTCCTGAAACATAAACAATATAAAGGTAACTAGCAAGATCTAAGGTTGGAAAAGTAGATTTGAGGCCCTTGAGTACGAGGCAGTGGTTTTCACCTTTTACACAAAGCAATGGGAAACAGTTGAAAGTTAATGGACCAATGATGTTGGGTTTAAGATGGTGGCATAGGAAGACCCCTAACTCAGTCCTCCCACAGATACAACAAATGTGCAGCTGCATATGGAATAATGTTCCTTTGAAAAGGACTTGGGAGCTGTATGAACATCACCCCCACAACAATCGATAAAAGAGATGCATTGAGATGGGCAAGAAAGCAGAGATGGGATCTTGTGCAGACTCTACCCCAGGTGTGGTGACCCCCAACCAGGAGGGATAAAAAAATACAGAACTTTCCCTCGAAGAGTGAAGGGATTGTGCTCCACATCAGGCACCCCAACGCTTGGATCCAGTGATAGAAAGATGAACACTTAAAATGTCTAATTTTGATAGTCAATGGGGATTAAGCCCAGGTGAACGATAGACTTGTAGGGAAGGAGGAAGCTGTGTGTGAAAGGGCTCACACACATACAGGCCCATCCTCCCTGAGATCAAACACAAGAGCAACAGCTTGAGAGCACCTAAACCATAAGTCAGGGAGACATACTTACTAAGCTTAACATGACTGCCAAAGAGACAGTAGCCTGCTGGGGCTTTCTCTGGTGGTGGAAGTGTTGGCAGGTGCCATTTTTGCAATTTCCTCACCACTTGCTGGTAACTATGCTGGTGGGTGCCATTTTCAGTGCCCTTCCTCTAGCCTGCTACCACTGGAAAGCATTCTCCACCCACTCCATCCTGCAACCAGGCTTAGTGAGTTCCCCGATCCCTGCCCACACCACATTGCTGCCATGCCACAGCTGGACCAGGAGAACACCCTAACCCCTGCTCACTCCGCATGGCAGTCACACCATAACCAGGCCAGGTCACCCTGCCCTCTCTGCCATAGCCAGATAGGGGAGCACACCATGTCCTGTTCCCATACAGCAGCCATGCCACGAACAAGCAGGACAAACACCCTGCACTCACCAAACTCAGCAGACAAATGGACAAACACAATGATACCTTCAACAAAGAGATAGAAAGTGTAATAAAGTACCAAGCAGAAGGTATAATCGAACTGAAAAGTCCACTAGAGGGGCTCAACAGCAGACTGGGTGATGCAGAAGTACAAATGAGTGAACTGGGGAACAAAACAATGGAACACACCAACACAAAACAGCCAAATAAAAAACAAATTTTAAGGGCCAGCCGAGTGGCGCAGTGGTTAAGCGCTGGCCTGGGAAGCCAGCGGCCCCGGTTCGGGTCCCACATCTGAGGGCCAGTGACACTGCCCTCCAAAAAAAAATAAATAAATAAAAAAAAAAACACCAAAAAACGAATTTTAAAAAGTGATGCTGTCCTAAGAAACATCTGGGCCAATATCAAGCAGAATGACAGTTATATTATAAGGGTTCCACAAAGAGAAGAGAAAGCGCAAGTGCCATAGAAGTTATTCTAAGAAATAATGGCTGAAAACTACCCTAATCTGGGAAAAGACACAGATATCTGGTCCCAGGATGCCCCGAGAGTTCCAGTGGCCCACACCTCAGATATGCTTTCGGTACCCACTCTCAGGGGGCACACACCTCCTCTGAGGCCCAACTCTCAATTTGGGGGGGTCTGTTTCGGTTTTGATGGGAGAGGGTGTATTTCCTGGAGAGATCAATTACCTCTTACATAACCAACATTTTCTCCAAAGTTGTGACCTGTTCAGAACTGGTGGCTCTTCAAAATGATGGCCGAAGAGGGTATTGCTATGAAGTTGGGAAAGCAGATGGATTTCAAATATACTTAGGAGGAAGAAACTGTTAAAGTTGCTGATGATTTCATAGGTAGGTTCCAAGAAAGGAAATGTTCAGAGGACTTTCCAGAGTTCCTACCCAAGAAGTAGGGACAATGGTGACGGTGGTGCCACTTACAGAGGAAGAGTTGTCAGGATGGGAGACAAGTTACATCTTGGACATGTTAACTCTGCTAGCTTCTGGTTTCATTTCTCAGAAAGCATTAATGTTGAGTGCCAAGACCAATATTTAATTTTTACCTTGTAGATTGACGAAAAGATGTCAGTAGTGTCTTTAGAACACATATATGTCTATTTTCAGGGAACACTAGTGTTTTTACCTTCTAAAAATCTGGTTGGCTTGATTTTCTAGTTAAAATATGTAGAGTAAATGAATATTTCAAGCAAGTAGGGTTAAAGGAGATAAAAAAATGTAAAATCTCATATTTTTTGTCTTTCTGAAAGGATTCATGGAAAATGAGCTATAGAATTTGTCTCCAAAGACTGGCTGACAAGGACTTTTGTCCTTGTTTTTTAATTTCTTTTTTTAACCAAATGCTACCACCAGGAAACATAATCTGTATAAAACATCAGTGCATGCTCTCCACGTTCCTCCGAGAAATATAGTCTCCTTGTTGGCGTATCATCTGAGCCAGCTGTGTTTGCCTTCAGACTCAGTTTTCAGAGCTCTGGGTGTCCCAGGGTGCCTGAAGGAGGCCAGTGCTTAGGGATAGCGCCTGTGCCCACATTTTCATAGGTCGTGATGGGATGAGCTTTGTGGTGACCCCCACTAAGCTGTCAGCAAGATGTGGGGTGCCATTGTAAACAGTTTCCACAGGGTTCTTGCACAGATGAAGGGGAACAGAAAATAACCTTGGACCAATCTGGTCTTCTGTTTCTCCAGCATCCCTTTCTGCACTGGGGAGTGGAGGTGAGGTATGTTCTACTGGCTTTGTCTGGACTCACTCAACTAGAAGTCAGTCAGCAGGAGGCTAAATTCAGGTGAGGCTATGGGATAATCCAGCCTTGCTTTCCTGTGGTATATTTCCTTTTGAGGGAGCCAGGAACCAGTTGGGGCTTTCTCACCTGGCTCATTTGTGTTCTAAACAAGCACCTATCAAGCCTAGGCTTGAACTGTTTGCTGATGCCCCATTGATCAAAAAAGCCACATGGCCCAGCCCATAGTGAGTATGGAAGGGGTCTCCATGAAGGCAGGATTCCAGGAGGCAGGATCCATTGGAGGCCATTAGTGTGACCAAATCCAAAGGTCTGATTTCATTTCCCAGAAGGCACCAAGCTCTTTTTTTGACCTTTGCATCATCTGTTCCTTTATTCATTCAACTAATATTTAGAAACCCACCAGTACTGGACAATATGCTCAAGGCTCTTGTGAAGCTTTCCTTCCAGAGGGGGAAAGCACACAATTAGCAAGTACAGAAATAAACAAGGTAATTTGAGATGGTGAAAAGAGCACTGAAGAAATAAATCAGGGTAGTGGGTAGAACCTCCTTGGCAAGGCAGAGAAGTGAAGTTACCTGAGGTCAGGGAGGCCTTCTGAGGGGATGGCCCTGGAGCTGAAGTCTGAATGGTGAGAAGGAGCCAGCCATGTGGCCTGAGAGGCGGCCTGTCCCAGACCAAAGGCGCAGCTGAAGCATCCCCTTCACTGCTCTCACTGACCGGCCGCTCTGGTGTCTTCTTTGCACAGCCTGTGGCTTCTCATCTTGGCTTCACAGTCACTTCTTTGCATCGGCTTTCTCTGTCTGCCCAACCTAGAGTGGCCCATCCTGCCCTCACCACCTACTTTGCTCATTTAGAGAACTTACCACAGTTTTTAGTGATTTCTTGTTGTTTACTTGTTTATGTCCCCGATAAACTCTAGTACCTGTGAAGATAGGGCTGGGTCTGGATGTTTCTTAAATATTTTCACACAGCTATGATTATTCAACATTCAAAAATAATTGCTAAATGAATGAATGAGGGAATTCTCAGTTACTCCACCAGCTGAAAGTGTGACCACAAGATGAGCCAGCAGCTGCCCCTCTCTCTCTAGATTGGGGTGGGCCCCAGGCCATGGTGCAGACCCCTGCAGGCTTCCTCGCAACTTCTCTGACTCTGCACTTAGGTCAGCACTGCCCTGTCCAGCCCACTGAGAGTCAATAAACTTCAACCCCAGAGAGAAAGCTTCCAGGTCTTGGTCCTTTTTCCTTAGGGGACTCTCCTGGGATTCTTATACAAAATCCCTACATCTTTCTCCTACTACCTTCACATTCTTCATGAAAAAAAAAAAAAATTCATTCTATTTCACGGCGCAGAATTCTATTTCAACCACTTCCCAATCCCAGTGTGCTTACACGGTACCAAACACCTGAAGTATAGCATCAGTAACCCTCGCTGCGATCCTGCGAGGTAGGAATTCTTTTCTTCATCTTTCAGGCAAGGAACCAGAGGTTTCCAGAGGTCGAGCGACTTCCACAATGTCTTCCAAGGAGATAAGTGGTACATCAGGGTTTCAGACCCACTAGAGTCTAGAGCTGCCACCCACACAGCTATTGTGTTGGTCCACTCAGCATTTCCAACTCTGAAATCCAAAACTTTCTACAAGCCAAAAGCTTTTTTACAAAAACCTGACCTGGCTTGACCTGAGTGCATTTGTGAGCAAAGCCTGGGGGTGGGGGTGAGGGAGTGAGGGGGATGCAAAGCTCTTTATAGCCCTCCTTTATTCACTTAGTATGACAAGGCATGCATTCTGCTGAAAAAATAGTGACATGTAAATTACAGGACACTCTCCAGGCTCCCCCAACAGCCTGACTTACATAATGTCAGCCTGTAGAGCTTTTATCCCACCAGAAAAGTCCTGAGTCATAAAGCACATGTGCCCCAGGGGTTCAGATGAGCGACTGGGAATGTGTAATAAGTTGTTTGTGAATGCCTATAGTTCACAAAGCATTTTAAGAGCTGAAGGGATTTATTTATTTTTTTGCTCTAGTGCATAAAAAAGAATTTAGGGGATTTTTCTTTCCATGTGCCTGATTATTTTTTAACTTTTCTACAAAGCAGCTTCATTTCCTGATTTCAGGGTGTTGACCGTACTTGATCCTGAGGGAAGTTTTAGGTTATTTTTTCATGCAGAAAGACATCCAGTTTTAAAGTTCAATAAAATGAGAAAGGAGGAAAGCACTTTTAAGAAGCATTGAGATGTATTTCTGTTAAATTCACTTTTAAATTTTAATTTCCTAAATGAATGACTTAGAAGAACTTTAAAAGGGAAGGTCCTTCCTGTATCCAACTATGAAAATATATTTTAAAATAATGATTAAATATTGGAAAACATAAGAAAATAATTATAAGAGTGCCTTGAATTTACATATCAATTAGTCTGCTAAGCATTTTCATCTACCTGATCCCATATATATTATTATGAGTAAACTGCCATTTACTGAGTGTTCTCTTTCCATCAGGCGCTTTACATACATCATCACTGATCCTCATAACTCTATAAGGTTGGTCTTGTTATTTCTAATATTTTACAAACAAGGAAATTGTGGCTCATTGAGCGAAAACATCTTCTCTCAGTCACATGAATAGAGGGTTGGGGGAAAGAAATGGAGCCAGCTTCTCCCAAGCAAGTCACAGTAGCTTCTCCTGAGGCCCACACACTTCAGGAGACACGTGTGCAGAAGGCATATCCTTTCCGGTCTCCTAGTCTTACTAACAGTAAATGACTTAGAATGAATGTGTTTTTAATCAACATTCCCGAGTGTGGTAGGAAGATCCCTTGACCGGGAGATGGGAGATGTGGGCTCAAATATCAACACGGCCACTCTAGAGTGTGACTTCAGGCAAGTGACAAAATATTTTGGCCTCAACCTCTTCATTTGTGAAATGAAGGTCATGATATTCAGTCCTCACGTTGTCATGGGAATATATCAAATAAGAGAAAGACTAAATGCTACCAGAAGCCTAGCAAGTCATGGCCTGAGGGGGCTAGATCTTTCAATAGCATGGGGAAAAAGACTTGACCTCCATCACTGACAAAAATGGCTTGATTCAGACAATAAGCTTACCTTGAAGTTTGTTAAAATAGTAAAAATGTGTATATATATTATTAAAGTAAAAATAGGTTAAACAACCTTTAAAAATAAATAAGTGCCTGAGGTACATCTAGTAACTTTCTCACTAAGCTTATAAATTAAAGAAAAGTCACCATGGAGTGATGCTTCTCATTGGCGGCTTTCCAGGATCAGCAGTCAGTAATCTAGGTGCTCTGAGCACCTGCTTCCTCTTATACACGAAAGGGGTTCGGGGCGCTGCTCATCACCAGAGTGCGCGCCTCTCCCCCCACCTCCCCCACCGCCATCCAATCCCAAGATGGCCACCACCTACAAGGGCTCTGACTCCAATTCCAGTGTGGGTGGGTACCTTGGGGGAGGGTGATTCCCACACCACCAGGGTGTCCTGCAATCCAACTCAGTTCCGGCACCATCGACCCGCAGATAGCACCAGATCTCACAGGTTAAAGGTTCTGTCTCACAAGATTGCCCCACCAGATGCCAGTCACAAGCCCAAGTTACCTATCACCTGTGTTTTGGATCCACTCACTATAGATGATGGGAGATTCCCACAAGCCCCTTCTTGGGCTTAATTAATCTGCTAGAGCAGCTCACAGAACTCAGAGAAACATTTTACTTACTGGATTACCAGTTTATTTGTACAGGATAGAACACAGGAACAGCCAGATGGAAGAGACGCACCAGGCAAGGCATGTGTGAAGGGACGATGGGCTCCCATGCCCTCTCCAGGCCTCATTCTCCCCATATCTCCACATGTCCACCAACGTAGAAGCTCTCCAAACCCCATCCTTTTTGGGGTGTTATGGAGGCTTTATTACATAGTCATGACTGATTAAGTCGTTGTCCATTGGTGATTAATATCCATGTCCCCTCCCCAAAGTTCCAACCCTCTAATCACAAAGTTGGTTCTCCTGGCAATCAGCCCCCATCCTTAGGTGGGGGTCCAAATATCACCTCATTAACATAGCAAAAGACACCTTTTTTGTTATCAGTACTTAGGAAAACTCCAAGGGTTGTAGGAGTTGTACCAGAAAAGGGATGATGGCCAAATACGTATTTCTTATTATAAATCCCAGTATCACACCCCTTACAAGAACAGGTCTCTGCTCTACTGTCCCAGTGACTCCCATGGGTCACTCCAGTTTGAATCGGCACTTGTTATCATAAACATAGCCCTTCTCCTATAAGCTTTTTTCTTTCTTTTGCTTCCTAAGAGTGTCAGGAAGCAGATCCTTTTAAAAGAGCCCTAAAAACAGAAAATTGTCTCAATGAATTTTTTGTCTGAGCACCTGCACAGAGGCAAAAGTGGACTTCACCAAAACGTGGTATTCTGGGAGTTATCAGAAAGATGACATCTGTCCATCTTTCTCATTAAAGAAAGCTGCCACCTTCGCCTCCCCTGTGTGTGTTTTCCCTCATGTTAACACAAACACACACACCACCATCCCCTCCATGTAAGAATCACTGTTAGAATGTTCGTCAGATGCAGGTGAGAGCACATTGAAAAGAACAAACATCTATACGTTTATAACCAACATATCCTCACTCCCTTTTCCTTTATCCAGTAGTGCGCCTCTCAGTCCTCAGTGAAATAGGCTGTTAATTTCCACATTGTGTATAATGACTGGAAATAATCGAAAGCCCACAGATGGTGGGGAGGGTGGCTAAATAAACAGTGGCGATCCATAGAGCAGATTACTGTGAAGTACCCCCAAAGTGTTCTTTATATAGCGATAGGGCCGCATTTCATTAGGTGAAGGTGGAAAAGTAAGGGCCCAAAAGTGTTTATAGCATTTGTATTTTAAAAGCAAGAAATGCATGCATTTATGGTCATGCTGTGCATCAAACATCTCTAGAGGAGTGTGAAAGAAATTGATGGCTTGGTACTCTCTGGGACACAGGATGGGAGAAAGATTCTTTTGGTTTGTACCCTACTATACCTTTGAATTTAGAGTCCAATGAACAGATCACCCATTCAAAAGTTCAAGTTATAAATAAAAAGATGCATAAATGATTTTTTCCAGTGGGAGGGATTCCATGTGTGACCGTGCCCCACACTAGCTGAGTTAGTGCCGCAGCCTCATGTTGGTCACTATGGTGACCAAGCACGCACATAATGGCTCCTGCTTTTCTCACTTTCACTTCCTTCTCATTTAGGCTGGACATTGTTCCTTACAGTTTGGCCTTCCTCATGGTGGCCTGCTCTGTACTCCTGTGCTTCGGTTCTTCCTAAATTCTCCACCTCTTGTCCAAGCAGTCATCTTGGCCTGAACTCAACTAACAGTCAGTATTAGGTCACAAAATAGGGTGGGACCAGAGGATCCTGGACTAGAAGTGGGGCTGGACTGGCAGGCAGCAGTCAGTGTCTGTACTGGAAGGCCCACCCATGCCAAAGTCAAGGTTGGAGTCCCGTGGGGAGGCCTGGCTGAGGTCCAGAGAGCAAAACTGCTCAGATGGCGCTGGATAGGATTGACCTGGGACTCAGGTTTATGTTTGCCATTCACCTTGGGTACTAGAAGCAGAAGTCAACTTCCAGAGAAGATAGATTCACAGATGTCCACTCCAGAATGAACTAGGATGCTCCTCCTGGAATGGCTTAAGCACTTTTCCTGCTGAGGACAAACAAGAGAGAGAGGCAGGATCCTGCAAGGGAGCTTGAAAGGTAGTGGGGCCAAATGGGCCTCTTACACTCCCACATTCAGTGTGTCTAGCCCAAATTTTATCCCCTAAGAAGCCATGGGTCACTGCGACCTCCATAAATGTTCACGGCCTGTTCCCTGGCATTGGGTTGAATGACTTTGGGGGCAGCCCTGATAGTTTGGGAGGTAGGCTGGTGACATGTGTGGCAGTGTGTGAGCAATTGTATCACAAAATAAAGCCATGGTTGATCTGAACAACCAGAAGCTGCAGGGCATCAGGTGGTGCCCAAATGTCATGGCACCATTTGCTTTGTTCCTTGTTCGTATTATGATGAAGGGATTAAGCTGTGCTCAATTTAGCTTCATTTGGACACATGCATGGGTCAGGAGCAGCATGTCCACCCCCCAGAATTTAGTGGCAGTACTCAGAATCCCCAAGGCATGTCACTGATTTATGATCTTTGCGTTGGCTCAGTAGCAGCCTGCCAAGGGACAGGCTCTCTTGGGTCCCATCTCCAGGCTCCCCGCAGAGGGAGTGAAAAGGTTTGGCTTTTCAAGTTCACTTTGAATGAAGCCAGAGGAAGGAGAACGAAAGCAGCACATAAATCAGTTGCTTTAGGCAGAACACCTGCCCCGTCAGTCTCAGCTGGATCCAAATGGAGAAAGCGGGGTTCTAGGGTTACCCTCGGGCAGCCCGTGGCCATGGCCTGAAAGGTCATCTCTATTACCACTGGCATCTCTCTTCTGGGGCTGTTTTCTGAGTGGATGTCAAGCTCATCTCATGCAGAAGGCATGTTCTGCATGTCACACCATTGCTGCTCATATTCGATCGGCTCAAAGACACCTTATCTTTCTAAAGTTATTGTCTTGCTGCTGCTAAAAGACAGTTCCTTTGTCCCTCACTGCCCCAGCTTTATCTCTTAAGGATTTGAATGCTTAAGCAAAATTTTCTTTGCCTCCTCTTAAAGTTAAAATGATTCTTTTAAAACTATGATAGTAGCCAAAGTGCATAGCACCATCAGCCCCGTCCCCAGAAGTGGTTGATGCTCTTTGGGAAGAGGCCGCTGGACTTTACAAATCATATCATATTCAGCAGCGAGCGGTTTGGCACCATATGTGTAATATCAGAACTTGGGGTGGGGAGGACTCAAAACACAATCTTAAACAAAACACAAAATTGAGATAGAAAAGCATAGCGACAGCTGGTGCCCGCTGCAAGCACCACACCATAGGATCCAGTCCTGCTCCGCAGGGGTTTTGGGAGAACTCCTGGTGCCTGCAGCAGGAGCACAAAAGACCACTGTGAGAAGGGCAGACATGAACCCGGCCTGCAGGCACCCCAGCAACCACCAACAGAGAGACTAGATAACGCTGCCTGGAATTGACCTTCCTCAGACCAAATCATTGCATACAATCGGCCCTCTTTGTTCTGGGACGTTCACACTCAGGGTCATTGCTACTGGACCTTGGGGGTGTAGCTTGGTCCTGAAGGACCCTTTGGACTTTGTGGGTCTCCATTTTAAAAGTATTATTGGCATGAACCTGGGAGGTGTTTTTCCTGGAGTTCTTTCTCACCAGACTGGTTCCGGCTGCCTCCTGGGTGATGATGGAAAACGAAGGCGCTTGCCAACACGTCATTCTCCCATTTTGTAATCCCCAGGCAATGGCACAGAGGTTATATGGAACTTTCCCAACTGGTTAAAGGCAGAGCCTAGGACAGTCTTAAAAGATTTAGGGATATTGCTGGAATGTCCAAGTATTGCATATTGAGAAACTCTACCCAGGGCCAGATAAACTAGGTATAAGGGGATGCGGTCAGGAGGCTTTCACTCACCTCTTTTCACTCTAAATCCCGGAGTTCTGAAACCAAGGCCTTTCAAGTCATAGTTGACAATCATTGTCCACATAGTCTCTCCAAAGTTTCCTGATTCCAGAAGCTAAAGAAACCCTAAGTAACCCCAGGGGAAGACCCTGAGCTCTGTTTCAATGAGCGTTATCACTGAAGGAAGTACCACCCTATCAGAGACCTTGAAGAGTCCTTAAAATTCTCCACTTACAGCCAAACCCATCTCAGAGATTATTAGCTCAGTATAAGTTATATATTTAGGGAACTCTGTCTCACTTGGAACAACTTGAAAAAAAAAATTGAAAAACAGAGCAAACTCAGCATAAGACATAGGGCCTCTACTAACTAAATTAATTACCCCAATGATCTTTAAGAGAGAAAAGACCAGGAAAAGCTTCCATGAAGACCTTGCTATTTTGCCTGTGGTTCAGAGGACAGAGATCTTTTCTGAAATCTTGTTGTGGGAAGTCTAGTATAAATTTATTTATTTATTTATTTATTTATTTATTTATTTATTTATTTATTTATTTTTGAGGGCAGTGTCACTGGCCCTCATATGTGGGACCTGAACCGGGGCTGCTGGCGCCCCAAGCCAGCACTTAACCACTGCGCCACTCGGCTGGCCCTAGTATAAATTTATTTATTTTTCTCTTCCAGCCCTAGAAATACAAGGGAGGAAGATCTATTATGTCCTATCTTGTGCTCTGACCCTTCACCCCAAGGCGGGAAGAAATAGCGTGGATTTTTGTGGCACTATGCGTTCCCAGCTACATTGGAAAAAAGGAGCTTAGATCATGTGCTGGTTTCTTTACAGAAATGCTGGAAGGGTGGGCCCTGAAAAGGCCTCAAGGATGTGTGTGATGGGCCCGTGGGTCTGGGCAGGCTGGCTGTGGCCACCACACCAACCACTCATTCACGAGAGGTAACGGACAAAACCAAGGCCTGTCTCTGTCTGCAGTATGAGGTATCTTTTAGGGAGCCTGCGATGACTGTGTTGGGGAA
Source organism: Aselliscus stoliczkanus (assembly GCA_033961575.1). Classification (NCBI taxonomy): domain Eukaryota; kingdom Metazoa; phylum Chordata; class Mammalia; order Chiroptera; family Hipposideridae; genus Aselliscus; species Aselliscus stoliczkanus. The sequence continues at coordinate 70,068,515 of CM066731.1, read as the reverse complement.
CTAGCTGACCCTATCACTGAACTCTTGTAATAATGAAGTAAAAAGTGATGGAAGAAAAGCTATTTTGACACAGTTTGAAGACCTGACATGCTAACACATCTGACCTTAAGCTCTTTATCTGTGAAAGCCTGTTTCTTCATTTTCAAATAGGAATACTGAAATTTATACAGACTTCTTAAAAACTATAAATAAGATCATGTGAGTAAAAGCCCCTATTCGATGGGGACTATTCTGAAACAATGTCTTTCTAGAAAATACCTGCAATCATTCCATTGACTCCTTACCCATTTTCTAGAGAAAGCCCTGGAGAGGGTTAGGTCCCAAGGTCTCAAGGCTGATTAGGCAATACACGCCATCCATCAAAGTCTTGAAAGTTCCGACACAGCCCCAGGTCCTACCCTCCCACCCACTTAACCACAGTCCACACAGCTTTCAATTGTTACTGGTATACTCAGTAAAAAGAACAGCTATCTATAATGGTACATCTGCTGTGTATCTTTATCTCTAATCCTCCTAAAAACCTTTTCAAGGTGAGTATTATTATTAGTCCAGTTCACAAAAAAGAAACAGCATCACTCAAAGAAATGAGGTGAGACAGGTAAAGAATTTTCTAGCTAATGCTAACACCTGAAAATAGCTGGGAAGCTCAAGAACGTCTTCAGAGGCAGATGGAGGCCTGTGGGTCTGGCTTTATCCCATCAGGTGCTTGTGTTCACTGTTGAAGATCAATAAAAAGGGTGTGTCAGGTCCTTTTGTGCACTCCGCCCTTGAGTGTCATTCTGCAAACCCCTGGTTCAATTAGTGCTCCCTCCACTTTTCTTTGACAGACCCTGGGACAAAGATCAGATAAGAGTAAAGTAAAATGACTCTCTCCTGCAGGTAGCAATGGATCATTCCACTGCAAAAGGCATCTGGTCACTGTATCTGCCTTTAATTAATCTTGACTCTGACCTGAGAAACTGATACAAAATCCACTGCACAGCAAGTCAGCATCCTCTGCTTAGCATGTGGACCCAATGGATAAAAGGGCAGCACAAAAAAAAAAAAAAATGAATGTCAAAAAGAATTTCTTCTCTGGAGCTGGGAACTCATAAAAGCATGAAAGGATTTAAGGAATCTGATGAGGAAAGGACTAATTTAGTAAAACAGCAATTATGTTTCAGAGCGGTGGTGAAAATTCAAAATGCCTCCTAAAAGAGAAGGCCTGTGAGGCGATGACATTCAGCGTTTTTCTTTTGTTTTTTTTAGGCAGTGTCACCAGCCCTCACATGTGGGATCCAAACTGGGGCCACTGGTGTCCCAAGCCAGCTCCCAACCAACACACCACTCGGCTGGCCCGACATTCAGGGTTTTTAAAAAGTGTCCAAATGTGTTTTGAAAATATCACCTGAGCATATTTGTTAAAAATACAGGTTCCCAGGCCTTCCATGCAGAGATTTTGATTCAACAGGTATTATGTCTGTACATCATTACTTCAGTATAAAGAGTGTATCTGTTTGTATAACCTAATGGGTACTAGGACACTTCCTAGCATCCTAATCAGGACCGAACGCCTTCAGAGGTGGTTACTAGCTTAGTAAGTAATCACTGGGAGGGTTATGATTTACGATAAAGGATGTTAGAAATAATTTATGCACTCATGAAATGAGTAACATCAAGAGTAGTAACAGACCAGGCAGAGCTTGCTCTTGCAAGAATGAGATGTAAGCTCGGGCAAGTCCAACACCTGAACACCACTGCTACAGTAAGTAAGTCTGGTCCCCACTGGACCCAGCTGCAAAGATCACCATCCTGATGAAAGGTATGAGTGAGTCCTTCATGAAAGGTGCTGGTGGGGAAGCCTCCCTTGCAGCCAGCCTTCCTGAAATCGCAGACAAGTCACAGGATTCTACTTTGTGCCTGTTTTGCTAATAACAAAGGGACATTTGGGGAGTTTGGTCAAAGTGGAGTTTAGTCTGCTTTCACTAAAACGTATCTTTTGGTAATTAGACTGTTGATGGAGATTCGTATAGCCCCCAGATGCATCTAAAAACAGCTACCAGTACTTACTAAAAGAGCTTGATAATTGTTAGCCATCCACATTGGCTTAGGTCATTTCACACAAGTGAAGGGTTGGATGACACACACACACATGCATTTTAATTCACACACGTGAATTGGACACAGGTGATGTACATGCTATACATAAAGGAACATTCAACTGCAAATGCATCTTAGACATGTAGTCTTGTATAAAAGAGTTTGAGATCTAACAAAATTATTAGGGGAGTCAGCAGAAACTTTTTGAATCTTAAGATAGCTTTTAGGTAGATGGACCCCCAAAATACGGTGCATAAAAGATGTGATGGCAAGGTAACTGATATGACCGAACTTTACCTCCAGTAGTATTTAAACTTGAGAACTAATCTCCTTTCACAGTTACATGCAGGATTCAGTTTAATCTGGGCAAGTAGATTTCTGTTATGCAATTGTTTGAACTTCTGGTCGCATGCAATCACTTGAATTATTTTATTTTATTGAATTATGTATTTACCTGAGAGTTAAAATCAAACTTTTTTTTGAGGGCAGGGGAGGTTGAAGTTGATCATTTACATGTGTGCAATATTTTATGATTTACAAGCATTACGCATGTTATTTCTTTTAGATGAAAAATATTGCAGAATAGTATTATCTGTTACAGAAGGGCTCATCAATTCCCCCAAACAGTCATGAGAGATGAGCTACAAATAGTATTTTGGTCAGTTTAAAAAATAAATATAAGGATGATACAAGTAAGCTGCTCAATTTACCAATTCATCCAGTAGAAGAGATTCCTAACCATTGGCTTAAAAGTTCACAAGCCTATATTCTCAGTGTTTCGGTATATCTTTCCAACCAGTAATTTCAATAAGCATAACAGTCAACTAGACATATTTAAAATATAATGTTTTCAGAAACATAAAATTGTAAGGAATTGCGAATGCCTCTATGCTGTGGATTAAAATAGTTACCTAGGTAGAGTTGACTCATTTGTTAATAAAATATACTCATTGGTAGATTAAAAATTGCTTTCAAAAATAGAAATAAAATGTTCTACAACAGGAAATACAAAGTTTAAAGTGTTTCTTTAATTATAGTAATAAAAGCCAGAAGAGTTATGGATTTTAAAAACTCACATGTCAGAAAGTTCAAATCACATTTCAAGAGTTAAGTTTTGACACAAAGTGTCAAAAAATTTGACACTTGCAAAGACCAACTTTCTCACTCTCCCAGTAATGACTGACAGACACAGGTGGTCCGCTCGTTCCTCCCATGAATAGAACCGAGAGGGGAAAGGCTCTCTTCCCTTAGTTCCAAATGCAAACGAGTTCACCTCCAGCAAAGCTCATTCGCACACCCAACGTCAGTGTGTCACACAGGACACACTGCTGAGCTCAGGGCAGCGCCTCTGGGCAGGCAGGGGCCCTGCTGAGCATCCTGCCATCCTGTCTCTATAACAATACAACAATTGACGTTAAAGATGACTATTTAGTAGTGCTCTCTACAAGTACTCATTGGGCACCCCTGTTTTCCTTGCATATTAGGAGCCAAATAAAACTAGCTAAGAAAAAAAGAACAGTCCAGGTCCTATCATCATGGAAATGTCATTTTAGAGATGGTTATAGACATTGAGCAAGTAAACAAATTAATGTCAGGATGCAACAAATGCTATGAAAGAAGTAAGACAATGATATAATGGAATGAGTGCGAAGAGGAGGCATATGTTAGATTGGAGGTCAGGAAAGTCGTCTCTGAAGAGATGATATGAGCCCAGGGAAAGATCTGGGTACAGAGCAATCCAGATGGAGGGGATAGTAAGTGCAAAGGTCCCAAAACAGGGACAAGCTTGGTATGATGGAGACAAAGCCATCCACCAGAAAGAATGAAGTTGGTAAGACATCTCATTACAAGTGAAGAAAAAGACCAATTGGGAGAAAATGATAGCTATGACAGCCAGCTAAGCCATCCTGCCATTGCAATGAATTCATCGGCACTTGCAGCTCTCTCTTCACTGCAGAAATGTCCAAGCTAATATCAGCATTTTCCATGATTCACTTCTCCACCAGAAATAAGCTTTACCTGGCCACCCTAAAAAATACCACTTTTAGAGGAAAGTTAGGGAGCAAGGTGAGAATAATGACAAATTTAACAGTAGAAAACCACACTTGGTTTTCTCTTTATTTCCTTATTTTAGAGAAAATATGGACCCCAGAGGAACCACTTGTCCTTGTGGAACTCTAAGCATTGGGGAACAGCTATTATTACCTTTTGTAATTTTGTTTCAAAGGCATTTAGCTGCTAACTAGCTACAACTAGCCACAATAGGCACAACACGCTTTTACACTTACAATTCCTTCTGTACCAAAGGGTTATTTTTTAATTACAAATGTACATTTAAAACCCACCATCATTTATTTGCCTCCCCAGGAGATCACGTTTTTAATTTAAAAATATTAAAGTAGGCATCAGAGGGAAATGTTCCTTTAAGGAACTGGAAAAGAAAGTTCAAATAGGATATGGTATGATTTTTTAAATATAATTTAAAATTGGTTAAACATGGTTTCTCATTTTGTAGGGCACTGAGGGAATGCTGCTTTTTTTGAGAAACACTTTAGGGCACTAAAAATGTTCAGCCAAGTTAACTGATGCTAAGAAATGAATGGGAAAAGCTATTAACTACCTTTAAAGCAAATGTTTTATAAACAACCTGTTAAAAATATGACAGCAATGAGGAGGCATGGCATGGGCTTTGGCACTAACTGGGAATGGACTCAAATCCAGGTGTGTCAACTTGAATTCCCTGAGCCTCAGTTTTGCCTCTTTAAAAGTGGAGTGACACTAGCTTGACCCTCAGGTCTGCTGTGAGGACTGAGTTATAACTTTGTTTTAAAGCCCTCGCCACATGGAAACGGCTCCATAAACAAGAGTTTTTCTGGATTACCCCCCACTCCCAGCACAGTGCATGGACTCCAGTATGCTTTGAAAGCAGTCCAAAGCATACAGCCCTGGGCGAGGAGACTGGGAGAAAGTGAAGTGAATGCAAAATGAGACCTCTTAAATTTAGCATAGAGGTTAGGCTGAAAGAGGGCACATTGGTCAGCAGAAAAAGAGGGATAAAAGTCAATGGGTCAGGTGTTAGGACCCAAACCATGGTGCTCATTAAACTTCACACCCTCTCTAGAGTTTTCAGCTAGTGGGTGTACACAGACACGCCCTGGGTACAAACATAATAAAGGGTCAAAGTAATTGTGTGCCTCCAACTTTTACCACCCCTTACGAATGTGAAAGCATTCATGTAATGAATGAATCATCATGTAATCAGAAAGGCGTTGTCTTTGGGTTTGTTTTGAATATGTTCATTAATATATTGGCTTCATTTAAAGCTACTTTTACCAAAGTATCAAGTGCTAGGGGGCACATTGTCTGGCAAAGAATTGCCTCCTCCTATCAGTCCATGAGCTTCTGGCCCCTAAGCCTGGAGGTCTGGAATAAGCCTGAGGATCAAGCTTAACAATTGGTCACCTTGAGCCAGACCAGCCCAGCTCCACTAATCCAGCCCTCCAGAAAACAGAATCCACTGGAGGCCGACTGGCATTTGTTGACAGTGGAAGGTTAAGAAAGAGTATAAGCTTTGGGATTAGCCAGCTCTAGCTTTTTTAAACCCTGGGCTTATGGGATGTCAGTCACTGCTTACACGCTTTGCAACCCTGAGGAGGTGTCTTCACCCCCAAAAAGTCTCAGTTTCTTATGCACGATACACATTTGAACACCTAATTGGTTATTGTGAGAATTAAATGCATGTAACATTTTTAGCATAGCATTTGAGACATATGAGGCCCTCAATAAATGGAATCTTAAAAAAATTTCCCTTTTAAGTTGAGTCATTCCACCTGCCTGCCAAAGCGTAGAATGGAAGGTATGGCCTCATCCTGCTCTGTCCCTGAGCCATTGTCACTTTGTACCCAAGGCAGCCAACCATCACTAGCCACAAAGGGACAAGTGCCCTTTCAGGCTTGTTGAAAAGCACACGAGATTCCCCTCAGTTCCCAAGTGTGACAGGAGGTATGACCAGCGTGGCATGAAAAGCATCACCATGGGACTTTATTCTCTGGTTCTGCTTCCTTTGTGCACGGTGAGAGCTTTGGATGTGTAGACCCAGCCAGGGTCTGCTCTGAAAGGGTGCATGAAGTCAAATAAAACACAACAACAACAAAAGTCATTTTAGGTTCCACTTCATTTAGAAATACAAGGTGCAGCACTTTTAAAGAACAAAGGGCACATTCTGTAATGTCTAGTCAGAAAGCTGAAGGAGGGATCCCAGGTGCTTCCCACTAGACACAGTTCTTACCAGAGGGAACGGCCAGGGCTGGGCAGCCTGCACAGAGAAGCTGCTGATTAGCAGCAGTCATTAGGACCCAATTTCTTGGGGCCTGAGGGACCTATGGCACGAACTTCTTTGACTCAAGGAGACAGCAGCCAAGAAACTGCTCACGCTGGGAACGCACACAGTTGTGTAATAGTATCAGACCAGTTTCACCAAGAACTTCTTGGTATGACTCTCTAAGCTATCAATCTTTCCTTGGTAAGAAGGCACCCACTGTGGAATTCAAAGTATTAAACCAATATATTCAGATTAATTCACACTGAAACAAAGATAGGAGGGAGTGCCATTAAAATGCTGGTGGCAGGAGCATGGCTGGCTTCACCAAACATTTATTAAACAAGCAGCTACAACGTGCCAGGCCCACCCATACACACAGCCTCTCACGTTATCCCAAAGCCCTTCTGGTCCCTCTCAGCATCTCCATTGCCACTAGCACAGCTTCAGTAAGGTCATTATTGTTTTTCCTGGGATAACTGTCACCTTAATTGGTGCCTCTGCCTCCGTTCTTCTCCAACTGTGCTCCACATCTGGATTCAATATAAACAAGTTCCTCCCTGTAAGAAACCCTTGAAGGGTCCCCTTTGTTTCAGGATAAACTCCGAAGGGCTCCTAAGACCTCTGGGATGTGTCCCAGCGTCTATCCTGCTTCGTCTCCCACCATCCCGCTCAAGCCTCCTGTGTTCTAGATATGTCTGCAGTTCCCTGATCAGGCTACAGCACTAACTACCCCAGTGCCTTTGCACATGCTCTCGGCAGCATGCCCCATGGTGCTCTATCTCGGAAACTCACCCGGACACCTGCTTCATCTAAAAACTGCCTGGGTCCCATAGGTAGTGCTGTAATTATACTGTATCGCTCTCAGACCCAAGCAAGAAGGACCCTGGGCGGGGTCCTGCACTTTGGAGGGACTCATACATCATAAACAAACACGAATAAGTTTATGCAAGAACAAATGGACCCCTCTTTTGGACCTGAGCTCAGCAGATTGACACAGTAAGACTCCCAACCCTGAACATCTGCTCTGTCATGAATATGACTCAGGCTCCAAGAACTCACTGCCCCACATCTCTGGCCTTACGTCCCCAAGGCTAAAAGCAATGCAGCCGAGCGACACAGAGGTCTGTGGGTTGTGCGACTGCCAGTACTGGAACCACATTACTGGAGAGTCTGGGGGATTTTAGCAGTAATAGCTTAGGCAAGAGAAAAGCCACAGCAACCAGTCTTCAGACAGCAGATGCGCAATAGATTCTTGCAAAACAAACCCCCAGCCCCAGCAAAGCCAAGTGCCCATTTTCCTTTTTGTCTGTGTGCTCAAGTTTATGGTGCCACAGCCACTCACGAATGAGCGAGTCTTCACAGAAAGTTGCACGGGGCAGCTAAGGAACAGTCAGCAACTCTAAGCAATTGCCATTACTCTTAAATTTCTACGTAAGTAGATGTAACATGTGTGACCCATCAGCCTATTTAGCAGTCCATGGATACTGGTTTCTAGAATTGGGAGTCATTTTGTTTTTACAAAAATACTTCATAAAATTTAAATTAAAAAAAAACTGATTTAGAAATTCTGGCTTTAGTTAATTAAAACTTTTTAAGTAATGTTTTATTTTCTATTCTTAATATATAGCTTTGAGAACTTTTTTAAAATATGAAAATAATTTAAATTTTAAATTTTGTGCACTTGTTTTAATTTATAATTCAATGATTACATGTTCAAATTCTATACATTTTGAACACAAGGATATAGACACTAGATTGTAACTGCTAATAGCATACAATTACATGAAAATCTTGATTATAAAATTATAAATAGTTGTTTTGATAAAATTAAGGTCAGAAAAATATACTTGTGAGATATGGCATTTATTTATGCATTACGCTTATATTCTGTTATTACTCACTAAGCATCGCCAGCCCCCCTTCAACAGAATACATAGATATACCATTACTATTTCATTTCAGTTGTCTTGACATTGTGCCAGCTTTCAGTAACACAAAATTCATAGATTTACATATACTTTCAATTTTGTCCTTATAAAAACAGCTTTATGAAACTTAATTTATAGTGTTCAAATATTTGGGCATAAGGAACGTGGGTCTCCATGTGTGCCACAGCCTCAGCCTCTCCTATGCTAAGAGTAGTCTCTCCCACCCAGAGTGACACTCTGTCCCCATCTATGGAGAGACAGGCTTGTGTCAGAATTATTTGTTCACAAATCTTTCTCCACCACTAAACTAAGACCTCCTCAGAACCCAGGTGCCTGGGACACTTCCTAATACACAGTAGAGGTCAAGTAAATTGGTTGAATTAATGCATAAATAAAACAAGGCAGCATTGTCCATGGACATAAATTCTTGGGCCCAATTGAGGGGGTCGCAATCACAACTGATTTTTTTCTCTTAACCTGCAGTACTTATCTTAACCTCTTGTTCCCTTGGTTTTCTCATCTATAAAACAGGAAATATTATGGTTGTTATCAGGATTGAAGCATTAAATGAATGAATAAGTGAATATTTGCAAATACTTAGAGCTGTGGATACACGTTATGTGCTAAACAAATCCTTAAGTGAAGTCAGATAACATGTGCTTAGGTTTCACTAGAAACCTTATTTAATTTTTCTAAAATTGTCATAAAAATTTTGTCTCTTTTTTTTTTTTTTTTTTGAGGGCAGTGTCACTGGCCCTCATATGTGGGACCCAAACCGGGACCACTGGCTTCCCAAGCCAGCGCTTAACCACTGCACCACTCGGCTGGCCCAATTGTCATAAAAAGATTTCAAGGGAAAAAGGGCTTTAAAAACTAAACAACAGAAGTAAAGTAGGCAATAAGTCACAAAAAGTAATATATTTTCTTGCTAAATGTGAATAAAAGCAATGAGCTTAACTATTAGCCCGCTTAGAAATATTACATCCTCCTACATGACCTTGGGTGATAAGTGTTTTATGAGCACTATTATAATTATTCTGTGGGAAAGGACATACATGGAATTACAACTATCTTCCTGGTGGAAAAGTGAAATGAAATTACTTCTGTCCTTTCTGGACCTGAGACAATGATTTTAATGATCTCTCCCAGGACGAATCAGGATTATCCTGGCACCCACAGATGCAAATTACTAAGTGACTTCACAGGATTTGAGGGTGTTGCCATTGTGTTGTAAACTTTACATGAGACATTCTCTACCCTCAAAGACTTTATAATCCAATAGGGCAATAAAATTGACAGGGTTTCATAAAACGTAGCTGCTAACAGGGCCAGAAATGGGAGGGATTTAACTTATAAACCTGGGGTGTTGCATAATTCTGTGTTCACCCTAACAGGCTAAACCAAAGAGTAGAGTCAGAAAAATATACTAAGAACTAGAGGAAGTGGCACTGAAGGTGTCATACATGAATAAAGAGGGAGCCACTTGCCCTACTGAAGTGAGATCATGGCACACGAGTGGATTTGGTCAAGAGGGCGACATCACACTAGAAATGCCACAGATTGGTGCTAAGTCCATAGGCTGATAGCATAACCTATAAAACAATGAGGAGGTCTGCTAGAATCAATGGAAGGGACAGGTGATGCCCACAATCATAGTTCCTAAAATGTAATGCCTTCCTCCCGCCACAGACTGTCACTTTCAGGTTCTTTGAGCACACTTCATCTCACGTAATATTCACGACCTATTCTTTCAGAGTTCGTTTGCTGCACATAGTGAGTGGAGATCCTAGACCACCGAAGGGTCCTTAGAGAAAGAGAAAAAGCATCAATGTGCCCATGTAGCCTTTCTCCCCAGCACTCGTCACACTTGTAATTACTGACTGGTGCTCGAGATGTCCATGAGGTCAGGGGCCTTATTTCACTGCCACAGTCCAACTGCCTGACACACAGAAGGTGCTTGATAAATATTTATTTATATATTCAGAAAACTCCTATGTCAATAAGATAAGTTTATTTTGTTTTTGTTCTGAGTTAAATTTTGTTGTTCTTGGGGTAGGAAAAAAAAAAGCAGATTTGTGAAAATATACAGAAAATGTCTGCCAGAATTCTATGATGGTGGCAAGGCCTACATACAGTGGTTTTCCTTATTAACTTCCAAAATCTTCCATTTCTTAGACTTTAAGAATGAAACAAGTCCTCTTATAAGATTATAACCACCAAGAGGGGGATGGATTGGAGGTAGGCAGTGGGAAAGGAGGGAAACAATTTGGCTGATAGACAGGCAGTCTTCTGACGTCATTTTCTCATGTGCAAATGGCGAGTAATTTTTTGAGACAACCATGACGTTTTTTAAAAATATTTTTATTTTATTTTATTTTTTTAATTTTTTTTAGAGGGCAGTGTCACTGGCCCTCATATGTGGGATCCGAACCGAGGCCGCTGGCGTCCCAACCCACAGCTCTTAACCACTGCGCCACTCAGCCAGCCTGAGACAACAATGATTTTTAAGGAATATTCTAAAGCACTAGACATTAAAGAGCCAGATGCAGAGTCCACATTCAACACATTCATTCAATCTATTGAATAGAAATATTGTCTTTTAGAAGAGATAGTTCTGGAACAGGAGAAAGTTGTCGAGTTTGGATGAGAACCAGGGTATAGAAAACTTTAAGAGCCCATTTAAAAGACCTTGCTAAGAAACTCCCCAAATCTACTGGAAGAAAGTTTTTCAGTCATTTTGCAGTTTAGTGGGGTGAAGATATTCTTTACTTGAACATGCTTCACCTGATTGAGGAATGATCCTAACCCTTGTCTGGACATAGTTTCAATGTTTAAATGTCTTTCTCCAGCTGAGGTTTTTTAGATCTGTTGTATTTCCCTTCAGGGCTTGTGGGTGGGAGACTGTGGAAAAGCAGACTTAGGGACCCAACGCCTGCTCAACCCAACATCTTCCAGGGACGTTTCAGAAGGAACTTCAAAAATTAATTTAAAAAATTTCCACATTTCAATTGGTGGTGTGACATTTTGAAAATTCTGACTTAGCATTTTAATTAGATCTTAAAGATGAATATACAGATGAACTAGGGACAGGGAGCTCAGCCCTCACCACTGTTTGTATGGATGGTAATTACATCAGCTGGTCCTGTGAGTCCCCAGACACCCATAGACAACACGAGCCAAGGATGTCAAGTGTTAGTGTGGAAAAAGACAATTTGGACATTTTCTTAACAAAGCATCTGAAAGATGATACTCTGCTGAAATGAACTCTGGGCAAATGCCTTTATCGTGCTTTGAAGTCACCATAGATAGCACCTTGTGCTCAAATCCCAAACACGTTAGTCATGCATAAGAATGGACTCTGTCGACAAGAGCGAAATTCTTACCTAGCAAAGTTTTTAGAAGCTGGTCGTAACCACACAGACCTCTGGATTTGGGTGGGTGTGCCTTGTTCAGTGCTCTGGCATGGAAACCTTGCCCTGATAACCCCAAGATTAAAAAAAAAAAAAAAAAAAAGGAAAAAACAAAAGATGCAGAGCACAAAATGCAAATGACAGCAGGACCTGGCAACCCTGGCCTTTTCTGTGTACCAGCAGGAGGGCACATCACTGCTGAGCCATCTTCCCTTCTAATCTCCCTGTCAGCATATGGCTGGTCTTCTCTAGGGAGAATTTAGGACTCTTTCTTCTTAAAATAGCATGTCATGCTATCTTCTGACTATGTGGAGACCGGGAGGTATGATGCTGTGGGTGGGCAGAAGCAGCCCCTTCCTGCACAGAGGGGTGAGGTTGCCACCATCTGCCATTTTCCAGGATGTGGGGTTGTAATACAGGTTCATTACATAAAAACAATAAAATGCAAGTAATCCTAATGGATGAATAAAATTTATCCATAATCCTATTACCCAAAGACCACTAAGATTTTGGTATATAATCTTCCAAATATGTAAATCTGGGGTGGGAGAGAAGGGAGAGAAGGACGGAGGGAGGGAAAGTGGGAGGGAGGAATAGATTCAGAGATAAAGAATAGAAAAAAGATAGATGATAAATACATACATACATACATACATATAGATACATACTTATGTGACAGATAGATACTACAAATTGAGACTTCATTCTTTAGTGATTTGCTTGTTTCATTGGTCAATAATTTATGAATATTCTTCCATGTCAATTAACACATTTCTAGAAGGTAAACTTTAATGACAAAACAATATTCTAGTAAGTGGGTGAGCCATAACCTATTTATTAACCCCTTACAGTTAGACATTGAGGTTGTCAATATTTTTGTGACACATGATTTTGAGTTGATCATCTTGCACAACATGCACAGAAATATTTGCACACTGCCTTAATTTTTTTTCTTGGTATAAATTTGAAGAAAAGGTTTGGATATTTTCAAGCTTTCTTCTGAAAGACAGACCTGGTATCATAGGGACTGAGGAGGGCAGTCACCACTGCTCAGGGATCATCAACCAAATAGAGTCTCTAATATTTTGATAAAGAGAACCTCCTGAGGAAAACATAACACAAGGTTTTGCTTTTCTTTGAGCGAGACTTTAGCTCTCCTAGATCCCACAGACCACCCTAAGCACCCACAGCAGATCCACAGCAGATTCATGCTATGGACTTACGTCTGACCATCTGTGAAAGGTGAAGGTGGCTTGGGGAAGTGGGTTTCCCATCTTTAATGGTTTCAGGAGCTACCTCCCCTCCCAGGGGTGAAAAGGGGCACAATCACCTTTCCTGAAATGGGACTTAGGGAATCCAGTACACGCTCTCTCTACAATGAAGCCTCAGGCCACAGCACACCAGCTTTGGGCCCTGGCTTTTCCGGCGGTGGCCTGTATTCAGAGAGTGGAGCTGCTCTGCTCTTCTCATTTCCCCGTCCCATTTTTCTCCATGAACACACCCATGTGTTCTCTCTTCTATGTAACTTTCATAATCCTTTATAAAATATGTTTTGCCTTATATACACACTCCTTTCTCTCCCTCCTTTATGTACTACACGTATTTCCCCGTTGCTCAGCATTCCTCCTGCTACAGCTTATCCTCTGTGCCTGAGTCTCTTCCTACCACACTTGGCTTTTCCTAAGAAAGGCCCAAGGCTGGGACACTGGAGACATAGAATAACTCGGGGCATGGGAGTACATAACTGAAAATGATTTCAGGTGCACAAAACTGAAGGAAATCAGAGGGTAAAGCATCATGGAAAGACAACTTAAGTGGTTTCCATTCATTATAGTAAAAATTTTCAGCAACTGCTTTAAGCTTAAGAGCTCATTGACACAAAACCACATGAGATACCACATCACATCTACCAGGATAGATGGGGAGAAATTGGAACCCTTTGCACACTGCTGGTGGGGATGTAAAAGGGTATAGCCACTATGGAAACCAGTTTGGTGGTCCTGCAAAATGCTAAACATAAAACCATCATATGACCCAGGAATTCCACTCCTAGGGGTGTGTGTGTGTGTGTGTGTGTGTGTGTGTGTGTGTGTGTGTGTCCAACAGAGTTGAAAGCAAGGACTTGAACAGCTTTATGTACATGAATGTTCATAGCTACATCATTCACAGTCACCAAAAGGTGGAAACAACCCACATGCCCATCAACAATGGATGGATAAACAAAATGTGGTTTATACCTGCAATGAAATGTTATTCATCCTGAAAAAATGAAGTTCTGATATACGCTGCAACATGAACGAACCTTGAAAAAAATGATGCTCAGTAAACAAATCAGACACAAAAGGACACATATTGTATGACTCTATTTATGTGAAGTATCTAAACTAGACAAAATCATAAAAACAGAAAGTAGATGAGAGGTTACCAGGGGCTGGGAGGAAGGAGAATGGGGAGGTATTGCTTAATGGGTACAGAGTTTCTATTTGGGATGATGAAAATGTTTAGGAAATACTGGTTATGGTTGCACAACATTACAAATGGAATAAATGCCACTGAATCTTATATTTAAAAATGGTTAAAATGGCAAATTTTGTTTTATATTTTTTATCACAATTTAAAAAAATCAACAATGCAATATGCCAAAACGACATTGAATTGTATCCTTTAAGGGGGTAAACTGTGTAATATGAGAATTATATCCTAATAAAGCTGTTTTCTAAAAAGTTCACTTATAAAAATCCTCCTTCTGCATCTGAATTACTATGGTTACTATGGTTGGAAAAAGGCACAAGTACATTTGAAATATATAATATTTTTGGAATTATGTTTCAGTGGATAATTTTCCTTTTCCTATTTACAGTTCCTGAAAGTATAGAAAAATATTTTATCTTCACTGTATTATATTTTGACCATATTTTCTTTACAAGAATACATATTCTTTTTATTTTTTTATTTTTTTTTTATTTTAAAGATTTTATTGGGGAATTGGGGGAGGAGAACAGCGTTGGGGAACCGGGGGGGAAGGGGAACAGACAAGTTGTTGTCCTTTTGTTCTTCAGTCTAATTGTGGAGGACATTGCTTCACTGGCCCACGTTGGTATTATTATTGCGTTCATCCCAGATGAGGCAGTCGCTCACTGGCCACTGGACTTCCGTTCATGGAGGCTCACAGCAGCTCACGAAAGCGCATGCCCTACTGCAGCCTACCTGATTGCCGGCGACTCAGGGCAGCCCAGCTCCAGGTCGAGCTGTTGTTTACCATCTTAGCTGTAGAGGGCACTACCTCACAGACCCTCATATGTGGGATCCGAACCGGGACTCTGCAGCTCAGAGCTGGTGTCCCAAGCCAACTTTTTTTTTTTCTTTTATTGTGAAATAAACATGTTTTGTTTTTGTTGTTTTTTTTAATTTTTATTTTTTTAGAGGGCAGTGTCAAAAATAAACATTTTTTAAAAAATAAATGTTTCAGGTGTACACCAGTGCAACAGCTATACTTTATACCCCTCAAAGTGACAACCTCTCTCCCCCAATTTGCCACTCCACTCCCTCCCATATCATATGTATCTATTACAATTCCCTTGACTCCCTTCCACAGTATACTCCACATCCTGTGACTATCTATATATTCAATTATAGTTGGCATACAATATTATACAACATCAGCTTGAGGTGTACAGTGCAGTGATCAAGCCTCTACTCCACTCATGAAGTGGTCTCCCTAACAAGACATATGACCATCTGACACCCCACAAAATACTTACAACATTATTATATTCCCCAAACTGTCTTTCATATCCCTGTAGCAATATTGTAGTTACCTATTTATGCTGTCTAATCCCTTCCCCTTCTCTCTCATCCCCACACCCCTCCAAACTAGCAACAATCAGTTTTACCTCTATATCTATGAGTCTATTTCTGTTTACTTTGCTTGTTCATTCAGTTTTTCAGATTCCACATATAAGTGAGTTCATATGGTATTTGTCTTTCTCTGACTGACTTATTTCACTTAACATAATAGTCTCTAGGTCCATCCATATCATTGCAAATGGTACGATTTCATTCTTCTTTATAGCGGAGTAATACTCCATTGTATAAATGTACCACAGTTTCTTAATCCAGTCATCTACCAATGGGTATTTTGGTTGTTTCCAACTCTTGGCTATTGTAAATAGCACTGCAATAAACATAGGGGTGCATATATTTTTTTCGAATTAGCATCTTGGATTCTTCTGGGTAGATACCCAACAGTGGAATTGTGGATCATACGGTAGTTCCATTTCCAGTTTTTTGAGATACCTCCATACTGATTTCCATAATGGCTACACCAACCTGCAGTATCTCACTCTGGTCAGAATGGCTATTGTGTTTTTTGTTTGCATTTCTCTGCTGATTAGCGAGGTTGAACATTTTTCATATTCCTGTTGGCCATCTGTATGTCCTCTTTAGAGAAATGCCTATTCATATCCACTTCCCATTTTTTAATTGGGTTGGTTTTTTTTGGTGTTGAATTTCAGGAGTGTTTAATAAATTTTGGATATTAACCCATTATCAGATATATCATTGGCAAATATCTTCTCCCATTCATTAGGCTGACTTTTTGTTTTATTGATGATTTCCTTTGCTGTGAAAAAACTTTTAAGTTTGATGTAATCCCATATGTTCATTTTTTCTTTTATTTCCCTTGCCCGAAGGGATATATCAGTAAAAATATTACTCAGGGTAATGTCTGCAAACTTACTCCCTATGTTTTCTTCTAGGAGTTTTATGGTTTCAGGTCTTACCTTTAAGTCTTTAATCCATTTTGAGTTTGTTCTGCTATATGGTGTAAGTAGGTGGTCCATTTTCATTTTTTTTTTTTTAAATAAGATTTTATTGGGGAATTGGGGGAGAGGAACAGCGTTGGGGAATCGGGGAAAGGGAACAGACAAGTTGCTATCTTTTTGTTCTTCAGTCTAGTTGCGAAGGACGTTGTCTTCCCGGATGAGTCAGATTGGTCGCCGGCCTCTGGATGGTTGCTCATCGCGGCTATTGGCAGCTCATGCTGGCTGCCAGCTGCTCACGCTGGCTGCAGGCCACTCACTGTGGACTATGGCAGCCCACTGCAGCAGGGGCTGCAGCCTACACCGTCGCTGGGGCTCGCAAAGTCCATCTCCAGGTGGATCTGTTGTTAGCTGTAGAGGGCAGTGTCACTGGACCTCATATGTGGGATTCCAGCCAGGGCCGCTGGCATCCCAAAACCAGTTCTTAACCAATGCACCACTCGGCTGGCCCCATTTTCATTTTTTTGCATGTGTCAGTCCAATTTTCCCAGCACCATTTATTAAATAAACTATCTTTACTCCAATGTAAATTCTTGCTTCCATTATCATAGATTAAATGACCGTATATGGATGGGTTTATTCCTGGGCTCTCTATTTTGTACCATTGGTCTGTGCCAGTACCATACTGTTTTGATTACTGTAGCCTCATAGTCTGTTTTGATGTCAGGTAGTGTGATGCCTCCCACTTTGTTCTTATTTCTCAAGATTGCCGTGGCTATTCAGAGTGTTTTCTGGTTCCTTATAAATTTTAGGATTCTATGTTCTATTTCTGAGAAAAATGTCCTTGGTAGCTTGATTGGAATTGCATTGAATCTACATATTGCCTTAGGTAGTATTGACATTTTTTTTCTTTTTCTTTTTTTTATTAGTTTCAGGTGTACAACACAATGCAATAGTTATACTATTTACCCCCCAAAGTGACAACCCCCTCCCTCAGTTCGCCACCCCACTCCCCCCACCCATGTCATACATATCTATCACAACTCCCCTGACTCCCCTCCACAATATACTCCACATCCCGTGACCATCCACATATTCAGTTACAGTAGGCATACAATACTATACAACATCAGCTTGAGGTGTACAGTGCAGTGATCAAGCCTCTACTCCATCCATGAAGTGGTCTCCCTAACAAGACATGTGACTATCTGACACGCCACAAAATTTTTACAACATTATTATATTCCCTGAACTGTGTTTCATATCCCTGTGGCAATATTGTAGTTGTCTATTTATGCTGTCTAATCCCTTCCCCTTTCCCCCCATCCCCACCCCCCTCCCAAATTGCAACCCTCAGTTTTTCCTCAACATCTACGAGTCTGTTTACTTTGATCATTCACTCAGCTCTTCAGACTCCGCACACAAGTGAGATCACATGGTACCTGTCCTTCTCTGACTGACTTATTTCACGCAACATAATAGTCTCTTCACAACATTATCAATTACATTCCCAGAACTGCCCCCATATCCCTGTGGCAACATTGTAGTCCCAACTACACTGTCCAAAACCTTCCCCCTCTCCCTCTTCCCCATTCCCTCCCAGCCAGCAACCATCAGTTTTTCCTTTATATCTGCTTGATATGACTTCAATCTTCTTAAATTTACTGAGATTTGTTTTGTGGCCTAACATGGTCTATCTTGGAAAATGTCCCATGTGTACTTGAGAAGAATGTATATTCTCTTTTTTCAGGGTGAAATGCTCTAAAAATATCGACGAAGTCCAGCTGGTCTAAAGTATCATTTAAGGCCCCTCTTTCTGTGTTGATTTTCTGTCTAAAGGGTCTGTTCAATTGGTGACAATGGTGTTGAAGTCCCCTACTATGACAGTGTTACTGTTGATCTCTGTCTTTATGTCTGTCAAAATCTGTTATATGTAATTAGGTGTTCCTATGTTGGGTGAATAGATGTTTATTAGGGTTATAGTGCCCTTCTTTGTCTTTTATTGTAGTCATTTTAAAGTCTATTTTGTCCAAAATAAGTATTGGTACTCCAGCTTTTTTTCCCCTCATTTCCATTGCATGAAATACCTTATTCAATCTGTAAACAGCATATACATGTGTCCTATTTTCTTATCCACTCAGCCACTCTCTGTCTTTTGATTAGAGCATTTAGCCCATTCACATTTAAAATGATTATTGATAGCTGCATATGTATTGCCATTTTGTTATTTGTGTTCCTGGTCACCCTGGGTTAGCTTGTTTACCCCTTTCTTTTGTTCAAAAAAGTCCTTTTAACATTTCTTGCAATGCTGGCTTGGTGGTAATGAATTCCTTAAGCTTATTCTTTTCTGAGAAGCTCTTTATTTCTCCTTCAATTTTAAGTGATAACCATGCTGGGTAGAGCAATCTTGGTTGTAGGCCTTTATTTTGTGTCACTTTGAATATCTCCTACCACTCCCTTCTGGCCTGCAGAGTTTCTGTACAAGTCAGCTGTTAGTCTAACAGGAGTTCCTTTGTATGTAACCTGCTGTCTTTCTCTTGCTGCCTCTAGGATTCTGTCTCTGTCTTTAACCTTTGCCATTTTAACTATGATGTGTCTTGGTATGGACCTGTTTGGGTTCAGCTTGTTTGGAATCCTCTGCACTTCCTGGGCATGTATGTTGATTTCCTTCACCAGGGTAGGGAAGTTTTCAGTCATTATTTTTTCAAATACATTTTCGACTCCTTGCTTCTTCTCTTCTCCTTCTGGTATTCCTATGATTCGAGAGTGGTTGCGTTTCACCTTGTCCCATAGGGCTCTTCAACTATTTTCATTGTTTTTTATTCTTTGGTCTTTTTGTTGTGCTAACTAGGTGATTTCTGCTATTTTATCTTCCAAATCGCTGATCCGCTCCTCTGCTTCATCTACCCTACTGGTGATTCCTTCAAGTGTGTTCTTCATTTCAGTTTTTGTATTCTTTAGTTATAACAGGTTATTTTTTATGGTTTCCCTATCCTTCTCTATGTCCTCACTAAGTTCCATAAACATTCTTATCATCAGTGTTCTAAACTCTGTCTCTGAAAGGTTGGATCCCTCTGTTTCATTTAGTTCCATTTCTAGAGGTTTCTTCTGATCTTTTACTTGGGACATGTTTCTTTGTTTCCCCATTCTGGCTGTTGCTCCAGGATTGCTTTGATGTATTAGATAGATCACCAGGAGAGCCCTGGCTGGATCACGCAGGCACACAGCTCACGGCCCAACACTCCCAGGAAAACTCCAAGTCTCAGCCTGTCCTAATCAGCCACTCGCAGATCAGGCTGAGCATCCTGACAACCAATCACCAGCCTGGCAACTCTGCAAGTGCTGTGCAGAGAGCGGGCACCCAAGGCAGTTTGCGCACTCCTGAGTCTCAGTGAGCAGCCTGTAGGAGCTGGAGCACTCCTACCAGGCGTTTCCCTGGCAATGCAGCACAAGCTGTGCGGAGGGTGGGGATCCGAAGCGGCTCATCCACTCCCGGGTCTCAGTGAGCATCCTGTTGGAGCCGGAGGGCACCCGCCTGGTGGTTCCCTGGCAACACAGTATAAGCCGGGCAGAGGGTGGGGATCCAAGGCCGCATGCGCACACGCATACACACGCACTTCTGCACCCATTTCACCAGCCCAGTGAGGTCTTGTACCTGATCCTCCATGGGAGGGCCCAAGCCTCACAAAATGGCGCCCTCCCTACACCACTCGCATGCAGACTCCACACCATGGGAACAACAGTCCAAAAACCTCCAGCCGTTGCACCAAAGGTGCTCAGTTCCATCCGTTCCCGCAGGTTCCTGAGTCTGGCTCACACAGCCACTCCCTCCACCAGGAACCAGGTAAGTGCTCACAGGCGAGCAAGCCCGGGCACTGGCCCCACTGATTCTCCAGCCGCTCTTAGCCTCGAGCTGAGCAAAGAGAGTCCTCACTCATTTACTGCCGGCTATATTAGAACTCCTCTTCCCGGCAAAGGAACTCTGGGCTGGTGAGCTTGGTGTGTGGGTGGAGTGTCTCTCCCCCAACCAGAGAAGCCTCCCCACAGCTGGGACCTCCCTCACGGGGCTCGCCCTCTCTCATCTCTGCCCGTCCTACCAGACCCGACGTGGCCTCCTCTTAAAGTTCTTCGTTTAGTGGTTCTGTTCCTCCAGTGTTCTGGGGACCTCCAGGGTTGAATGCTGTACAATTTGCTTGTAATTTTGGTGTGATCCTGGGAGGCAGTTAGCACAGCGTCTGTCTATTCCACCATTTTATCGGAAGTCCTGGTAGTATTGACATTTTAACTATATTAATTCTTCCTGTCCATGAACATGGTATGCATTTCCATTTATTTGTATCTTCTTTGTCTTCTCTCTTCAGTGTCTCATAATTTTCTGAGTACAGGTCTTTTACTTCTTTAGTTCCAAGCCAACTCTTATCCAATGTGCCACTCAGCTGACCCAAGAGTCACATTTTTAGATAGCTGCTTAACTCATATTATTCACATAGAGCAATAGAAAACTAATGGTTTCCATCAGAGCTGGGCTTGCTGTTGTGAACAGGGTAAAAACCACTGTCAATAAACCTAAGCAAAAATCAGCTAACCTGAGGCTGAGACAACTCCAGTTTTTAAAAAATTTTTTAATATGTTTAAAAACAGTTTGGGGAAAATAATATATATCCATTTTTGCTCCATAGGTGGAAGACAGAAAAACCTAACTTTTAAAGGAAATCTTTATTGTGCTTCATTACTCAAGGATAATAAGGTCAGGAAGAAAATAACCCAGTCTTATTGTGTGAACACAGCTGCTTTGAGGATGAGTGAGAATTTGCCTGGTATTGTGGGGTTTTCAGTTTTTCCCCCACTTACTGGATAGACAGACCACTCAACCTCTCACTTGTAGTTTCCTGTAATTTCTTACCTGCAGTTTTTCTTATGTAGAATAGAAATACTACAAATCAGGATAGTTGTGAAGATCAAGTGAAGTGTTTTGTAAAGTGTTCAGTAAATGTTAATTTCCAGCAATGAACTACAAACACCAAGTGACAGTTTGCTCAGGAGGATGTGTACGACCTTTCCCAGATTTTCCAGGCAGGGGCTGAAGGTCTCATTTTCTCCTTATTCCCCAGAACCATTAACCCCCTTCACCTGAGCCACACTACTGACTGGGAATTGCCTGCCCATGGCTCCCCATTCTAAACTACAGTCAGTTGTGCAATGCACTCTCCCACACACCAGACTCAATCCTGTTGTCAGAATGTCTTCCTATACAAGTTTTCTGTTGCTGCCATAACAAATCACCACAAACATATCAGCTTAAAACAATACAAATGTATTATCTTATAGTTCCCTTGGTCAGAAATTCTGCATGGCTCTCATCAAGCTCAAATCAAATTATTATCAGGGCTGATTTTTTTTTTTGGCAGCCCTAGGAGTGAATCTGTTTCTTTAACTTTTTTGGCTTCCAGGGTAACCTGCATGATTTGACTCATGTTCTTTTTCTCCATCTTTAAAGAACACAGACATACAGATGGCCACAGGCACAGGAAATGGTGCTCAACATCACTCATCATCAGGGAAATGCAAATCAAAACCACAATGTGTTACCACCTTCACCTGTCAGCATGGCTGTCATTCAAAAGACAAGTAGAGGGATCCAAGATGGCAGAGTAGATAAACGCTGTGCCTGCATCCTTCCATGAACACATTAAAATTATAACTAATCTATAGAACAATCGACCTGGAGAATCATCTGAAGTCTAGCCAAACAGAAGCCATATAACTAAAAATCTAAAGAGGAACCCACGTTAAGATGGGTAGGAGGAGTGGTGGTGTAAAGCAGGCTCCACACCTGTGCATTGTGGTTGAGAATCAGCAGGGATATCTTGGTTGGGGAGGTTCCCCCCAGAGGAGCGACAGACCCCAGCCCCATGCCAGGCTCCCTAGCCCGCAATACTGGTGCCAGGAAGAGGAGGCCCCACAACTGGCTGTGAAAAACAGTGGGAATTCTGACCATTGGGGTGACACAGAAGGCTGCAGGAAACCCAGATATCCTCTTAAACGGCCCGTGCACAGACTCACTGGCTCGCAGGCACTCACCTTGGTCTCTAGGGGAGGGACAGTGATTTGGGGAGATGTCAAAGGCATAGGGGAGCCAACTGAGGTGTGTGGCTTTGGGAAGAAGGCTGGAGGACAGTTGGCATTTTCCCTGTGTGAGGTCCTTCCATGCAGCTGGCAGGCAGCTGCCATCTTTAATATGATGAACCTGCCCCCACAAGGATAAATCTGAATCTGATTGGCTGCCATGTCTATCAACAACTACTTTCAATGTAAATTGGTTAAATTCTCCAAAAGACATAGGAGGGCTGAATGGTTAAGAAAACAAAACCCTGGGCCAGCCGAACGGCTCAGTTGGTTAAAAGTTGGCTTAAGAGTGTGAGCTCTGAACAATGGGGCCGCCGCTTCGATTCCCACATGGGCCAGTGATGCTGCGCCCAAGCTGAGCTGTTGCTGAGCTCCTGTTGGCAGGATGGCTCAGCTGGTGTAACAACAAGATTGCCTGTTCAATGGTGGGCTACGCCCACCCACAACTAAGACTGAAGTAGGCACCTTGAGCTGAGCTGCCACCCGTATGGCTCAGTGGATAGGGCATGCACTCTTAACAACAAGGCTGCTGGTTCGACTCCCACATGGGATGGTGGCTACTCCCACCCGCAACTAAGATTGAACACAGTACCTTGAGCTTAGAGGCCACGAGCTGCCGACAGGAAGCCAGATGGCTACTGGCGCCCTTCACATCGAAGACTGAAGAACAACAACTTGTCTGGTCCCCTTCTCCAATTCCCTAATGCTGTTCCCCTCCCCTAATTCCCCAATAAAATCTTAAAAGAAAAAAACAAACAAACAAAAAACCCCGTATATATGCTGCCTACAAGAGACTGACCCACTTCAGAATGAAAGACGCGCACACAGACAGAAAGTAAAGGGACTGGAAAAAGATAGTTCATGAAAATGGAAATGAAGGGGAAAAAAAAAAAGCTAGGGTAGTAATACTTCTACCAGACAAAATAGACTTTAAAACAAAGGCTGTAAGAAGAGATAATGAAGGACCCAGTAATCCCACTTCTGGGTATTTATCTGAAGAAACCCAAAATGCTGCTTTGAGAGGACGGACATGTGCATCCATATGTTCATTGCAGCACCAAGATGTAGAGGCAACCTGAGTGTCAGTAGATGGAAGAATGGATAAAGAGGAGGTGGTACATTTATACAATGGAATATTGCTTGGCCATGGAAGGGAATGGGTCCTTGCCACCTGTGGTATCATGGATGGACCTGGAGGACATTGTGCTGAGTGGAGTATGGTAGACAGAGAAAGACAGATGCAATATGATTTTGTTTATATGTGGAATCTAAAAAACAATATTAACAAACAAAACAGAAGCAAACTCATAGATACAGAAAACATTTTGATGGTTGCCATATGGTAAGGGGCTTGGGAGTGTGAATGAAAAAAGGGGAAGAGATTAAAAAGTACAAATTGGTTGTTACAAAGTAATTTGGGGATGTATAAGGAATAGATGTATAAGTATGGTGTCAAATGGAAGGGGGTTAGGGATAGGGTGCAAAAGATGAAGGGATTAAGAAGTACAAATTGGTAGTTGCAAAATAGTCATGGGGGTGTAAAGGATAGGGAATATAGTCAATAATATGGTCAAAACTATGTATAGTGCCATGTGGGTACTAGACTAGTCAGGGGGATCACTTCTAAATTATACAAATGTCTACTATGTTGTACACCTAAAATTAATATAAAATAATACTGAATGTCAACTGTAATTGAAAATTTTTAAAAGGAGGGGGGAAGATGAAGGGGAATAAGAGGTCCAAATTTCCATGTATAAAACAAAATGAGTCGTGGGGATGTAATGTACAGCATGAAGAATATAGTCAATAATATTGTGATAGCATAATACAGTGTCAGATGGTTGCTGTACTTAACATGGTGACCACTTATTTAGGTATATAAATGTTGAATAACTACGGCATACCCTTGAAACTAATATAATATTGTATGTTAGCTATATAGTTAATAAAAATCTTTTTAAAAGACAAGTGTTGGAGAGGATGTGAAGAAAAAGGAATGCTTATACACTGTTGGTGGGAATGTAAATTGGTACAGCCACTAGGGAAAACAGTATGGAGATTTCTCAAAAGTTAAAAATAGAACTAACTTATGATCTGGCAATCCAACTTCTGGGTATATTTCCAATGGAAACAAAATCAGTATCTTAAAGAGATATCTGCACTGCTATGTTTATGGCAGCATTATTCATAATATCCAATGTATGGAAGAACATGTGTCTGATGATGAATGAATGAATAAAGAAAATGTGTAAATATGTGTATATATATAAAATATTATTTAACCATTAAAAAAAGAAAATTTTGCCACTTGTGACAATGTGGATGAACCCCAAGGACATTATGCTGAGTAAAATAGGCCAGATACAGAAAGACCAATGTGCCTGCTGTCCCGCATATGTGGCATCTAACAAAAGCCCGCTCACAGAAGCAGCACTGAACGGAGACTGATGGGTGGGGGACTGGAAGCGGTGTTGGTCTAAGGTACGGACTTTCAGTTATAAAGTCAATAAGTTCTGGGGACCTGGTATACAGTATGGTTAATAATAGTTAATAATAATGTAGTATATACTTGAAATTTGCTAAGAAAGTAGATCTTAAGTGTTCTCACCACACACACACACACACACACACACACACACACACACACACACACAAAAGGTAACCCTGTGAAGTGACAGATGTGTTAATTAACTTGATTGTGGTAATCACTTCGCAGTGGATACATATGTTAAATTATCATGTTGTACATCTTAAAAATAATCACGCTGTACAACTTAAATATATATAATTTTTATTTTTCAATCATACTTCACTAAAGCTGGGGAGAAATAATCAGAAACATTTTTTAATTAAAAAAAAAAACTGCACAGTGTGGCATCTCTTGGACCCTGCTTCTGCTGACACATCTCTTTCTCTAACTACAACCAGGAATGGCTCTCTGCTTCAAGGCTTTATGTGATTAGACTGGACCCACCCGGATAACTGGAATAAATCTCCCATGTCAAAATCTGTGCCTTTACTCACATTTGTGAAGTTCCTGCTGCCATGTGAGGTAACTCAGTCACAGCTTCTGGAGATTAGGATGGGGTATCTTTTGAGGCCATTCCTCTACCTCAGTTTTGAGTTCAAGGGTCTTTAATAAAAATGAGTATATACGCCACCTACAGTTACCTACTGAGTGTGCTTCTCCCTAAATCCATCCCATAAAGCTCTCTGGCCTCAGACCCAGTACCTAGTCCACTGAAACCTTGGTGTAAGTCATAGTTTTTAATTAGTAAATCAATTTAGCTTTTCTGTCATTACCTGGGACAATTTTACAGACTCCCACATCACAGATTGACCGACTAAATTTCCAATGTGTCTATAACTCTTTTCTGTAAAATTATAGCAAAAGGCATGGGATTTTTTTCAAGAAGCTGTCCTTTGGGGAATATGACAAGGAAGAGAAGAAATACAATACATTAAAATAGTTGAAAATCATACCACAGGAGCTAAGAAAACTAACAATGTGGATAAGAAAACCGTGAACTGTCTTACGGGTTCCATGCTTGTCTAGAACATCAGCACAGGCACCACGCAGGTGTTAACTGAGGCATTTGCTGGGAAAACATCTAGCTCCCAAAGTAAGGTCCAGGTTATTAGGTTCATTCAATTTTGCCCTGGTGTCTGAATGTTTGACTGTCCCCTGCTCAGGGCGAGGGCTGAACCACCTTACCCACCAACATGGCTCCTGGGTTTCCCTCCTGGTTAGATGAAGAATGACTGCTGTCTCTACACAAGTCCTTTTACAGTGACCTCTGATCTTTACCAAGTGCCAGTTGACTATCTCTGGTTATTCCTTTGCACATCACAGTTCATTAATAACGGGAGCTCCTTGTCTCACTGGGCCAAATTTCAGGAAAGCCACAGCAAGCCCCCACTCCCAGCCTGTGAGATGGGCTGATACATCACAGTCTGTCTACCTGTTAAACTGCTCCATCTTCTCACTTTACAAGAAGATGGCCTCCTGAGGATGTCCGTGGTTATACCGTGGTAACACCATGGTTACACAGCGGCTTTGCAGCTTGCACAGTGAGTTCCTAGGGAAGCAGAGTATGACAGGCTGTAGCGGTGGAGGAAGCAGCATCCCTGTGGTGTGTGGGGTGGCTGCCTGTGTTATGAGAGGAACAATCTAAGTCCCCAGCACGTGCAGCACAAACACCCAGGATTGGGGCCATGCTGGTAAAGGAACGAGGAACTACTCTTAAACATCTTTTCTGAGTAGTACAGACCACAATTTAGATGTAACTTATATATTTTTTCTACTTTACATTCTTAAAATGCCCTTATCCACTCTAATTTCATGAAGGAAAAAACACCCAAACTTAAGAACGTTTTTCTGTTATACAAAATGAATGAATGGCTATAATTCACATTCACCTGTCTATCTACCTCACGAGGCGATCACCCCTTTGGGTCAGGAACAAGATCTATTCACCTTTGAACACTGGCACCTATCACAAGGCCTGGCAGAGTGGGAACTCAGCAAAGGACAGCTGGCTAAATAAATAACAAATCTTACTTTTTATTCACTTACCAGTGGTTATTGCCTATTTATAACTAAATGTGTTTGTTCAAAGATGTTAAACAAGTACCTACCATACATCTGGTGCTCTGTTAGTTTAGGGGATCAAAACAGGAAGTATATGCGCTCTAGCCCCCCTGGGAGCTGCAGTCGGTCAGGCGAGGGGGAGGCAGCTGGGAGCAACTGTTTTTAAGGTATGCAGTGAACAAAGTACCTGGGAGCCAGGACAAAGCCCTCGCTCAGCCCAGTGGACAGAGACGCCCACAGCATTGGGTTTAGAGGACAAAGGAGCACAGAAAGCGATTGAATGGAAAAGAAGGATGTTTCGGCAAGAGCCCAGGGAAAGCAGGGCTGGTGTAGGGAAGGGCGAGGTGGTCTGCAGCAACAGGCACGATGGGTGGACAGGTGGGACTCTCGAGGGTTTGGTCCCTGCTCTGTTGGCAGTGTCACCCTCACCAAAGTGTGTAGCCAGGGAAGAACACACCAGCTCTGGGCCTTACAGAGACAATGAGCTCAGGGTTGAGGCATCTGGGCTAAAGGCAAGAGCGTCGGGCGGTGGGGCTTGAGCTGGGCCGGTGGGCTTGGGGCCGAGTTTCTGCCAAGTAGACCGTCATGGTGCACGTACAGCTTCACGGTTCTGAGACCCATGAATGTGTGAGGTTGGGCATTCTGTGGCCCCATTAGGCCAACCTCTACTGTGTCCCACAGAGCCAAACTGAAAATGAACTGTTTTATTCAAAAAGGCCAAGAAACATAAGAACGTTTTCCAGTTAAAACCCCGGCTTTCCTTGAACGCATATCTAATAAAGAAAGATATTCTTTCCTTGTTTGCTCCACCCTTAGTTTGCAACATCCTTAGTGTTGGCATTGCTGTGACACCACAGACCAAATGTCTCTGCTTTATGAGAAGGGAGATTAGCACCACTGGGCAGTGTGTGACATTCCTCAGCCATGTGCCACTGTCCTGCCATGAGTGATGTCACATAAGGTGAGGAAAATTGTACAATTGCTCCTGTCCCCTGCTGAGCTTGCAGGCAGAAATGCAAGCTGGACGGTTTGCAAGTTTCATTGAGGACAATAAACTCATGCTTTGGGCTCAAATGGAGACTGTGCTCTTCATATTATTTATTATGAAGCACGATGGAAATGACTACAACTCTGTGATTTCCAAGCATGAAGTCACATCCCATTTATCTGGTTCCTTCAGTTTTCCACTGCATTCCCCAGCTCATAAAAAAATAAATCAAATGATCAAAACTTCATAAGAAAAAGATGCACATAAGAGTCATTTTTTTTAATTCCCGAAAGGGCAAATGTTCACAGTTGTTACTGGTGTGGGAGTGAGAATCCGAGTGAGTTTTGTCTTGTCTGTGATGTATGAAATTCTGCCCTCTCCACTTCAGAGGCAGGATATCTTCTGGGAAAGTCCAGAGCCTGGAGGATGGCTCCTCACCGCTCCAGGAGCACCAGGGTCTCCTACCTTCTCAGTAGTCCCTGAAGCACCTTTAGTAAGTGGCTTCTGATGTTCTTCCTCAGTGTTCAGAGGGACACTGCTTTCTCAGCTGCTCTCCGGCCACTGACCATAGCACTCAGGGAGCTGACACTTCCACCAGTTTGGCCTGGCCGCAGTCACCATCCAGTTTGAGGCCCAGCCTGCCTTTTAAGCTAGGCTGATCCAAATACACTCGTTTATGTTGCTGGATTTTGTGTTGCTTTGGTTTCCGTTTGGTTTTTGCTATTGTTTTGTCGAAGCTGTTACCCTTGGGTTGAGGGCAGACATGAGTGCACTCACTGTGACATTGTCCTTGAGAGCTGCCTTGGACAGGGTGGCTTGGCAGTGCCACTTAGAACGTGTGCGAATGTCCATTGCTCTGGGCTTAAATCAGCTCCAGGAAATGTGAATTAGGAAACAATGATGAGGGAAAAATAGTGGATGTACAAAGATGTTCATGTGAGCATTGTAGCAACAAAAAATGGAACAAACCTAAATGTTCAACCACAGAGGGATATAAGTTTTCATATGATTAGTGGTATTTAAACTTGGTTGAGCAGTGGGATTCTGTCTTCAGTGAAACAGTAAACACAAGCTAAATGTGCTAATTGAGTTAAAATCTTACTTGAAAGAGCAACTGAAGCACTGGGCAGGAGCAGGCGCAAGGCCTGCTTGGGTGCCCCCTCCACCCCACAGAGCCCCAAACCCACTTGGAGAAATTCACAGGGATCTGTGGAGACAGTGTCAATGTCATTTCTGTTGTCACTAAAGGAAAGTGAGTAGCCACATCAACAAAATGTTGTGAGACTAATAGGGTGGGTAGGTAGATAGAAATGAGCAGGACAAGGAGAGACCTAGCTCC
The DNA here is from genome assembly GCA_033961575.1 of Aselliscus stoliczkanus. NCBI lineage: Eukaryota > Metazoa > Chordata > Mammalia > Chiroptera > Hipposideridae > Aselliscus > Aselliscus stoliczkanus. Next base: position 70,038,970 of record CM066731.1, on the reverse strand, counting down.
AGATAAAAAGCCCCTGGCGGGCCAGCCGAGTGGCGCGATGGTTAAGCGCTGGCTTGCGAAGCCAGCGGCCCTGGTTCGGGTCCCACATACGAGGGCCGGTGACACTGCCCCCAAAAAAAAAAAAAAAAAAAAAAAAGCCCCTGGCTGTGGCTCCTACTTGGATCCAGACTCCTGGCAGCTGACCTCACTCAGGGCACTGATGTCTCACTGGCCCAACAGGATTCCAGGTTCACAGGTACCCCTGAATCAAGGGGATGTGTTATTAGAACCAGAGAAGGAAGGGAGACATCCCACCATCAGAATATGCATCCTGCTTATCAGGACCATTTGAGAGAGCTTCTCAAATAGATCATAAAAAGAAAATGAACAGACACTGCTCTGAGAAGCAAAAGGAAGGACTGGACACTCAGCAGGAGAGAGAGAGAGAAGAAGGGAGAGGGGGAGGCAATTCTACCCATAGAAATAAAAGCCTCCATGCAATGTGAGGAGAGGCCTTTCCCCCTCATGGGATAGGTCCCCTCCACATCCTGGAGTGCATCTGCCTTGACTAATAAACTTCTTATACCTGCACAAAATGCTGTCTCTCAGCTGAATTCTTTCCCTCGAGAAGACAAGAGAAGAGGTGAGGAAATCATCAACCCGGTAACAGGGTTGCTTACATAGTCATGATAAATGAGCTGAGTGGAACTTACGCACACTTACACACATGACACGCGCGCGCACACACCTACCTATATACACACAAGTATAATCAAGATTAGAAAGCTGGTGGCTAGATGGTCATGGTCATAACTGATGTCATCTCACCAGGCTGGTCAAGAAACATACAATACTTCCGCTGGATGGGAGCACGTCTATCATAGTTACTGGCCTCACACAGCACGTCCACCTGTAAAATGGGCGTTGTCACAGCCCGGTCTGCGCTGAATGGCTGTCGGTGCTGGGTGACTGTCACAGCAGGTTTCAGCTGTCATTAGCACTATCATCACTGCACTACTCTCAGATGTAAAACTTTTGGGTTTAAGTGTCATACCAAAAGAGAAAAATTCAGACTGAGCTAGCTAGCTGCCAGCTCCTTGTTCGCTTGCTCGGGGCATAGGTGCCACCGGGCTCCGGAACCACAGTGGAGACTCCTCCGCAGTGCAGGAACCCAGCACACTGAGGGGGTGGGGGCGCTTCCCAGACCTGTACTACTTGTAAGGCTGCATTTCCCTTCTCAGGCCTCGAGTGCAACTTACACAGTCAGCACGCGACTCAAACCTCCATTCTTGCGTGGATAGACTGAATTCAGGAGTTTGTACTTTAGGCTGTAGTTTTTCATTTAACCGGATGTTCTGTACACATACAGATCAGAGAAGGGACTTAAAATGAGGCTTCAGTATTTAAGCACATTGATTAAATATCTAATGGGAAGAAAATGACCCGTATTTATATGATGTTACCTGCCATAGACACACGGTCATGTGCCTGGAAAGGAGATCTCGGTCCCCCAAGATCAGAGCCGAGCTGAAGAATTCCTATCGCCGTCATAACGTTCTGGGGCAATGCATTATGGAGACACCAGGCTGAGAGAGCATAAACAAGCTCATACAATTCCAGGAGCAGGCTGCACCACGCGGGTTTGCATAAGCATATTCTAGGACAGCATTTGTCTATGTGCGCAGGACAAAATCGCCAAACAACATGTTTCTCTGACTGTGTCCCCATATCGTTCAGCCGCACATGACGACACAGGGACAATAGGATGCTTCATCTCTTACTATTTTTCTCCTTCCATTATTCAGCTCTTTGCTAACCTCCCCCTTTCCATGTCCACATCCAAGCCTCTAAGTTCTGAGGTTGATTCCATTATTTCAGCCTCAAGCTAGATGCAGCAGTTTTTTTTAACAGAGTGTCAGGATTTATTTTCATATCAGCTCCAGTCGCTTAATCAGCAGACCATACTGGCTAACCTGATGTCTAAATATATTGATGAAAGCTCTGCGATTTCTCTAAGGCTGACTCACCTTTAACACAGTGTTTAAAGCCCCTTCCACCCTGTTTTATTGTTTGTTTTTGTTTTTGTTTTAACCTTCATTGGGAGAGCACCAAACATCAGTACTGATAGCTAATGTCGAAAGGGCAGTGTCACTGGCCCTCACATGTGGGACCAAACCGGGGCCGCTGGCTTCCTAATGTCTGAATCTAAAAGGGATCTGGAACCACTAGATTGTTCTTACTGTATCCCTCACAGACACATTGTCTCATTCACACAATAACATTTACCGAGGATGCCAGGCCCTGTAATAACTCCTTTAAGTGACTCATCTCGTATAAGAGGCGCAACACATTTATTATTCTCATCTATCCTATTTTTCTGTGGATTAGGAAAGTGAGACCTGGAGAAGTTAAGGGGCTTGCCCGTAAACTAGTGCCCTTCCTCCTCCTTCCTCCCAATTACAATCAGCACTTCCTCCACAACCACTGCTTTTAGCCTCAGATCCAAAAACGTGCCGAAAGAAGTGTTCATATTTGGGCTGGTAGACTCCCCCGCCCTCCCTTCCACACATACACCTCCCCTCCCTCACTCCACAGGGGCAGAGACTTGGCCCAGTGGAATCTGTACAGTGCCCAGAAGAGTGAGGATACCCAGAGCAGGTAGCAGGATGCTTCCAGAGGGGCCCGACGCCCGGAGGTGATGCACCTGGGGCGGGGAGGGAGGGGAAAACAAAAGAGAAGGAATTATGAAACACCAGGTGTGAGCCGACTTGACTGAACCTTGAGCTCAAATGAGACACTCCTTGGGAACCTTAGAAATGAAGGAGGAGGGAACTGGAACCCAGCATCAGCGGATGGGAGGAAAGCATGGTTATGTGTTCAAGGCCCACGGTGTCTACTCGCACTGGCCAGCCCACGTCCCTCAGAGCAAACCAGCTTTGCTTTTCCGACAGCGCCACCTGGTGGTTTACAAAGGAACAATCCCCTGCTGGCTAACACCTATTATAACACCTGGGCCTTTTTGACCCTTTAGGGAGATTATGCTTGGTTTGCTTCCTAGAAGTTCCTCAGTTCCTGTTAAAGTACTCTTTTCTTTCTCATCATGTTCTCTCTTTCAAATATTGACCATTTACTGCAAGAACATCCCTCTCCTCCTTCTCCCCATCTCCTCTGTTTCCTCTCTCTGAGAGTGTCTGTCATCCTAGTGTTGTTCAGGAAGCTAGGGGTCCAAGGCCAAGTGACCACCTGAGTTTGGAAATATGGCATCCATTAAATTTTGAGTAAGGGTCTTCGAGTGAGTCAACTACTTGGCAGTAAGAGTTACACCTTTAAACACTGCATGACAACTTTTAGAAGCTTTTCAAAGTCCTAAAGCACTACTAAAAATAGTTTGAACATGTATATGTGTGTGCACTGCTGTGCTACCTCACATCTTAAAGACTGCAATATCTTTTTAAAGTTTTTTTAAGGAACGCTGCACTTTCTATATAGTACCAAAGTTTATATATAATTGTAAGTCTATACCCAGTCTTCTGCAGGACAAAACTAATCCTGAAAATTAAGATTATACTGTGAACCTCTATGTTATTTTATTTTTTGTTGAAACATACTTAACTTATAACATTGTGTAATTTTAAGGTGTACAACGTGTTGACTTGATATATTTACCTATTGCAATATGATTGCCACCGTAGGGTTAGCACAAACCTCTATCATGGCACATAATTCTCATTTCCTTTTCATGGTGAAAACATTTAAGTTCTAGTATCTTAGCAACTTAGAAGTTTATAATACTTTATTTTGATTAGAGTCACTAAGCTGGGCATTAGATCTCCAGGCCCTATTCATCCTTTAGTTGCAAGTTTGTACTGTTTGACCAAAGACATATGCTATTTTAAATGTGCATGAAAAAATATTCAGTAAGTATTTATGGATATCTGTCACTATGCTAGAAATACTGGTTAACAAAATAAAATCCTTGTCCTTCAGAAAGTCACCTTCTGGTAGGAGTGACAGACAGGTGACATTAGAAATAAGTCAGTACCATTATGATTTGTTGCTATGTTACATGCTATGAAAGAATGGTGAAGCAAGGTAAGATGGGAAGTGTCGGGTCTACATGAGAGGGCTGTGGGGGGGCTGCCTGTGGCAGGTGGGGCAGCAGCAGAGCATGGGGACAGAGGCAGCAGGTGTACACGTCACACAAGCCATTGTAAGGACTTGGGGTTTTCTTCTGTGTGACAGGAAGTCACTAAAGTGTGGAACTTAGTGGAATGAAGCAGTGTAGGGACAAGAGCCAGGCGGGGATTGGAGCCATGGTTTAGGAGAAGTCATAGGCTCCGCTGACAGACCAACATGGTTTCAGAGAGACTGGGGTGAGAAGGACTGCGAGGCTTGCTCGGCTGCTGGTGACATTTACTGAGATGAGACTCTTGGAGGGCAGGGTAAGGGGATGGCACTTGTCACTGAGGGGTCAGTGGGGATGTGTTCGTTGTGAGGCTTCTGTCATGTGCTATGGAGCTATTGGATATATGAAAAATCCAGGGAAAGGGCTGGAACTTATCACCTAAATACTAAATATTATTTAAAGTCATGGGGAGGACAGAAAAATCATCACCCAGAGAGACAGAGTGAAAGAGGACAGACTAGAAAGCAACAGCTGGAGAGGAGGGAGGAAACCAGATGTGTCTCAGAAGAAGAGAGAAGGGGTGGAGACGTGTGTGTGTGTGTGTGTGTGTGTGTGTGTGTACACAGCTCCAGGTCTAGTAAACCATTTAATTCACAATTAGGCATATAGTATGTCTCTGAGCCTGTGCCAAGACTAAAGGGGAATTAAGGAAGTTGGGGAAGAAGCAGCACAGATAACTTGGGGCTTGGATTTACGACTTGGCTGCAGTGTTCTCGTGTGAACTCTCCCATATGAAATTATGACAGAGCAATAGCGCTTGACTATGTTTTACCAAGTCCTCGGAAAGAACCTATCTGACTTGGTGGTAAATGTACACATCTCCAGCGAGCATTTATCAGTTCTAGGGACTAATTCAAGCATTAGTCTGTTACTGAGCACTAGAATGTGATAGATACATCTGAGTTCTTTTTTTTCATTAAAAAAAAAATCAAATGGAATGTGTCCTCATAACCTTTTTGACCTTGCTAATTTTTAACAAGGATACATTTTCATCACCTATGACAAGAAGTTTTTGCTCATCACAGGAAGTATATCCTCAAAATCAAGAAAAGAAATAGAGTCCTCTGCTTCCTCATTTCCTTAATATTGGTCAGGAAGCCAGGTTCCGCTTTGCTTTTTTTTAAAGAGAATCTATAAAGTAAAAGAATAATCGGGGCTAGAATTTCCAAATCTTGTGATGAGTGAGCAAAGTCAGCGAAAAGTGTGCTTCTGTGAGGCTCCAAGCACAACAGAAGCTTTCATTGCTGAAGGAGGGAGCATTTCAAGCTGGTGTTTGTCTAGGCTCCGATTTCTTAAGGGAAAAACACAGAAAGTGTATCGACTACAGAGCAAATAAAAGGAGCCAGTCGATGTGGGTTTAGCATTGTTGTCTCACTGCCTGACCTCAGGGTGTCCAAGTGGCAGATGGAGAAACCCTACACAGCATGGTCCCCACACCAAGAGAAAGGGTTCTGCTGGGGGGACCCTTGGGATCCCAGCTGCAGGCATTTCAGAGATCCCAAAGATTTTTATTACACAACTTCCCTGAAAAGTGCCTTCAAAAGTCTTTATAGACCTGCAAATCCTTGACTTAGCCATGGGATGGTGACTAGTCTGACTCACATTCATTACTGTCAATGCCCCCATCTCAACTGTATCCCTGATTTTATTCTCTGCTTCTCATCTGCATCAAAAGCTAAGTTTCCCTAGAAGAAAATTCCCATAAAAATGAAACAGGATGAAATGAAGAAACAGGTATGCTGTCTCATTTTCTTTGTTTTCTTTTTTAGTCATTCAATAAGTAGATGGAAACAATGGCACTGTCAGTCCTTGGGGACTATACAGGGAACTTCCCAATCAGACTTGAGAATAATAACAAAAAAAGGTTTAAAATTCTATTCATCAGCCAATGAGCTCTAAGAGTTGGGCTTTATAATCTGGACATTATGGATCAGAGCAGACATGTGAGAACTCTCCTTAAGGGGCAGAATAGCCTTTAGATTTGAAAGTCCTATTTGAGAGTGGACATGTCCAAAGAAAGGACATGTCAACTAAGGAAAAAGCTGATTTGTCGCAGAAGAAGAGGAAGCTGAACTACACAGATGTCCATCTCCTGAAAGGGCGCAGTGGGGAGGACGCAGCATTCAGCACAGCTTTTGTGACAATGTTCCTGCCAACTATGCATAACTCCGCCCTCATCACAAGGATATGGAACAAACCCAAACTGAGGGACATTCGAGAAATCGCTGGCCTAGCCTCTTCAAAAGTGTGAGATCATGAAAAGCAAAGAAACATGGAGGAGAGTGCCACCCTAAGGAAATGTGACAACTGAATGAGCGAGTCATTCTTGAGAGGGGTGGGTGGGAACAAGGGAATATCAATCTCATTGCTGTTTGAGCTGTGTCATGGTCGTGTAGGGCCAAGTCCTAGCTTGTGGGACACTGACATTAAAGTGTGCAGGGCCAGATGGGCCACGGAATCTCAAATATCAGGACAAAAAACTGTTTTTAGCTGTGAGTTTGAAATCATTTTCTAAAAACAGAGTGTAAAAATGCAATCTCACTCTGTGTCTTGCATATACAAGTCCCTGATACAGTTCAACACTTGTCTCATTTATTTTTATTGTGATTGAATCCAATTTAAATTAAAATACAAAATGCTTGACAAACATCCATCCAACCCATGTTGTGGGGGAGCACTGGTACTTATAACTCCTTAATCTTCTGAGAAGATAACACATTAACACACACTTAGACCTTTGCCTTTAAGAGAGAAATAAATTAGCCATCTTCAAGGAAATCAGGGCTGTGGACACGTTTTTTTAGTCTCCTGAAGTCCAATTTGTAGCTACCAATCCAGTACTGTAGTAGGAACCTCAGGCTACAAAGTGGTCAGACAGTAATTGGAGCCCGCACCTCACTTGCCAGCCAGCAGTGCCTCCTGAGTGTAAACCCGACTTCTTGCTCTGACTAGGATACTTCACAACACATCTTTCCAAACTAAAGAACCCCTTCCCATTCTACACTGGTGTTTTTAAAGCCATTACAACTGCTGGTTCCACAGGTAGATTTGGTAAGTATTCCTTTAAGAAGAAGCAATGTTTAAAAGATAGTTTATATTTTACTTGTAACATTAACTTATAGTTCGATCACAAGCAGCAGGATAATTACCAAAGATAATTATTTAAAAAAAAACCAACCCAGTTCATTAAGGATTTACTACGTGCCAATCTCCTGCAAAGGCCTCAAGCTGGGTACTGCAAGGGGAAAACCCAAATGACTATGGTATCGGCTTCAGTCTTTGGAAGCTCATCTTATGCAATCGTATCCATCACTGGTACGCAATGTCCTGATTCTCAGTTATCCTGTCAGGACAACTATCGCAGAGTAATTTCAGTTCTAAAACTCTCCACCCAGAGGAAGAGAGGTCTCTGAAACAAGCCATCACAATCAAGGAAACTCAGTTACACTTTTCTCAGAAGATGACAGTTGTGTAGCATGTCGAGTCTTAAATGTGGTTACTAAGGTAATACTTCGAGTCGTTTCTTGTACCAAAAAGAGCAAAAAGACCCCCGCCCCATCCGCCTTCACCAAAAACAAACTAAAAAATGCCAGAGTAATAGGTTAAAGTGAGTATAAAGAGCCACCTTACAACATTACCTAAGACACTGAGGGGTGTATGTAAAGGGGAGATGGGCTTTGCCATGGGAATGGGTGGAAGGGTTTGTAGGTGGCTTGTGTGTTCATAGGAGACTCAAGTAACTTTTTCCCACCAGTTAGCAGGACAGTGACCTACACTGGGCTGCCCCCTGCACTGCTGCCAACACACAGGGCAGAAGTGGGTGACCCTTCCTCATGCCCCCCGGCCACTCGTGGGACTTTGTGGTATGTTAGTTTCAAGCCACATTAATGCCATAAGTTGGTGAGCATTGCACCTGATCATTCAGTGGCCAGTTTATCATTGACATTACCAGTGAAGGTGACATGTGGCATAATTCATTAGAGCTTAAACAACCATTCATACATATCCTGAGGAATTTATCACCAAAACTGTGGGGGTTATTTTTGAGCAGTGGAGTAGCTCTAACCACACTGCACCCCCCAACTTTCCTATGGTTCATCCCATCAAAGGCATCAAAGGGAATGAGAGTCAACAACATAATTAAGACAAAGATTCGCTTAGAAAGGAAACATGATCAGATTTTTATGAGCGGGAATATCAAGACATGAAGCAGAATTACTTGCTCAGAAAAGGAATCGCAATTGTATCTTTCTAGAAATGGGTTTAGCTTTCTTACCAACACCACGGAGAAACATGACCAACTTGGTCCCTACGACAGGGGAGCATGTTTAGTGCATTCTGAGGTTTGCCATGCCGCTGTGCCTGCCTGCAGGTGGGAGCAGATGGATTTCTCGGGCTTTGATGCACAGCAAATGCTGTTTACTTCCTGAAGGCCTGTGAGTGCAAAACCAAGACTCAGGAGTCCAGTTGGTTTGATTACAGAGACCTGGTATTCTTCATGGCACTGCAGCTGAGAGCAAAATGGTGCCACCAGCTAGAATTCTAAGCAGGAACTGCAGGAGAGGTTCTTGCATTCTGCTTGGTGTTGTCTTTGCTCTGCAGACATGTTTGGGGGTGTCCACTGGTGACAATTCTTAATGGAAAGAGGCTCTCACTTTTCGGCCCTTTAGGGGTTGTGGCGGACGATGGTTGCTCAACAGAAAGGTGGCGGCTTCGCCCTCGGCTGTACACAGGAGCGTGCGGAAGGTGGCCAGCTGTGGAAGAGAGGGAGACCGTGGCTCAGCTCAAGCCGCGCAGAGCTCAGGAAACGCCCTGGGCAGCGAGCTGGCAAGTGTGTAACCTTCCCTCCACCAGGCGCTAACAATATTACAGTGCCATTTTCCTGTTCTGGGTCACACATTGTAACGCAGTTCCTTTGCTAAATGCTTACCACTGTACAAATGCCCATGGCTGGACAATGAAGTAGAAGAGCAAAGTAATGAGAGGAAACATTTGTGGTTTCAAGAGTATATATATGTAGAAATCAGAGACTACTGATGTCTCCTACACAGGCACAATGGGACAGTGGAAAGTGACGCTGGCTTCCAGGGCAAGGTCCCATTCCTGGCTCTGCCACCACCCGCCGTGAGACCTGGGCCACGTCACTTATTGTCTCCAGCCCTCAGTTTCCTCAAGTAGGAGGTGAAACGTTGGGTTTGATAGCCTCAGTGAGGACCTTCCAGCTCCCGGAAGCACACTGAACATGCACTCCGATATCACACAGCCCCGAGTATCCTGGGAGCAATGGGGTGTGCACCCTGCAGAATTCTCATCGTTTTCCTTCAGCTAGAAATGTTCTTGTTCTTACCATACTTGTACCCGGTAAACAACCAACTATGGAAAAAGCCTAAGGCGGTCAACCTCTAATAATGTTCCAACACAATTTAAGTTGTACATATTTCCATATGCCTTAACCTACAAGGCTTAATTTTTCTTATTACAATAAATACCTATCTTGAAAACTTCATACAACCCTAAAAAGTATTAAGGAGAAAACAGAAATTCCTAGTGATGACACCACAAGATATATGCACTATTATTATAGAGTATAGACTTCCAGACTTAATTCTGTGTGTGAACACACACACACACACACACACACACACACACGAGATATTTTATTACAAAAATGAGCTCAATTATACATCTCTTTTGAAACCTTATTTTTTTGAAAGTATACATATGTATACCAGACATCTTTGCATGTCAAGAAATATAAATATGTGTCACAATTTTTAATTGCTGAAAAAGTTTCTATTGTGTGTTCTCTAAATTGTTTAGCAATTCCATGGTGACTTAATATTATTAAGATTTAGCACAAGTCTATAGTAGTGAAATAAAGAGTAAGTGTCATCCCCTCACCAGCTGCTGGCTGTGTTCAGGCAGAAAATCTGTCCCTTTATCACTAGGGCTGACTCAGCACCCACCCAGCTATGGGCAGGTGTCTCTCAAGTCAGCCTGGAGGCCCAGGTGGCTGGGATCTGCTTTGCTATTTTCTTTGGCTCTTATCCTGGAATTTTCATTTCCTGGAGTAGTAATCCCAGGAAGCAGAAGCACGCTTTTCCAGTGTTTTGTAAACAGCTTTCATTATGTCACTCTGGTGCTCAAATGTCTCTGATAGCACCCCACTACTCGCCAAAGTTGAGAAATCATAAAATACGTTGTTTCTTATGGGGCATGGAGGGCCAGGCACTGGGAAAGCTGCTTTATGTCACATTATTTCAGTTAACCCCCAAGACAGCCCTATGAAGGTATACGATTATCCACATTTAAAGATGAAGAGCTTGAGGGATAGACAAGAAGCTTCAATAAATACCTTGTGAACTAAACACACACTCCAGGGCACCTCTAACTTATGTTGTTGTTTTCTTGCCATTTTCCCCAATCTCTTTTTGTTTACTTTTTATTAGGGAAACCTCCAAACATGCACAAAGATAGAATAATAAGCCACCTTGAACCCATTACCAGCTTCAGCAGTCATCCACACACAGCCGAGTTCATTTCATCCTGACTATTATCCGTTCTCTCTCCCCACCTCCCGTTCCTGCCCAAACTGGGTTATTTGTCTGGAATTCCAAGTATCATATCATTCCAGATATAAACACCTGAAAATAGATCTCTAAAGTATGCAACATTCCTAACCCTATGAAAGTCCTCCAGCTAACTTGTTAGCATGGCTTCTGAGTGACTCCACTGCCTGGTCCAACTCTTCTTTCTAGATGATCTTCTGTCACTTCCACACACCGCCCCACTCTAAGCCACTTCTGGGAAAGGCAGTCCCGGAGCCCTGAATGAAAAGATGCTGGTTGGGTGCTTCTTAAAAATTCAGGTCCCTGGACCCTATGTACCCTACAACTTCTGATAAGGCCCAGGGACCCACATCTGGATAAGCTTCCTCGGGCAGCTCTTCAACCTGGTACTGGGTCGCCACACACTCTGTACTGTCCTTTTCTGACCTAATTTGTACAGGTCCATCTGGAAACTCCACATCCTTGATTATCCCCAACCAGTCGCCCCCTCTTGACCAGCCCACATGTCAGCTGCTTCAGGAAGTCTTTCTTTGATTTTTCACTGAAAACGAGTCTGCCTCCTTCTGAAGCCCCCTTACACAGTACGTTCTCCTACAGCACCAAGCACAGCCATCACGTTACAGCGTCACGCATTTCATCCCCTCTGTGAGAGTAGAAACTACTGGAGGACAAGGGCCACTTCGAACACTTCTTTGTCTCGAGCATCATGCCTTGTGAGAATTGGCAATTCTTTAACAATTCTAGAATTGGCTTGTAGTGTCTCCTACAGTTTAGAACTTTAATTTCAAAACAAATCATATGGTTTTATAGATTGAGTCAAAATTAATGTTCAAGTGAATGAATTATTTCCTCATTTCACAAATAGTCTAAAGATGCAGAAGTTGAGGAAAACATTTTTAGATCGTTAATTATCACTAATTCCAAAATACACAAAATTTTACTATGAGAAAAGGCCATTAGAGTTCCAGATATGCCGGACTGAGCCCTACGGATAACCACTCTAAAAGCAGACATAATACAAAAAACAGCTAGCTATAGGTACTGGGACAGGGACACAGCAGAGGGGTGGGGGAGGGAGCTTTCATGGTCATGGGAAGCAGAGATGGGAACTGTACAAGTCAGGCTTGTCTCTCCAGTTTTTCACCTGGAGCTACAGTGGGACAGAAAAAGCCAGAGAGGGGATCCCCAAACTCTGTACCCAAGAGCCACACATGAGCATCTCTAATCCATGTGAGAAAGTTACCTGCTACCACGGAGGAAACAATATTCATGAGAGAAAAATAACAGAATTCAGAATCTCCACAACACAATGTTCATAACATTCAGAATACAATTAAAAATGTGTCAGCATACAAAGAATCAAGAAAATGGGACACGTTCTCAAAGAAAGAAAAATCAACAAAGTCAGATGCAAAATGAACCAAATTTGGAAGGTACAAGGATTTTAAAGAGGCTACTTTAGCTATTGAGGGTTATATGAAGTGAAACCAAGCGTTGTTTTAATGCCTGAGAAATCTCAGCAGAATAATGCAAAGACTCAGCGGAGAACTAGAAATAAGAAAACGTCCTAAGCATTGCCACAAGATAAGAAAATGTGTCCACACAAAAGTGTGTATGGCAGCTATCCCTAACATCCAAATATGGATAGCTGTGTTCCTAATAGCTCAAAATTAGAAGCCCAAATGCCCATCAATTGGTAAATAGATCTTTTTAAATAGTGGTACATCTGTACCACAGAATATTACCCAGTAAATAAATAAACAATAAGTAAATAAAATTGAGGAATCTTAAAAACATTAGGCTGAGCAAAAGAAGTAAAAAACACAGAAGTCTATGTACTATACAATTCCACTGAAATAAAATTCCCAGAAAAGGCAAAATTTGAGTGACAGCATCTCAGTAGCTGCCTTGGGCCATGGGTGAGAGAGGTACAGTGCACAAAGGGGCATGAACACCCCTTGTTGGCCAGGGATCTATTTTCCATCTTCATTCTAGTGGTACTAGTTGGCTTCATTATATATATTGCATGGTAATATACAAGAACCAAAGTCATCAACTGCATACCCGAATTCATGAATTTTATTGTATGCAATTTCATAAAAAAGGGAAAAAGGGAATTTTAAAAAGAGCATAGCATGAAAGCCAAGTATTCTGCACACTGAATCTCAGCAGATGAGTAAGCCAATTTAGATAATTCAGGATAACCCAAAGAGGCTTGGCAAGAAGAAGTCAGCGGTCCAAAGAAAATGATAGATCTGTTATCCAAACCATCAGAAACAGTATATGTGGCCTGGCAGTTAAATCAAGCATTTCAGTAAGTGACTCTAGGGGGAGAAATGGACTTAAATCAAGAAAAAGAAAATGGAAACCGTCTGACTTGCCCTTTCGGTCAAATAGTGACTTGGCAAGAAACAGCAGTAGAAAAAAAATTGGCACCGGCTTACTAAAAAGAGGATTTAATCTTCACAACTAGCAACATTATATGGTGGGATTGGAAAATAAATAAGACCAATGATTCCCAGCGACCTCAAAAATAAAGAGCTGCCAAAACTAAGATGACAAACCATCTTTTGGGAAAGCAACTCTCAAGTCCATGGTACACACAAAAGATGTTTTCATTTTACTTTGTATAAAAGAGCTGGGCAACTGAATAATCTTATTGACCCTCTTGTTCTTTTGAATTTTTTAAATAAGCTTTTTATGTGACAAGAGTTTCAGATTTACAGAATTATTGCAAAGTTAGTACAAAGAGTTCTCGTGTACCTCACACTCAGCTTCCTCTATTACTGACATCTTACATTAGTAGGGTCCATTTTTACCATTAATTAATTAACAACTTTTAATATGTTATCATGAACTGACATCCATTTTTTAATTCAGGTTTCCTTCGTGTTTACCTAATGGCTTTCTCTGTTCCAGAGTCCTCCCAGGAAACGGCCTTACTCTTAGTAGTTATGTTTCCTTGAGCATTTTTGGATTATGACAGTGTCTCAGACTTACCATGTGTTTGATCACCTTGACAGTTTGAGGGGGGTACTGCTCAGGTAATTTTACAAAATACCCCTCAGTTGGGCTTTGTCTGATGCTTTTCTCATGGTTAGACTGGGATTAGACTTTTTAAATATCTTTTGCTTCATCCTTTAACTCTTAAAAATCACCATAACATCATATTATAATAATGTGGATTATTGCTCATAATCATTTCAATCTGGCTAAAAATGAAAATGTCTGCATGTGTTCCTGCTATGGTTGATTTAAGGGAATGCTTCAAAATGAATTACCAATCACACTAAAGCTCTAAAATACAGCTAGTATCTTATATACTCTCCTGTACAAAAAAAAACAAAAAACACCCACATTACTAATAAATATTAATTAATTGAGCCTCAGATATGATACGGTAATGAATGCACAGCTAGGCAGTCATAATTCCTAGAATTACAGGGAGATATTTTAAATTAGGTTTATGTCATGCATTTTAAGAAACTAACATGTATTTTGATATATTCTCATCCAAATCACAGACAGATTTCTAAAAAGCTCCCTTTCATGTGGCTTTACGGAACAAAGATACCCTTGAAATAGGAGGAAAAACATGACCCCTATTGCTACTAACTTGTTATAGTGTATTAACTCTTACTAGTCCTCTAACTGTTCACATGTAACAATCATTGTAAAACTAAATACTTTAGCACATGAAGGGGAGAAAAAAGACTCCCCTAATAGTGCCACTGAGTCAGTGACAAACCATTATTCTCATGACACAACTCATCTCATTTGTGATGGGAAAAATTCACAGGTCTTTTCATGTCAGCCAAGCTCTGGGTTTCTATCCAGATCTTTCTTTATAAAAATTTTAATAATCATGCCCCAGGTTATTATTTGGCTTTTATCCTAAGGACAAGGTCAACAGAAGTGGCATGTGTTCCCCACAGCAAAGGGAACTGTTCCCTGAGATGACCTTGGTAAATGGGGAACCAGCTCTCGTCTGTGTCTGACTGGGAGTAAAACAGAAAGAGCTAGGCAGGTGGGCCAGCCCAGAACACAAGTGCTCTCTGAGCTGTGAAAATTACTAGACACTCTTCTGGCTAAGATTTTGCAACCCCTGATTCAAACAGGAAAACAAAACCAAACGCAGTAAGCACAGCATCCCAGAAGGTACCCCATCCGCCCGTCACAGTGGTCAGTAACAGGGTTCCTGGCTCTGAGCAGAGCTTCTGGGCAAATAGCCCAGGCTTGCAGACATGGAGGAAGTGACGTACCTGTTGAGAGCTGATATTTATAGGTTGTTTTAAAACGATCCATGTGACGCTCTCAAGAAGAGGTGGGACCGTCAGAGAACCAGGATATGTCCAGTAATCCCAGGATGGAGGAAGCAGAGATAATGGGTCAAAATTCGTGAATCGAGTTTGTTTCCCCTGGGAAAGAAAAGAGAGTGCCACAAATTACAATCAGAAAGCTCCTATGCAGACTTCAAAGAAAACATACATCCAACAAAGTGGGACTTCACTGGAATGTATTCATTCGTGGAATTATTTAGTACTTGTGTTGTGTATCTTTAAAAACGTATCTGCTTTAATCTAATAATCTTACAGGAAGTAGGATATCACTTAGATTTATTTAAGAAGCACGAGATTTGTTTTCATATAAATGGTTTTTAAAATGAAGGCTTATTCTGCAAAACTCCAGTAACAGAAACTAATTATGCATAAATAGAAAGATTCATTGGAGATTATTTTAGGTAATTGAAGACACCTTCCTAATTTTCAGGAGATAAGTGGTAACCAGTTACTTCTGTTCCATTGGTCAGGGATGTTGAACCTGCTCCCCAGGAGGCAGCACACACTACGTCTCAGGCCTCCACTTGCAAAAGAAGGTAAGAGAATTCAGGAAAAACCAGGAACGTATTAGTCATTCATCAGCAGGGATTAATTTTACCTTTTCTTTAATGGAATCCAAAATGTCAGTAATCTTTTGCAGTTGAGGATTATGTTCACCAACCTGAAAACATGACAAGAAATAATGACTGTTCCAGATCAGGTCTGAATCACCCCATTTCAGTCACTATTTTAAAATTCTTAAAAAAAAAAAATAAAAAAATCCTAAGCCAGCCCAGAACAGTGACTGTGCCACAACACAGCTGGGTTCCTTGGGCCTTATCATGCCTGACGAATCTGAACAAAATAACTTTACAGGGCAGCTTGATCCCCAAACCAGGAGCGACAGCTTCCCATTTCTTTAGCTTTAGGAATGTTTAAGACACAGGTTAATGTGAGAGAAGCCTTGCTTAGGACACTCCCAGGATACCTGTGCTATTAAACCAGATGAGACCATCAGACTCTAGATCCAAGCTGACTATCGTGACACCGGAACCTCAGAGGAAACCATCTTCCAGGCTCAGCCTAAAACGATCTGAGCCCCTCCTCGAGGCGATCTACCCTTGTGAGCAGATCTCTTCAGGACAGGACAGGTTGGGCTTCTCCTCCTTGGAGTGGGTGGCAAGACAAAGGTGCACACACTACAGGAATGTGGTTGCAGTGGGAGCAGAGTGGAGTGGCCCCACCAACCCACAGGTGTGATGACAGTCATACCTGCCTCACCACAGGTGAAGACAAGACAAAAAAACAGTAGTCATTACATGTGGAACTCCAAACCATTGTGGTCCAACTCATGCCTGAAGCACCAGGAAGTTAAACTTTACTGTCTGGTATCTGTAAATATTGTGTAATCAGGAAGAGCCGAGAATACAGATTCCCTTTTCAGGACCTCAGTTGTCACTCCTGCTGCTGTTGCCCTTCAGTGAAAATGGCAAGGGTCACGAGGCAACAGTGCTCCTGGGGCATTCTAGGCCCTTGGTAACCCGAAAATGCAAATGTTTAACATTCATTCACAAAGCCAAACATCAAACCTAGAACCAGTTTCCTATTAAGATGGCGGAGTGACTGATACTCTTCCCAACACGGCTGATTCCTTATTTCAAAGGAACCCAGTGAGTCCTGACCTGTAAAAATACTCCCAGGACGGCCAGTCCGTCAGGCTCATGAGCTGCCTCCACGAAGCTGGGGTACTTGTCTGAATTCCAGTGAACCACATGGAGCTGAAAGGAAGGGATACACATAAGGTCAAGGCTCGTTTTTCAAACACCCTCAAAACCCTAAAGGCGAGTAAAGCATTTATGTACATGTGCTGGCACTGTGTGCTTTTACGTGTAACATGTTCGTCACCAGAACCCGGGACAGAATCCCCCCCTTTACTTTAGTCCCCAAACTAAGGCCCAAGAAGGGAGGGCCCATGTCACTCAGCTAGTCTGTGCCCAGCTACGTTGAGGTGTAATGGATAAATATTAGCCCCTGTCATGCCCATCCAGCCCTAACAACCTTCAGCCACCATTCCCAAGGGACCTGGATTTTGGCCTCCTGCAAGATCCAAAGGTGTCCCAAATGTCCTAGCATTGTAAATAGTGCAGTGTGCCAAACGTACAGACAAGTGGGCGAGACTATAGAATTACAGTAATGCAGAAAACCACGCTGGAGGGTCTTCATTCCTGGTTAGGGGAAGGACAAGCTGAGATGGGAGCCACAGGGCAATGTGACATACTGGAAGGACATGGCCCAGATCACCACCAGGCTGTGCAATGTGAGGGATTGGCTTCAGAGAAGCTCGTTAAGTGACCCTCTTGGCCCCTGAAGGAGGAAACCCTGTGAAGGATTTCATGCACAATCGCCTTTCTCGCTGACTGTGACACCGAGGATTCTGTTTATTGAAACACGTTTTCATCCCATCCTTAAAACACAACTACATCTTATAAGCAAGAATATGGGGGCATTTCTGGATAAAGGAGGAAGATCCTAAACAGTGAACTGTAAAACTATAAAACATTGCACCGCCCACCAGCACTGAGGACAACGGTGGGATATCCAGAGAGAACGTGAGGAGGTGGCTCCCCTGTTCCAAGTAGGTGTGACATAGTTGAAAAGGAACGAAACCTGACAGCACTGGGTGATGAAATAGGCTTTGTTTGAGGAGATGTCTGCGTTCCATGGGGAGGGGCTGAAAAGGACGTTAGAGTTGTTTCATGTGGCTCCTTGCCAAATCACCAGTTCCCTTAGGAAGATGTGACACCACAGACATAGACGGATGTGAAGTGACTTCTGTACATTCACAACCACAACTGATTAGGAAACCACTGTGACACTGTAGACAGAGGAAACTATATATCTTCCTGCTGGTTAAAAGCAACTATGTGAGGCATGATGGGAAACCAGAACAAGAGGCATCTTTTGTTTGTTTAAAACAAGTCCTTCTCTCACCCACACCCCTTTCGTAACTGGCGGCAACACCTTCTGAGGAATGGATATCACTTTTATTAGAGTCTGTATTTGAACTAAAATGCAAACAAAGAAACAGCAGTCACCTGTCCTGACTAACAATGACAGATGCTGTGATTTGAGCTGAAATGTCAAGAAATGATTGCAGCCACTGCAAAAATGGAGATGAAGATTCTTCCTTACTGGAAAACGATGGCTGAATAATATTATTCAACTTCAGCATCTTTTTTTTTTAAAGATTTTATTGGGGAATTGGGAGAGGGGAACAGCGTTGGGGAATTGGGGAAGGGGAAACAGACATGTTGCTGTCCTTTTGTTCTTCAGTCTAGTTGCGGAGGACGTTGCTTCATTGGCCCATGTTGATATCGTCATTGTGCTCTTTCCGGATGAGGCAGATGGGTCACCGGCATCTGGATGGTCGCTCACCGTGGCTATTGGCAGCTCATGCTGGCTGCCGGCCGCTCACTGTAGCCTATGGCAGCCCACTGCAGCAGGGGCTGCAGCCTACACCATCGCCGGGGTTCACACAGCCCAGCTCCAGGTGGAGCCCAGCTCCAGGTGGAGCTGTTGTTAGCTGTGGAGGGCAGTGTCACTGGCCCTCATATGTGGGATCCGAACCGGGGTCGCTGGCATCCCAAAACCAGCTCTTAACCAATGCGCCACTCGGCTGGCCCCAATTTCAACATTTTTAAACTGCGTACATTGATACGCAAAAATATGCTTAGTAGGCCAAAAATCGCCGTTAATGTTGAAATCATAGGTTTACTATCAACTACACATTTAATTACATACAATAAATGTAGCATAAACCAAATATGGAGTGCACTATTAGCTTACATTTTGTATGTGCATAACTCTTGTCATGGCTTAGTGTCATGACATCTCTAGTGTCACACATCATCAGATTGGGCCCCCAAATTAAATTTTTATATGTTATAAATTTCAATGTTTTTTTTTCCTGTCATTTCTTTTTTCTTCGTCTTTTTATTTTTTTAAGAGGACACAAGCAGATGACAGTCCTGAGGGTAGGGACAAAAAGTTCCTGGAAAAACCATCACTGCCCAGATCAGCCACTTCTGTAAACTTCTAACCTCTTTCCTGGCTTTCACGTTTGCCTGACGTCTTCCCCACAAGCAGCTAGTTATAGTTCATAAAATGTATAGCCAACAGAGCATGTTGTCACTCTACTGAGAACCTCCCACTGTCTTTCTCCTACCACATTAAGGAGGGACTCGCAGGGCTTGCCTGGCTCCGCCGTGGTGTGTGGCCCCTGCTGCATCCCTGGGATGTGGCTTCTAACTTCCCCTCTCTCATAAATCCCAGTCCTAAAGCCCACACTTTCTCTCCTTGAAAGGCCAGCCTCGTTCCTACACGAGCATCTGGACTTGCCCTTGCCACGGGCTAGGAAGCTCTCTCCAGACTTTCTCATGGTGGCTTCTTCTGGTCGCTCCATCTCAATTCACGTACCACCTCAAAGAGGCCCTTTCTAATCACTCAGTCACTCTCAGATCACGTGGCATCACTTCATCAAAGAACTTATCACCTGCACGTGACAGCGGAAGAACAGAACTGGAAATGAGTCCTGTTTGCCATTTGCTGGAGTCCCCTGAACAGCCGGGCCACAGAGGGGAGTCTAACGCCACAGCTCGGTAACCAGGGAAGAGGAATATAATCCCTGCCTGTCCACAGCCTCCTCTGCCTCCTGAGCCATACTATTCTCCCCCAAGCAGCTTTGGCAGAGTCAGACAATAATTCACATCCACCTCATGGTGAAGTTGGGTGTTAGCAACATTTCATTGTATTAAGATTTGAGTGTGTTATGCTTTGTGCTTTAGCCGGTGGGTTAGAAAAAGAATTCTTCATGACTATAATTGTAAAGAGAAAGAGTAAAACCCCAGTGAAAAAGAAGCCAGAAAACATTTGATGATATTTTCATTCACCAGGGACCTGAGTACTTTAACAGATACATGTCAGGCCTATAGAAGTAAGTAGAGTCTAGGAGACTTCGTTCTGTGTTTTTCCCCCAAGAGACACTTCACCGTGTAATATCACCTCCATAATATGGATCTCACATGATCTTAGTATCTACCGGGGGTGCCAAAAAAATGTACACAAGTGGACACTTTGGTCAACGTTGCTCAAACAGTAGTTTGCCATAACTGGAAGTGTCTGGAAGCTGATAGTCACTATTTTGAGCATTTCTTGTAATTGCAGAAGTATTACAATTTTAATACAGTTTGCCTTTCTTAAAATGTGTATACACTTTTTTGGCACCCTCTGTATTTGAGTCTGGGCCAAAGATGTGCACAGTTGGGCCTAACACAAATGTTTCTTTCTCTCCCTTCTCCCTGGCCTTTCAGGAAACACGACAGGTATTGTAGACAGAGTTTGTAATTCGGTGTCAGGCAGGCCTGGGTTTCAGCGTCTGTATCGCTCCTGAGTGGCGCGGCTGCCTTACTCTCCATGTCCCCAGCTGGCTCACTGTCATAGTGGGAATGACAACCCTCATGCTCACAGTCACTTCAAGGCTCAGCAGGGCCACTTCTATAGCTCTGACCTGGATCATACAAACTTAGATGGACAAAGAAAGCCGTGCCACACACTGGGACACCTAACTGGTTTGGGGCCTGTTTGGGGTCCAGGAAGCTGTCACCTATATGCCTTTCCTCCCACTGGAGAGGACAGCTCGAGTTTGGTGTCTCATCTGCTGGCTTACCTCGGCGGCGTACCTCACTCCGTCCACCATGTGCTCAGAGCCGTGGTCATCAGCAGCCCCCCAGTGCAGGTGGAACTGTCGCAGCCTGTAGGTTCCAGTGAGCGGACCCCCATGCAGAACTGAACATGGACACATTTTAGATGGTTAGCAGAAAACATGATCACTCACGCATGTTGCCCCACCTGCAGTGCTTACCTGAGACACTCTCCACGTCACATTCTCCAAGGAAGTTTTACAAGCATGTCATTGAGTTTGCTCACAGGAATCCAATGGTTAGGTATATATGGAGTGAAAATAAACATTTTCAAAGGTGAGAGGGAACAGCTGGGCAATCACCGTAGATATGCTGTTGAGAAAGCTGAAGATGGCAGGAGTCCGGGCAGATAAGAACTCTTCTGTTTAAAGAAGGATGTCACCTTGGGTGACCAAGGGTGTGACATGCTCGGGTCCATCCTGGGCTCTGCATTTCGCAGATCTGGATTCACACCCTCTTCACTGACCCTGATCTTACACCAACCCTCTAACTGAAGCTTCCGCTTTCCTGTCTCCAGGCTCAAGGCAGTAATGCCACCTCCACCCAATGCTGCTGTGAAAACTAGAAAAACTGCTCCCCTCAGCATGGTGCACAGTCAGCACACAGAGTGCTCCTGTCTGCCCAGCACACAGTCAGTGTGCTCCGATCAGCCTGGCACACAGTCAGTGCACTCCTGTCTGCTCAGCACACAGTCAGCACACAGTGAGCATGCTCCTGTCTGCTCAGCACACAGTCAGCACACAGTGAGCGTGCTCCTGTCTGCCTAGCACACAGTAAGCACACTCCTATCAGCCTGACACACAGTTAGCACTCTCCTGTCAGCCTGGCACACAGTCAGCACTCTCCTGTCAGCCCGGCACACAGTCAGCACACAGTCAGCACACGCCCATCTTCCTGGTGCACAGTCAGTGCGCTGGCTGGACAGAATAGATACTATTCCAACTTTACTGTTATCATTACTATAACAATTGGCAAAGTAAGCATACCTTTTATGCTTGAACTCTGTCCTCTTGAGGAAATGTGAAATACAGAATAAAATTAACTGTTTTTAAAAAATCAATCATATCTTGGTCACTTTGGCACAGTATACTTTGCCTCAACAAATGTGATCGCTAAAACTACAGCCACAGAATCACATCTTAGGTGTGCAGAAAAGCTTCTGAATAGAAAACATGGTCCTCAAGTGTGTCGTCCAGAGTGGTCTTTATTAGGCAGGCTTTGGAGGACATGGGAGGTGAGTGGAACACACATACACATACACACACACACACACGCACACACACACGCACACACGCCCAGTAGGAATAATTGCCCACCAACCCCCAGTAGGATTCAGAGTTGGATTGGTAAACTGCAGCCTTAGCAATGGTTACATTTAAGTTGCTCTGCTCTTCAGAGATTACATATATACACACTCAGTATTTGCCACAAATGACCCTCCTTATATAAGAAGGAAAAGTTGTTAAGAGGTTTCACATGCACTTTTCTACAAATAGCAAGAAAGAAAAGGCAAAGAATACACCTGCCCACAGCACACCCTTCCAAGCTATGCTGTCAGAGAAGGAAAGGCCCGGACTGCTGTCTGTATTGACCAGCTCCCCGGGGCTCATTTTCCCCAGAGCTGAAGCTGGGCATCGGGGACTAAGAGCTGGTGTGCTGGCTGGCTCCGAGGACCTGGGAACAATCCCAGCTCAGCTACTAACTTCTGTAGTCTTCTGAAACTCACTTAAGTCTCCGTGGGCTTCAGCTTTCTTGTCTATATTCATGTTTGTCTATTTTTAATTAGGACATTGGACGGGATATTCCTTAACTCCTACAATTATCAAAACTGCCCAAGGAAAACAATAGGGCGCACACATAATAAAAAAATTTGGAACGTTGGATGGTTGGGGCTTCTTTTAGATTCATTGGGATCCAGATTTCTTCACAATAAATAAAGACAGCTATTTTTAAAGCCTTCTGAAAAGTAAAAAGAGAGAGAGAGAGAGAGAGAGAAAGAGAGAGAGAGAACCACTCACACCAGACTCTGAAGTCGCTCTTCTGTGACTCTGTCACAAACAGAATGTTACTGGTTCTTCCCCTGGACAAGGTTCATGAGGGCAGAGCCGGCTTGGGTCCCTGCTGTACCCACCACCTAGCATAGACTGTCATAGAGGAAGGTACTGTACATATTTGATGAATGAATGAAGAAAATATGTGATGTGTCTCTAAACAGAGTTTCAAAGGTGTCTCCCAGGTAACTAAATTCAGATGCACCCTTCCTTAAATGTCTCCATGCAACAGGGATGAAAGGCATTCCAGATGAAATCGACACCTCTGCTGTCTTGCTGCTGCCCAGTAAGACCTGAGCTGCACCATGAAGTCTTTCTTCAGAGCTAAGTAGCAGAATGAAGAGCTGGAGTAATCTATGCAGCACTGAGTTTGGGCGGAGATGCAAACCAGCTGGCTCAGGAGAAAGGCCGTGGTACCCAAACACACACCGTCAGGGAAAGGTCCCAGCATCACGGTTGAGCTGTGGAAAGCCTGCTCACAATCTGGGGTTTAAAGCCAGATTAGCACAGCTCTGCTTGGTTAAGCTGCAAAGCTTGCCTTTCTCTCCACAGAGCTTGCTCCACATTGGAGAGTTTCCACTAAAATACCCAACCTGGGGCCACAGTCAGCAAACATCTAATTGTGGAGACCATCCTCTCGGAGCAGGGCTGTACACAGGGTGGGAAAGATGCGGCAATTACCAAGGTTAACGTAACAGTGACTTTGAAATAATTTATAGCAAAACAGCAAAAATGTGGTAAAAAATGAACAATGGTGGCCAAAGTTATTTTTAATGAGAATGACTTAGTGTTTTCAAGTGTGAAATTATTCACCTTATTTTCCAGCCTCAATGAGTACATCGATATTACTGTCTCCATCTGAAGTCTGAAAACAAATGATCGTTTCTCCAAAACCTCACTTGTCATACATGGAGTCCATTTATCATTTCATTCAGAAGTTTTTAAAACAATCTATTCCAAATAATGCACTCATATAAGACGTGAAGAAATGAGAGTTAAAAGCCATAAAAGTTGGGGGGGAATGTAATACCTTAGTAACAGGGTGTTTGTCACCTGCTATATGCTGCAAAGCCCAATGGTGCTGTGAAAGGAGAAAGATACGTGCTTTTCTATTGCCTTTGACTATTAACATTGTTAGTCATTTGCCAGTCCTACTCATTTTCTGAAATGACACTGTAGTCAGCTACCTTGAATAGTGAGCATGGACGGCAATGAAATCAGAAAAAAAAATAATTTAAAAATCACCACAGTGGTTCAGGTACTTCCTGTCTATGCCACAGGGATATGGAGTCCTATAGGGCAGATCTGTCTTGTTCCCTTGGGTCCCCAGGACCCAGGAGAGTGCCTGGATCAATAAAAACATTGACATAAGAATGGACCTCACCTGGAGAAGCACTCCCCCACACACTTCAGTGTGCAAAGCTGCTACTGACGCGACCTGGGAACCACTAAAGGGCTCCTAGGACCAGTGAGCCTGATGGAGTCACAGCCTAACCACTGTGTGACCCACATCCTCAAAGGGGAAGCTATGTGAACAGCACCCCTGTAGTTTGCCTGGAATCTAGGAAAAGAGGAAACAAAGGGCACAGATCTGCCAGGGTTATAGCATGAGGCAGAGAGAGAATGAAGACCTGCACATTCCCAGGCACTGCGGCCTGAATTCTTTAAGGAGCCCAGAGAAACTTCTGGATGCCTGGCTTCTTGTGCTCTGAGCAGATGTACACCAAGTTACTGTTCGATCACTCATTCATTCAACAATTCTTAAGAGTTTATTATTGAAAGGCAACTGAATACATATAAAAAGCAAGGTCCCTCCTTCCCCCCAAAGCTGAACATACCATGTGTTCATTTCTTTGTGCATTTTTTGCCATGCTCTGAATAATATATATCACTTTTATGAATGTAACGGACATGAGGAAGAATTTTTATGGGATTAAAATTCTTGCTACCAATATAGCTGAGTTTAATACTTAAGTGAAAACTTTCTCCCAATTGAGGATTTTTTAAAAAACTTCATTGGGGAACAGTATACTCTTCCAGGGCCCATCAGCTCCAAATCAAGTTGTTGTTTTCAATCTAGTTGTGGAGGGTGCAGCTCACTGGCCAATGTGAGAATCGAACTGGAACCCTGGTGTTACAAGCACCATGCTCTAACCTACTGAGCCAACCGGCCACCCCAATTAAAAACTTTTAAAGTTTAACTATCTTTACCGTTAATAAAGCAAATACAGCATCATCCTAAGATAGAAAAAATTTTTCAAAAAATTGTCAAAGCCTTAAAATCTGATTCTGTCTTATCTTTTCTCTCATTTTACTTTTAAATTGGCACCATCTACTACTTGGGGCACAGGTAAGCTTGAAGAAGGATTCCATGCTCATGTTAAGGAAATACTCTTTTCTGCTTCATTTACTTAATTTATTATATATAAATGATACTAACGTTTAATTTGTTTTATTTATTGACAGTGTGAAAGACACTCTCCCCTGAATTAATCAAACAAAACTTTTATCACAAGTTCTAGCAAAGTACTAATACACAATGCATAAGTGTTTCAGATGCTAAAGACAAGAGAGCATCATTCAGTCACCCAAGCCCCGCATCCCTACCAAAAAAAACGAAAGCCAACCTGATTTGTCCTCTGTGTCATCAAAGTCAACGCTGAAGGAATGGCCATTGTTACTGATGATTTTAGCTGAGCTTGGGTCATACTTGATACTAAGAGGTCGGAGGGAAGAGTCATACTTCACTTCTTTGGTTTTAATCTCAATCGGAGATTGCTGATCCCCATCAGCAATGGGGAAAAACTCATTCCAGTGAACAGGACCTTGAATACACCGGGTCAAGAAAAGGTTACATGAGTCATTTCATCCAAAATATTTAACAGCAACAGACGGTGCTTGAGATTGAGGAGAAAACTTAGATTAATAAAATAAGATCTTTATCCTCATGACCTTAGCATCGAACTCAGTTTGGTTTTTTCTTTACAAGCCTAGTTGCTTTTATTATAGGTATAGAAACCTCCTGGTTTGCCTTCATTCACTTTCAGAATTAAACTAACCCTTGTTGTCAAAGAGCATGTAAGTTGTATAAGGAGATTTCCGAAGGAACTCTCCTACCAAACTAAAAACAACAGTACAATTCACCATGGAAAACAATGAGTTTCAGTGTCAGGTCCAAGAATGAGCCGGGTAGCTGTGGAGGTCATGAAATTTAAGGGCTGAAAGAACTGATGGAGCTGACAGCTATGTGGTTCTTAAAAATGGCATTCCTACTTCTTTCTTCTATGACTCCCTGCTATCTAAGGTGGTTACTCAGGCCACAATTCCTGTGACATGCAACAGGAATGCTAAGGAAACACAGGAAATCCCCACATAGGATAACCCCCAAAAAATGGCTGCACCATGTCAGAAATGTTCTATTGCTGAGTAGCTGCAGTGGAGTCAGGTAGCAATTTATTTCTCTCTTGTTTTAGTTTCAGAAGGTCCTTTTGGGGTTATTTTGCCAATACTACATTTGGCAAAATTCCAGAGTGGATCACAACAATCGTCATCCTGATCCTCTACTCCACAAGCCAAAATTGCATCAAATCCCAAATCAGACACACTTCTGGCAACTTGATGTGGACCAATAAGTTGGCAGTTCTCTTGTCTTATCTCTTCAGTTCTCTGGGAGATTCCATTCAAGTTTTGCCTGTCAAAAGAAGCAGGGAGGAGGCAGCTCCTAGTGAGTGCCAACTCCTTCTGCACACCTGAGTCACTGTCTCTCGGTCACAGGTTCTTCTTGTCTCCTCCACTGTACCTGCAACTTACACAGCCACCACAGGGCAAGGAGACACAGCCACCACCTGGCAAGGAGATGTCAGGGTGACTGACCAAGCTTTTCCCTGCTTCACTAACCAGCTGACCTAATTTCTCTAAAACTCAAGTATTTATGAAACTGCTAGAGCATGAAAATTAACTACACATTAGTGATTAACAAAAAGTATTTTTAAAAGATTTAGAATGAAATTTCATGAAATGCAAATACATCACAATTAGCAACAGCTTCCATTTCTAAATCTAATGTCCCTTTCACTCTTCATTTGCGCAAAGGAGAAAGCATGAATTTCTTCCTTCACATACGCATGCTTCAGGTACAAAAAGCCATAGCATGAACACCTAACCACACACACAACTTAAAAGTTGTTCTCTTGTGAATCTGACACTTGGACTTCAAATCAACTTGAACATCTGAAGTCCTTGCTTACAACGTACTACAGGAAAAGCCTTACATTTCCTTACATAGTACTCTCATTTACTTTTCTAGGACTCTTTCTGTATGCAAGCTAATCCAATTTTGTGTGGAAAAAAAAAAGTTTTCTGTTTCGCTGCCACCAAGTATGAGTTAACCTAAATATGCAGTGCATGCATCATAACATGTTGTTGACTTTTTTTCAATCAGGAGTTTTTTTCTCCTCCTAATTCATGTACTCTCCTACTAATCCTTTATAACCAGAACTAATTTTAAAGGTAGAGGACAACCAAAATGAAAGACAAGTAATACCACTTTACAGCCAATACTCAATATTATATATATTAACTACTAGGTAGGTTCATTTGCCTGCCTCTTAAGAATCCCCCCACCCTACTTTTACATTTTCTAAAACATCCAACTTTAAATCCATTTAAACACAGCTCCTAAATAGAGATAGATGGTGTTTCCTCCACTGCTTCAAGAACTTTTGAATGTCCAGTGATACGCAGTTTTCAGCTTTTGCCACATTCTCTAAACTAAACCCATAAAACTATCAAAGGTTAGCGGAAGCAGTTACACGTCATTTGTGAAGGCGGTACCCCCTTTCAAGGCCTCTTATCTGCTCATTCGCTGCTTTTGGCAGTGGAAACAGAAGACAAGCAACAGAGTGGCCGGCCCAGTGAGGACACATTTCCAAGGGATTTTGCTACAGTTGATCCATTTAAGGTGTGGTCCTCAGGATCTAACTGCTTGCGCGAGCAGGGATGGAATGGCCCCACAATTCTTGGAAGAACTGCGGAATCACTGCTAGTTAATCGCTTGCTTTCCTGAGATGGGTTTTTTAAATTTCTGAAGATGAGCTTCAATGGTTTCTAACACATTAAAGAGGAATCAGTACTCATGGATCGGAAACACCCTCCTTCCTAACCATAGTTATTGGCATGCGTAAGTATTAATTATTCCAGCAGAGAAGGGAACTGAAAGAAATTTATGCTGCAAATTAGCAAAATGTACTGAGTCAAAAATCAACCCAACTAGGGCCGGCCGAGTCGCACATTGGTTAAGAGCTGGTTTGGGATGCCCGCAGCCCAGGTTCGGATCCTGCATGTGAGGGCCGGTGACACCACCTCTGCAGCTAACAACAGCTCCACCTGGAGCTGGGCTGTGAGCCCCGGCAACAGGTATAGGCTGCAGCCCCTGCTGCAATGGGCTGCCATAGGCTACAGTGAGTGGCCGGCAGCCAGCGTGAGCAGCCGGCAGGTGGTGTGACTGCCAAGAGCTGCTGTGAGCGGCTGTCCAGAGGCTGGGGACGAAGAGCGCAATGACGATACCAACATGGGCCAGTGAAGCAACGTCCTCCACAGCTGGATTGAGGAGCAAAAGGACAGCAACTTGTCTGTTCCCCTTCCCAGGTTCCCCAGCGCTGTTCCCCTCCCCTAGTTCTCCAAAATCTTTTAAAAAATTAAAAAAATCAACCCACCTAAATTATATTTGCCATTAATAAAGTTCTAAATTTCACACACTCCCACTTTTAAACTGGTAACTTAACCATAACCTCAAAGGGCTACAGTTAGAAATGAAACTTTTCCGTTTCTTTGTGAAAGTAAACTTTCTATAAAATTTGACAGTACTGTTCAATAGTATACATGTTAACCCCAAAATTATCATCATCACCATCATTATTATTCCCAGATTTAATTTTGACAGGGATTCACTATAAGGCTTTCTTGGTGCCACTGCAATCAGTTCAGTATTTGAAATAAGTTCAGCTTAATGAAAAAAGAAAGAAAGAAAAAGAAAATGGTTTGCCTTTGATAGAATATATAAGAAGAAAAATATGTATCTTATTACTGTTGCTCCTGTCAGTAAATACATTTTGGCAACATGCTATAACCCAACATGCTATAATCCTTTGCTATAATCCTTTGCTAATCGTCTGTGTCTGCACTGATGCGTGTGGAAGGAGAGGCAGAAAGAGTGGCGAGGGGCCCAAAGTCCACCTTCACTTTCCAGCAAGCGGAGAAAGCCTTTGTAATGCCGGCATAGCCATAGGCCACCCGCACAATGCTGTGGGAACATTCCTGCGTTAGAAAGACATTCGCAGCCTTTTGGTCGCCCAGAATGCACCCGAAGTTTCCGAGGTGCAATTCAAGTTATTCAAACTTCTTAAGCATAGTTTCAAGTACTTTCCACGATTGGCTTCCCCTGAGTGAATGATGAGCTTAAAAGACTGAAAGCGAAGTTGTCCTCAACTCATTAAAGCGCGCCCTCAGCCTCCCCTGAACTGAGAAGTGCTGTCACCAGAGAAAGTTCCCGGCTTTCCAAGAGCAAGGCACGGCTGGACGGTTGGGGTCTGGGGGCCCACTGTCCATACCCCAGGATGGCCCTCCGGTGCACACGAGGCTGCCTCCCGCACAGGGCTCCCGGTCTGCTACGTCCAGGGGACCGGGTTCCTGGGGCGGATCGCGTGCGCTCAGCGGACCCCGACCACCCGCCTCAGCCCGCCCGCGGGGGGCGCTCACCGTTGTGCTCGGCATACCCCCAGCTGAGCCGTGACATGGTCCTGGCAGCGGCAGCAGGCGGCGCGCGGAGGGAGAAAGGAGCTCGGGAGGCGGCAGGCGGGCCGGCTGGGCGGGACCGCGGAGGCACAGGCGGCACAGACGACCCGAGTCCTACAGGGGGCGCGCACGGGGACCGGTCCTGTCTGAGCCATGGCTACCCGCCTGCCAGAGGGTCACTGCAGAAGGCTGCCTGCAGGTTATCCCGGGAACTACGTGACTGAGCTGGGAGGAAACCAGGGGGTGGCATTGGTGGAGGTGATTACAAACCCCAAACAATCAGGACAGCAGTGGAGCCACAGTAGAAACTGAGCTGCGACTCATTAAGGGCTCCCCTTGGCTTGGCCAACCGGTGTAGCCACGTTTTCCATTAGGTCCTCCAGGCATTCCTGGGAGGAAGATGCCCCAAGCGCCCTGAGGTACAAGAAGGGGCAATGAGCCTTGGGAGATCCTCAGTGGCCGCCCCACATCGCACAGATGGTCGGGCCTGGAGGTCCCTCCTGTCCCTTGTCCCGCTCGCTCTGTCACCCTCTGCAGGCTGTGGCTTGGGCATGAGGGGACCAAGCCTGAGTACTGATCCTTGGTCCCCAAGTTCTGCCGCCCTTAGCGCCCCACGGGGTGGAGGGTGTTCAGGCCTTTCCCTGGATGCTCCCTGGGCTTGCTTCCAGAAGGTGGACATGCTGCGTCGCCTTGACTTTCTGTTCTGAAGGAGTGGGTGTTCTGGGCTCCCAGTGAAACAGAGAGAGATGTGGCCCGCCAGGAGTATCATTACTGTCCCAGCTGCCTAAGTCTTTGATTTGGGTCAATCTGAAATTTCAGACTGAACTGCGCAGTGTTACTTATGAACAAAATAATGCAAAGAATTTCTTAGTGGGTAGGACCCTTTCTTAAAAGACATAAAAGACAGAAGAGTGGCCATGTCACTGTGTCACTGTGGTCTTTCAGCGTCTCTGGCGGTCCACACAGTAGCACATAATGTGGTCATTGCAAGTCCAATTGTTTAGGGACCAGTAAATAAGGCTCGGCTTGAACTAGTCTTTAGATCTGGCCTGAATACCTTTTAGTGCAGCCTGTACCTCCTGCTTCTGCAGTTCTTAATGAGGGTGGGACCCCTCAGGAGAAAAGCTTTGCTACAGCACTAAGCACAAGCACTAAGCACAAGCTCTTGTATCTCATGGAAAGGCCCCGCTTCGCTCACCCCTATTCTCTAGCACATTTGGGTTCATTTGTGCCAATATAGTAGGAATGAAACTTTTAAGGATAGGGTCTAGGGGCGGCCAGTTGGCTCAGTTGGTTAGAGTGTGGGCTCATAACACCAAGGTTGCCGATTCGATCATCACATGGGCCAGTGAGCTGCACCCTTCACAACTAGATCGAAAACAATGACTTGACTTGGAGCTGATGGGTCCTTTAAAAAGAAAAAAAGGAATAAGGTCTGATCTGTATTCACTTTCATCATAGGAGACAATGAACGTATGAGTGTGTGTGTGTGTGTGTGTGTATTTAGATTTTTTTTTTAAATTGGGGAATTGGGGGAGGGGAACAGACAAGTTGCTGTCTTCTTGTTCTTCAGTCTAGTTGTGGAGGACATTGCTTCACTGGTCCATGTTGGTATTGGTGTTGCGCTCTTCCCGGATGGGTGGTCGGTCTCTGGATGGTTGCTCACCATGGCTATTGGCAGCTCACGCTGGCTGCCGGCCACTCACTGTAGCCTATGGCAGCCCACTGCAGCAGGGGCTGCAGCCTACACCATTGCCAGGGCTCACACAGCCCAGCTCCAGGTGGAGCTGTTGTTAGCTGTAGAGGGAAGTGTCACTGGCCCTCATATGTGGGATCTGAACAGGGGCTGTTGGTATCCCAAACCAGCTCTTAACCAATGTGCCACTCAGCTGGCCCATATATATTTATATTTAAATACACACATATAATAAAGGACTGTTGTCCAAAATGTGCAAAAAACTCTTAAAACTCGATAAGAAAACAAACAACCCCATTATAAAAAATGACTCAAAGACCTTCACAGACAGGCCACCAAAGAAAAGATACAGATGGAAAATAAGCACGTGAAGACATGCTCAGCATCACGTCATCAGGGAAATGTGAATTGAAACAACAACAAGACACCACTACATGCCTACAGAGTGGCTGGAATTCAGAACACAGACACCACCAAATGCTGGAAGGATGTGGAGCCACAGGAATTCCCATTTACTGCTGGTGAAAATGCAAATGGTGCAGCCACCTTGGAGGACACTTGGGTGGTTTGTTATAAAAATAAGCACAATCTTACCACATCATCCAGCCATCATTCTCCTTGGTGTTTACCCAAAGGTATTGAGAACTTACGTCCACACAAAAACCTTTCTACAGATGGCAATAGCAGCTTATTCATAAATGCCAAACCTTGGAAGCAACCAATATGTCCTTAGTAGTGATGGATAAACTGTGGTCCACCCAGAGAGCGGCATGTCTTTCAGCATTAAAAGGAAATGAGCTGTTAAGCCATGAAAAGACATGGAAGGACCTGAAATGCATATACCTAAGTGAAAAAAGCAATCTGAAAAGGCTGCATACTATATGATTCCAACTCTGTGACATTCTGGAAAAGGCAGAACTATGGAGACAGTAAAGAGATCAGTGGTTGCCAAGGATTGATTGTCAGGAGAAAGGATGAGCAGGGGGAGCACAAAGGATGTTTAGGGCAGTAAGAAGACTCTGTGATGCCATAATGGTGGATATATGTCATCACACATCTGTCCAAACACACAGAAGGTCCAACACAAAGAGTGACCCCAGTGTAAACTGTGGGTTGTGGGGTCATTGCTGTAACAAATGTACCACTGGGGGGTGATGATAATGGGGAGACAGTGCATGTGTGGTGGCAGGGGTACATGGGGGTCTCTGTATCTTCCTCTCAATTTTGCTGTGAACCTAAAGTTACTTTTTTTTTTACAGTCACAGATTTAATGTCTTAAAGTCTTTTGAACATTCATACTTCCTTTCTTTTTTTTTTAAATTAGTTTCAGGTGTACAACACAGTGCAAAAGTTATACATTTTATCCCTCAAAGTGACAATCCCCTTCCCCCAATTCGCCACCCCACTCCTCCCCCCCATATCATATATATCTATTACTCTTCCTCTGACTCCCTTCCATAGTATAATCCACATCCCGTGACTATTTATATATGTTCAATTACAGTTGGTATACAACCTCCGCTTCAGGTATACAGTGCAGTGATCAAACCTCTACTCCATCCATGAAATGGTCGCCCTAAAGTTACTTTAAAAAAAAATTAAGACTTAAAAAAAACCACATTGGGCTGCTCGAGTGGTTCAGTTGGTTAAGAGCTCACTCAAGAGTGCGAGCTGAGCTCTGAGCAACAGCAGTTCGATGCCCAGCCTGAGCTGAGCTGCTGCTGAGCTGCCAACAGGTGGCAGGATGGCTCAGCTAAAAAAAAAACAAAAAAACAGCACAAAGCAAACCCACAAAAACTAATACGATTATGTCAGATACACAACACACACACGAGCTAGCTTGTAGGAGGTCTCACACAAATTTGGGAAAATTTGGCCATCAAAAAGAATAATAATTGTAATAGAGTATAACCTCCTTCCCCCCAAATATCCATGAGTTGTGAGAGACAGAGAACGAGAACGAGAGCGAGAGCGAGAGAGCGAGAGAGAGAGAGAGAGAGAGAGATTCTTTATGACAGAATGACAGCTAATGAACACAGATGAAAGAATTGTATAACAACCATTTTTTGCAAGGCCAATGTAATATGTGGTTCAGACAAGGATCAGTTAGGGAGCTAGAACTTCTGGGTGAAAGGTTATCAGGGAACAGGATATTCATGAGTTTAGGATTAAGAGACAAAAAATGCCTGAAAACCAAACACCATGTGCGGCCCTCGGATCTGTGTTGGGAAAAAGCTGGAATAGATGCTTTGGGGTCAGTTCAAGAAATGTCCACAGGGACAGCATGTGGGAGATCTTAGTGAAGTGACGGTGATTTTTGCAGGTGCAGAGACGTGCTGGGAAGATGAGGAGATGAATGCTGAAGCCAGGGGACTGCAGTACTGATGCCTGCGACTAAACCTCAGGTGTCTCAGTCAGTAACTGGTGAATCGAGCTGAAGGATGTTTGTAAACTGGTGATATTATTTTTACATCTTATTTTCTATACATTTTAAATTTTTTTCAAAAAAATTTGGAGGGACAGAAATCATTTACTTTCTCAAATCAGTGAATAATCCATCCACTCGCTAAATAAGCCTTTATCACTATTTGTGGGTTTTTTCCTTAACAAGGAATCTCTGTCTCCAACTTCACAATCATCAAGTACAAACAAGTAAAAGATTAACACTGGCCAGAGAACCCAGGGATCCTGACCACAGATACGGAGCTCATCTCCACTTCTCTGGAATGAGTTCCATCTAGCCTGAGCTTCTTTTGCAGCAAAGCATGCTTAGTGGGCTCCCCTCTCAATGAGTCAGTGTGTTATGAACAGCACCTGTAAGTTATAAATCCAGCCATAAAAATATCAGTTAAGTGTAGTAACAGATTAAGGAAGAGTCCAAGTATGAATTGGTACTGTTTTATTAGGGCACAGGCACAGACTGTCTGAGAGGCACATTTCCCCAATAATTCTTCTTAGGAACTCTAAATGTGAACCCAAGTGGCTCCTTTCATCTGATTTTTACCAGGCAGGAAACTGAGATGAACAAGATTCCTCAGTTACCTAGCAAGGCAAGCCACACAAGGGGGCACAGCCCCAGTGGGCAGAGTCCCAAATTCAAGGTGCTCTCCAGTGGGGCTCCATTCCCTTCCTTCATCACGTCCTGTGATTTGCACAGCTGGGACTTACTAACCACAGGAATGTCTTACCATTTCATAACTTATGGAAAGTGTTGATTTTACGGAGCTGATACCATATGGGGTTTGGATTTCAGTACTTCCCCATCCCTAAAGTTACCCTAAGGTGGGGGTTGCATAATGCAATCTGCACAGGAGATATGTCCCCAGAGGTTGCACTAAGGCCCAAAGGGGCTAAAGAACTTGCTCAATGAGCCGGGCTTCGTGCCAGAAGGAGAAATCTCAGACCAAAATTGAAAGGGTAATTCCAGTGAATCACCTCTCATGCCACATTTCAGATTACAGCTTTCAGAAACTGGAGCCATGCATTTTGTCCCTTATGGTCAGGTAAGAACACATCACTAAAACCCTACATTCAACATTTTTGTTTGTTTACTCTCATGCAATTTTCTAATAATTTATCCAGTTTTAAGATGCCAAACGTTTGTGAGGACTTCGAGTTCTTAGCATGGTAGGTTGTACTCGTCATTGTAATTCCTAGCAAAATTTCAGCACAACAGGGTTCTTATAAAAAGGAGAGAGTCAAAAACTGGAGACTTTGGTCTGTGTAGGCTCTGAACACAACAATTTCAACTCAGAAACAAAATCATTGTTGAGCTTTTAGACAGCTTGAGTGTTTACTTATCAAATAAACTTGATAATTACCAAGTACAGCATTCCTTCCTTTGTTCTGTTTGCTTTAAACACTGCTGAAATTTGGGGTGTCAAATCCTAACATAGTAAAACACTGCCTCCTCCACCTTTGCCAAGTTTCTGAGTTTTAAACATGCACCTGTTAAATATTTCACAATTCCTGTAATTTTTAACCATTTCTTGCATTTTAACCAAACATCATAAAAGATGTGAAAGGACTTCATGTACCCTTTGAATATTTTTATGGCCTTTGTGATATGTATTTGACCGTTCTTAACCTTCAATGATTTCATATGTACGCCCTCCTTTGTTGACTATCATTAGTTCAGGTTCAGGATTTCTAGGCATTTGGCCAGGGCATTACTCTGGATAAAATCTGCCTTTTTAAATTGAAAACATTTGTCAAGCACCTATCACTTTAACAAGCAGAGCTACGGGAAGATTTTTTTTAAAAAAAAAAGTTCCTCTGGGTATTTTTCAGTTGTGCTAAAGATGATAGAGGTTTCAAGTCATTTTTAATGGACCGGTTACAATCCATTGCCTGCTTTTACACTTCAGGGAACATCATTCAGTAAATGTTTATGTCACATTTCCCATGCACTGGAGATTCGGAATCCTGGGTAGGAATACAAACGTGACTGAATAAGGGACCCGGCCCCTGAAGAGTGCACAGACTAATTGAGAGACAAGCAACCACACATGCGAGTCATATATTTGAATTACAGAAACTATAGAGTCAACAGCTAAAGCCTCCGACCTACATCTTGTGAAAATGAGTCATTTCCCCTTCACTACAAAGGGTTAACCATTTTCATTGTCAATACAAAACGATATGTAAATATCTCAGTGCTTCTACATTTGTTTAAAAGCTGGCTTTTCCTATGACCTCAACAGAACAAGCAGAGACACCTGTGAAAACTACTTTAACGCAGAGATCCTCTTGGAAGAATTGAGTCAATTTTCTAGAAAACTCAACCCAGAGCGTCTTAATTGGGAAACAGACACACAGACACACAACCGGAAGGCAAACATGTTTCTTTTAAGTTTTTTAAACTTCCCGATACTTGTTTGACAACCTTTTTATATGTTCCTGTGCCCCTGCCAAGCTGTCAGAAACTTTCCTTTTGAAGCAAGGGAAAAAGAGAAAAACATTTCACCCAGAGAAAAACGTTTCAGCTCCTCGCTTGTTGGGCACAGTCGGAGCAGCGACTGAGGGCGACCGTTTGTTTCACGTCTTCCTGACTGGATGACAAGGCGGCATCTCTAACACCTTCAGCTGCCTGGAGCCCAGAAGACCACCACAATCCCGAGACAGCAAGGGATGCTGGGGGCGGGACTTCCGGTGTTGGGCGGGACTTCCCTCTATGGGCGGGGCGTCGCTGTGTTTCTGACACGGTGCTCTGCTAGGCATGGGTCTTGTGGGCAGGACTACGATAGGGGGCGGAATCCTGCGCGAGGGCGAGTACGTTTATACGTTCGGTGGGCGGGGTTTGTAGGTCTTCAGGACAAGCTCTTGAATGGGGCTCCGCCCTGTGGGCGGGGCTCCCTCGGTGGGCGGAACCAAGATCTGGGAGAGGAAGTTTCATTCGCTGTCTCCCCCGGAACTTCCTGGGTCCTGCGAGTGTTTGTGGCGGTCCCTGGAGCTAGAGAGGCTGCACGAGTTGTATCCTAGGTCTGTGAGTAGTGTATTTCCCCGCGGTCTGGCAACAGGTTTCGGGGGCTGGTGCAGGACGGGCGGGCCTCGCGACGCAGCAGCCCTGGGGTTTGGGTCCGCCGCTCGCTGCCTCCGGCCGGCCCGGGCCGACACGCCGGCCTGTGGGCCTCAGCCCTCCGCAGGTGACCTGTTTTTGGTCGAGTCTGTTTTCATCGGTTTCCACGTAGTTGTTGGGAAAAATTTCCTGTCCCCCTACTAGGGTGTTACCTTCTCCACAAACCTTCTTCAGGTCCCCTCTGCCTGTTACAGCGCCTCTCGTTATGTCTTGTGTTTGTATTTATTTCATATGAGTGTATATCACTTTACCGTAACTAGTAATTGATGAATACTAGATGTGTGGTTGGATTTTGGTTACTACTGGAAGAATTTTAGATTATTTAATTTGGGAGGGGTTGTTATGTGTATTTTCTACTGTGTTCAGTTTTTTTTTTAAGTAGGAATACTACTATTGGGGTTGAAACGCGTTGCTGCCTGTGTTAAGTAATTGCCAGGGGCTAGACATTGAGGGAGGATGTAATTTTAGTCAAGAGATACAATATGGGCAAAGGGAGTGTGCACGGTGCCTTCAGGGAGCCATCACTCAGGCTGGGTGTGTATAGAGAGGTCCCAGGAATCACGCCTGACGGATTTATGCTAGATCAGGGGTGCCAGCAACACCCCAGGACCAAATGTGTTGCTCCTGTGTCGTGGAAGAGCCCTTGAAGGTTCACGTTGGGAAGGTTCATTACATAGTTGTGCAGGATAGACTGGAACTCAGATGGCTCAAGCCAGGGGGGCAATCTTTCTGTGAAGGACTAGATATAGTTTAGGCTTTGATGGCCGAAGTGGTAGCAGGAAAGCACCCAGACAGTACACAGTCAAATGAACACAGCTGTATTCTAATAAAACTTGATTTACCAAGGCAGGTGCCTGCCCTGATTTGGTCCATGGGGATAGTCTGCCCAACCCATGGTCTAACCAAGCCAACCTGGGGACAGTAGAGTAACCTGATCCTGAACTAGGCAGCACTACATCATGTTTGTGCTGCATTTTTATTTATACATGAGATGCCATGTCACAACACGAGGTCTAGCTCTGGGTCTAGTCCGCCTGGCTTTCATTCTGCCATTCTGTGATCACTAATAGTGTGACAGTGGGCAAATACACTTATCGTTGCATCAGTTTTTTTTTTAAATCTGTAAAATGGGAAGTAAACAGGACCTCCCCACAAAGTGTTGTGAGAATAAATTAGTTGTAGCACATAGAATGTTAGCATAGTGCTTGTAGACATAGTAAAAGCTCAATAAATCCTATTAATATTTTAAAAATTGTTTTTCACATTGTTAAAGACAGATTTGAGAGATGTGTCTGAGGTGCAATTTACAGGCTTAGTGCACATTTAGCTATAGGACAGAGTATCTAAAGGTTCAAGCAAGAGCCATTCACAGAACTGGTAGGAAAGTCGTGAAGGTAACTTCAGGGAGTGGGGAGGTAGAAAGTGCAAGATTAAGGACTGATTTGGAGGAGAGAAAAGTGGGACAAGTAAAAATGAATGAAAAAGGAAGGAGACCGAGGAGTCGGTCCTAGCGTTTGACAGGAATCAGAATGGAACAGTGGCATGTGAACTAGGATGGACAGTGATGTTTACATTGTCAGCTGCTGCAGAGAGCTGAACACAAGTGTGTTGATAACAGTAATGGGTTCAACAGCAGAAGTTAATGAGGCACTTCTATGGGCAGGTGCTGGCCGATGCATTAGAGAGTTAGAGACCTACTCTGCACTCCAACAGAAGAAAACCTAGGAAGGGCCTACGGGTGAATGTCATACACTCAGCCACTTTAAAAACAATCAGCAGTAAGATAGGATTTCTTAGATTCAATTGGTACCTTTACTCTAAAAGCTTAAATTGATGTACAGTTCATAAACCTAGCTTAACTGAGCTCCTTTTCTTTCTTCCCTAGACCATGGCCAAAAACAAACGGAGAGGGCCCAAGTCCAGGAACGTGTTTCACATAGCCAACCAAAAAAACTTTAAGGTTAAAAGTAAAGCAAAACCAGTTACCACTAACCTTAAGAAGGTGAGTGTTATTAGTTAAGCACTCTGACTTTATATTTTACAAGCAAAGCACAATGGTGAAGCTGCTGGGAAAATTGAATGTTATTATTTAAAACAGGTTCTTAGCCTTTTTTAAACATTTGATTTTTAAACATTGGATTAAAAAATGGAGAAAAGTAACATCCTTTCTTGATCCAAATGTACAAAAAGAAAATTAACTACAAATGTGTGAGACTCCATGTAACAGTTTTATAGATTTATCAGAGCACAGAGATCATAAAAAAACATGGTATGAGAATCAGTTCTTAGCTCTGAACTCAAATATATTCAATAATCTCTCAGTAGTGCCAAGACATGGAATGTCAGTCACCACCCATTTTTCTCCTCAGTAATTTTTTTCTTTTTAAGCTGAACCTTCCTGCCACCTGTTGGCAGCTTAGCTGCATGTCACCTCAGGCCGGGAATCAAACCGGCGACCCTGTTGCTCAGAGCTTGCACTCTTGAGTGAGCTCTTAACCAACTGAGCCACTTGGCTGGCCCTCCTCAGTAATTCCTATTTCTCTGAAAATGTGGAACAAACAAAAACCTGTAAAATGAAGATAAAATATGTTGTTTCTTAAATGCAACATTTGAAAAGGAGTTTATGTTCTTTATTTTTACTTCAAAATATTTGGGAAACGTCTTCATCAAGATGTTGATTCTTCAAGAAAATGTTTTTAAGTTTATGTAGTAGGTGGAACCAGCTCTCCAGGACTTAGTAATTATCATAATCATCCATAGAAAAATAACATTTTATTTTTCAGTTTTTGTCACCTAGCTGAGTTAAGCTTTTTGATTTTTGACTTTGGAAAAGCTATATAATATAGGAAATAAACTGGGTGATACGATGGAGGTGTGGAGGGAACAGTTTTACTCGGAATCATCTCTGAAGTTGACACTGAATGAGGAGGAGCTAGTAGCGCAGAGCTGGAAAGTGCTGGGAGCAGCCTGTTCCAGGCAGAGCCAGTGCGAAGGCCACCGAGGTCTGGGCAGAGATGGCGGAGGGAGGAAGTGAAGTCCTGCAGAGGATCTGCAGCTGTTCTTTGGTCGCAGGATTAGACTTTTGTTGAAGCCACTAAACAGTGACGTCAGACATGAGAGAGGTCAGCAAGCTGAGGTTTGAGGTCTTTCATGAAGGCACAGGTAGTCATGTTGTTGGCAGGTGACAGCGATGAGGAAAGGGCTGTCAGAACATCCTGATCAGGAGTGTGCAGGGGCTGAGAGCTTTGAGGGAGACATGGTTTTGGAGTAGCAGCGAGGAATAGGACCACCACTCCACTGCTTAGATGTGGGAGGGAGCTGCTGGGGGGCTGTCCTGAAATTGCCAGGGGCTGCCATCAAGGGAAAGTCGAGGATGGGCTCAGAGAAGTACTGTTAGTGGGACCCTAAAGCCATCTGATGCAGGTTGCTTGCCTCAGGTGAGATGATGGCGTTGTCACCTAGGAAGACCGGTGCACACTTCAGCCTGCTCATACCAGTAAAGTCAGCATGTGGGGCATGTCCACGTGATTCTTATTTTAAAAAACCCAGAACCTCTTGTCTCAGATGCCCTAATAAGACTATAAGTTTCTGTGAATCATACCAACAAATTGGTATGGTTACTTTTTTTAGATTTCTAGGTTTAATAAGGTTCAATGTATTGTATCTACTAGCGATGTGATCATGGATTAATGCTTCTTTTTTTTTTTTTTTTTTAAGATAAACATTGTGAATGATGAGAAGGTTAACAGAGTGAATAAAGCTTTTGTCGATATCCAAAAGGAACTCGCACACTTCTCCAAAGGCCTGTCCCTTGAGCCTCTGCAGAAACCACTGGTGAGTACAAATCATTTCTTTTTGTTATGGCTAATTAATTAAATTCCATATTTTCAAAGCCTGTGAGCTAAGTGTACTTGGCTATCCGCTGTGCATGGCTGTGCACTGTGTATAGGAAGTTCGGTCATATTCTGATTCTGAATCATGGAGTCTAAAATGAGAATTTAACATTCTATCTGCAAAGGGCTGACTAAAAATTAAATTGGGTAATAGATTACCTTTGTCATCGTTGTTTACTATTGTTATTTGAATTTCAAAATGCCGTCTCATACTTTTCTCCCTCCAGATTCATCAGTGTCATGAAAACGAAGCAGTTAATGTTGACGAGGCCACAAGGTTAATGGCTCAGTTGTAATAAATATACTGGTGAGCTGTCAAGTCACCCAAAAGACAAATAAATGTTTTATACAACTTTATTTTTAAAAATCTTGTTAATGTACAGGCATTGGCACATTTTAAAAACGAACTACATAAACAGATCTTTCCCATAACCTAGGAAAGTGGAATGTCAGAAGTCAACCGAACGTGATAAAGTTAAAGTGCGAAACAGAAGGCACTTCACACACTGTTCACACCCTTCACTCTGCGGCAGTGAGCGGGCTCGGGCTGGGGGCGCACAGGTGCGGACAGCTCCGTGGCAGTAAAAACACAAAACAAACAGGTGGAGTCCTTGGTCAGCGGCTTTGTTTTTGATGACCTTATTAGGTCTACTTTAACTCTCCTCTTAAGGGGAGGAATCAGAAGGATTCAGATGTGGAAAAATCCAGAATGCAGTTACTTGGGAGGAAGGGGGGGGGCAGTACTAAATCACTTTTTCTCCTTTGTTTTTATGGTTGAAGTTTTGTGAAGTAAAAAAAGAAAATATTAGGGAAGAACACTTCAGAATCAGTGAACTAAAAAGGTGTTACATTCATTATTTTAAATACTTAGGTTATTAAGTCTAAAACGTTACACAGTTAGAGGTAGATAACAGTCCTGGGTCTCCATGGAATCTAATAATTTAGTATCTGGACATCAAAGAGATCACAAACTCCTTCGTTATCATCTAAATTAAAGTTGTAGTCATCTGCCGGGGTAGGAGAAAGCCGTAAGAGAGGAAATACTGCAAGCAAAACACAAGTTTAGTGTTAGTGATGGTTTCTCCATACGTGTTATGAAGTTTAACAAAAAAACACCCTCAGATACATCCGTCCAGCTAAATTCTGCTTCCTGTGGTACACAAGAAGGAAAAAATGCACAATGGGAAATGCAGTGATCAAATAAGTGACTCATGTTTAGGGTATATTTTGAAAAACT
Organism: Aselliscus stoliczkanus; assembly: GCA_033961575.1. Lineage (NCBI taxonomy): Eukaryota > Metazoa > Chordata > Mammalia > Chiroptera > Hipposideridae > Aselliscus > Aselliscus stoliczkanus. The sequence continues at coordinate 69,996,911 of CM066731.1, read as the reverse complement.
CTTTGTTTCAAAGACAGTTTTATGCATTATTTTTTTTCTTTTTTTAGCTGAGCCATCCTGCCACCTGTTGGCAGCTCAGCAGCAGCTCAGCTTGGGCTGGGCATCGAACTGCAGTTGCTCAGAGCTCAGCTCGCACTCTTTGAGCGAGCTCTTAACCAACTGAGCCACTCATCCGGCCCCTTGATTATAGGTATTAGCTTGAGAAATAGAGGTTAAAAGTTTTATTGGCTGAACTTGTCACTGAAATATATGATTAAAAAACACGGGTCAAAGTACTTTCTCTGATCGGCTGTATAAGCCACTCACTATGCAAAGAGGAGGAATTGGATGTAGGTTGATAAATTTGTTGCTGGTCTCTGCTATACAGAAATCCAACTGGTTACTGTACCATTTGCTAATTTAACAGCTGCCACTATAGGTCTCGGCCCTATCAGGAGCAAAGACTTGGAGCCTGAGAACACACAGAAGGTGAAGCCAAGGGAGTTACTGTAAAGTCACAGTACTGTAGCAATACTTCAGGTTAGATGATGACACGGCCAACGGCAACAATTCAGGAACTTCACCTTGGCAGCGGGAAATTGGCCGTGGGGGTTAGTTACAGAGCTGGGTTTTCAGGTTATCTGCTGTTGACGTAAGATACATTATTTTACTCTTCTTGGCCCAATTCTTCAGGAATGAAAAGGGCTAGTGTGCCAACAGCTTAGAATTTTATTCAATGCGGGGTTAAGTGACCCCATAGGGGGTCTTCTCCCCAAAATGCATGCAAAGTAAGATGCCAAAGGAGGACTATGATTTATAGAAGCTATTAAAGGAGGTTTTTAAAGAATTGTCATAGTACATGAAAGTTAAAACGTATAGATTCTTCAGTCTTCAATCATGTGCCATTTAGATTCTAGAAAAGCATTATAGATGTACAGTGAAGGCAGTTAGTGAAATTTTAAACTACTCACCATCAGACGACATTAACTCATCAATGATGTCTCCACTAATAGATGCCGCTGTACACAAATGTGAGAAAGTTTTGTTACACTTCTGTTTATAGATTTTAGCAATAAAAGGCACTTCTATTTAAAGACAGTACATATTAAACACCATTATACGAAAACATTAGCTTGGTTAACAGTCCGAAGTTAAGGCACTAGGACTTTGTGGGAGGCCATGTTCATGAGCACCTGCCCTGTGCTTGGCTGTTACTTTGAAACTTCCAAACTCAACATGCAGACCAAAGCACTCATCTCCCAAAACTCGGCCCGTGGCTTTAAAGTCCGTGGGACCACGTCTCCCAGTCCCCAACCTTGAAACGTCAACCCCATGTTCCAGTCCTGTTAACTTCACCTCCACATCTCACACAGCAGATGTCACTCGTTTTGCCTACCCAGTATTCCCGAGTGGGAATAGGAAGCTGGAGCACAACACCCGCGTGCGCATGACTGTCACCACTGAGCAGTCACCGGAGGGGCATCCCACAGAGGGCTGTGACGCTGATGTCCAGTTTTTAGAGTCTGAACTATTTTCATTCCACAGGGAAACCACGCAGGGAGGCAAGGCTCCCTAAACTGGAGGCCAGACTTTACCAACTCTATACAACTAAGCTTTCAAATATATAGAAAGCAGAGCAATGAAGACTGAAGAGGGGAGGAGACGTCACTGTGTGACTGTCTAAAGGTTTAGAACACACTTCAGTAATCCATCCTAGAGTTACTAAGAGATAACCTTCCAATAAACCTAGATAAAAGCTGACGTGCAAATAGTAAACGGGGCGGGGGGGGCAAAGGAAATGTGGCTTAACTTCTGAAAATGGAACCCCAGGGAAAATGCTCATTGGGCCCATTAAATCCTGTCCCCTTGCTCAGCTCACAGTTCCACACATGGTCTTAACCACACATTATGCTCTCCCCTCCCTATCCCCTGTGTTTCTGATTATACAGTCAGATTGTGCATGAAAAATATGTACCTTAAGAAACAAATCTGCAGTAATAAAAATACTTAGATATAATATAGGTATAATAAAAAAACATAACAACAATAAATAATATAAGACAGGATCTGTTTTTAAGTTTTTCTTACCAAACCTATCCTAGGGCTGGGCACAGAGACACTAAATGAACATGTGTTCATTAAACTTAGCTTACCATTTGCCTCTGGTATCAGATAACAGAGTCCCACCACAACGACAAACTCGGACAAGCTCTCCAGCTTGTCACAAGTCCCCCTCCACTTTCTGAAGTGAAGGCTGTGGACCCACCTGCAGGTAAGTCTGGGGCGGCTGTCTGCTGCAGGCCCAGGCCTCTTTCCGGGGCGTGCTGCTCAGGCAGGCTCGGAGTGGCCATGCTGGCCTTCTGTGGAGCCACTGAGGTTGTGGGCTGTGAGGAAGGCTGTGTGAGGTCGTCAGGTGGGGGGACAGGAAAAACCACAGGCTTAGACGAACTGGACTCCTTATTTATGAGCAGCACATGGATGGGTCCCGAGTGACTCTTGAGATTGATCTGGTATTTCTTTTGTCCATTCTGACCCTTTGAAGTTATTTGGTACAATTAGCAAATGAATAGACAGTAACATTAAAAATATGGCAAAGCTACTAGGGACTAACTAAATGCACAGAAAATAAAGGCATTACGTCAAACACACGAGTAGAGGCTAAGAGTAGTACAGGATATGGAGGACTCTAGTCACTTGCCCCTAAAAGTCAGCTCTTCTCAAATACGGATCATCAAAAACTCAATTGTACAACCCTGGCAACCTTCCATTTTTAATGCAACCAGGCATGTGGGCGTTCCATGCTTTCTCCATCTGCGTGGATGCAGTCCCAGGCGTAGGTATGGTCATCTCAACATGCCATCTTAAATGACAATTGTTTCACAATTCTGAACTCCTCTATCCCATTCAGGCGGCGCAAAGACAACTCATTTTCCCTACAGAACTACCAGGGTAAAGTCCCTGCCTTTCACAAAGTTAGGTGTGCCCTAAGGCTTCCAAGCCCATCATATAGATCCCTAAATACAAACTTCTAAACAGCTCGGGGCAGGAGGTAGACGATAATAGTAATCTTTTTCTACCCCCTTATTGGTTGGTACAGCTTTCAAATCAGTTTTAGGAACTCTGAATCCAAAAACTACAATCGTGAAATATATATATGTCATAGAGTCAATAAATATGCTTGACTAATAAGCCAGAATGTTTTTAAAAAGATTTAATTTAAAGCAAGATATTGTTGATATTTAAATTGAACTATTTCATCAGTCAGGACTGTTCTATCAGTTACAGTCAAATTGATTTTTTAAGATTATTGACTATATCATTGACTATATCAACCATTTTGATAACTACCCAAAATAAAAATGAACTAAATAATCCAAAAAAGAAACACCTACTGTCAGATTTGATCCTCTAGCTCAAATAAAATCAAATTTAAAAAGTAAAATGTTAAATGATTCATTCAGTTACATCTGCAATTTTACCAAAGTACCGAAGACACAATTTTGGTAACAATACTCTCAAATGGACCCTGAAAATGTTTATATACAATTAGCCCATTTCAGCTACAGGAAATACATCATCCCTCTTGGGACAGCAGACCCACTTAACAAGTCATTCCACATACCATTTCTGGGATAGGCACCTCCAGCTGTGTTCCCGAAGGGGCCTGAATGGCCAGAAGTGTATCACCTGGTCAAAGAAGTTAAGAAATAAAGATTCTTAAATTTGAGAAGATACTACCAATCCTAGAACACAGTGGCCAATATGGGCTCTGGAGTCCGGACGGTTGGGTTCAAACCCCAAGCTCAGTGACATAGCCTTTGGTTATTTCTGTAAAATGGGGCAAAATAACTGCGTAGATTTGTTCTGAAGATAAATAGTGTAAAAGATGTGTTATGAGATCTTAGAACAGGGTAAATACGTAGTGTTAGTTTTATTCTATCAACACATTCAGCTCAAGTTAATTTTGCTTTCACTCAGTTTCATGTAAAGTCTGAGATTCTTGAAACCTTTTGGCTTCCATTAAAATAATACTGTTTAGTTAATAAATTTAAACAACTTAAATGACTGGTGTCACTAGAGGTCAGGTATGACACGTTGAAATCTCGAGCTTAAGCGAGCTTACTTGGGAAACCCAGTTCTACAGCAGTCTCTGCTGAAGATTAAGAATACTTCCACAAACCTTCTTGGAGAACACAGCGTAGGGCCACTGGCACATGTGTCACCAACAGCCTCAGGTGGGGAGTCAGAGTCCACTTGGCAAGGTGCCTGGCAGATGTCTTCATATGTGCATCACACACAGGCTGCCCTTTTACTAGGTCACGCATAATATAAATGTGTACGCAAAATTTCATTTTATTTGTGCTATATAGAATTATGGGACTGGAGCCCCACCCTCTTAACTATTAACACATTATATTGTTATTTCAAGCAGGGCACACAGGGGCACTGCAGAATGAGACAAGTTGTCCACATTCCTGAGAATAAAAACGCAGGCCGGGAGCATGGGGCTTCTGGGTCACTCTATGCCTAAAGGACTGACCAGAGGAACCAAGAAAAAATGCACCAGCAGTACTCACCATTAAAGCAATTGCAGATGTCCTCATGAGTCACGTAGGAAAATGTAATGTCATAAGAGTTAAGGAATAACGTTTATCAAGGTCTAGGCATTTCCAGTGAGAGAATACATCTGAGGCCAAATAAGCGAAATGACCAAATGCTTGGGAGGTGTGGGGCGGAGGGGGCTGTCACACATGGTCAGATAAAAAAGAAGTCTAGTCTGAAAAGGTCAAGACAATCAAATAAAGGTCCCTCAGAGGAGGGTCTGTCCTTTGCTCTAAGAAGCCACTGACATCTGAGGACCTTTGGGACAGAAACACGGTCCTCAAGGAGATGAGTTTGGGAGGGAAGATTCCGATGGGGAAAAGGATGCTAGAACCACATAGGCCTACCCCCGAAAACCCTCTTGGCCATGTTGGGGACTGAGAGGAGCCAGAGTCTAGAAAGCCATGCCGCAAAGCCCAAGGCCAGTTGGTTTAATGGTTTGAATCTTGGGGCTCCACAGGGCACAGTCTGAAAACCCTAATACCAACCTTAAGGAGATCTGATCCACAGAAAAGAAATAACAGATGAGACCGTGGACTTGTGCACCAATGACATGGAAACTAAATCGTATCCATTAGTCCAAAGTCCATGAGGGGATACAAGAGAAGGTGCAGTCTAACAGTTTCCTAAGAATCCAGGTAAGTTCACAAACCAAGAGCATCACCGGTCTCTAATAAAACTGTGACTAAGAAACATGGAGTAGATCAGTCATGCTTTTCCGCCCCCAAATGATACGATAGGTACCCCCGCCTCAGAACCCCACCCTCTAGTAGGTACCATCTTTGAGCTACTACTAGGCATGCAAGTGTCTGGGACTGACTGCAGGCCTGTGATACTTCATTTTGAAACCAACGTTCAAAACTTGGGAGAGTTGCTGGAGTTTTACGACGTCAGAACATGGAACGCAGTGACCTAAGTGTGCCCATACTCTGCAGTGACCTGGAGTGACTGCAGGGCCTGAGCACAGGCTGGCACGTTACAGCCCGTCAGGGTGGGCTGGAAGGAGAGGAACTTGCTTTTCTCAATGCAACACAGGAAATGAATGACATTAGCAGATGCACTATGTAAAAGGGTAACATAAAATACTTGCAGAGTCTATGGCTATACCACCCTGAACGTGCTCAATCTTGTCTAAAATACTTGTAGAAATGATCAGGAACATATTATAAAATGAAAATGGTACATCGACTCCCGAAATTTAAGTCTCTAAATGCAGTAGACTGAAGCGCCAGGCTTCAGCCTGCAAGAATGTGCTTGTAAACACACACCCTTCAGCTGTCCATCCATCCCGCTTATGTGAAAGGATATCGATTGTTGATGGAGTCCTCCATCACATTTCTGATGCTCTGCTGGAGCCACAGCTTGTGCTGGTCAAGCTCTCTTTCCTTCAGTTCCAGATCCTCAATTTCAGCTTTCAGGCATCTTAATCTGTCGATGACTTCTTTCGTGTTACAGCCAGCGCCTACGCCTCTTAAAACATGAGAATCAGTACCCCAGCGTCAGACCCTGGTTAATGTCACTTGATCTTTATAATAATAAAAACCTTTACACTCCTCTAAAGACCAAGAATTCAAAGCTTTAGAAAATTTCAACACCACACCTTTGAACAAGCTTGCTTACAAGAACAGTCCAATTAGAAAAATTCTTGGCATGTTTTAGAGTGATTTTTGTCACCTGGAAGGTCAGGCTGGTGACTGAGGCACCAAAAGGATGTCACAGCAAAACGGTCATACCTGGGAGTCTCACAGGCAGACAGAGGTGCAGGTAAAATAAATCATAACCTTTCAATATTTTGGAGGAATTTTGGCAACAAAAAATCCAAAACACTAAGGCCAAAGGGGACAATTTGTCACATTCTAACACACAACCATACAATAGTTAACAAATGACAACATGCATTTCAATCAACTATGATCTGGAAGGTACATAAGACATTGTTCCTGTTCTCAAGTTTATATTAGTTAATCGGCCGATAAACAGAGGGGTTAATAACATGAAGCAGGATGCAGGGTGTGCCAAATGAGTAGCTTGAGGGAGAACATAAGTTCTGAATTTTAAAAGTGTAAATTAAATGGACAGCCTAACCCAGCAGTGACATCCAGGGACATATACGGAAGCCCAGAGGCAGGTCCAGGGAAAAGTGACTAGAGTGGGGGCTGAAACTGAGGACTTGGGGACAGAAAGGTTAGATTTCACAGAGCACTGGGGAGAAAAATAAGGTTTTGGAGGACAGTCCTGGTTGTAACTTACTTCCATTGGATACTATTTTTTGACTTTTTTTCAATCAAGTCAATTCCTTCCAAGACATTGGTAATGTCATAAATTCTTCTCTTTTGCCTCACAGCCAAAGTATCTGCAGCCTGTTTTAAACAAGGGTGGGGTGGGGGAGAACAAAGAACAATGAGATAGATTACAATTCATATTTGAAAGCCCCAAAGGGCTGGTTATGAAGTTCACAGCATGAGAACCCCACCCTAATCTGACCCAGTCAGCTGCTTGGGAACAATAGCTCACAAACACTGTGAATACCAAAAAGTTGTTCCAACTAAATGCCAGCAGATGCTGGGATAGGAAAAAAGTGAAGAGGTCATTAAACATAGCCCTACCCCCTCCAAAAAACAAACAAAAAAACCCCACACTGCACGTCACCTTCTGGACTAGCCCTGCGCAGAGGCCACGGATCACCTACCCACGTCACTTCCTATCTGATGTCTCTGCTCATGAACAGCCTTGTCTAAAGACGATGGCCTTAATTACCTTTTGAAACTTTGAAAAATTATATCTCAGCAATTTCTAAATAATTAGGTCAGGATACCTGGGAAAAATTCTAAATTATACATACACTGTCAAACTGGAAATATAGCACCTGCACTTTTTAAAGTCACGATGAAAATGGATGAATGCATCAGGTCACCCAACACGTGGCACCAAATAAACAGGAAACCAATGATATGGTGGTTCTAGTCAACAGTGCCCAAGAGCTGGCAGTTTTACACACTAAGTAAGATCAACAAGGTATTTCACGTCATCTTATTCTGAGTGAATTCAGGGATGCTAGACAGGTCCTCTAACTAGTTCCCGCTTACATTTCTGACATCTGTTTCCCAACAGAACTAACAGAACCTAACAGAAGAGGTGACCCTAAGGCTCTTCTTCAGAGGGGATGAGACAACAGACTATCTGCATGTGAAGCCACATTCTAAGATTCAGGGAAGTCACGAGAAAACACATTTATGTCCTTATTGACAATACTCAGCACGTTGCCTGAATCACTGAGCAGCATTTATTGGGTAGTCGGAAAAGTCATGATGCATGTTTGCAACAGATGGCACTTGTTCATTTTTGGAAGTACTAGAGTCATTTGACAACTGACAGTTCTAGCTTCATTCTAAAAAAAATTGAGCGATTTGGTTGAGTTTTGAAGATTTTACAAGTTGAAGATGGAAGACCAAACTGTGTATTTTTGCCATATTTTACTCTTTTACTTCCATAAAGGGAAGAACACGCGTCAAGCTTGTGAAAAGTTGTGTAAAGTTTACAGTGACAATGCTCTACAAGAACATCAGTGCCAACGATGGTTCACAAAATTCTGTGCTGGTGATTTTGATCTCAACAATGCTCCTCGGTCAGGGAGGCCCACCGAGGTCAATGACAACAAAATGAAGCCATTGATCGAGTCAAACCCACAACAAGAGAGATCACAGAAGCATTGAATATCCATCATTCAAGTGTTCACGACCACCTGAAGAAGCTGGGATACATCAACAAGCTCGATATTTGGGTTCCGCACGAACTCAAAGAAGTTCATTTGATGGCTTGTATAAACATCTGCAATATGCTCATTAGACGTGAGGAAAATGATCCTTTTTTGAAGCGACTGATAACTGGTGATGAGAAGTGGATTGTTTACAACAATGTGGTGTGCAAACCGTCTTGGACCCGATGTGATGATTCGTCTCAAACGATATTGAAAGCAGACATTCATCAGAGGAAGGTTATGCTCTCAGTGTGGTGGGATTTTAAAGGTGTCATGTTTTTCGAGCTCCTACCAAGGAACCAAACAATCAATTCGGATGTGTACTGTTGGCAATTGGACAGTTTGAATGAATCCATCATCCAGAAACGTCCAGAGCTTGTTTTTAATTGTAGAGGAGTTGTGTTCCATCGCGACAACGCGAGACCACACACAAGTTTGATCACCTGTCAAAAATTATTGGAGCTTGGATGGGATGTGTTGCCACACCCACCATACTCGCCTGATTGTGCCATCAGATTTCCACTTGTTTCTCTCTTCAAAGCTCCCTGCGTGGTATAACATTCAATTCAGATGAGGCTGTAAATTAGCACCATTTTCAGTTTTTCACAAATAAAGACAGGTCCTATGAACGAGGAATTATGAAGCTCACTGAAAGATGGCAAAAGGTTATCGAACAAAAACAGGCAATATATCAGATTGATCTTTGTTCTTTATATAAATAAATGATCTTTGAAAAACATAGACAAAATACATCATGACTTTTCCGACAACCCAATAGCTTCGTATCATTGGCAACCAGCCATCCCAGGGCATCACTATCTCATTAATTCTGGGCCCTCCTTCCACGGGAGCAAGTGCAACCCACAGCTACTGCTCACCTCATGGGCACCGGGTGCCTTAAGTGAAATGTTGGTTCCAGCAATCCAGAAATGCCAGGTCACTACTGTGCAGTCACTCGGGCTTTCAGGAAGGGGACCTGTGCCTCAAAGGTGGACCGGAGAGTAAGTGGGATGTGGCAGAGAGAAGGAAGAACCAGAAAGAGGGGTCAACTCTGAGAGAAGGGACAATGGCTCAAGAGGTGGTTGTAGATGAGCAAGGGATGAACCGGCCACGCCGAGGGCCGGCCACAGGCAATGCCAAACAGAGTGCTGGGTGGTGCAGGTGCAGTCGCAGACAGGTAGGGGAGGGGTGAGGCATCTCCTGGCTGCTTTTTACTTTCTCATCAGTGGGGGTGGGGCAGTGATGGGACAGGGGGCGGCTGGTGGCCGAGGGGAGGACTGTGAGGGTCTCCTCCAGAACAGTGGGAGACAGTCCTGGACCCCATGCCAGTCCTTTGGAGGTTAGGGGTGCTGAGTCGCACCAGCGTGCTGTGCGTTCTCTCCAGCCTGGAAAGCAGCCTGGGAACTGGCCAGGGGTAGGCAGGGCACTGAGCACGTCCTCACCGCTCGCTGCCACGGCGGGTGGTAAATAAATGCACATGCACGCACATCACATTTATGGAAAAAGGTTGCATTTGCTATTATAGGATTGGCCCTATACAGCCATGAAGGAAGCCTCTAATGGTACCACACCGACTCAGTTGTTCAGGAAAACAAACAAGGACACATCTCCCCAGAATACATCTCCCCCAGGAATATGTCACTGACGGCGAGCAAAGCAATGTCTAAGGTGGAACAACGTTCAAGCCTGTGGTGCTGTGAAGGTGGGCAGGAGAAACCAGGGGAGCTGAGAGGTCACACACAAGGGCTGGAGGGTCCTTTCCAGGTTTTCCTGGACCCACTCCGGCGCTTTAACAAGAGAGTAGTGAACTCCAGGAGGGCGCAGTGGCTCGAGCTTTGTTAGGTTAGGATTAATTGCAGCCCTTTGCCCAAGGATGGTCTTGTGATGGGGCATGAAGCTGCAAAGAAAAGGGTAAGCGCCTAGCAATAACAGTGGGAACACGGTCTCCCAGGTTCCCCATGTGCAGGGAGGTCCCTTCCTCTTTCCCAGGACCCCATGCTCTCTGTTTGAGCGCCAGGGCCAGCATCCCAAACCACAATGTGCAGGAGACACCACATACGATCCATCAGTTATAAACACGCATAAATGCAGTGACGGGTCCTGAGCATAAGGTACATATGAAGACTACCTGTGAAATATCTTAATGAGAATTAAAAAGAGCAGCAAGAATTCACTTTCAGCTGTGCCAGGGAAATGCTCTTTCCATCTATCTCAAAGGATGGTTTTAGTTAACTAATTTTAGTTAATTTCAAACACTGTTAAAGTGTAGAATGCTTGATGTCAACCCACAGCTGAGAACCCTTCATAAGGCAGTAATGGGGTAACTGTTGCAGGATCTCCCACAAACATCACCTAATTTAACACTCCTGGCCACTTTGTAAAGTCGGTGTCCTTCTCCCGGCTTCATAGGAAACAGATTCAGAAAGCTAATGAAGAAAGAGGTGTCATTTGGCATTAATTATATAGTCATGAAATAAATTTGTGGCAAAACATTTTCAAATGTGCTTCTATAACTTTAAAAAACTTAAACAAATGGGTTAAAAGTTCCCAAGGATATAACTGCACTGGAAAAGCTATTCAAGTACCAGTGGTCCAAAGGTGGTTTCATCGAGTATATAACATGGTCTGAAAAGCAGATCTTCATTTCCATTTACTTACTGATTAAAAAACAATAAACATGGTTAAGCGCTGGCCTGGGAAGCCAGCGGCCCTGGTTCGGTCCCACATATGAGGGCCAGTGATGCTGCCCTCAAAAAACAAAACAAAACAAAAAAAAACAAATAAAAACAATAAACAGTAACTCAAACATTGTATATACAAGGCCTGACAATTAAGTTTGGGAACTCATCCTAGAAAAAGGGCTACATACCTCATTGCTGAGTATCACTACGGTCATCGACACCAGTGCCTAGTCCACCCTTCAAAGCAATTTTGGAACTCTTTTTCTGGAATGATCATTAGAGCTGTCATCATATTTCCCTTGATGTCCTGAATATCATCCTTTATCTTCAAGTTAAGAAAGAAGTCATTGGGGGTCAGATCAGGTGAGTAGGGAGGGTGTTCCAATAGTTATTTGTTTACTAGCTAAAAACTCCCTCATAGACGGTGCTGTGTGAGCTGGTGCATTGGCGTGATGCAAGAACCATGAATTATTGGCGAAAATTCAGGTCGTTTTTGTCTAACTTTTTCAGGCAGCCTTTTCAGCACTTACAAATAGTAAACTTGGTTAACTGTTTGTCCAGTCAGTACAAATTCATAATGAATAATCCCTCTGATATTAAAAAAGGTTAGCAACATCATTACAATAAGTTCGCAAACTTAATTGTCAGACCTTGTATATCTAAGGCTTTGGGACTGTGGCTGACACATTGTAGAATGAGGTTTAAAAAGTGAAATTCCGATAGGGTAGAGATAAACTGTCCTAAGAGGTTGAAAATGAGAAATTACCTAAGGTGGAGGCCAAGGAAAAGAGTGCCTGGAAGGGATATTAAAGCAGTAAGAAAATTAAAAACCAGAAATAACTTACTTAAAGGATACAAAGGGGCCCTCCTCCAGAAGCAGTGTTTGCTTTAATTCCCACTCAGCAAAGTTCTCTCTCCTAAAAATGCCTCCATGCTTTCACTGCCCCAAATTATACTCAGTATTTCTGAAATGCACAGGCTTTCTATTTGTTCTAATTTTTGTTTTTTGATTTTTAATAAACTCTGCATAAGCTTTTAAAATGGAAGTTTCCTTTTATTATCTTACTCAAGACAATACAGTATTATATTCATATAATACAAATATATAGCATTTATACATATATACTACATATATAGAATATATATTATATATATACTATATATATATAATATATATAATATATATATATAAAATACATAAAATAAATAGCATTTATGTGATCTTGGATATTTTATGGATCTCCAAATATTTGGATGTGAAGGCTGATATAATTTTTTATATTCATGATATTCACAAAAGTGGTTTCATTAATTGCTTCTTTAAAAATATCAAGTGTATAATTCAAAACTGTCAATAACTTATGCTGAAATAACCACCCCCCACCCCAAAGTAGGAAGAATATAAGAAACAATGTGACTTGGTAAGTTCACATTAGAGGAAATTTCTAACTGTCAGGCTTATTCCATCCTCTACATGTAATGTCAGGTGTCAGAACGACCTTTTACTATGGTGCACCAAAAGAAACATCATTGGAAAGATGTCAATGTAAGACTTTGACATATGTAAGATTTTACACGTATGTATGCAAATAAATGAAAATATACGTAAATAAGAAAAGAAAAAAAGCTTTCCATATATATGTGAAAAAGAATGATACTCAAACAGGTCCACTAGGAGTAAAAAAAATCATTAATATAATAAGGCGTAATGTTACCACAGACACCTCTGCACTTTTAGGAAAGCTCCAGGATGAATGAGACAATGTTGTGAGGAACTATTAAACCCACTTCCTGCCCATGGCCATGACTTCCTACAGATGACACAGGAGGAGGCCAAAGGACTTACTGGCACAGCTTGTCATGGTCCAGGAAGGTTGAGGGTGAAGCCCTCTGAGCTGGCCCTCGGATTTCAGCTTTATCTGGAAAACCCCAAACTTGTCAGATTGCTTTTACTTAAGTCACAGGCTACAGTAAGATTTCGAGATTTTGGATCGCAGTTTGCACGCTGTGTTTGGAACACCCTTCTTTCTCTGACTTGACCTCATGACTTCCTGGGGCATTCCTTAACAGAATCCATTTTGGCTCATGAGAACTTAAATACCACACTGCATGTGCCATAAAGCCGTTTAGGGAGGGAGGAAGGGGCTATGGGAAAAAAAGAGAACAAGGAATTTCCAAAGGTGGGGGGAAATTCCAGGAATAACAACTCCAAATAGAAGGCTGTACACACTACCTCCCCGAATGCAAAACAGGTGCCTCATGCCTTGTTTGTGTCAAGTAGGGCAGGCAGCTCAGACAGCTCAGAATCAATTACTTAGCACCTACTATGTCCACGGCAAGGAGAGGGCCTTCAAGGCGCCACCCCGGCGCGTGTGTGAGGCCTTGCGCTCAGGGTGTCCTGGAGGATGCTGGGGCTCTGTGGGCCCAGCCCAGGGGGCTGCAGCCGGTTGGTGGCCAGGCCAGGATCCTGGGACCACCCTCAAGGAAAGCCCAGATTCGGAGCCCTGCCCGGGAGGCGTGTGCGGTGACTGCGCCCTCCTTAGCACTTTTTGTTCTCTGGCTGGTGTTTAAGGCTTGGGTTTTTACTGAAACTTGGTGCGCTGGATGACTTCATTCAAGTGACCACCTTGGGGTCCAGGCGCTGTGCATACCTCCAAGCCCGGCCTGGAGCAGCCAGGTCACTCACTGGACCCAACAGCCCCCTGCACTGGAGCCCAAGGCGAAGCACGCGTCGCCACGGTACAGGACAGCCTGCTAGCGCTCCCACAACCACGCGTGAAAGTGACAAAACACGCTTTTCGTGTGACGGCAAACCAAATGCAGTCCCACCAAACAGCCAGGACGACGACCGCTGGGACGACGAGAAGCGGGCGAGGAAAGGGTTTTACTGCTGCTGAGCGGGAAGGGCTGGAGAGCGCAGGCTTCCCCTTTCCTCCCGAACAGTCGGCTAATCGCTGCAGTTTTGTCTTTTCGCAGTGAGGCGCGCTATCCACTGAAAGCCCAGGCCCCCAGCCCCGACCCGAGGGCCCGCGGGGCCAGTGGGCACGCGGCGCGCGGCCCTTTGTGGAGCGCGGCGCCAGCCCAGCGGTCACGCGGCCGGGCTGTGCCCGGCCCCGCGCCCTCCCCGCCCGGCCCCGCGTCCTCTCTGCGTCCACCCCGCGCCTTCCCCTCACCTCCCTGCCCGCGCTCACCGCCTTGAGATCCAGCACGCCGTCCTTGGCCTCCTGCAGCAGCGACACGAACTTGCTGGTGAGCAGTCCCAGGCTCTTCTCGTGCCGGCTGCTGCCGCCCGCCGGGGCCCCGAGCTGCGCCGGCCGCTGGCCCTGCGCCTGGCCCGGCGGCGCCGGCTGCCCCGAGCTGGCGGGCTCGGCCGCCGCCATCGCCCCGAGTCCTGCCTGGGGCGGACCGAGGCACAGGCTCCGCCAAGCCCGAGCGCCAACAAGCCCGCGGCGGGACGGGAAACGGGGAATTCGGCGACGCCGGCGGGGACCCGAGTTTAAATGGCAGGAAGTGACGCCGCGGCCGCCGTTGCCGGGAGACGCGTTTTCCGAGGGGAGGGGCGCCGCTCGCGCGCCTGCGGCTCACGGCGACCGAGAGGATCCCAGGCTCCTACCCGGTCCCTGGCCTGTGTGTCCACTTTGGTGCCAGTAAGTCGTCATTACTGGGGCTTCTGCTCAGTTTTGAAGTAAGGAAGTGTGGGGTTCCCAACTTCGGTTTGTTTTTCAAGATCGTTTTGGTTACGTTAGGTCCCTTGAGTTTCTTTATGAATTGTAGGATCATCCTGTCAACTTGCGCAGACAAGCGAACGGATTTCGATAGGAACTGCATTTAATAGATAAATTTTGGGGCAATTACCATCTTAACAATAGTGTCTCCCAATCCATGGATATTAGGTCTTTTTGCTTTCTTTCAACCATGTTTGGTAGTTGTCAGCGTGTAAGATTAGCACAGCTTTTGTTAAATTTAACCTCAGAATTTTACTTTTTGATGATGTTGCCAATGAGTTCTTTTAAAGCCATAGGTATAATTCATATATAAAAGATGTATATATTTAACTTACATAACTTGATGAATGGGGATGAGTGTACACCCATCGGATCGCCACCACCACCAAGGCCATAAGTATATCCATCACCTCCTTTCCTTCAAGCCCCACTGTGTCAGAATTTCCCTCCTGCTTTTAGTAATTCCAGTCTTCCCAACCATTCAAGCTCAAGGTTGAATTGCTCCGTTGGAGGGGATGAGAAAGGCTGGGAGCCTGGGGAGGGAACCTCTCTCGGCCACAACCATTCATTCCCATCAGGCTGACCTGGAGGTGATGGGACATGGTGGTGGCTCAGTGCCACAGGCCTTTGCTATTCTGAGATTTAGTATACACTTTGAGTAAATGGAGAAACATTGAATAAATGTTTCTTCATTTGCTCTATGCTCTTAGGACAAATTTCAGACTTTAACTGGGTGTTTTAACACATGTTTGGCCAGTTATGGTTGTTTTGGTGGGAAACAGGTCCACAGAGTTGCTTGTGCTGCCATTCCAGAGGTGAACCCTACTCTGATTTTTTAACTATAATTTTTGGGTTTTCTTAGTGGCTGTTCTCGGGACTACAATATGCATTTTGTCAGTCTCCTTTAGCTTAGTATTAACTTAATTTGGTAACATAAGCTATTACACTATAGATGTTATTTCCTTCCCCCAAGTTCCTATTTTTGTCACACATACCACATCCATGTACACCATAAATCAAGTGTTATAATTGCTTCTAATAGAAGAAAAATATATTTATAGTCTCATAAAAACTTACACTTGTTGTTTCCAGTATTTATTTCTTCCAGTGCATTTGAGTTATTGGTATCATTTCCTTTCAGCCTCAAGGGCTGTCTTTTAACATTTTTCAGGTAGTTGGCCAGC
This sequence comes from Aselliscus stoliczkanus, assembly GCA_033961575.1. Taxonomy (NCBI): domain Eukaryota; kingdom Metazoa; phylum Chordata; class Mammalia; order Chiroptera; family Hipposideridae; genus Aselliscus; species Aselliscus stoliczkanus. The sequence continues at coordinate 69,980,983 of CM066731.1, read as the reverse complement.
AATAAACTTTCTGCCATTGTCTGGGAATGCCTTTACTTTGAAGGATAGTTTTGCTGTATGTAGAATCCTTGAGTGACAGCTCCTTTTCTTCCCAGACTTCAAATATATCCTTTACTGCCTCTGCGCTCCATTGTTTCTGATTTGAAGTCAACTTAATTATATTGCGCCTCTATAAGATAAACCCTATTTTCTTGTTGCTTTCGAGATTTTTCCCAACAGTATGACTATAAAGCGTCTAGGTGTCGTTCTCATTGTGTTTATCCTGGGTTTTACTGAAGTTCTTGAATCTGTAGGTTGATCTTTTTTATCAAATTTCGAAACTATTTAGCTATCATTGTTCGAGATATACCTTATGGCTCCCTTCCCCATCACACATGTTGGTATGCTCAATGCTCTCAGCAGATTTCAGTATGAAGCTTGCCTAGTATGAAATGCAGCCCTCCTGTAGAGGCATTTACATTTTTCCTGATTCCATTTAATTTTTAAAACTTAGTTCACTGGCTATTAGTTAAAACCATGGTATTATATTCTTTTAGAAACAGGACAATAGTATTTGGGATTTTGTTCTGCATACATGGGAACGAACATAAGAGATGACAAAAGTGAAATAATAATAAGTGACCTCATATGAAAGAAAACTGTTGCCAGGTGCAAGATAAGAATTCTCTATATATACAGTGATTAAAAGGGAAAATGAGGGTGGAACAGCACTGTTCCTCTTGAGGAACAGACAGTGTTTATATAACTTTAAATGTAATCTTTAATGAAAAGTCATATGCATTATAAAAAAGGGCCATTATAAGGGAGGTAGAGATGGCTACATATGCTTTCTTAGGAATGCCCCATCTCTTAGCATACAGATTTCAAATACTTTTTGGTTACACTTATGAGCATTTTAAAAGAATGGAGCTACATCAACTAAAGGACAACCAATAAATATAATTAGTTCTTCATCAAGACAATAACAACAATCATTAAAATACTTTCCTCACTATAGTCAAATGCTAATCTTAATTTTCATTTACATATTCATAGGCAAATGTGTAATTACCAAACAATGTATAGCACAGAAACAAGAAAAAGTGTCTTAAGTCTAGTTATTTTCATAGGTGTTTCTAATACACATAATTATCAACAATTTATTATAAAAACCTACATATACAATTAAATACTTCATCAAAAGTCTTTTAAATACAATTAGGATGAAATGTGTACAAAGAGACATTTCAAAGTCATAGCAGTTACTACTATTACAATATTTAATCATTTTTACAATAGATCTGCTGGTCCATTTCAATTAAATTCGTTCTCAGAACCATCACATATCTTGCTGAATTTCATTTAGAGCAAAAGCAAGCTGCTTAATTTTTGTTTCCATTGCTTTTTTGTTCTTACATGTTTCTTGCAGAAGTCCACGCATTTCTTCTTCAACTTGATAAACCTAAATCAACATGTAAATTTTACATTTAAATTTCTTAAATAAAATTATTTTAAAAATGCATTTTGAAAGAACCAAAAATTCATTCTTATGTATTTTGTAATTTGTGACATTTACTTAAAGCAAAGAGGTTAGTAAAGTATAACCTATTCAAATACTGATTGGGAAAACAACATTTATGCTGTATACAAAGTGTTTACATGGATATGATCTATTTATTTCTTAAAGCTGCTCGTGATGAACACATAGCATTTAAGCTATTTTAGAACTCAGAAAATCTGGTTGAGGCTGTGCAGCTTCCCAGGAGCACATGGAGACACAAACCTAGTCGTCTGACCGCGTCCTCCCACTGTGCTGTGCTGCCATGAGCTCACCTTCAACACCAGGCCCTCCCAGACCCAATGCCCTTGCTTCCCAAAGGGACCCTTTCCTAGAATCCCGACCGCATTTCTAAAGGTGCTGTTGGTAGCTACATTACCATCTTTCTGAGATCATTTCATCACTTACTGCCAGTCTTCCTCCTCCCAGGATTCTGTAGGATGTTACCTTCTGCTTGAAGCCGTCCTATGAGACAGCACTCCTGACAGTGCTGTCAAACCATCCCTTTTGGGTTCCTTCCCTCTTCCCAATCTGATACTGATTTCCTAATCTTTCTCCCTCAGAAAGCTACTGTTTCTGCTCATGAAAACTCATCTCTGTGATGCCTCAGGTTTTTTTTTGATCATCATATTTAAGGTCTGAGGCCATTTCTCTAACTCCCGACAGATATTACATCACGTTGGCAGGAGGTCCAAAGCTAAGGGCCTGATCTTATACTTTATTTAGTAGTACCTTATGTGCTCTGGAAGAAAACTCAGTCAGTTTTAAGGAAAAAACCTGAAACATCTGTGGACTGGAAATAAAGTACTGAATTTTGAACAAGTTACACCTCCTCACTCTTTGTAATTATTTCCGAAGCCCTTATCCGTCTTTCTCCTGAGGGAATCACACGACCTTGATTATAATCATATGAAGTATTTCTTTCCCTTTTTGTTGCTGAGTTCTTTTCCAGCTGATTCTGAATCTCCAGTCTTAGAGGTAACAGTCATCCCCCCCTTACCTGCAGGGGACATGTTCTGAGACCCCCAGTGGATGCCTGATAGTACCAAACCCTATGCCATGTCCTTCCTATACATACACACCTACTGGAAAGTTTAATTTATAAACCAGGCACAGTGAGAGAGATTTACAACAATAACTGCTAATAAAATAGAATAATTATAATAATATACTATAATAAGGTACGTGGTCTCACTCTCTAAACATCTTAGTGTACTGTACTCACCCTTCTAACTCTTGGGATGATGTGAGACGAGAAAATGCAAACCTACTTCTGCATCTGTGTAACTGTCGCCCACTTGCAGAAAATGCTTTGCTGTCACTCATTTCAGGGGATCCCCCACTGAAGTCCCCCTAGAGGCTCCATGGTTTCTGGCGCTACACGGTGCCGTCAACAGAACACGTTTTCTGTTCATGTCTCCCCACCCCCAGCTTTAATGCCTTTTTCATCTTAACTAGCACTTATCACACACTGGGGCTGTAACTTTTGCAGTTTGGGGCATGATGGCAAAGCCAGCACGAATTTCTTTTTCCTTCTTCACAATTTCACAATAGATTTGTTCTTACTATAGACTTTAGCAACCTCAGCATATGATTGTTTCTGTCTTTACTAAGTCCAGAGAGTTCACCTTTCCACTTAAAGGAAGCACTGTATGGCTCCTCTATGGCGAATCCGAATTGCCAGCAGCACTACTCTTGTGCTTTGGGGCCGTCATGAGTACCGTATATGTTACTTGAACACAAGCACTGTGGTACAGACAGTCGATCTGATAACCGAGGTGGCTACTAAGGAACAACCGGGCAAAGGGATGCACCACGTCCTGGGCAGGACAGGTGGATGGATTCCATCATGCTACTAAGAATGCTGAGCAATTTAAAACTTAGGAATTATTTCTGGAATTTTCCATTTAATAATTTTGAACTGCGGTTGACTGCAAGTAACAAATCTCAGGAGGCAAAACTGCGGGTATGTGTGGGGTTATTACATCTGTTCATGCCACTTACTTCAAAATCAGGGAAAAATGGAATTTCACAACTGTCCCCTCAGCTAGTGGATCTCAACAGAGGAGTCACATCAGAATCACCTGCTGAGCTTTAAAAATACCTGGGTCTGAGCCCAGACTTAGTGAATGAAAATTTTAGGGCAGTTCATGCCTGTGTGATTAAAAAGCCCCACAGGGGGCTCTGATGTCTGCCTCCGATTTAGCATCACTCTACACTCGCTTTTTCAATGACATCACACTGACACACTTGACAGTCCTGAGCCCGAATTACTAATAAAATATGGCTCCTGAGAACTTTCCCAGGTAGTGATGGGTCGTGTTTGCTGCGGTCACAGTCTCGCCCCACCTGTGTGTAGCAAGGGGCTCCGTCTGAGATGGTCCGGCCAGCAAGATGGCACTTTTTATCCGGAGATCAGGAGCAGGTGAATACCAGGATCAAACTTACATTTGGGTTTTGTTAGAGTTACACTCTACACCAGTCTAAGTATTACCAACATTTTGGCTTCATGAGAGTTTTGGCAACATTCTTCATATCTATTTGGTCATTAAATCACACTGACTTTTCTCTTTATAATTCTCCATTTATTTAGCTGATAAAGTGCCTTTTACTTACAGTACCTTTAAATTTGCAGAATCAATGTATTTCTGCTTCTCACTTGCCAGTTGCATTATTTCAGTTTGATGAGCTCGAACAATTGCATCAACTTGTTGTTTAAAGGCATCATCCATACTGTGAAGCTTTTCCATGGCTTCCCTTAGAAACAGAAAACAAAAGCCATGTTATTTGCATGAAAAAGTCTGGGCGTTTTTTTCTCACATTCATATTTTAACAGAGGCATAAGTCAATCAAATAGCAAAGGCCTGTGTTGGGTAACTCAAGATACAAGTAGTTCAGCATCGGACAGGACAGGGGAGGGTAACGCCAATGGGAGTTTGTTCAACTTCCACCAGAGGAAAGGTCAAGTACTCCGATTCTCACTTATTCTGAGTCCCAGCATATGGTTCATAAGCCCCATCACAGAGGAGCACTATCAGTCCATTGTCCCTCCATGTCCCTGCAGTGTGATACTTGAGAAATGCGCACCACAGGCAGGTTGAAGTCTACAAACAGGTATGTCTGCTGACTTCCTTGTGCTAATGCTCAATGGATAAAACCCAATGTTAATAAATATGTTAAACAGTATTCACAAAATTTTAGTGCTAAAAGTTTCTTAGAGGCTAAATACCAATTCCTTTATGTTAAATAGGAATACTTTTATTAAAAAGGGTAAGTCCATAATGAACACATTTCCTGGTTTTGGCATCACTCACAATAATATTAAAATTCCATTAAATTAAAAATCACATATCCTGACCTTAAGTCATAAAAGCACAAAATCAGGTCTTTAATGTTTTGTTATCAATTACACAGTAAACAATGCAGTATAAGAGATTCTAAAATGTGGCAGGCTTTCTGATTTTTATTAAGTTTAGGAATTGCTATTTATAGGAAATGACAGTTTCTTATAGGATCTGAAGGACTCCAAATCCCCAGGCTGTGACCAGCAGGGGAGAAAGTTATAACAGGTTCCAGTTAGGCCCTATATTAGCGCTTGGCGGGAATGAAAGTGAAATGCACCAGGGTCGGTTATGGACAAATGAGCAGCTGTTCTCAATCAAAACACTCTGTGAGTATAACAACGCTCTTCCATTTACACTGAGTTAAAATAAGAAATCGCATCCAGCTTCTGTTAGATTTACTATAATGAGAACCCATCCCTCTGAGATTTTTCGGCTACCCATGGGACATGTTTATACCACCCTATATCTCAACATGAGACTGACCAGCAAACCCTGCAACCTGTTTTTCAAGGCAGTCAACTTAGAAATGTTTTAACAAGTGTAGTTATATAGTTTGCAAGGTAAAGCCTTCATCTGCTCTAGTGTTTGACAAAATCCAGGAACACGTTTTCTTCCCTTTCTTTACAATCAGCTCTCATGGTCGGCATGTGCAGGTCAGCGTGTGGAAGTCAGCTGCAGCCTATACCTGCTCCAGCTGCCCGGGAGCTCAGTGCCCCCAAGAGTCAAGTGACTTCCTCCTCTTGCATCAACACAGCAGCCCAAACACCACTAGCCACTGTCAACCCAACAGCATGATGACAGTCACAGTCACAGCAACTCCATACAGCAATTGCTATGTGTCAGGCTCTGTACTCATACATAAATATGCACACACACAAAATTTCAAACCTCACATCAAACACTGAAGGTAGGAACTAGTATCTTCATTTTATAGATGGAATGAAAGAATAGAAATAAAGTGTTTGGTGAAGAGCTATGTCCAACATGTTTTCAGCCCTTCTTCCTCCTCTCCTTTCCCTCCCTTTCCGCTTCCTCCTCCTCTCCCTCCCCATTCCTCCCTTCTTCTCTGTACACATCTCACCCATCCCAGTTCAGTGTTTCGGTTTAGAGATAGCCCACATCTTAATACTCACTTAATACTTACTTTTGTAGTTCAATACTTTTGTCTCTTTCCGCTTTAAGTTTCCTTTCCTTGTTTTCAAATTTTTCTTTCACTTCTTTTACTTGCATTTCAAGATTACATAGAAGTTCTCCTTTATCATGCCACTTCTGATTAAGTGTACTAATATGAGAAGAAATGATGTTAGAAATAAAATACGAAATTATTAAGTCATTTTACTTCTCAACAGGAGTATTGTAAAATACCTGTAAGCTTTTCTGATTTCTTCAAGTTCTAATTCCTTTACTTGCAACTGCTGTTTTAGCTTTTCTTTCCTTTCATTGTGTCTTTCTAGTTTGTCAATTATGTTATCCAGTTGCGAGGATTTCTCATCAAGTTGTTCCTGAGCACATTTCTGTATATCTGTGATCTTTTCCTGTAATGTTCTGATTTGTTCCTCTCTTTCCTGTGAACACTTCAAAAAAATAACCTGTATTTTATTAATCCTAAATGTCTCATTTCCTAATTGATTAGCCATGCCTTAAAATTACTGTAAAGACTACAAATTAAAAAATAAATGAAATGTTCAGTGAGTATTTCAGAAAAGACTTACAGGACACTGTATCGGTGGAGAAGCATCACTACTACTTACAGTGCTACTAATAAAAAACAAAAAATTTTGTCCTATTTACAATTTATTTCAGTAAGTTAGCAATCATCAATCACACAGAGGGAGTAGAAGGGAACCAAAGAAAGCAGCACAATGAAAATTTCAATTAACACAATTTTGCATTGGAAAGGATCTATGTTTTCATGAGGGAACAAAGAAAACTCTAGGTGGCAGATCCCAACACAGCAAGGACTGACACACCCACTGTGGGTGGGAGGGTATAAATGAACTCCTTCCACTGTGCTAACCAGAAGTGTTCTCTGTCTGCATTGGGAGGAGTGGATTCTTTAACAGAAAGAGTGATTTCATCACCATCCAAGTATCCCCAAATCCCCTTTACTGTCTTCTGTACTGCATCAGACTCCTCTGTCTGCACATTACATGTCAGAACCACCGGAGGCCCTGGTAAATGTTTGCAGGGCCTGAGGGTCCTCCCCACAGCCAGGTGAACTGGGTTTTTGCTCCCTGGGGGCTACCTGACGTCCAGAACAGCCTGCTGTACACCAGCATCTGCTGCAAGTGACAAGATGACACTGGGGGTCTCAGTTTTGCCCACCTCATCTTGTTTTCCTTTGGGAAGAAGACAGAGGCAAACAAAGAGTGGACATTCCTAACTTAAGTCTGGATTCTGACGTGTCAGACAGAATGTGTTTCAGTCCTCAGTGTGTTTAGGTCTAAATAGTCTAAGCAGAGACAGTCAGGTATCAGGTGGTCTTCCAGTCTTGGCCAGTATTTGCATGAAAGTCATGAATTACTTATTTTCTCCCAAACTCCCTGAAGTACTTCCGAGTAGGCAGACTTGACACACATTATCAGGCTCTAAAAGACTCTATGAAATAATCCTATTAATAGAAAATAACACCACAGATCAGAGTCCTGCGGTCTGCATACTGAAGTGTCAAAATCATACATGGGGAGGAAACCATTCCAACAAAAGTTCCTCTTTGACTTCCATAGTCAGAAGCTAACTATAGAACCTACCTAACTGAAAACATCAAACTCCAAATTGTGTAGAGGAGAAGGTCATCAGCCCTGTAAGTTTTTAGCTATGTTGAATTTACTGCTGGAAGAAGTTATGTCCAACTATCACTGTTATGTGATTAGTTGGAAAACACCATCAGTGCGGATACAATGTTTTTTAAAGTAAATGTATGAAACTATGGGAGAAAAAATGTGGGGTTGACAATCTAAAAACTTTTTACCAACAACCTGAAACTAAAATCTGTCTCTTTTGGCTCCACTCTGTCATTCATTCACAGTCCTTTCCTGCCCAAACTGCTCAGGTTAAGAAGGCAGCAGTATTAACCGCACAAGTTGTTAAGACAAACACAATGCATTACACCAAATGTATCATCTGCTCTGCCCTGAGAATCAAAATGCAAATCACTGTCTTTCTGTTTCATATTGATGTTACCGCAGAGGAAAATAACTTGGATAGATTTTTTAAAAAAGCAAAAAGGCTTTTTGCTAAAAAATTTCAGTAATTTTCAGGCAGGTTGGCACATATGACAGATAAACTTGAAATTCTGGATTCACTGAAGCCAAATTTCAATTGCATGAGCACCAGTCTGTTCAATCGTTGTTTAGGGTGACCGGGCCCGGCACTGACAGCCCACGTCTAGCTGTGGACACAGCCACATGGAGAGGTTGATTTTCTCAAGGAGTTTCATAAAAATGACTAAGGAAAAAGCAATAAAATCTTAGTAGTTAAAATTCCTGTAAAGAGTGAGTTCCTAACTTTATGGCTGATAATTCCATTTAGAAGTTTTTTAAAAACCTTTTTTTCAGTTATTTTTACATTTTAAGAGATAATTTCTGTAAGAAAATTTTGGAATTCAAATTGGATTCAGTGCTGAAGATAATTTTCAGGAAATTTCTCTGGAGAATTTTCATGCAAAGTGCTTTGGAATAAGTGATCGTGTCAGTATTCTCTCAAGAGAGGTCACACTGAGGAAGAGGGTCAAAGTGGTGTCCCTTGGGGACGAGCAGGGATCTTTTACAGGCTATTCATTAACCTTTAAGTAGAGGAGAGTAGGTTTTGTCATAATTTTGAGAAGTGATTTAGCAATATCGGGAGATACTAAACAATGCTTTTTAAGGATATTTTAAACATATAAAGTGTTAATTTTGTTGTGATTCCTAACCCTCCATCGACACTATTTCAAGTTATTTCAAGGGCCATAATAACATTCTCTATAAAATTCTGATGTAGAAGTAATTTCAAGTTAATAAATGTCATTCACCACTTTTCAAAGCAAAGAGGCAGGTACTGGAAAAGAAAACACATGATGATCCGTCCGAAACTCCATAACAGTTGGGATTCGAGACAAACAGTATTTACTGGATACTTTGATCCACAGATTTTCTAACCTGCCACATGCTCTTTTCCCAAAACAAAACGTCAAACTTACAACTTTTAATTTTCTGATGGTTTCAGTCTGGTCTTCTATGATTTTGCACTTAATTCTTAATGCGTCATTGTCTCGCTCATTGGCCTTTCGTAGACACTCATTCTCTTTACGTAAATTTTCGATTTCAGCCTCTAGTTTACCATGATTTTTGGCTAGACAAGATCCTAAGAAATAAAAATCACCAGTCACAAATTTTAAAAGCGCGTGGGGCATCCGTATTTGAAGAATATCTGATTTACAATGTGTGACATAGTACAGAAAAAGACAAAAACTGAATAAAGAAATGCAATACAGAGCAGTGCAACATGAAGAGGAAAGGGGAAGAGATGGAAAGGCCTTCTAAACCCCTGTGGCTGTTTGAAAACCTAAAGCCACAAACCAAGAACAAGTAACCCCAACACGTACTGCGTCAGTGGTCAGGTTGTGCGATTCAAACAAACAAAACCATATGAAATGCTCCTATTGGAATGACAAATGAGCAATGCTCTTTGACCAACACCCAGCTGTTCACAACTTGTAAAGTGTCAGTCAGGCCAGTGTCTACTTCTTGCTTTACAGTGACAGGAAAGGAAAGGCAGAGGTAAGATCACTGAAACCTAAAGTGGTTTTTTCCTTCACACACCACTTCACATTTTTCCATGCAGAACCAGATCGATGCTGCCAACATTTTTAGAAGAATCCTGAAGGCTGCATACTGTACAAATAACCTAAAATTACTGCATAAGGAAGAATTACTTTCAACAACTCCTTCAGTTGTAGCTTTGCCAAAGGAATACCTGTTCAGAAAAGTAACCCAATTATACTGGGAAAAACTGATGACAAAGAATCAGACCTATAACTGCACAACTGAGGTAATAAGCAATTTCCCATTTCCCAAGAGGCATCATTTCGTCCCTGCATGGCATACAGTGCCACCTGTGTGCAGGCAGGTAAGCCCTTCCTTTCTCTCTAAGATAAGAACGGATTTGTTGGTTTAGAATAATGGGCTATTTTTCCCTTTGAAAAGTTGAGAATTTTACCTTGTTGTGCCAGCTCTTGTCCCCATACTTTTCGTTCTGTCCTTAAACCGTAAATGAGTGATTCCTTGGCTGACAGCTCGGAAATAAGCTGGACTTTTTCATGCTTGAGAAGCTCTATTTGAATACTCTTCTGCTTGTCATCTTCAATCAGAATTTCGAGGGTGTTCATCTGATTCTGTATACTCCCGAAAAACATTGAAAAAAGCACAAAGTAATTATTATATTTAAGTGCTTCTTTGTTTTCTACTTTTTGTATTTTATACTGAAAAAAATGTTCTTTAAGCAAATACAAAGTAAATGTTGCTCAACTGTACATCAGGAAAAGTTCTGTTAACTAAAGATAAACGTAGGTCAGAAAATAAAAAGTCAAACTGGAAGAGGCTACTCCTTCAAACACAGAATTTTATGCTACATATGTAGCATATGTAATATGCTACAACAGCAACTGCACATGTAATACTCAAAATTTCTCAAAAGCATTTAGATCAGTGGTCTAAAGGTTGCCTACTGGAAGTACGTTCTCTTGGGCGCTATATCACTAGTGTTTAAAACTGAGTCAACAGCAATAAAGAAATGAATTGAAAAGTTATTATGGGTAGGTCTAGCTAAAAGACCACCACTATCACAAAATTACTGTCCCAGTTCACATGCTATTTCCCATACTTCAGCTACTTGAGTACCACTGTCAAATTTTTGCTGTATCACTGTGCAACTGGCACCTATGTACTTAGTATATTTCTTAAAATTAAGTCACTTTATCTAAATACTATTTCAGTGAAAGTAATACAACATGAGAAATCATGGTTTAATCTCCTAGTTATACTCCTTTTCTCACACACGTCAAATACAGAGGATGCAAAAAAAAAGCATGTGAGGGCCGGCTGAGTGGCGCGGTGGTTAAGCGCTGGCTTGGGAAGCCAGCGGCCCCGGTTCGGTCCCACATATGAGGGCCAATGACACTGCCCTCAAAAAAAAAAAAAAAAAAAAAAAAAGCATGTGCACACGTTTTTAGAAAGGAAAAAACTATTAAAATTGTAATACTCAATATATACCAATAACAAAAGATGAATACAAGTCACGTTTGACTTCTGCAATTACAAGAGGTGCTCAAAGCGGTTACCATCAGTGTCCAGACACTTCTGATTACAGCAAACTACAGCTTGAGCAACACTGACCAAAGTGTCAACTTGTATACATTTTTTGGCACCCCTGGTATTTAATTAGTCTTATTTAAAAGTTCATCACTGTGTACTTCCTAAAATCATTACAATGCACTTGAGAAAATGAGGTAAGAAATTAAAAAGGAAATACAATGTGACAACATCTTACCTGTAAATTTGCAGCTGTTTCCTGTTTCAATTTGGAGACTTCCGCCAGTTTTGTTTTTTGTTCCTTCACCATACAGGACAGATCTTTAATTAAAGAGGAAGATTCGTTTTCTTTTCGTTGAGCCCAAACAAGAGCGTGCTTGCTCTTCGCTAACTCAGTGGCAATATTTTCAAAACCTTCTTTAACCTATATTTCAAAAGTGCATTATAAATAGCAGTTCTCTGAAAATATTTCTGGAAACAGCTTACTTCTCTCATTTTTAGCATCACAGAGGTCTAGCAAAAGACAAAAATGCCCAAAGAACTGGTTTTGCAGGCCGGGCTATGCAGTCTATGTTGCAATTCCCCAGGCCTGCTGTGGTGACAAAGGCCACCACCGACTGTCCGTACAGTGACCACAGCGGTGGTGACAGCACTTAACACAGAAGGGGCTGGGTCTGCAGCTCCCTGCTCTACAGCAAGGACTGCACAAGCCTCCCAAATCTGTTCCAGCGCCGTTACCTGGCTGCCTCGTTTTACAGCAGCACAGACAGTAGCTACTATTTCAGGGAAGAAACCAAGGCTCTGAGAACTGAAGTAATCTGCTTAAGACCACAGAGCCAACATGTCACAGAGCTAGAATTCTAAATGTGTTCTCTCATCACACCACATCTTGCTGATTTTGTTTTCAATAAACAGCTAGAGGCCAATTCTTACATCTTTAAATCTCCTGGCTTCGACAGTTAAAGCAATACGAAATTCATTTTCTAAGTCCAGGTACTGCTGGTTTAATGTGTCAATTTTTTCTTTGTACTCTTTTATCTCTTGCTCGTGCTTTGTCTCTTCCTTAGCTACCTCTTTGGCTAAGGCTTCCTGGAACTCAGCATCACTAAAAAACTCCCTTGTTTCAAGTTCTTTCCTGGAATGAAAAACAAATAAAAATCACAGGATGCTGTTTACTTGGAAAGAAAACCTTTAAAGATCTTTAAATAGTCATTAGTCTATATTCCCTAATGTTAATTTCAGATGGGAAGGGGGTTATCACTCTGTGAGGGGTATAAATATCTAACTATTGGATTATTTATTTAGTACAACTGAAATTTAAAAAAAAGAAAAAGAACTTGAAAAAAAAATTTTCAGATGTGCTCCTTACAGGAACAGGGTACTGGACAGAGAGACAGGATGAGTTTACTGGACTGTGTGGTCAATGGTGGCGGAGCTGGAGGGCTGAGCCATCTCCTGACTTCACCAGCAGTTCTGGATCATTCTAGGCTCTGGGTCCACCTGCAGGCTCTGCCTCACTGTACCTTCTACTCCGGCTGAGCCTTTGACTCACAGCTAACAGTCTGATGGGTACTGGTGGTTGGATAACAGAAAAAAAACAGTTCAAGTGTGAAATTATTCGCCCATCTTTTCATAAAGGGCCAGGTTTTTATTTAAATGTGAGCTCACTTCTTACAGTTTCCCACTATTGTTCTTGAATAAATCAAGCACATAATACAAACTCCATATTTCCACTTTTTGGTCTCTTTAGAACAAAAAGTTAAAAGATATCTATCTATCTGTACAGGACATTACACACAAAATTTAGATGTTTTGATTGTTTTCCCTGTTTTTATAGCTGTACCGCCCACACAAATGCTGACAACTTTCCTCAGGGCATCAACATTTAATTTATACATTATAAATTCAATTTACATAAGGATGAAACAAAAGGCTTTGGGAACAAACATTAGTCTGTGGCAATCACACCCCATCTGGCAGGACACTGAGGAAGTCAGCAGCCGAGAGCATCAGAGCTGGCCGGCAAACTCCCACCATGAACCATGCCTGGCCTGCTGACCTTTGTGGAAATAAACTTTATTGGACCACAGCTGCGCCCACTGGTGTGCATGCTGCCTATGGCTCCTTTTGTGCCACCAAGCCTCAGTCAGGTGTGGCCTGCGAGGCCTGAAATCCTTGCTGTCTGGCCCTTCACAGAAGTTTATTGGTGCCTGCTTCAGAGGAATGAAGAATACCCACTAACTGATTTAACAAGCAGTTACTGGGAGCTGAATTCAAACAGTTTTCAGTATATTACAATGGCTTTGGAGAAATGCAGAACGAGCTTCGCGGTTCTAAGCCAACCCCTCAGTAAAGTCACTGCTTGTTTTCAAGCTGCCAGTTCTACTGGAAGGCCGACTCTAGTGCACATAGCATGCTACTCCCGTGAGCTAACGCCACCAGACTCACACTTAGTCACCGGCTTGGTGTTTTTTTTAAGAGTGGGCTGTGGGGAGGAACTGCTTTTTCTATTGTTCAATGTCTCTTTTCCTGGTATGTTTTCACCTACCTGTATTCCTGTTCTTTCAGGGCCAGCAGTTCGTGAAGCTGCTGCACCTGTTCCTTCTCCTGCTGAAGCGAGGTCCTGAGCAAGTTTATTTCTCTGTCAGCAGCTGCAGCTTTCAGCTCCACCTCTTGGATTAACCGCATCTGAGGAAATACACACAATTACCGTATTTATGTAATCAACTGTTTCAATACCAGCTCCCCAGGAAGAGCCTTCTAAGTAATAGAACCTAGTGACCAAGCTGATTTTCAAGTCCACCACGTCCCATAAAGCACAGCTGGAAGCATCACACCCCAGTATGCTCTGCTGCTTCCTGGCTTCAGACGAAGCGTGAAAATGAAAGACCTTCAAACCTCCCAGAGAGACTTTCAAACCTGGCTCTCAGAGAACACCAGCCTACCAACCTGCAGTATTCCCATTGAGCCCTCCTACAACTACTTGGATTGCTAGCGGCCTTAATGCAGACGTAATCCCATGGGTCCCATCAGTTTACACTTAAATTCGTGTGTGCAGACAGCCTGGCACCTCTGCACGTATTGCAGCCCAAGCTGTGTGTCTCAGGACTGACAGAGGAAGACGCACCTGGGCGGCCTGCTGCTGACTCTTCTGCCTCTCCATTTTCTCCAGGGTTCTCTCCAGGGTTCTTAATTGTCTGATGTGGTCCTCCTGTTGATCTCTTGCTTTAATTAATTCAATAGTTAGTTTTTTAATTTCATTTTGAAGTTTGTGAACCATAATTTCGAGTTGAACTTTGGAATTTCTCTCTTTAAAAATGATTTCCTTTAGCCTAAAGCAGAAATCAAATGCGCCTTTAAAGTGTATTTTGCATACAAAAGGATAAGAGTTGTAGTCAACATCATGGATTTAAGTGTGTTTCAAACTCTCGTTAGATTAAAAAATGGCTGAAAAACAGAATACTGTGTCTCTCTCTCACCCCCGAAACTGACATGTGCCAAGACGGAAGACCTGCTACCTAAATGAATGAAACTTTGTCTTATGTGCGCCTCACTGTCACAGCCCACGGGACTGAGCTTGTACCTGTTTTTGGCATCATGCTGGGTGAGGGCTGAGAAGCCAGCAGGGTGAATAAGCACAGCCTATGTCTTCTAGGGGCTTGGGCCCCTCTTCTCTTGGATACTTATTCATCTCTCTGAACCTGTCAGCTTCAGGGCCTCAATAAACGTAGCCTAAATTTCTTGTTTATTCAATAAGCTGATAACTCATGAAACCTTCAGATAAAGTTAGTTCAAATGGAACCTAAACCACACACACTGTTTGAGCACACATCAGCTAGTTTAAGCAGAGGTGTTCCAGCCCCATGCTCAGTATTTTTGTGCTATGAGGTCAGTGCAGGTTTACAGATTTTTTCCTTACCTGTCTGTGGTCAGCAGGGCCAGGCACTGGATATCTTTCTTTTCATATGCTTGTTTACGCAGCTCATCAATGTAATCCATAAGCTTCTTTTCAGCTTGTTCAGCTTTCCATCTCTTCTCTCTCTCCTGGTCTAGTTGTTCCACAAGTATCTGAAAGAAAACAATAGTGTTACGTGAACTTGGAAAAGTTACCTTTCCTTTAGCTGCCTGAATTTTCTCATTTATCACATGGGAATAACAGCATCTTATTCAAAGGGCTGTGGTAAGAATTAAATTAATGGAGGTATACAGAACGGTGCTGGCCCATCAGGACTACTCAGCAAATGTTAGCCGCTATTATTGTCATAATGATAATTACTATTATTTTTCTCCATGTTAAAGCTTCTATACTTGAGAATAAAAGGAAACCAATAGCATGACAGGTGTGAAACAGTTTAAAAAGCAATTATATTATTGGAACAACAGTGCACAATACAATTAAAACCAGTACTTCACAAGTAAAATAAGGGCAAGTTATTAAAAATAAATCAATAAATCAAAGTTCTAAAAATTCAGAACATGAGAATGATTAAGGCAAATAGTGAAGAATTTTTAAATTCTTAATTGCCTCTTAATCTGGAATCCATGGGTCCAAAACTAGGTTTCAGGAGAGTTCACGAAAACCTTGACATTATAACATCTTGTAAGTGTGTATAAAAGTAGGCTTCTCTGAGAAGACTCAGAGATTTCCTTAGATAAAAGGGGGTCTGAGACCCACAAGTTAGGAACCACTGCTCTAAGAAATAAGAATTTGAAAATTTAGGCCTGTTTCTTTCTCCACAAGTATTTAACAAGATTTCACTAAAATCTGACCTTCAATAAACATGTTAATTACCATTCTTTTAAAAATCACAAAAAAAGTAACATTACACAAAATCTGGAAACCAGAAGGTAAAAATAGACAAATCTCGTCCTCCAATAAAGATACACGCAAATATTTTTTGCTCTTAAAGAGACGCATTATTTTTCTGGGACTCACTGAACTTAAGAGCTACGCTATTCGCACTCATTGTTCCTTCCTCGTGTCAGTCCTACCCGGTATGTGTTGTCTTCGGAGCTGCTGTTGTCTACTTTAATCAGCTCAGTCTTTGGCCCTTCTGATCCTTCTGATACATTACAGTTCACCAAAGATGACCTTACATATAAGTCTTTGAAGATAGGTTGTTTCATTTTACGATTACAGCTGCAAAGAATAAAACACAGGAAATAATCGAAAGAAATGTACAGTGATTGTGTTTTTCACACCTTAGTTAATCACAGTCTATCAGAGACAGAGATCCTGCTGTATCCATTTCTATAAATGTACTGATGATGAAGGCTGAGCCAGCAAGGCTGGAAAGTCATGTTGCTGACATCAGAAAAGTAAATCACCACGAGATAGCTTTGATTAAGGAGGAAGCTAGCAGCACTATGTGTATGCCTTATCCGAATGTATAAAACTGAAACAAGTACCTTATAAAAGGGTTGCTGTTATTACTGTGGTGCTTAATAGTCTGAATAGTTTTGGAATAATAGGGAATTTTGGACCTCCGAGGAATTTTTCTATTACATTGTTTCCTGTTGCCATAGTCACTTTCAGAAGTCACATCTGTGTCTCTTTTTGGTCTGAGGTCTTTCTCAGGAACATTTTCTATTAAAGAACTAGAAGTCTAGAACAAAAAAACCAACAAAGCTTGTCAAAAGTTAGATTCAGTTTAAGATTAAAATTTGAAATTTTGTAAACAATTATGACTTTTTACAAGAATAAGGGTTTATAAACTAGGTACATTTGGAATTAAACGGTAAGTAAGCTCCTACATGGTTGACTCAAAATAATATACAATATACAACTGTGGGAAATCAAGTACAATACAAACTGTGGGAAAAATAAAAATAAAACAAACAAAATGTATTTGGAGGCCCTAGAAAATGAACAAAAGCAGGCTAATTCTAGAGGGGACTTGACACTTGAAAAAATAACCAAAATAGGGTGTTTCTATCCTTATGATTTTTAACGTGAGAGCATATCACAATGAGCACGTTGTAGGGAGTATTACAATTCAGGCAGAAAAACCAGGCTTTGGTGTCTGGAGAATCGAGGACAGTACAGAGTAGAAGGCAAGAAGCCAAGTGAAGGACAAAAGAAATGGACTGTTGGCCAAGGGACAAAGTGAGAGTTCAAGTCAAAGCAAATTAATGCTTTCTACAACAGAAACATCAACACTCCTTGGAGGCCCGTAGCAGCATCTTGAGTTTCTACCACATAACACTCACAATGACCAGCATAAAACCTCAAATACTCCCCATGGGCAGAGCCAGGAAATGTGAGCTACTCTCAAGAGAAAAAGCAGCTGGTGGAGACCTAACCTGAGGACCCAAATGTTCAAGTAAGCAGACCAGGACTTTAAAACAGTGATCACAGATGTGCTCAGTGACATAGGAACATGCTTGTTATGAATAAAGACAGAGGAAAATTCAGTAGAGAAACAAATTATTTTTAAAAAAGAGGAAATTTTACAACTGAAAAATACTATGTCTGAAGTAAAAATTGACTGGCTGGGCTTAACAGAAGAAGGAGGTGATAAAAGAAAGAATAAGTGAACCTGAAGATAGGTTAGTGGAAATTATTCAATTTAAAGAACAGAGATAGGGCCGGCCGAGTGGCGCGGTGGTTAAGTGCTGGCTTGGGAAGCCAGCGGCTCCAGTTCGGTCCCACATATGAGGGCCAGTAACACTGCCCTCAAAAAAAAAGAAAGAAAGAAAGAAAGAAAGAACAGAGATAAAAAAAGTTGATAAATGTAGAGTCTCAGGGAACTGTGAGACAATATCAAAAGGTCTAAGTGGAACCTGAAAAGAGAGAGGGAAGAAAGAATGGAAAGAAATATAGTTGAGGAGTGATGTCCAAATTATCCCCAAATGGGTCAAGACACAAACTTACAGATTTAAAACACTCAGAGAAACTTCAAGCAGGAGAAATATAAAGAAAACCGTCCTTCCCACACTGTAGCCAAACTGCTAAAAACCCAAAGTAAATATTGAGAAAATTATAGGGAGAAACAGACAAATCCACAATCATAGCGGGACATTTTAACACCTCACATGCACCCAAAAGAACCAGGAAACCAATCAGTAAGGACATGAGTCATCTGAAAAAACTATCGACTGTCCAATCCTGACGTAACAAGTGCAGGACACACAAGAACATCCCCCAAGACAGACCGTATGCTGGGCTATAGTCTCAACAAATTCACAAAGACTGAAGAGAACTTATCCAGAATACATTCTCAGAGAAAAACAGAAGTAAATTAGAAATTACTAACAACAACGTATCTAGGAAACCACAAACTCTGGAAAATTAAGACACTTCTAAATAATCCTTGGATGAAGGAAGAAATCACAAAAGAAATAAGAAAATATTTCTAGCTAAATAGTAATGAAAACAAAACAAAAATTTGTGGAAGGTGGTTAAAGCGGTGCTTGAAAGGATATTCACCTAGAGAAGGGCTGATGAGAAGGAGCCCAAGAAAGAGGATGGCACTGCAGCATTTTGTGGGGCTATGGGAACAAAAGGGAGGCCATCTACCTCCTCACTATTTAATTTTTAAAAAGAATATCCATTACTTTAAATGATTAAATTAGAAAACAGGTATAAAATCAATAACCTAAGTATTCACATTAAACAGCCAGAAAATGAACAGTAAATTCAAGTAAGTAGAAGAAAAATAATAAAACATAGAAAATGACATTGTGGGAAACAAAAAGTAGATAAATTAACACAGTTGGTCTCTGTAAAAATCCACGAAACCCCTAGCTTAACTGACAAAGACAATAATAATAATAATAATAATAATAATAATACTAAAAAGAAAAACCAAAAGAGTTGCCTTATAATTATTAAAGAAATTGAATTCATTATCAAGAAACTTACAGGCCCAGATGATTTCACTGAACTCTATCCAACATGTAAGGAAGGAATAATTCCAATCGTACAAAAACTCTTTAGAAAATAGAGAATGGTGGGATGTTTCTCAATTCACTTACGCAGCCAGCATCAATCCTACTATATAGGCTATAGGTCACAGAAAGAGAGAGCAAGGGCTGGAGGTGCCAACAGCAGTAAATTCTAAGAACTGTAGCTCATGCACAGGGTTCCAGGACCCTAAAGCCCAGTGTGCCGGCAGCAGGGGTAGTGGATAAGAACTGGTATCTCAGGGAAGTAGAGGTTAATTTGGCGAAGGTCTGCTGTCAACAGAAGCTGAAGCAGGAACCATGTAAATCAACCTGCCAGTCAGCTGTCAGGCCTAGGAGTGCTTCTGACCATCAAACAACCGAAGAGACAGCAGAGGCCAATGTGACTCACCTGTCCCCTGTAGTAACAGACACCAAGTCCACTGAGTTTTGTTTATGGTAACTTTGAAAAAGTAGGTGGGTCGGTGGCAATAACGTGAAGTACAATAGAAGAAATCACATAACGAAGATTGAAGAGGACAAGGAAAGTGAGCGGAAAAAGCACGATTTCTTCTGCCACTACTATTATACTATGTTAGAATTCTATGTCTGTATAAGACAAAAATATACAGGCACACCGATGCACTACATATAGACTGTTTCTGGTGTGTCAGTTTGGACGCAGTTTTTATTTGAAAATCTCTTTTAACTACTTTTTCTTTAACACAGTGCTTAGAAAGATAGGAAATAGTTACTTCATTGAGAAGCTGTAAAAATTGATCATCTAATTTCTGAAGTTTCATCTCATTTTGAAAATCATTTTCATGATTCCCTTTCTCTGGTGGAGAAGATGGACACCCAGACATGAAGGTCAAACCAGTATCCGCGGGTGTGCTTGCACACTGGTCCAAGGGAGCCAGGTCATCGATGGGTGGTGTCACCAACGGTATACTGTCGACGATCTATGACAGACACAACCCCAAGTCCTTACACTTCACATTTACTGAGTAATTTGAAGGTAACTTGATATTAGAAAAAGAACACAAAAAGCATACTGTACCTCATCTTCACTTATGTTTAGGGGAGAATCAGAAGAAATTAAATTATCCAAAAGACCTTCAAAGCACTGCAGACATGATGAATTCATTTCTGAGAGATTGACGGGCTCACCAAAGATGTTCTTGCAATCTAGGATTCGAAGCTGCGGCAAAGTCTGGAGCATAACTGCTCTGTACCCTGGGAACAAACCATTCACAACGAACTCACACATTAAAAAAATAAGGCAAATTATTTCTAGAATAAACTGAATTTATCAACTACCAGATATATCACCTGAACATTGAAATTAGTCCTGGAATGCAACTAATAAGGGTGTCATAAAAGCTACTTGTTCCTTGTCTGGTACATAGTCATTAAATACAAAACAAACGTAACACATCCCATACCCCTCCCCAAGCCTTCCCTATGAAGGCCAGGATTTTAAATTCATCACCACTGGATTTATCTTCTGTAAAACTGCTTTAAAGCTATAAATGCACAGAACCAGCAGTGATGTATTCTGGACAGGACGCCCAAGGGTCCTTCTGTCTGTAATGTGATGGGTATAAGCACTGAGTCAGGGGTGAATGGCTCCACAGAGCCAGGATTTGGTTGGTGAGGCTTTGAGCATCAGTGGAATTAAAGGTCCCTAGTTCCCTCTTAAATTATACAAAACTAAGGTTTGGACAGGCAATCTATCAAATATTCAAGAATGTTTATTTTCCCTGAGTTCAATTAAATATGAGAAATCTGGCAACTTAACATTCATTTGGTATTTAGGCTAGAAACACTAATTTTGCTTAACTGTAATTTTAAAACCAAGTAGTATTTCTAACAAAGATCAATAAAGTATTTAGAAGAACTCCAAAACAAAGAAAGAAGTCTGGCAAATTAATACTAGACATTTTGAGAAGAGAAAAGTAACTTTGGTAAGTATCCCTTCAAATCTGGAAAGGGGAAGGGTAACTGTGCTGAGAGAAACACCTCATCTAGTCAAGAAAGTAAAAATAGTTTTAGGAACCAAAAACAATAGATATTAGAGGTTCTTGAGACAAGATCCTTAGAAAAAACATCCAATTTGTGGGATAGCAGAGAAAAAAAAAAGTTGTTTTAGAAATATGTTGTTGTTTTTTTTTTTTTTTTCAAGAAAAGGGTTTCCCCAGAAAATGGAAATCTGCCCTGATTTTCAGGGAGACTCTCATTATACAGCCTTAGAAACAGCTGATGTCAAGTCCATTATACTCTTCTGTGAAATAAAATGATGAAAACCAGTTTGCCTTCTGGGAAAAGCCTTCTCACAGCTGCCTATGAATGACAGAACGATGCCTGTGTGGCCAATTTCTACCCCAGCAGACCTTCCGAACATAGTGGATTCTCACTTTCCACCTGGGTCTCACTGCTGGGCCCAGCAACTCTACCACATGAGTTCTAGGAAGGGCCGGTGGGTCTGCTTTATCTGTCAGCTTCAGTGATTCTCAGAGCAAATGACACGTCAACAGCACCTTCTACATATCATTAACGTCTTCAAAAATTCATTCATTTAGTAATTAAAAACTCGATACATTCACGTGGTGTAAAATTCAAAGGGTACCCACTAAAGTTTTCCTAACATTTCCTAATTCCCAGCTACCCTTCCCACCCTCTGTACAGTCCCTGATCCCTGGCTATGTAGTATTGGAGTTAGCCATTATTATCAGGTTTCTGTGTATCCTTCTAGATGTTTCATACACACACACATTCAGCAAACACACACACATATGTTACCCTATGAAATGTTTTTGTAAGTTGCTTGATGTTCATTTTCTTAACAGTATATCTTGGTCATCAGTGCCTATCAGTAGTTAAAGAGATTCTTCATTCTTTTTTCATGGCTGCATAATGTTACACTACAAGAATTTATCATGATATAACTTAATTTTGAGGCATTTACTCATCAAATATAAAACTGTCTCAACAGAATTCCTTACCTGTTCACCCATTGTTCTTCTTTAACAGCAATTTAGTTTATCTTAATAAAATAATTTACTTGCAATTAGGTTTTTTCAAATATACAAGAAGCTGCAGAGCTTAAGACAACACGGGTCCCACACTGCAGCTGCAGAGCTCTCCTACCTGGTGCACGACACACGGGGTTATCCTGCCCATCCTTCTCCAGGATAAGGTTGGTTAGGAAGTGCAGCCCCACCACACACTGCAGCAGGTGGTGGATGCTGTCTATGCAGTTGCTGTGCAGATCTATGTAGTGGAGCTTGTGTTTGATTCCATGAAGGGGCATCAAACCTGCGGACAGAAACCCCTTTGGATGTCACAGTGGCAATTCCCCAACAGTGTGTTAAAAGTGCTCTCAGGGAGGTTCTATGCCAAGCAGCATGGTGGGAGACTGGCTGTGGGCAGACACATCTCAGGATGAGGGTTAAGTAACATCAACAGCTGTTTCAAAGCAATACAATTGGTTAGAGCATGGTGCTGATAACACCAAGGTTGCTGATTCGATCCCCGTATGGGCCACTGTGAGCTGCGCCCTCCCTAAAAAACAGTCATGCCATTGCAGCATGAAAGCAATGTGTAACCAATGACCATGGCTGTTCCCCAATAAAATTTAAAAAAAAAAAAAAAATTATTTTCCCAAAGTAGGTCCTACCTATCCAAATTTTTTCTGTTATGGACTACCCTAGCTTTTATTCCTATTTTTCACTTGGCTGTAGCTTTGGCACCAACACACTTTTTATAAGATTTTTGGTCAACAATTGGATTATTCAGTTTTCAACATGCTGAGCTAGGTCTAACTCATCACATGTGCAAATATTCAGCATTTTAAAAAAATCAAGCACATTTACTTACCACTAAGATCATTTATGTGGTTATAAGATAAATTCAATCTAGTCAGATTAATCAGTGCTTCGAGTCCTAAAATAAAATAAAATACAGCTTTTATAGGATTCAAATAATCAATTAGACTGATACAGTATTACAATACTATTTCAGACTGTTTTGAAGCAAATCCACTGTCTGATAACAGTAAAATCAATTTTATTGGTACTTTGCAAAATACTTTAAAAAGACTGATCACTTTTCTAGAAGAAAAATTTTTGCATCATAAGTTTTAGGGTCAGTTTTCAAAAATGTATATTTGTTCCATTCTTTAGGAAAGAAGAAAGATGGACTTAAAAAATCATCTTCCTTATTCAAAGTATTACATGAAAATCACTTACAAACCTTCTATTCTTGTGATCAAATTGCAGGATAAATTTAAAGTGCAGAGTTTTGTGAGTGTGCTTAGTCCTTCAATTTGAGTGATTTGATTAGATGACAGGTCTAAATGTTGTAAGTTCCAAATGTGATCAATGGCTTCAATCTTCGAGATGCTATTGCAATGAAGGTTGATGGCATGAAGGCTTGAGTCTAAGGATAACTCTGATATGCTAGAAAGAAAACATATTTTATAAAAAACAAGTAAAAAGTAGATTTTGAATTCATGACCAAATAATTAAATGAATCCAACAGCATGTAGATAATAAGTATGAGCTCTACTCCTATAGTGAAATCCTTCCTACTTGTGGTAGAAAGCCTTGAAATGTCTCAGTGCTTCTTACCAGTGACAAGCATTTTGAACCATTTATATAAACAAAGAAGTCACTCAACAGAGACAAGTGACCTGGGGCCTTTCTAGCTTGTACATGTGAACACACTCATCAGCATATAGCGAAGGCAGTAAATGGAAACAGTTCAAATCTGCACGCTTCCACTTTTCTGCTAAAAAACCTCTCCTAGTCTCTGTTTCCCCTCATTTAATCCTCACCATTCTAGCAGTGGGTATCCTAGGACACTGCAGTTTACAGAATGTAAGTAACTTGTCCAAATTCTGGTAGTTAATGACCTAACTGAGCTGGTCCAAGTCTGGGTCTGGCACTGGAGTTTATAACCAGACCTTCTCCACTGTCTGCAAGGCTACTTAACCCAGAATGTAGCTGATTTCAGTGGGTATTGCTATTTCTAGTGAAAAAGTGCCTGTCCTTGAATGCTAAAATCTGGAATGCACCTCCCCCCAAAAAGAACTCCTGTCTTGGTTCTCAGTCACTGTCATTTAAACTGAGCCTCTCTTGAAGACATGTCCCAGGAATCCAAACTACAGTGCACTCAGTTCAGAGGACTGGCTGAGGCACTGTGTCACCAGCATCTGGTCCCCTGTACACCCCTAGCAGAAGATAAAGCATTTCTAAGTCTCAAACCAGCAAATTCTAAATGTGATTGAAATACTTCCCAATTATCTGGTTTCTGTCATTGACTGAACTATCAGGCCACATCTTCTGCTATTAACACATGCTCTTAAATGACAGACATTTACTTTCTGAAGCATTGCTGCTTCTGGAAATTAATTCTGTGCAAATAACATGGCACAGTAGAAAAAGCAAAGAATGAAGTTAGACCGAAATGGGTAAACATTCGAACTTCAATTGCTCACCAGCTGCATGAAGTTGGGAAAGTTATTTAGATGCTCTGAGTCTCAGATTTGTCATTTGTAAACTTACTACCTTGCACAGCTGTGAGGATCAGTGATAGTATGTGAGATGCACACAAACAGAACTCAGGAAATGACAGCGACTATTAAATAGAACTGTAAATGTCCCTTTGAAAAACACCTTCCTGGGGTCTCTGGCAAATTTTAGCTCATGATCCTGAACAAGATGCTTTAGTCACCAGGTTGACACAGAGGAAGGTGGAACTGCCCGCAGCTCAGCATGGTGCACCAGCGTGAAACTGGAGGAGTGGTAAGCAGTAAAACTGAGAGGGTATGTGGGGACCCGTCAATAACGCAGAACCAGGAGCCAGGCATGCCATGCACACGTCGGGGCTGCATTCAAAGAGGGAAACGGTAAGCTAATCTGGATTTAGTGCTTTCAAAAAATATATGAATGCATGCATCACAGTGCTCTGCAAAAGAGAAATTAGGAAAGGGGTTAAGACAGCTAAGGCAGGGCCCGTAAAGAGCAGTAAAGCATCGTCCCTCGGCTGCCACTCTGTGCCACGGTAGGAGAAGCAGCAGAGGGAGACAGGACAGGGCCCGGGAAGGCCACTAACTACCGGGCGAGCAAAGGAATAGCAACCATGAAGCAAGGAGGCCCGGAGGAGAGGGTAGGATGGGCCAGAGAAGCAGCCTGCAGGCTGCGCACATGTCCGGGGACAGGGGACGCGGCATCGTGGGTGTGTCATCTCTGCGGACAGTTGTGGGGTGCGGAAGGCGGAGAGCATCCCGGGTGAAAGGGTCCCCGGGCAGCCGCGCCGCCCACGCCGTCCCCGCCGGGGTGCGCCCTTTACCTCCGCAGTCCTTTGTCCATGAAGCACAGGTCCCCGAAGTTGCTGTCACCGTCCTCATTCTCGATTTCCGCCCCCTCCGGCACCTCCATGGCACCAGCGACAGGGGGCGGGGTCTCAACCGGCAGCCGGCGCTGGGTCTGAGGGCCCGACACACGCCTCCCCAGGAGCGGAGGTGCGGCCCAGGGGCGGGGCCAGGGCTCCCTCCAACTGCCGGCCGGCACTTTCCCGCCCTGCAGGCGCCGCAAAGCCGGAAGCCGGGTGCGCCCGGCGAGGGCTCCCTCCCTTTTACGGCAGCCATGGCGCCTCTCCTGGCTCTTGCCGTAAAGCGAACATCTTTCTGGGGTGAGCTTGTGTAGGAATGAATGGGCCCTGGCTGTGGCTCTTCTGTAGGATTTGTGCGTTGTTGGTGACCGACTCCTGGAGGCGGTTTCAGCAGCTTGTGTTTACACACCTACAGCTTTACACACCTGTTAGCTGTCCCCTTGGTCAACACAGTGGGATGCCCTACTCAGGCCAGGCAGGCACTGCCCTCTGCAATGAGGAGTAGGGGGAAACATTCACAGTTCAGTGGGGGAAACAGAATTGCCATGCAGCACAGGAGCATTTCAGCCAACTGTGTCTTGCTTGGGTAGTGGGGACATTTTCTAAAAGGAAGCTATTGATGACTGAGCAGAGTCTTGCTAGGTCAAGGGGACCTCTAGGAATGAATGGCCTTCCAGGAGGAAAACAGTAAGGTTAAAAAACCTCCTGATTAGATTGCTCTTTGAGTTAAGGGAATGTTTAAAAATGCAAACAAAAGGTATAGCTCAACTCTGAACCTGTCAGTACTGAACTAAAATCTAACATGGCCTCCTCTCATTAGTCACCAGATAAAGGCCTAGCTTTCTAATCGGATATTGAAGGTATTTCCAAGCTTAACTGTCATTGGTCTATTGTTTAGCTCTACATATCATATTTTGAGACTTGTAGCCACAATGCACTGTTTCCTATAAACACGTGCTTTTGCCATGTGTCTGCAGCTACTTCCAACAAAGGGGTGCATGTAGAAACTTTATTGGCTTCTTGATTCTGAGCTTGCTTGTGACATTTTTTTTTCCAATAGAATTCACTGGAATTCTAGTGCTAGTCCCAAGACATCTTGCATGCTTCTGCTCCTCTTGGAAGGCTGTCCAATCTGCTATTTGAACAACCCCAGGTTAGCCTAATGGATGATAAGAGACTACCTGGAGCAAAAACAAGTCACCCAGCTGAGGACACACAGATGCATGCGTGAGCCCAGAAATGCTTTGCTGAACCCAGCCCAAATTGCCAAATAAAAGAAATAGGAATTAAATAAAAGATTTTGTTTTAAGCCAGTAAATTCTAGAGATGTATTATGTAGGATTGGATGACTGATAGGGTTCCTAATACTATAACTGAATGGATAAGTATTAGAGTCTTACCTATGACAAATAACTTATAATAACAAACAAACTGTGTAATGATATTAAATGTACTGGACCTTTCCTCCAAAATTATGTGCATTGTACTTAATTAATCAAAATGTTGACTATAGTTAATGGAGTTCAAAAATTGTAGATTGGGGCTGGCCGGGTCACTCAGTTGGTTAGACGCATGCTCTTAACAACAAGGTTGACGATTGGACTCCTGCATTGATGGTGGGCTACGCCCCCGCAACTAGATTGAAAGTGGTGACTGGACTTGGAGCTGAGCTGCGCCCTCCACAACTGAGATTGAAGGACAACAACTTAATCTTGGAGCTGATGGGTCCTAGAAAAACACAATATTCCTCTTCCCCAACTCCCCAATAAAATCTAAAAAATAAATAAGTTGTTAATAAAAAAATTGTAGATTGTATCTGAGTTGCCTCAGCATTTAAGGATTGTCTTTTTAAAATGATAGGTTTGTATTGTTTGCCTGGGCTTAATATTTCTATTGTTTGCCTAGGTTGTATTTTTTTTTTTTTTGGTCACAAATGCTTAGTAACTTGCAGTTTTGTGCATATTCTTTGGAGGAGAGTTTTATGCTGTTACAAAGTTGCAGTTCTGATCATGTCCATATACCCACTTTCATGGAGAACACTGAAGACAAGGGTTGTAACAGGCTTTTGCCAGGTCCTTATGAAAGGAACGGATCTTTCCACTAAACAAGTAGACATCTAGTGTAAGCAGTTCCCTAACTCCATGCTCCACAGCTGTGCTGGTGTGAAATGAAATTGCCTGAGTTGTTTTAATGAGAAAGCCCACCCTTTCAATAAGAAACAGAGTTCCAGAGAAAACTGGAGTTAAGAGTTGACAGTGGGCCCATGAAAGAAAAAACATTGTACCAGTGTGTGATAAAAAATAGTTTTCATGTTTCAATTGTGCTTTCTTTCCCTCTATGTTTAAATATAATAGCATTTATCATAGTCTCTTACAGATAAATAGATGTCCAATAAAATTTTTTCTGACTCTTTTTAGAAGTATTTAGAAGGAAGCTGAACAGGCATTAATACAAAAGAAGTAGCAAACTATTTTTCAATTAAGAATTGGCAAAAAAAATTACAGCCCCATTTAGTACTATCCCATTTTTAAAGTCACAATGCACATGTGAGGTCATGCCTGCCATTTTCAGGTGAATAAGACAGAGATTCAAATGCTGGAAAAACAGGACAAATGTTCATTTTTCTAAGAGGAAATGAGTTTCTTTTTGTTACTTTCAAGAGACTAGTTAAAAGCACCTTGAGGGGTCTGTGGAGGCATCCTGTGGGCACATTAATCACAGCATTTAACCACAAGTGGGATGTAGGCTGAAAGCAGTCTGAATGGTCACTGGCAGAAGGGCTGAAGCAGAGTTTTGGGGGTCCTCTGCTGTGTCAGATGTCATTCCTTCAGCTGCTGGATGCTGGGTTGGCTAGGAGGAAGGGATGAGGGACTTACAATAGTAACCGTTTACCAAGGGGTATAAAAATATTTCAATGGACTGGTGTATACTGGTCAAGAGTGAGCCCTTGTTATGAAAACAGTCTCTCTCTGAAGAATGCTGTGCTGGAAATTTATCTGGATGTACCATATTTGTTCCTTAATCCTCTCCTCTTGCCCATTTGTATACCCATGCAAAATTGGATCTTGGATTTGCTCTTCAGACTCAGATATCACTGTGACATGATCTTATCTTTGCCTCTCCCCCACACCTAATATTTTAGGCTTTGGTGGATCAGCTGTCTCTACTATTCGTGGTGACTGACCTCAGTTTATTGCTGTTGATCACTTTGTGTAATTTTGGCTACTCAAAGGGTGTTATCACACAATACAATATAAGGCGAGGAAAATATAGAGATAGCACAGGGACCTTAGAAAGTTAAAAGAGAGCTGCTGTAGATGCAATTAATATTTATACTCCGGAAAATACTTAGATGATCTGGGAGACAATAAGTAGTCATGAATTTTGACACTCCTCTCAAAAAAATAAAAGGACTTGAAAGTCTCCTGGTTAAATAAAAGTTTAATTAAGGATTGTTTAATTAATTTAGGGATACTCAAAACTGTAGTTAGGTATATTATTTTCAGCCTTGTTTTAATTAAACACTTCCCAAGTTGCCTGATCATAAAAATAATGTAGGGTGCTTATTAAAAAGTACTTTTATATCCAGATCCCTTTCCATATGTACTGAATGAGAATTTCCAGGGAAAGACCTGACATTGTGAATGTTAAGAAGCACCGTGGATTAAATCTTATGAACAAATTTGGGAGACACTTTATAGATCATGTCTTTATAGATCACTATAAAGCAATGTTGAAGAACAACCAGAATATTTAGTAGGATCCCCAGGAAAAATACTTATGCTAAATTTGTAGAAGTAATACTTCATGGAAAATGCACTAGTTCTTTAATATGTCAATGCATTAGAATTATATTCTACAGGAATTTTATAGGAAAAATTGTAAAACTTAGAAATGGACCAAACAGATTATTTGATGTCCTCAATGGAAAACTAGGCATTGTCTAACACATATTTCTAGGTTACTTATTGTAGATCTAATGCTATTTTACAAGTAGCAGGATACTGGTAACGATATGAATGGTTCTTTTCCATTGAAAGCAAATTGTGTCCCTGGAAATAACAATTGGTTATTTTCCTATTGATATTGGCCAATTTTTCATGTTTTAAGCTAATTTATTATTTTAATTTATCTTCTATCTATAATTTATCTATCTATCTATCTATCTATCTATCTATCATCTATCTGTCTATCTATCCATCCATCTATTAATCATCCATCTATTTCTGTTCTTTGGATTATCATTTACACTTGATCTTAGCTAAAAAGCCGAGAAGCGATGGATTATCATTTAAAAGGGTTTGACTTCTCACTGTTTTCCTCAAGAATTAATGAGTTAAATAATATCTTTGAGACATGTTCATTTAATATTTATGTGGCATAATTATACCCTCTCTTAAAAGTTACCAGTGAATGTTATACTATCCACATTACTCATACTTTTATCCACCATAAGGATGATAACCAAGGCATCAGTTCCTCTAATACTGCTTTCCCACAGGTATCACATACCCAGGGAGTCCACATAGTGCCTAGTTGAAATTAATCAAGCAGTAGAATCACCATATGACCCAGCAATCTCTCTTCTGGGCAGCTACCTGAAAAATTCAAAAACATTTATCCATAAAGATATATGTGCCCCAATGTTCATTGCACCCTTATTTACAGTGACCAAGACATGGAAACAACCAAAGTGTCCTTCGGTAGACAACTAGATAAAGAAGATTTGGTATATATACACAATGGAATATTACTTGGCCATAAGATGAAATACTGCCATTTGCAACAACATGGATGGATTTTGAGATTATCATGCTAAGCGAAGTAAATCAGACAGAAAAAGTGGGATATATGTGAGATGTAAAACTCATATGTGGGATATAAAACTGAAAGTAATAAACAAGACAAACAAAAAAAAACAAAATCTCATAGATACAGACAACAGTTTAGTGGTTACCAGAGGATAAGCGGGGAGGGGAGTGGTAGAAGAGGGTAAAGGGGGTCAAATATATAGTGATGGAAGGATAACTGACTTTGGGTGGTGAGCACACAATGCGATATACAGATGATGTATCATAGAATTATACACTTGAAACCTATGTAATTTTATAAACAATGTCATCCCAATAAATTTAATAAAAAAAAGAAATTAATCAAGTGCCCCAGAACCATCCTTTTAAAAAGCACACCTGATCATAAGTAGGTGGATGATGTGGGCAGTCATTTCACCATTTTGCAACTCCATCTCTTTTTCTGTAACATGAGGAGTTTGGTCTAGCTAATTCCTAGGATTTATCACAACCTTACAAGTCTAAGGGTCTTTGTAAGTATCACTGTGGGCCAGTGCGTTTGGCGAGAGTCACAGAGCATATGAGGCTGTTCATCATTCCCGTTTTAATTTGAGATATGATGAATGTCTTTTCTCTCTGTTTCTTGGGCATCACCCATGTTCCTTTAATACAAGACATTACACTGCGATTGCTTCCAGAGTGATTTAAAAAATACCTAGTAACTGCTTAGGCGCAGGCACTGACATAATAGGAAGGACACAATTGTAACAGGTGGGGAGGTCTGGCGTACAGTAGCCAAGTAGCAGCTCTAGTTGCCTGTATGTCCAGCTCTCCTCCAGGCTGAGTCAGCTGAGGGCAGGACCTGTGTGTTTCTAATTTGGTGTCTAAGTGCCAAAGCCATGCTTACCTCATAGCAGGTATCCCATCAGTATTGGTTAGATGAACTCACAATTTCCAATGCCTGCTTGGTGTTTGACAGGTGCCTGTGCTCCATGCATGAGCATGGAATGAGAGAAAAGGATGCCCAACTAGTCCTGCTTTTAGAAGGAAGCTGCGAACTCCAGGCAAGCAGTCCCAGAAACACCTGAGCTCCTGGACACTCATTAATTCCCAGTGAACTTCTCTTCCTTCCTTAGAGAGTCAAGCACATCATAACACTTGAACTACTTACATTTTATCTCTTTTTCATTAAAAAAAAGTATTTCAAGGGCAAAAAACACATTACCTCTTCAAACTCACTGTATAAACTGTGGCATTTTCCAGTTACAGTAAAAAAAAAAAGGTGACAGTTTAAGTCTTATCAGTGTGTCAGGGCTCTCCTTTCTTAATCTCTCCTGACAGTGTGTCCCTTCCCTGATGTTACTTTGTGATTGGGAGCCTTCCACAGCCCGGGATGGCTGAGTTATCATTCTGAATTTATGTTGGAACAGCTTTAAGAAAAAAAAAGATAAAGAAACCCTTGGCCAAGACTTGTTTAAACTCTTCTTATTTGTACCATGAATTGTACAATGTCCAGTTCCCTTGTCCCCAGACTGCCCTGGACCAAACTGGTCAAACAGCTGTGCTGGAGACATGGAGCTCTGGACAAATTGCCCAGGAAATGTATTTTCAAAGCTCTAATGACTCCGACTCCACATGTTTTTTTCACCCCTTGATTTTTGTTTGTTTGTTTGTTTTAATAAGATTTATTTATTTATTTATTTATTTATTTATTTATTTATTTATTTATTTTAAGTTGTTTCACACTGCTTTATTCAGGGGGTTCCAGTCTCACTCCTCAATGGATTTTATGTACTTCTCGTAGGCTTCTTCACTCATCAGCTCCTCTAGTTCTGAGGGATTACTCAGTGCCATCTTGATCAGCCAACCATTTTCATAACAAGATTTGTTGACAAGTCCTGGATTTTCTTCAAGGGCTTCATTAATTTCAGTTACTTCTCCTGATAGAGGAGAATAGAGTTCACTAGCAGCTTTCACACTTTCCAAATCACCAAACTCATCTTGTTTGTTCAATTTTGTCCCAACTTCAGGCAAACTACAGTAAACAACATCTCCCAAACCTTCCTGTGCAAAATTGCTGATTCCCACTGTTCCAATTCCATTTTCTGTAGTTATCCATTCATGTTTCTCTGTGAATTTACGCACCGAGAGCAGATTGGGGACGGTGTGCGTAGCGTCCGGACGGCGCCAACCCTCAGGCCCCAGGGCCGCGGCGGGCCAGCATGCTCCGCGCCGCTCGCAGCGCCATGTTCGCTGGAGTGCAGAGGGTCGCGGTGCACCTCCTCCGCCACCGTGCAGATGGGGGCGAGGCGGGGCCAGGGTGGCCCTGGACTGGAGCCTATTTATTTATTTTTTGAGGGCAGTGTCACTGGCCCTCATATGTGGGACCGAACCGGGGCTGCTGGCTTCCCAAGCCAAGCGCTTAACCACCGCGCCACTCGGCCAGCCCTTCCCCTTGTTTTTAATTCTACAGAATAAGGTCGCTTGGCTGGTTTCTCTTCTGCATTCCAATATTTAGATTTCCTCTAATGTAAACACTCATGAATTTTCAAACAGGATTTAAATATTCTCCAATTGTACATGTTAGTATCTGTTGCAGACTTTTCTCCGAATAGATTCAGGTCTTTTCTGTGTTTTGAATTAATGGCATGCTTGGGAGCTGAAATACGATGATGGACATGTGACGAGTGAAACAGCAGAACCCAGCATGTCTCTAGCTGTCATGCACAATTCACTTCTCTCTGTCTTGGCCAGTTCGGCCATTATCCTGAGGGCTTTATTTTTCTAAACACATATTTTTCTCCTTAAGAAAAAACTCTGCCACCAGCTTTAAAATAATATTCCCTTACTGCCCTTAGCTCCAAGATAAATAAGCTATAATTCTTGCTCTTATAGCCACAGTTTATTTTCATCTTGCTCTTATAGCCACAGTTTATTTTCATCATTAAAACGTGAGTCCGTTCATTTCCGCCCTCTGCTCACCACTCTGCCTGGCTTCTCAAATCCCTCGGAGGCAGAGTCAGGGTCTTCGTAGTGTCTGCAGGGCCCCAGGACCTGCTTGGCCATCCCTCTCGCTCCATAATGTCCTACTGTCCTCCCTCATTCCTCTCCAGCAGCACTGGCCTCTTTGCTGTTCCTTGAACCCAAAATCTACCAGCCACACAGTCACCAAACATATTTCTACCTCAGGGCATTTGCACTTGTCCTTCCTTCCATCTGTGAAACTGTTCGCTGGTAAGCTCTCCAGAGACAGGCAGCAGTACGTATAAATGCATAAGAGTGTGAGGAGTTTTGTTTTGTTTTGTTTTGTTTTGTTTTGTTTTGTTTTTGTACCATGGCAAAACTAACAGTTCTGTGTGTACTCAGGGCAGCATGGCTCCAAGTAGTGGCCACACACCTGGGTCCCTGGTTCAGGTTGATGGATAAATAAGTGATGCTTTAGCTTCCTCACTGGCAGGAACTCCTTCCAAGGATCTGGGAGAGGCCTTATCAATGCATTTAGAAGGTTGTGTGTTTTCATAAAATTTGCAAAAGAAGATATTTTAACCTCACTTGATTAAAACGATGGTATGTTTTCATTGTGCCTCACCTTTGTCACTCTTCTCATGTTGGGTGGCATTGGAAGGGTGGCAGGCAGATTTGGGACCTGGTGTCAGGGAAGGTGAGCTGGGGAGTCTTATTTGACTTCAGTGGAATGACATCACGTGTCACAGTGACCTCTGTGTGTGGCTGAATGTTTGCAGCTCTCTCTGAGTGACACATAGGTATGGCTGCACCCCCCACTCCAGCTCACTGAGTGTCAGGAGGTGACCACTGTGCAGGCCCAGGAGTCACACTGTGGTATGAATGTGTCCTGTGGTGCCCAACGCCAGAAGAATGACAAGCAATAGATCATCAGACCTCAAACACTCAAGATTACATTTCTCCATCTCCTTTCTCTTTATCCAAGTCTGATCAATAGCCATATCTCATGCACCCTAACTCAGAAATCTGTGTTGTACCTGTTCTTTGTTTTTAAATCCAGCTCTCCTGCTCCCAGAATGCTGGGTTAGGTCCTCATGACATCACATTAACCTTGCGCCCCAGTCAGTATTCCTGTTTTTGCTTGTCTGTACTCTGCTTGCTTAGACAGACTTTCGAGCTGCTCTGAAACATGAATCACAACGACTTTTTAGAAGCCTTCCTCCTAGCAGTGACCTGAACAGATCTGTGCTCCTCTCCAAATAGTCCCCAGCAATTGCTCCTGTCTCTGCTGAATCGGCGCCCTGCCCTTGCTGCAGCTTTCCTCTCCGCTAGAGTGACCCTCTCCCATCAGACTGTTACATGTGGATAACACTTCTGATATCTTCCAAATCCCTTATCGCTTGTGGCCTTCTGGCCATTTGCCTCTCTTCCTTTATTGTGTTATCCTCTGATGGCACAAACCATAAGAGGTCCTCATGAAAATAAAACTCTGAGACGGCACAGACTATTTCAGACACTTTCCCCTGCTCTTTATAGTGACGGCTGCCCAGCTGATGCTTAGTCAGTGTTTGCTGAAACACGTTTACTTTTTAAAATTGTGTGTGTTCCAGACCTGAAACATGATTTCAGACGCTGATGAAATTACACGTGTTCCTATTTGTTGGTTAGAATAAGGCAGCAGCATAGAGAAGCAAATAGCCACCAGGTGGCAGTGTGACAGAGCTATTCCCAGCCTGCCAAGTTCTCAGGTGAGCTAGATATAAATGATTTACACAGGACATGTTCTGCTCAGACCTATTCAACAATCACAGCATCAGAGCTGTGCACACTGGGAAACACCTGAACACACTTTAGTCCTACACTCTCATTGCAACCAAGGCCTAAGGATATAGAAATATTTATATTTATGTGAACAATTTTTTTTCTTATATTTAATTATATTTAGAGCTAGAATGGATTTTCAAGGTCATTTAGTTTTTTTACAGAGAAGGAAAATGAAGTCATGAACACTGAGATGTTACCAATTGGAACACTTCCCTCTGTGTCATAAATTCAGCACAAGTTGGTTTTTAACAGTAAAAAAAGGAGAATGCATTATTAGCTCAAGTGTCTGAAGAGTCCAGGGATAGACAGCTTCAGGCAAGGCTGGATCCAGGGGGCCAGCCTCTTCACTAGCTCTTTACTCTGCTTTTCATCTGTGCTGGCTTTGTTTCAAGTTTGGAAATAAAGAGTACCCTCAGCCACTCTTGCCTTACCGTGTCTTTACTGCTGAAACTGTCTGCAAAGAAAGTAATTTCTTTTTATTTTTTTTATTTTTTTATTTTTTATTTTTTTTTTTAGCTGAGCCATCCTGCCACCTGTTGGCAGCTCAGTGGCAGCTCAGCTCGGGCTGGGCATCAAACTGCTGTTGCTCAGAGCTCAGCTAGCACTCTTGAGCAAGCTCTTAACCAATTAAGCCACTCGGCCGGCCCCAAAGAAAGTCATTTCTTTTTCTAGCAGTTTCAGCAAGGTCCCTGGTACTGAGTCTCACTAGGCAGACCTGGGTCATGTTGCAGCTGGAGCAAGGGGACAGGTGGGCACCATTCATGTCTCTGAGGGGAGGAGCTGTCCTGGGGCAAGGTCAACATGTATAGTTTCTCATCTCAGGGTGGTGCCCAGCTGCAGTGGGGACTAGGAACTGAATTCCAGCCTGGACCCCACTTGCCATTGTCTGATACCTCGAGGCTGCATCTGCTTAGATGGGAAAGTTGTGCTAATTTGCCTCTGGTCCCTGGGTTAGCACCAGCTTGGCTTATTATCAGAAGAATGAATAAATGCTGGGTAGACCTAAACAAAAATGTCCACTTCTGGTGGCAATGAAAAAAAAATCATTATTAAATTTGACATTGTTTTTCTTTATTTCTCACTCACTATTTTTAAGCAGGAGGCAGGCTTATGTTACATCTGTGTGGGGATTTACAGCTGAGATGCCTAGGCTGGAAGGTTGGCTTGCCACATGCTGGCTGTGTGAATCTGTGAAGAGTGTAGAGTATTTCTCAGCCTCAGTTTACTCATATAGAGTAGCCACATTTCAGGGAATTTGGGGGATTAAATGAAACATGCAAAAGCTCATCACAGAGCCTGGGACAGAGTAGCAGCTCGATGTTAATTAATTGTGGCAGTTTTGAAACATGGGCCTGAACTCTTTGATAATCTTCTTGGAGAGAGGTGGGTTCTGTATTCCCCTCTCCTGAGTGAGGGAATGATTGTGATGGCATCCACCAATGGAATGTGGAGGTGACACCATGTGACCTCTGACCCTAGGTCATAAAATGTCACCTCGCTTCTTCCTGGAATGCAGCTTGAAATGCTGCCCAGAAGCTCTCTGTTGGGACACCCCCTCTGAATGTAGCCGCCAGGCTATGAGGCTCAGGCCTCTTGGAAAGATAGACTTCCCTGCCACCTCTCAGTGGAGGAATGTCATAGAGTTTCAGAGCCATCTTTTTAAAACATCTTGTGTTGTAGAAACACTAAGATGAGTGTGATTTTCCTGCAGGTACTTATTTTCTTGATTATCGGAAGGATGTCTACAACAGTAATGGTTACATGTATGTGTCCATTTGGCTAGGTTATTGTGCCCAGCTGTTTGGCTAAACACCAATGTTGATGTTGCTGTGAAGGTGCTGTTTAGATGCAATTAGCATTTATGTCAGTGGATTTTATGCAAAGCAGAGTGCCTTCCCTAATGTGGACTCCTGAGCTGAATTTGAACTCAGAACAACACCAGCTCTTACCTGAATTTCCTGTTGGCCTGCTCTGTGAATTTCAGACTTGACAGCCTCACAACTGCATAAGCCAATTCCCAATTTCTCATTTCTTAAAATCTCTCTCTCTAATATATATGTATATTTTCTGCAGAGAACCTTCACTAATACAAGCTAAGTAGTAATAACAGAGACACAGCAATCTTTTTAACAAGGAATAATTTCATTTCTGTGATTAGGTGATTTGGGTCCTTGATACCAGAACCCCACTTTAGAATTTAGAAGTTACTTCTGCAGTCCTCAAATGATGCTACGTATGTTAGGCTTTGCAGCCCCAATAAGCACATAAGCCCATGTATCGTCATGCCAATCTTACCTCTCCCATAACTCCTGCTGTATGGAGTTCCATTCAGAAAGCCTCTGGTGGTTATTCCTTGGCAGCATGCATGACACTTTTGCCAAGAGAAGAGAGTGAAGCTATCATTGTGAGGACCACGCTCCTGCTCATCACATCCTAACTGACATTTTTTGTTTCACTGTCTCACTGAGTCATTATGTAAATGTCATTAATGTGCAGTTAGTATTTGCAGGTATGTGTGGGATAATAGTCTCTCCCATTTCCAGAGAGAGCTGTGATCTGATGAGTGGAGGTGTTCGGTGACTCATTTGTAAGCGTTTTTGTGGGGGTGTATATCAAGGGTGCAGCTTCGTGATTTCATGCATTGACACAATGCATCCATTCTTTCTCTACCCTCCTGATCTTTACGCATCCTGGGTCTAGCTGCCTTCATTTGAATCATCTGAGTCTAGCAGACAGAATCAGAATAATTTTTTTTTCCAAATTTCTGTGGAATCCTATTAAAAATACTCTGCATTTCATTAAATTATACTGAACTTTTAAGAGGAGAAGCATGTGGTATAATGCAAAGCAATATGCAGATTCAATGTAATCCCCATCAAAATCCCAATGGCATTTTTTCAAGAAATAGAACAAAAAACAAATTATCAGATTTGTATGGAGCCACAAATGACCCCAAATAGCCAAAGCAATCCTAAGAAAAAAGAACAAGCCTGGATATATCATACCCCCCGACTTCAATTTATATTAAAAAGTGACAATAATCAAAACAGCATGGTATTGGCAGAAAAACAAACACACAGATCAATGGAATACAATGGAAAACACAGAAATAAACCCATGTATTTATGGGCAGATAATTTTCAACAAAGGATTCAAAAACATACAACGGAGAAAAGAAAGCCTCTCCAATAAATGGTGCTGGGAGAATTGGAAAGCCATGTGCAAAAGAATGAAACCAGACTGCTATGTCACAATATACCAAAATTAACTCAAAAGTGGATCAGACCTAAACATAAGACCTGAAAAAATAAACTGCATAGAATAAAACTTAGGTACTAAACTTATGGACCTTGGATTCAAAGAAGATTTTATGAATTTGACCTCACAGTCAAGGAAAATAAAAGCAAAAATAAATGAATGGGACTATATCAAACTAAAAAGCTTCTGCACAGCAAAATGAAGAGGCAACCAACCGAATGGGAGATGATATTTGTAAACAACACCTCTGATAAGGGGCTAATATCCAAAATATATAAAGAACTCATACAACTCAACAACAACAAAAACAATCTAATCCAATTAAAAAATGGCCAGAGGACCTGGACAGACACTTCTCCCAAGAAGACATACAAACGACCAACAGATATAT
Source organism: Aselliscus stoliczkanus (assembly GCA_033961575.1). Lineage (NCBI taxonomy): Eukaryota > Metazoa > Chordata > Mammalia > Chiroptera > Hipposideridae > Aselliscus > Aselliscus stoliczkanus. Next base: position 69,942,305 of record CM066731.1, on the reverse strand, counting down.
GAAAAACTGCTCAACTTCACTAGCTATTAGGGAAAGGCAAATCAAAAACCACAATGAGACACCACCTCACACCTGTCAGAATGGATATTATGAACAAGACAAGCAATAGCAAGTGTTGGAGAGGCTGTGGAGATAAAGGAACCCCATACACAGGTCATTCTACAATGACTAAATTAAAAATTGTAACATTTGGCATGTGAGATTCTCGTTTCTTTCAGAAAACATATTTTCCAAGGGCTAGAACTTGTAAGGCTAGGGTTTGATAGACTCCAAAAGGTACAACTAAAGATCAAGTACTTGGCCTAAACAGCGACTTTTCAATAAAAATCACTTCATGCCTCTGAGATATTTATTTATGAGGTATTTTGCAGTTTTAAATGTTCACTGTGCTTAATGAACAAAGCATCCCTCTCCCCCATTCAACTGTGAAGGGAGCTCATATATTTTATCTCTATTTTTCTGGAAGAATCACTTAACATCTGATTCTGACAAACAACATGAAACTATTCAAATAACTGTCTCTAAAATGATAATTTTTATCTTCACGACACTTTTTGAGTATTACTGCCATGTTCTTGTGTGATGACTTGGATTGACAACACAGAGAAACTAGTTTTCCCCCTGATTTAGTCTTTGTGGTAGATTTGGTTCCCAATGGATATGTTTACCTGAGTGTTGAAGGGTACCGTTGAAATAATGTGAGAAAAATCCCATTTTAAGGACTATGTTGCCAGAATACTTTATTTTCCTCCCAATGTGTTAATAAAATGCAGAACTGGAATGAAGCATTTTTGTGCTCGAGGCACATTTTCTCTAGAGGTTTCCTCTCTATCTGCTCTGCCTCACCCACGAGCTGATCACCCTCAGGGTCAAGCTCCTTTGAAGCTGGAATTATTTTTACTCACCCTTGAATAAGCAGGTGAAGTGGTCATCTGTCTTGCTTGAGAGATCTTAATTTTGATCATCTTTTCACTGATAATTGCTGTGGGCAGGTAGCCTGTTCATCATTTTTCGGCATTATCACAACCCTGTGAGGCAGGTACGTTATTACCCTCATTTTTATAGGAAAGGAACCTGAGAATCAGTGGTGGCGAGTACTTGTTGGATTTCACACAGCTGGAAAGTGGGGGGGGGGGGGGTTTTAGCCTCTGTGCTCTGCTGCCACCCAGGGCCATGGGGCCCCTGTGTTTCTTCACAGTTCTATTGTATCCAGGTCTGCCTTCCTGAGACTTACAAAGATAATTTTACATTTTCTTTGTAATATGTTGTACATTTTTGCTTGAAAAATTATGCTATTCTCTCTCTCTCTCTCTCTCTCTCTCTCTCTCTCTCTCTCTCTCTCTCTCTCTCTCTCTCTGTCTCTCTTCCCCCTATCTGAAAGTTTTTAGTATTCAGAATTAATTTTAGGGTTTTACAAATATTTTGTTTGAGCTTTTTACACACCATGTTTTTGGCCTGAGTACTTTGTCTTCCGTGAATATTTCTTACATGTTTTTCCATGATTCGCTGAACAGGAAAACACAGTTACTGAATTGAAAAATAATACTAAAGGCATAAAGCTTAATGAGTTAATTTTTATTTCTTTTTTGGTTTAAATCCAAAGCTTAGAACATTTTACCTATTTCTGTAAAAAAAAATATTTCTATTACAAGAAAAGTGAACGAGCTATTAAATAAAATAAGAAGTCAGAAGTCATCAGCCTTGGGCTATCATCTGAATTTTCCTTTGCAGGTACTTACTGTTATATCCATCCGACAGAACAAGCCAACCAACAAAAAACACTTACTTCACATTCTTGGGTCAATCTTTTAATGACAGCAGCAGCAATCATAGCTATATTACTGAATATGTTGTTGAATAATTGCTATATGTCAGATAGCATGAAACTTACTTTGTGTGCATTCTCTTAATTTACAATAAAGATAATAATGCAAAATAGGCAGCGATATTATCTATATTTTACGGATGGAGAAACAGAGGCTCAGGTGGAAGACTGGGTTATGGAAGTTCCTGCACAGCCTGGATGCGAAACAGTGTCTGTCCAGCACCAGAAGCTGCCCTCCTCCCTGCCCTTTCCCCTTCCCACTCTAAACCAGCACCATCGCAGCAGCCTGAAGGAACCCTGGCATGTCCCAAAGTTAGCCTTTTCCTTTCTTGGGATTAAAAATATGCTCAAGTTAGGGCTGCATACCAGGAGCTGGAAGCCTTTCAAGGTGTTAGAAATGCATTTTATGGAAGAACTCGTTAATATGGGCAAGTGATAAGCATTCAAATACTTCGAATTAAAAATGTTCTTGAGATGCCCATAAAGAAGAATTAGGCCAAACCTAATCTTTGTTACTTAAGTACTTAATCTTTTTAACCTCTAAACAATCTACTTCCTCAATGTGCATTTGTGCATTCAAATGACTATTTGGTGGAATGTGTAGTTAAGTGGTCTCTCCGTGTTAAGGGAGTTTGTTTTCTTGGAAATAGTATATTGTTTTTGTCTGTAGCAGCGGTTCAGATGAGCATGGGGCTTGCAGCCCAGTTAGTCTAGAGGTATGTTTATCTTGAGTGTCTCTGTCTTGTTCATACAAAAATAGTTTATGTTTGTCTTTGACAGATTATCTTCCTTATGAATACTATTGGTTTTGATGAATATAACTTCATCTGTTGTTGCCTAACCACTCTGGATCTCAATTTTTTTGTGTAAAATGAGAATAACAGTGGCTGTTTCCTCGTAGGCTGTTGTTCGCATTAAATGTATTAATACATAAAAAGCTCTTGGAACAGAGGCTGGCCCAGAGTGAATCAACGCAACCATTATGACTATTAGAAGTGGCCGGTGGAAATGCTGCCACAACACAGCACTGGCCGAAATAATGCTTAACATTCAATAGCCCTGATTTTCTTTCTTATAGAATCTATAGCAACAAGCGGTCATTTTACTGACATAGAATAGCAATTTGGTCATCTTTCTTCCCCTCTTTGATCCGTGAAGACTCCTGGGTGAGCTGAAAATTCAACCTAGGTGGACAAAAGTGTTTGAATTAAAGCAGTGCCAAACAGGAAAAATTTGTTCAGCGGGTGGAAGTATATAAAAGTAGAGAAAGTATATTAAAATCTTGCTTTTTTTCATATATTTATGTTTTTTTTTTATCATGTCATTAACATTTTTATTTGTCTCAATTGCGTGAAATTACATCTCAAATCATACAACATCTGGACCCATTGGTTGGTGCTGTTGAATGAAAGAGCATTTTCTAGAGCTATTGTGCCATAAACCAATCAGAGAAGCTGCACAGTTCCACTCTGGGCCGAATCAGCAACACAGTGATTTATTTTAAAAGGAATGAAGACCCTTCATATTAACAAGGAATCTCATATTAAGCCCCAGAAACTTTCCACACAGAATGAAAGTTCTATCACCTTTTTAGTAAAAAGGGTCTATATCCTTAGTACCATTTTGCACGAAGAGTTTCTGCTTACTCTAGTAAGGACCTAATATACAGTATAACCCATCTACTACTAACTGTAATGAATGGGTGATTTAAATCTAAATAACATGGAACTGTAAACAGAGATGCTATTGTTTTTCCTCAGCTTAGGCTATTACCTGTTTCATAACTACTTTAAAATATCACAGGTCCTGTCTTGGAAGAGCCACCAGAAGATTGTATGTGATGCACCCAGTTTTTAGATACCTGAATTTAGAAAATGTTAATTGGGAAATTCCTTGACTGGTCCCAGAAAATCCATTTGGTGCCTCTGCCCCGGAGTTTATTATTGTGACTGAGAATGATATTTGTGCTTTAACCTATAAGCCTAACCACAAAAATCAGATACGAAATGTCTGTATATTTGTATAGCTTTTGTTCTTTGGACAACAGACTATGGAAAAAATGTACTGATAATATACCCAGTCCTCCATGGCCCACCACCCTTACTCCACCAAAAATAGAACACCCCCCCACACACACACACACAAACACCAAAAAAATCCAGTACCTGTCAGGACTAGCACTGTGTTGAAGGCTTAGTTTTCTTAACTCTTAGTTGGGATTCCTTTGATTCTGAGGAATAGACTTCTAAATAAAACTCACGGGCCAGCTGAGTGGCGCGGTGGTTAAGCGCTGGCTTGGGAAGCCAGCGGCCCCGGTTCAGGTCCCACATATGAGGGACAGTGACACTGCCCTCAGGAAACAAACAAACAAACAAACAAACAAACAAACAAACAAACAAACAAAAAAACCCAACTCAATAAACTTCCCATACTTACTAGACTTGGACATAAATTACTTTTCTATTGTTCCCAAAATAAAAGACTGCCGAAAGGATGAGCATTTGCCATCACTATATTCATTTAAAAGAATGTGCTAGATTTTGAATCCACCATATATCCAAAAGGTTTGAGAAAGGCTAACACTTATTTGGAAATACAAGTTCTGATATTTTAGAAAAGACGGTCACATAATCTTATTACACTATTATCATAGCTACACCGTAAGAATTTTTGCCACTCCATATTAATAACACAAATGCAACAAATTCTTTCCATATGCTGTTCTTTTTTGTTGTTGTTTTGTATATGGATTTATGGAAGACACATTTATATGTACTTTAAACGATGGTATTTTAAGTGATTATTTTGGGAGATGATTGGATGAAGTGATTCATATTTTTTACTTGCTTGCTTTCATCTAAGCCAAAATGATACATTCATAGAAACATCACTTGCAAAAAATCAGAATACACTTTCTCTGTTAAATTATTGTTTACCGTAGTTTTGCTAATAAAATTACTTAAAGAAAACCTTTTGAATTAATACTATATTTCAATCATGACTCAAAGATGTTCTTTCAGGAAATTCGGGGCTATGTAGTAGTAGAAAGAAGTTCTGTAGCCCCATTTTAGCAGTGCTATTGCTTGTTTTTCTGTAATCAGTAAGAGGAGAGCAGTGATTAATGAGCTTCTGCGCCTGGTCTTTCCTTTCACTTGTGACACTGGCATAGCACATTTGCCATTTCTCCAGGCTTCCCAAGCTCAATTACTAACAAAGGCAATTTCTGTGAATGCTTCAAAGCAATGGAGGCAGATAAGAGACAAAATTCTGAGCCATTTTCCAGATCATAAATGTATATTCATTGACCAGCATTAAGACACCACTCTCCACTTAACATAGCTCCTCAGATTTTTAAGGAATATATTCCTCAAAAGCTTGAAGGGATAGCCAGACAACTCATTAAGTCCTAGTATGCTTCCTGCTTACTTTTGTGACTGTGGAGGATGTTTCTCCAAATCTTTTGTGTCCCAGTTTTATTAATTTTGGAATGGAAATGATAATAAAAGCAATGACTTCACAGGCAGTTGAGCCTTAGGATTATGAAAATGCTTTGAAACTAGAAGGCACAGTGATTGTTCCTGATTTCATTTTGAACTGAAGAGAGCAACTCTGGTTGAAACTTGCTATCTGGTATCATTGTACACATCTACAAATGCTCATTCCTCTGAATTAGCCTGCATGCCTAGTGCTGAGTGCTGGCTAGGAACCAATGAGGAATGTTACTTTCTCCAATGTGACAGATTGCAACGAAAGCGAAGCAGATTTTAACAAGCATAGTGCATGCTTCTGAGCAGCCATGCACAGCTTCTGGAGGGGCTCTACATGGTGACAGACACTCAAGTTGTTAGGTAACTAGTGACATTATTAGAAAACGGTGGTGTTCATGCCTTATATGGATGATATTCCATCTCTTTCTCTGGGTCCAACATTTCTGACCTTTTAAATTCAAATTTCCTTGACTGGGACCTGGTTATTGGCCATTTGACTGCAGAATGTACAATGACATAAGAAGGACCCATAAAACATCTAAGGATATTAACCATGTGGTTATTCTTATGGAAAATCAGTAAACTATTCTAATCTACAATGCTGCCCAAACACCCACACAAGATGGGCCCTTGCTCCGCTCTGGTTCCCCATTGGTTGTGACATTCTCCATGGGTTAAAGAGTCCATGGGTCCAATGGGACAGGTCTGTGCGGTTTTGGCACCATCACCCCATCTAGACAATGTTCTGAGTACCTGTGACCCCAGAATTCCATTCCCAAATGATGTTACTTACAGAGTCTGCATGGGTCTCCCCCTGCATTTGGCTTCTGGGAAGATTGACAGGCTAGTCTGAAGGAGGAAGTGCATCAATGTTGAGAAAGTCCCTTGGTCTGAGGGGTGGCTAAGGAGTGGCAGGTTGCAGGATGAGGGCTATAGATAGAGCTTGGGTGTGTAGGCTGGGATAGACATATCTATGGCATGAGAATCTTCACAGTGAGGGACAAAGCCAGGTGCAAAAAAGTGTGTGGGGGGTGCCAGGTGCAGGAGCCAGAGTAGGTGGTAGTGGGGTGGCTTTTCCTGCACTGCCACATTCTTAGGTGGCATTCTGAGAAGTCCAAGAACTAGAGATGGGAGGATACAACACATCTTATGTATGGGTTTATGGCTTGATTTATAACTTTAAATATTTAGATTTGTACTTGGGAGTTTATGTTACTGTTGCCCTAAGCTCCCCAAATATTAGGGAAGTTAGCTGGTTCTACTTAGAAATTCATCCTTAAAGTCCAAATAGAGATATGTTTCCTCAACTCTCTTGGCCCTCTCATACCTTACCCCTGTTTCTTATTGGAAAAGAAATATGAAATCCCAAAGTTGGTTTCACAAGTTTTCATTTACCACCTGCTATGACTGACTCAAAAGGGCTGATCTTGTGACCCTAGAAAGACAATGCATAGGGACACAGGTTATCTATTGAGCTCGTTAGAGGAATTCCATTCCTGACTGTTCTCAATTCCTAGACTTTGGGAAAAGTTGGCAGGACCTCCCCCCTCAACATCAGTATTAGTACCTGAGGAGCTGGTGAGACTGGCTGGGGTTGAGGTCTGCCAGTCTGAGTAAGAGGGTTTGACATGTTTGGAGTTCAACATGATGGCTTTTCTTATATTGGGTCCCTGAAGAGAAGAGAGGGTACAAAAAACTGTAGTGTGAGTTCAAAGAAGGATTACTGGCTAACTTCAGAAAGATGCTGGAACGAATGATCAATTTTTATAAAACACACCTGAAATATTTGCTGGTTCATAACAGCATTGCTATCCAGAAGGGGGACATCTCTTTCCAAAACTCATTATCCTGGAGGCTTGGACCTCTGTCGCTACAGTCGTAGCAACACCTGTGTATATGCCACTTGTCCTCTGAGGCTCTCAAAATGGTAAATGGCTGCTGCTGGGAGGCTGCCTCTCGCGTGAGTACCAAAATGGCAGTACAGTTCCCAGTGTCCTTGCTCACCTAAAAGGTACACCTTATTTACTGTTTAAATGTTCTAAGCTTCATTTTCATGATAACAGCGACGTTAAGGAGAGCTGTTCTTTATTGACCAACATAGCTGCATTCACAACCCAAACCCCATTTTTATAAAGAAAATCAAGAAGTGACAAGGATCATTGTTGCTATTATTGCCAGGGAATTACTTAGTTTTAGCAACTACAGAGAAGCTACTATGAATTTGGGTATTTTATTTTATTTTATTATTATTATTATTTTTTTATCATGCCCAACATTGCTTATTTTTATAATGCGTTAGCCTCTAAATCTAGGAGGAAAGGGGCTATCTTTATATTACACCCTCCCAAAAAAACCCTCAATAATTAGAAAGCTATCTCAATTCTGTCCAGGTTTTCAAGATGAAATGATATGCTGGTAGAATGATTAGAATATATTTCCATCCTAGGGGTAAGGGAGGGGAGAATTTTACACCAAACAGTGGAAGGGAGGTGAGTGGGAGTGTGTGTGTGTGTGTGTGTGTGTGTGTGTGTGTGTGTGAGCTGCCGACAAATCTAAAATGATCAAGCAATGATTTTGCACAAAGGTTTAAAAAAATCTTGCCTCACTGAATTTATCTATGTTTGCCTAGCATTATCTAGTGGGTTATTTGTGTGTGTGTGTGTGTGTGTGTGTGTGTGTGTGTGTGTGTCCATAATTTTTTTTCCTTTTGTAAGTGTCATGAAATGCATTTCATGACATTGTTTTTAAAATCTACATTGTCTAAGAAGTGATATACAAGGAGAAATAAAACAACTGACTGCAATTATACTGTACTATTCCAAAGCTTCCTTATTTAAGCACAAGATAGATTACCAACTCAATTTTCAAAAGAATGTAAAAAAGGCAGTGAATGTCACCTAATGGTATGACAATAAGAAAAACTGAGCAAAGATGATAATATTTGTCATTGGAAATTCTTCACTACTAAATGGAGGAAGTAATGACTACTACGATCTAATTTTTCTAAAACAAAATGTGGAATAAAATATAATCAGAAATAGAGTTGACAGTGGGCTGCAAAAAGGATAATGGCTTTCTTTTAAATCTAACAGGTCACTATTCATGATATGTGAGTTACCCATGTTCTGCCCCAAAACAGAATATAGTTAGAAGCATGTAGGTGGAAATGAAAGATCCCTCAGAGGTTCTATATATCCCACTGCAAGCTGAATTCTGCATTCCTGAGGTTTAGTTCCCCTAAAACATATTTTTGATAACACCTTCTTACTCGTATTCTCTTAAAATACTGAGGGCTCTAATGAGCTTTTCTTTCGGTGGGTTGTACATACTGATATTTATTCTAGCAGGAATTAAGAGCAATAGTTAAAATATTTACATATTAATTCATTTGCAAGTAGAATAATAAACTCATGCCAGTTAACATTTTTATAAAAAAATAACTATATTTTCCAAAACAAAAGAATTTTAGTGAGAATGGTGGCATTGCACATTTTTACACATCTTTTAAATGTCTGGTTTAATAGGAGACAGTGAATTTTAATTTCTGCTTCTACAGTCATACTGTTGCAATGTGGTCTCTGGTTGAGGTACATGAAGACATTTTGGGTGGAGTTTATGAAATATAGAAAATAATTGAAGAAGTTTATGAAGAAAGTACGGTGCTCTGGGAGGGGGGCCATCAATTCCGCCATAATGGCACATAATGACACGTTCCTAAGAAGAATTCAACAATGTACTATCAAGGTATAAAAACCACAACGTTTTGATAAAAAAAAATGAGGTTATAAGAAAATGAGATTAGAGGATACAACACATCAAAACTCTGGACACCAAAAAAGACACCAAAAAAGCTGGGTAGGAATCCGATTGAAAACAGATGGAAATCTAATAAAAATGGCAGCACAGTTTTACAAGTGAAGTAGTTAAAAATAAACAAGTACTACAATAAATATAGACCTTTACCTGGAAAGAGACCTGATGTTTGAGGAATGGGGTGCCTGCCTTCCCACCAGGCCCACCACCCATCTCCCATCTCCAGAGCCCTTTGGGCAAGGAGAAAAAAAGCAAAAGGGAGATAGAAAAAGAGTGAGAGAGGGGAGGGAGATGAAGAGAGAAAAGAGAACACAGAAAACAGAGGAACAATACAAAATAGCCTGAGCAGTAACAGGGGAAACTAAAGAGAGGGAGAGTGGGAGCCCTGTGTCCTTGGCCATTGGAAGGGTTGTCCCTTGTGAGTGTTTGTGTTGTGTGTCGGGTTGGGGATGTGAAGTGGAATGGGACACTGTGACACTGGATGTGGACGGTGTCCCTGTGCGATGGATGCCATTGCACCCCTCATAGCTCACTCCAGCTGAGTACCATTTTCTGCATTCACATTGGGGTTCTTGCTGGAATAAATTCTGATTTTCAAAACAAGCGTTAAAATAGAACTGGCTGTATTTTTATAGCCTTTTTGGATCACTGTGGATATGTTTTTTTGATTTTACACCAAAATTCAACAAGTGGTAGGTTCTTAAAGTTTCCTTGCAACGTGGAATGTAAACCCATGTCATTGAGCTTTCCTACCCTTACATTAAAATCCACAGGCTATGTTACACTTTGGAATTTTTTACCCACGTGTGATTTTGTGACATCATCTTTTGGTCATTTGGAAAATATCGGTTCACTGAGTTAAGCAGCTCTTTCAAATGGCAACACATTTCATCGTAAGATATTAAAAAAATCACATTTGTTAATGTCACCGCTGAAACTGAGTTCATCAGACAAGTCATTAAAGGAGTGTGACATAGTGGCAGATCCAGTTTCCCCAAATTCCCACTATTTAATAAAATTAGTTTTACTGCTTCATTAAGGACATTCTGAAGTGAAATTGGCTTTTTTTTTTTTTTTTTAAACTGAGAATGTATGGAGGTGAAGGAAAGGACAACTACGGGTTCAGTTGGTGCCACTGCCTTGGTTCAGGCTGAGGCACCATAATTCTCCCTGCTGGCTTTTTCACCCTCCGAGCGCAAATGTCAACACGGTAAAATCAATAATGTCTTAGTTGTTCTATGAAAATATTTTTGACCTTTCAGATCCCCAGAAAGTCTCTTGGGGTTTGCAGACCATAGTCTGAGAGATGATGTTCTGTACCAAGGGGTCCACTGCACCATCCTTTTCCTCTAATCATGTCGACAATGGGAAGAAGCTCTGAAATTATCGCATTCCTTAATGAGCTTTAAATACCCACAGGAAATTCTTAGGGTGGGTTCTTGATCAATTCTGTCCAATAAACTGTCTTGCAAAATGGAAAGGAGGATAATAGAATATTTTTTTCTTCCAATTAAAAGAAATAGTTCCAGAAATATGTAGTTCCTACATAAAAAAAATATGTAGGAAAAATGTTACACGTGCATATTTTTTATTTGACTTACACATTAAATTTTAATGGTCTAAAGAAAGCATTTTATTACTCTGATAAGTTATATCTATTAAAGTTGATGTTTCAGAATGTCAGTTGGCTTACAGTCTGAGAAAGAGGGTCCCGAATGGTGTTTTAAAAGATCACTTTCTCACCTTCACCCGAAGACCACTGGTTACCATGACGATGGACTTCCCAGAAACACTGTACTGAAGCTGGAAAAAGTAGGAGAAAGCGTCCCGTGAACTCTTACCCTTAGGAGGAAGATAGACAGACAAGAAAGAAAACGTTTTAGCAATCTTCACTTTCTGTTAACAGATAATTAAAAGTGGGCACAAGAGCCAATAACCCATCCTCAATAATTTCCATCCACACCGGGAAGGCAGGATTGTCTCGATTTGTGTGGATCTCTGTCAAGAAGTGAGCGTCTGAGAAACATACGGTGACTTCTCTGCAGGCATAAGGGCTGTTTGAGGCATGAGAACACGGTTGCTATTAGGTAGGTGAAGTATTAGTCTGTGGGTCTGGCAGATATGCAGTAGTGAGCAAGGGACATGGTTTCAGGCATTAGGACCTGGGCATCTCGGGACCACTGTTCAGCTCAATACAACATCTAATGTTTGCAAGGCTGTGTGGAAATGTGTTATAGGCTAATACCCAGCAGATGTAAAGTATGCAGACTTCTGACCCAGTAATTTGACTTCTAGGAATTTATCTCACAAAGTATGGCATAGATATAGTGTAGACGGATGGCTACATTTATGAGTAATAAATAAGTAAATAAATATCCAGAAGAAGGACTGGATGTGGAATTAAGGATAAAGCAGGCCCTGTATGCAACTCTGAAGACTGATTTCAAACTTCCAAAATTTGCCCAAGTTCCTCTTTTGGCTAATTCTAACCTTGAAACAATTCTCATCTTTAATGACGTGCCACAAGAGAAGGATAAAATGCTGCAGGGATGTACAAATTGAACATGAAACAGAAGTGAAATTTTATTACAAAATTAATGAAATGACAAGGAGACCTAGGGAAGTTGCACTAAAGGGATTAGGTTGTTTTACTTCAGAGACAAGGAAAGTTAATAAAATGATCTATATTCACATAAGGCTTATGAGAAAGAAAGTAAGCACTGCCTGTGACCTGAGACTAAAGACTAACTTTCTCTTTTGGAAATTGAATGTAAAACTTAGGAGAACCAAATTAATTATAGCTTTCATATACTGAGCCATCAACTAGCTCAGAATTATTCAACATATATTTGTGTTTTCAGATTTTATATTTGACTAAAGATTCTTAACCAAGTCTTCCCATTTTCTCTTCCCTGCTTTCTAATTCCCCAAAACCAGGACTAGGTCCCTATATTAGTCTGAGTTCTCCATAGAAACAGAACCAATAGGATCGATCTCTATCTATCTATCTATCTATCTATCTATCTATCTATCTATCTATCTATCATCTATCTATATCATCTTCTATCATTTATCCATATATCTTAACATTATTGCTATTAGGAAAGCTTGCCCTATAATCCAAGCAAGATTTGAATATCAGTATCAGTTTCAGACTACTAAAAGAGTTCTCTTTGTTCACTGAATAAACACAAAAATGGAAAAAATAAATGATTTCAGGAGCAAAAAATTAAAACAAAAATAGACCAGGAAGGACATTTTCATCAAGGCAAGATCCTGATAAAGATGACCAGAGGCAGTCAATGTTTTTTATTATTTATTTATTTTTTTATTGGGGAACAGCCATGGTCACTGGTTGCACATTGGTTTCATGCTACAATGGCATAGTTGACTCTGTTAAGGAGGGTGCAGTTCACAGAGGCCCATGCGGGGATTGAACTGGCAACCTTGGTGTTAGCAGCACTGTGCTCTAATCAACTGAGCTAACTGGTTACCCCAGTAAATGTTTTTTTAAAGCTCATTTTCCCTCCAATGTTTGGCTGGCTTCCTTTCTCAGCTGGTCTTCATTCCTTCGCTCAGGGTGAAAGTCCACAGATTATGTCAGACTTGAATAGAGGATGCTTCCCTCCTAAGTCAGTGCTTTAGAGGGAGGGGATCAACTCCTATCAGTTGTCAGGTAGTCGGAGTACTCGTGTGTGACTTTGCAGCAGTAATGATGGTCCACCATCTTTGGAGTGATATTTGAACACCAAACACATTCTAGTAGGGGTGTGTAACACTTCTTTGGGGTATCCTCCAAATGATTTCAGTGTGAGGTACTATTGGGTTGTCAGAAAAGTCATGACGTATTTTTTCTCTGTTTTTCATTGCAAAAATGTGTCATGACTGTTCTGACAACCCAATAGAATGATGGCCAGTTCAAAGGACTGGATGCTATTTCTGTGGGGTTTCTCAGGGCAGGTATGAGAGGAGGGTGTGCCATGGGGATACTGTCACATTTGCCATCCACACTGCATTTCACCATCACCTCCAACACACACACACACACACACACACACACACACACACACACACACACACACTGAGAGCAGCACTTACATTGTGAATGTCTAGTTTCATAACCAAATGGAAAGAAAGAACATTTGTTTGTAGAGGAAAACGTAATTCTTTATAGAATAATAAGATTTTTAAAAACCTTTATATTTTGGGGATGCATATCAGCTACTCTTTATTTTTAATGAAAAGAACTAGCTCATTAGAGAAGTTGGCCAGCTTATATTGTGCAGCATAAGTACAGTTTCCTGTTGTCACTTTCGTGGCTCTAATAACCTAATTTGATACATTGGAGGAAAGATATCAATATTATCATCTAAGTGTTTCATTTATGTTAATGAAGGGTTTCTATTCTACATTTCATCTAAAATTTAAAGGTTTTGTAGTTATGTTTTGATAGTACAGTACCTTATTTATGGAAACGGCTGTGTGGTAGTTTTCTAGTCTTGGAATTGGAAATACAGATAGACAAGTCATAAAAATAGTGAAGCATTTATTTCACAAGATACCCTGACTACGGTAATTGGTCACTAAAAAGATAAGGTTATAATTGAAGCTTTTCCAAGAAATGAGAACCTGAGAATTTTATAATGAAATCATTTTTTCTAATATCTGGCAGGCTTCATTTTCACAAATTCTATTTTAATGTACATATGGGTTATTTCATTCTGGGTTATTTTATTTCTACTATTAAGGGAACTATAGCCTTTCTTTCATCTATGAAAGTGACTGTACAATATCCTGATAAATTCAATATACTCTTTATATTATGGTGGTAGCCATGCAGCAAAGCACATAAATAATTGAAATATCTTCCCTCTAAAAGGAGACATTGTATTATAATTAGATCATTAACTGTAGTGAATTGGTCTTATTTACAGGAGAAGAAAATAATCCTCTTTTTCTCGGCCACGAACTCTTAGCTTTTATCTGGAAAAAAGAAATTGGACTTCATAAAAATTTTCTGACCATCTTGGTGAGAAATTTGGTTCTGTTTTCTTGTACTCCTATTTAATTTCAATGAGTAAATATTAAAAAGTCATTTATAGGATGACTTTACGGGAGGCCAGGCCTTTCAAGATGCATTTTCCACCATGAATTTCTTCACATTTTAGGGCTGAGTTGAGGTAGAAGGCATTCATGTAGTATTTTTTTCCTTAACATTATTTTCTTGTTCTATAGGCACAGTATTTTATAGTGATGAGATCCAATAGGTGACAGCAACTTGAAGAAACAATCAGTCACTTCTAAACAGGTTTGGCTCCGTGAGCTGATACTCACCACTGTCATTCCTGGAGGTCAGAGCGTCACAACTAAATGTTCTCAGGTGTTTTCTATATAGAATGAAGGGTTTGTAGGATTTTGTGCTTTTGATATTTTTAAATAGTGAATTATATTTTATATTTTAAAACTTTTCTTGCAATACTGAGAAATGCTCTATGTGGTCATGATAGATTTTGTGTGATTTAATTAAAAAAATTTGAATTATACCCTTCTTCATTCCTGTTCTAGACGTGGTTAACTTTCCACAAGATGTGTGCTTTCTTTTCCATAGTTGGAATTTTCACCGAAGGGACCTCTTTCATGACCCCTCATTATCTACCCAGTGTCCCAGGACTAGTTCTCCTTACTGGAATTTAAGCAAAATTGACATAAGTCACCTATCAGTCAAGCTGCTTAAAGGGGTCTGTCTTTTTTCATGTTCCCTCTTCTGTTCTGTAGATCAGGAATAGGCCAACTGGCCTCCTGTGTGCCGGATCTGATGCTTGGTCTGTTTTTGTAGCTTGTGAATTAAGGGTGTCTTTTTTATATTTTCAAGAATTATTATTATTATTATTATTATTATTATTATTATTAAAAGGAATATGCAGCAGATGCCATATGTAGGCACAAAGCCTGAAATATTTACTATTTGGCCCTTTACAGAAAAAGTTTAGTCTAGATGAAGGCAGCTGGTAAGCCCTAAGGGATGTTTGGGCTTTGAGATGGAAGCCTGGTTTCCTCACCAGAATGTCCACATGCAGCTGGGAGACCCTTTTCTTTGTTAAGTCACTGACATTTTGAAGCTTATTAGTGATTAGCATTACCTAAACACTAAGTTTATCATTGCTAACGTTGCCCATTTATCTGTTCTCCTTTTTTTGTGTTGCTCCAACATGGCAGAGATTTGTCTGTTTTATTAATATTTTTAAGAAATATCTCCCATGTTTGATACTACTCTCTGTTATCCCTTTGCTTTCCATTTCATTAATTTATACTGCCTTTAGTATTTCTTTCCTTTTATTTGGGGTTAGTCTTTTCCTGTTTTACTAAGTTCTTGAATTGCTTGTGTAAATCATAATTCATGATATTGGTTTTATTTTAATATCTGCATTCAGGCTTATAAATCACCCACTAAGTATTATTGAGCTACATTTTATAAGTAGTTCTACTTATTTAATAATATTTATTATAATTTTTTAAACCTATGATTTATTCACATGTGTGTTTTATTATTTTTCTAATGTATGCGCTTCAGGGGCCCAGTTTTGTCATTGCTTTCTAGCTGTACTATACTGTGTTATGAAAAAGAAGTTTTTCAGTAGTTTTGTTGAGGTTTGTGTTGTGGTCTAAGCTCTAGTCAGCTTAAAAATGTTTTATGACTGCTTCCAAAGCACGAATGTGTCCGGATATCTTGGTGAAGATGTACATACATATATATATTTCTTAAGTCCTTTTTTTCTGACCCAAGGGTTTTTTGTCTTCTATAAGTATCAATAAAATAATAACAGGCTAAGTTATTAGAGTAAAATTTTAGACTTTTTTCAGTTCTTGACAAAGATGACTCATTCTGCCATTCTCTCTAAATAAATTCTTTAATAAATTATGTTTTTATTAACATGAATTAACATTTTTCACTTTTGAAGTGTACTTTGAAGGTAGCATATTTTAAAAATTGACCCCGTTACAGTTGAAATTGATAAATAGTACTAAATTTACTGAGAGTTAATTAACAACCTTATGTACATAGATAAGCACTTGAGCTTGTGAAGAAAGTAGCAGTGACTTAGTAATATTAAAAAACTCTGGGCTAATGTAGTGATATCAATTATTCTGTCCCTTTTCTTTCCTTCTGCGGTCATCCAAGGTACAGTAGATGATTGTAAATCCATTTAGTGATTTAAAAGGAAAGATTTATGTCACTCTTGTATGGCATTTTTCTCCCCAGTGAACTGTTCACTTTTCTTTCATTATTCATTCCAGAGTATCTTCTATAATTCCAGTCTAAATACATTTGCTTTTATATTATTTAAGATAAAAAATAAGTAATTTATGGAGGCATATATCAATTTTATATAGGCCTGTTGACAAAAAATTGCTTTTTAAAAATTGATGTTTATGGGAAAGAAAATAACTATGAGAGTGGAGGATTTGGAGCTAAAAGATATTCTATTCACCATGACACACAGTCTCCCTGGTTATCATTTTCTTGCTTTGCTTTTGGTTTTGTAATAAATATCTAATACAAATCTTAAGGATAACATTGTTAATTAGTGAAATTAATAAAATAGGGATAGTTTTCAGACCTCGGTGAGGCTATGGATAGAACTGAAATCAAATTAATAACACATTCTTATAGTGTTTACTATTTGCCCAATTTGTCAGACACTGCTGAGGAAATTAAGATACAGAGGAGTCAAGCAACTTGCTTATGGTCACACAGCTGGCAAGTGGACAGAGAAGTTTTGTCCACACTCTTCTTTACCTCATTATGTTGTCTTTCTTAAATTTCCTTCCATTTCCACACAAGAAATACAAAAATCCAATCCGTTTCTATCTTTCTGTCACCCTGCCTTAAAGTATCCTGTTATTATTGGACTCAATCTACTTCCCCTTCCTCAAAAAACTGTATTTTCTGTCAAATACATAGTGTTATATATAACTCAACACAAAAGTACTTAGGGTATATTCATACAAGACTTTGACAAAGGATATGGCACAGCAGGAGAAAGATAGCACAGAGAAACATTGGGCCGGGGTGAAACTCCCAGGCACAGCTCAGGGGGCTCTTTCTTTGCACAAGGTGTGCTTCCAGGTTGTAAACTACCAAGAGAGGGCAAGAATCTTTGGTCCTAGGGGAGCCATG